>OW285238.1:175472960-176097416 GCA_935421215.2 Melolontha melolontha
AGATATGTAGATGATATTTTGTGCTTGTGGTCGGGCACTGACAGACAGCTGGACCAATTTCTTAACTATTTAAATTCCCGTAATAAAAAAATACAATTCACAATAGAAAAAGAGGTAGACGGAACGATTAACTTTTTAGACTTAAAATTAACAAGAGTTGATAAACGATTTGAATTTGATATCTTTAGAAAACCCACTACAACAGATACAGTAATTCCGGCAAATTCCAACCAATCGTGGAATATAAAAATGACAGCTTTTCACAGTTTCATACACAGACTGATTAATTTCCCTCTAAATAATAAGAACTTTGAAAAAGAAGTATATACCATAAAAACTATAGCTAGAAATAACGGGTACAAAACAGAATTCTTAGACAAAATGATTTACAGAAAACAACGCGCTTTCCTTATGAATAATTTTTACTCCGGACATACATACATAAAAACTAACAAAGTGTTTCACACCCTAAACTATATACCTGGGGTTAGCAATAAAGTTTCTAATAAACTAAATAAATTAGGTTTAAATGTCATCCTAGTAAATAAATTGCAATTTAGGAAATATTCTAGTTAACAATAAAGGAAAAACAGAATTGCGTGATAAGTCAGGGGTGTATGAATTAACTTGCAGTGATTGTGACGCGGTATACATTGGCTAATCAGGACGCTCTATAAAAGAACGTATCAAGGAGCATAGAAGTTCTATTCTACATGGCAATATGATCACGGGATTCGCGGAACACTGTATTCAAAATTCTCATCTGTTTAATGCTAATAATTTCAAACTTTTACACTCTTGTAATAAGGGTAAAAGGCTTGACTTCTTAGAAATTTTAGAATTAAAAAAAGCCATAAATCTCAACAGACAGGTCACAAACACGCAGTTGGATTTTTCAAATACCCCCACAATCGATGCTGTAATAAACCTTTTAAAAAATAACCCATAAATATTGGTAGGAGTATTCTTTTCACTTAGTTTATATGACTCTTTGAGAATGACTGTATAAGTCGAAACATATGTCAGAGATATTTTAAATACATTTTGTGAAACAAATATACCAAGTGTTTTATTTAGTAAATTATTAATCATGTTTCACCAAGAGCCAACCGTGAATTCTATACATTTCATTATAAATACATAAATATTTACATGAAATAGTTGCTCTCTAAATAACAGACAACAATGGGAAAATGTTTTCCCTGGGAATACACAGAGTTGTTCTATTTGGTTGGTGGTTTTATAAGAAAGACAAAAATATTAAGAGGATTGATTTTTTTAATAAAATCATGCAGAAAGCACATAAAACCGTTCAGTATAGATGTCAAAGCACGGCCAGATTTTATTTACAAAAACTTATGTAGGCATTAACCTTCTACTTCGCGTGCTATGACTCCTGTAAAAAAAAAAAGAATTCTACAGGAAATTTTTGAGTGGCAACTAGGGATTTTTGACTATGGTCGTCTGGCATCACTGCGCGCGGTTGTCTGACAATCGTTTGACAATCGTACCAGCTTGGGAAGCAATGAACGTTCGGGACGTCCAAAAACTGTAACCACTGACGACATCATCGCTAAAGTTTACGAAATAGTGCTAGACGACCGCCGAATTAAAGTGAGATTGATAGCAGAAGTTATGAATATTTCCAAAGAACGTGTTTGTCACATATTGAATCAAGATTTAGACATGAGAAAGCAGTCCGCGCACTGAGTACCGCGCTTGCTAACGTTAGACTAAAAACATGTTCGAATGAACGTTTCCAACATTTTGGCGCAGTTTAGGCGCAATAAATCAGAGTTTTTGCGCCGATTAATTACTGTAGATGAAACTTGGATACATCATTCTACGCCCGAAATAAAAATACAGTCGAAACAGTAGACTGCGAAGGGGGAATCGGGACCAAAAAAAGGAGAAACTGTTTCTTCGGCTGGGGAATGTGTTTTTTTGGGATAGTAATTGAGTTATCTTAATCGATTATCTTCAAACAGGAAAAACCATTACAATAGCATACTACTATATTTTCCGTTTTTGATCTTACTAATAGACTCGAAAAATCTAGGGTTGCCCGACATATTGGAAACACGGGCCAATCTATGCCTCCAGATAATCTTAGATTAATTAAAATTGTACATAATTATAGAGAATTCGTACCTATCTAGCTACGAAAATATTCGTACATAGAAGTAAGAGGAATTTAATGAATTCTGACAATGAACCAATTCTTCAGTCCAGTTTGCATGCTTTATTGTGCTTGTTGTAACTCCTCCTGGTTTGAAGGAATATTTGAATGATACACTAGTTTAAATTAACACTAATATATTTACAAGATAATCTTTAATAAATTGAATCTTTAAATTCCATTTCTTTAATACAAATTTATGAATCTGGCCTTAATAGTAAAGACCGAGAAACTGGCTAATACATTATAGTCTTAAAGGTAGATCGCTAAGATCTGGGTTGGAACTAATTTTGTTTGCAATGAAAGTTTTATCCCCGCCAAGAGAGGGAAAAGACAATTAAAATAATTATGATGAAATTGCACTGCAAAGATTTTACCGTTCTTCAAGGAAAGGTATATGATGCAATGTACCAAAGTCATAAATGGATTAAAATAAACAATATGCACATTAGGGTGGAGCGATAATGTATGAATAAAAAAAATTTTTTGTTTTTTAAAATGGTACAGCGATATAGAGTTGCATTTCAATGAGTAAATTAAACGTACGAAATATTACCTATTTGTAATGATGTTTTGAGGTGCCCCAACACAATTGAAAATTTAAAAAAAATTACATATTTTTCAAATTGTGATCAAACTATATATTTTATTTGTTAGGTCAATATCTTATATTTTTTATGCAGATTTAAAGAAGCGAGATACAAGAAATAATGGTAAACTAGATAATTATTCAGAAATACAATAATTATATATTAAATTGTTTTTTTGTATCAAAAGTATGCATTTGTTGACGTGATAGTAGCCTTGCCCTGATGAAACCGTCTCGTTTAATTTTTCCACAAACTGCACTTGAAGCTTCTGACACCACTTTGATACAGCGCTCAACGGCTTGAGTATGGCATGGAAAATCTTTAATTTTGTGCCGAGACCGTCTTTGACAATGGCTTTCAAGTCGTCATTAGATAAATTTAAAGTCAGAGGTGGCTCAGTTATCTCACAGTCTCGCCACGTTATAATGTCGGTATAATCTTCAGCATCGAAATTAAATGAAGGCAGTTTAAACGTTCGAAGTCCTGGAGCTTTCTCACTTCTTGCTTTTAAAATTCGTCGATATGCTAGATCTCGTATGATTTCCCTTTCATCTCCAAGCATAGAAATAAGAACATTTTCTGGGTGACCAAAAAATCAATTTCGTTGGATTACCTTGTCAATGACCTTCTTCATATCGGCGTTCAAATAGCGACTCAGACTAATTGTTTGCCACTGGTGCTTAGCTCCGTTTATACACGAGGGATTACATTTTATTCTAAACCACATCGGACCATAAACTCTCATCACGTACGTGGCTAATATCACCAATTTTTCTTCGGAGTCCGGTTTAGTAGCATATAATCTTAGAATTCGATTTGCTGTTGTAAGCCATCTAGAGTGGTTGAGAGATCCAGGTTCAATGTTAGCTAAATCTGAAGAAAAACGCCAGTGCTGATAGCGATCATAATATCGTACAGATATTTTTGGTCGGTACTCAAATCACCCCTGGAAATTTGAGGTAATATTGTAGGAATGGCGTTGAATTCGACTATTGGCATTGTTTCACATTTTTGTAACTGATATCCAATGGCACCTGAAAAGCATTTAGGCCCTGTAGTTCTTCCGTCCAAATGTAACAACAGATGTCGCAGTGGTAATTCATTGGAATACAACTGGCAGATAAACCACTGTAATGGTTTATTCAGTTCTTCTTCCATCAAACGAATAATACCAGCTTTAAAACCTGTGCTTACTACTGTTCCATCGCAACCAACAACAACTATTTCACTGAGTTTCACCGATTTGGATTTCAAGTGAGTTAATATCTAGTACCCTTTTTCTGTAAAATTTATTTTTTTTCCGAATACTAATCAACGTTTTATTCTTTTTCCCATCAAAATACATACCGCGTAGGGTTTTCTTGCGATCTGCATCCTGTAAAGCTGTTCTGACTTTAGTTCTTTCACGGCGCCACTTTGAACGATCAATAACACCACTTGGATCCTTTGGTGAAATAATGCCAACATCTTTTAACACAGAAGAAGCTATAATGGCAGCGGCTCTGTCAGAAACTCCAGTACGATCGCAGGCAAGAGCTAATGATGGTAAATTTAATCTCCTTTTTTTGGTGGCGGATCAACTGTTTTTTTTTGGTGCTTCAAGGTAAGGACTTGAAGCTAAGCTATCGCTTGAACTGTCGCTTTCGATTGCCAAGTCTTCAGGTAAAGAACGCGAACAACACGGTTTTTCAAAATCAGTTATCTCTCTGTTACGCGATAAACTTTTTTGTTTTCTTTCTTCTTTTTTCTTATTTTTTATAGTTTCAACCACATCTACACCGCCTATGACCATTTTTCTTGTTGTTCTTTGATCGAATAAAAAATTTATTTCTTCCTTGGGAACACGACTGCCTTTTAAACAATTACAATTTGAGATAAGTTTACATTTGCAACTGCAAACATCAAATAATCTGTGAGACTCAGTTATAAATCTATTGATCTTTTCTTCGTATTTTTTGTTTGTTTGACGACCTTTATAAGGTTTCCTTAAGATTCTATATTTGTCATGGTAGGAACGAATAAGTTGCAGAATTCTATTAACACTAACAGTTGGCAGCGAAGCTTTTTGCCAAATTTCTAAAACTTCTTGAGCCAATATTTCGGATATGTCATGAACGGTTGGCTCTTTTACTGTTTTATTGGGCTTTAATTCATTTTTAATGAATAGGTAATTTTTCATAACGTCAGTATAAGTTGGTAATTGAGATACTAGTAACTTCTCTGGTAATCCGAACACAGCACAGGTCATCATTTGTCGTGTTTTGACTTGAGACATTTTACTGTAATAAAGATATGTAATATGTGCTAAAGTATTACAATAATATCTGAAACCTAAATAGGAAATTGAAAATACTACTTACATGAGTCTTATTTCTTGATCTCAGACGTAAAATTCAAAGGGTATCACAAGTGAAATAGTACTCACGCGAGTTGACTATAGCGTTCGAATAACGTTTTAGGAGAGTTGCGAAATCGTCTACACGTGCTTCAACACCCACGCGTCTTAATACGCTCGCTTCGGATTAAATTTTTCTATCAGTGTGTAATTTAGCGTTCATTAAATATTTTTGATTTTTCGACTAAATTCATGAATTTTGCCAAACTTAATAATGTCGGGGGCACCTCTAAATATATCGTGTGCGAAATGAAATTTTCTGTGTATATTTGGGAGATAATAGAGCAACTTTTTACAGGTATTCCAAAGCTATTGCTAAATAAAAAAAAATCGCTCCACCCTAATGCATATAAACCCTTAATAAATACAAACAATACAACTATTATAGGTATTGAATTGTCGAATACGTATATTACAATGAACAGCAAGTGGGCTAGGAATAACGAACACTATTCGAAGAATACAAGAAAAATTTAATAAACCTAAATTTCTAAACGTTATCGTAAGAGATATATTGTAACCTTCAATATAATAAATACAATAAATGAAATATAACAATAAAACTTATACCATTATATAGGTCTACATCCGCAAATGAATTAATTTACAAAAAGGTTATACTTGTATTGAGTAAAGAGTTTTATGACTGCAGGAAACAAGACAATGCATAAGCAATATAATGCCTGACCATGTCAAATATGTCGGACTTATGATAATTAACAAATTAGATATTTGGGAAACTACACTTTACATTTACAAACAGTAAAAAATTAAAATCTATGATTTAATACGTAAAATAAATGTAACTAAATCTATTTGATTATAGGCAAATAAAACTGAAGTGCAAATTAAATCTATATGGACCGAACAATTGTAGTAATTATTTTTACGCTAGACTTAATTAGTACCTATATAAGGATTTGTTTTAATGTTAGAAATATAGTGCTATCCCATTGGCGATTTGGTGAAGAGTATATCTTCAAGAGTTGCATCTTAGCCAAAGACGCTACACTTAACACTATTTTTCTTTTTCGGATTGTTCTACTGAAGATGGCAGCTTTCTTGCCGAAATATTTATTTATATTACGGTTAAAGATTTCTCTTGTTTTTATCATACTAATTTTGGCTCGGCTAATGGCAAATGGGCCGGCATTCATTGAAAATTATTTAATTGTAATACACCAAAAAATATATTTATATATCTTTGATAATCATGTTAATATTGCAAGAACTTGAGTATTTATAATATTATATCCTAAAATATTAAAAGTTCTTTTCCAAGTTAAAATCAATTTTAAACTTTCTGATTGCAACCAAAAATAAATAAATAAGTTTTTCATTGACTGAAGTTAAAATATAAAAAAATTAAAGAAAAACAATTAAAATATATTTAGTTTATTAAGTAGCAATGGAAATGTTAAAAATTAGCTCTAAAACTAGGTACAGTACATCCATAATTACCCAATACAATTTATACAGTGAAACAAATGAAAATTAAGAACAATTTTCTTTTTCAACAAGACAAATATTAGAAAAACATAAAACTTCCAATAGAATTAAAGATATGTTGCATTTTAGCATCCGCTTCTTGTTTCGCTGCAGGATTTTCATTTAAATACCTCGCAAATTCCGCGTTGGTCAAACCTTTAGGTTCCACTAGAGGTTCCGCTATAACTGTAACGCAATATTTATTGCTAATACCTTGATTTGTCAAAGTATTTTGGCCCATCGTACCATCTGCATTTTGCACCGATAATTTGTTTGTGCTAAAATCTCCGAAAACATTGATGCTGGATACACAAGGTATTTCCAAATTTTGCGTCGTTAGATCTGTACTGTTACAATTTCCATGTGTATCATTCAAACAGGGAGCGGTTATAGTTGCGTTGACGCATTGTAAATTCGTTGAATTCACATTGCAAATGCTAGTTTGACCTATCGGCGTCACGCAGTAAATTGTTCCGTTGCTCATGCACAAAGGTGTTGTATTTGGCGTGCAAATATTAACATCGTTACATTGAGTTATTGCATTGGATTCAACGACTGCATTCTGAATTATGGGTCTATCCCCATGATGGTAGTGATGTACTACGGAATAATGAGGACCACCACCACCAGCACCATATCCTCCATAACCTCCACCATAACCTCCATAAGGATTATTTAAACTGTGTGTGTATCCACCTAATTTATAACCCAAATACATTCCTAAAGCGGAACCACCCAATCCAGCGAGAACAGTATTCCTCACACCATGATCCTTTTTATTATAATATCCTCCAGGTGAATAGTGCCCTCCAGAAGAATTGTAAGTGTTTCCAGTGTACGAAGGCTTGTAAATTGGTTGTTGATAAGTTGGATAGTTTTGCTGCGGGTAAGGTTGTTTCGGGTAAACTGGCTGTTGATAAGATGGCTTCGGTGTGTGATAACCAGAACTTTGTGTATAAACAGTTTTCTGCGTGATTTGTTGTGGATAATGCCTTGCAGTTGGTTGAGTTACTGGAGCATATCTCGCAGTTGTTTGAGTCCTTATGGAATACTTAGGCGTAGTTCTAACATTACTGGCTCTTGCTTGTGAGTGAGAATTACTGCCACCATAATAATGATTGTCAAAGTAATGTGTATTAGTAGGGGTTCTCCATGTTGGTTTAGATCTTGAAAATATGCGAAATCGTGAGCGACCACCGCGAAACCCTTTTCTGCATTCCACGTAAAAAGTACTTACCGTAATTAACAGCACCACCAAACAAATTTTATTCATCGTAAAATAATTCGTGATTTCGTTTATTGTCAATAAAACACTTTGCTACTATAACGTTCAACTTTGATAATCGATACAGACTGAGTTTCTGATCACACGAATTAAGACAACATGTGTCAGCAACAGATAATTTGCTTCTAGGCGAATAGAATAACCGCCACTTGTATTTATTAATTAGTGAAGAATTTTCGGTGATTATTAATCGTATTAAGTTTGCTGATGAATAACTTGAATACGCGAATAAATACATATATGCGCAAGCGTATGTATAGCATGCACGTATGTATAGCTACTACATACTTATAAGTAGTTATAAGTATCAAATTGTATCAGTGCACTGATATGGCGTTTATTTATAATTTTATAAATGCATAAGAGTTGTCTTTCAAGGCAGATATGCGTAGAAATATCAAGAATTAAAAAAATATATATTTATTTCCCAACAGTAAATACCATTTACAGAACAATAATAAGAAGTTTAGAATAAATAAATGTATTCTTAATTAAAAATTTTGAATTAAACTGACAACAAAAAATTACGTTTAATTACATGTAAATAACGAGCGACCAAAGAAACTATATTATGCATGAAAAAACGTATTTCCTAACTTCTTCTAACAAAATAAAACCTTTATATTGCAACACAATAGGTATTTAAAGGATGTTGACAAATTTAAACTTAAATGAATATAATGAAAAAATATATACCGGGTTTTTCTTTTGTCATTACTAGAGCAGACCAATTTCCGTGCGCGCCATGTGCGCCGATGTAAGGATGATTATATTGCATCAGAACTAATAAAAAGCATTCAGTATGTGTTTGGTACTTGCTTAGACTGCATGTAAGTGTAAGCATACGTAATAAAATGTCGTCGACACATAAATCGAGAAAAGGACCGTTGTCAGACGAAGTGAATAAGTTTATTATGTATTTCCCGGACTTAATATACAATGGCTCAAATTACAAAAAATGGCAAAAATTAAATGTTTAGTGTGCAATACATATCTAATGTATTGGTCAAAAACACATTGTAAAGAACACGTCAGTAGTTCGAAGCACAATAATAACAAAATTAATCGACAACAGTTTATACATGAACTATGTGTAACTATGATTGTGTGTACACATACTTGTTAAGTAATGATTCATTTATTTCATTTTGGAATAAATACGCGAATCAAACATTACCGAGCACGACAACGTTACGAAGGAATTTACCATCGGTGCGTAAACAGGTTGAAAATAAAATCAAAGCCGAACTGAAAAATAAAAAACTGTAGGTTATGTGTGGACGAAACAACTGACAGCAAAAAACAATCTGTAGTTAATGTGATGGCGCGTAATATGGAACCACATCAACCAACGTCTTCAATTTTATTAGCATCCAGACGACTAGAACAAGGTAATGCCGAAAAAATTTCAGAGGTGCTATTAGATACTTTAGAAAAATTTAAACTTTCGAAAGACCAAGTATTAATGTTTATGACCGATGGTGCCACAACCATGTGTTCTGTAGGCCGGTCTCTTATAAAATATTGTCCTAACTTGTTACATATTACTTGTAAACTCCATGCTCTACACCTTGTGGCAGAACAGGTTCGTAGTTGTTATCCAGAGGTAGATGCTTTAATATCGAGTACAAAGGCAGTATTCCTGAAATCTCCAAAACGTATTCGGAAATTTCACGAATTGTGTCCCATACCCCTGAGCCACCACAGCCGATTCTCACACGTTGGGGTACATGGTTACGGGCGGGGTTTTACTATCATGAACATTTTGAAAAAATTAACGACGTGGTTTTATCATTCGATCCGAAAGAAAGTGCAGCTATCAATACAATCCAGAAAAAAATTCAAGATGCCCAGATTAAAATGGATTTACAAAGTATTCGTGAGAATTACTTGGGACTAGAAGAAGCAATAACAAAATTAGAAAATTCGTCGCTGTCGTTAGAGGAATCACTGCAAATTGTTAAAGATGTTCACGCACAACTGTGTGCTGTAGAAGACGCAAAAAGTGAAAGAGTTCTAATTAAATTTGAAAGTGTTTTAGACAGAAATGCAGATTTTGACACCTTAACAAGTATTTGTGAGGGCACGTCTACAGATGCGCTAAGTTGCTTAAAAAAGTATTTTGATTATGCGAATATAACATCACTAGATGTAGAACGCTCGTTTTCCGAATATAAACATATTTTTTCCTCACGGCGGACATGTTTTTCAGAAATAACCTTAGAAACGCACCTGATGTTGAAAATATACAATCGAGTTTCTCCAGTTTGTCAATCCTTGGAAGACGCTTAAAATGGTAAGTGTTTTTTTTTAAATCCTCTGTCGTGCACACAATCACTGATTTCATACATTTTCCATTTTATTTATAGGTACATACAACGCTGCTATAATATGTACTATTCTTATTTTTCGTGTGTTTATGCATATTACTTTAATAGCAGAAAACCAAATGTATATTTAATTATTTCTGATAGAATAAATATCTCTACTTCTATACTTATATCGGTAACAAGCTCATGTTGCGTCCCTATTCTATCGCATATTCTAATATATTACGAATTACACTCCCATACCAGCGCTCATGGCGCGCACGGAAATTGGTCTGCTCTAGTCATTACACATAGGTATAATGCATTGACTGACTTATTTTCATTTCTAATTACACATAGGCATCATTGCATGGTGGCATATAGTAGGCAACCAGTTATACACCAACATTTCCAAACTGTCAAAAATTTCTGTTTTTCGTTCATACTTTTAAATCTTAAATTAAATACATTTTATTGAAAAATACATAATTTAAAACAGTTAATTATCCCAACAGGCGTATAACTTGTGCGAAGACAATTTTCAATATTTTTAACAAATTCAAAGAAGATGGATAGTACTTCTTTAAAGTTGAAATACCTATATCTAAGATAGTAAAATTTGTGTATCAAAAACGGTAGAAAATATAACATAAAAGTACAAATAGATTTTACCACATAATAAAATTGTAGAACGTCCTCACATTTTTACTTCTAATGAATTACCGAACATTACTCACGCATTGGGGGCATTTCAGTAACACGATAAAAACAAATCACACGTCGTGTTATCTTATGAATAAATGGTTCTATAAAATGGAGAAATTTATCTTAAAAAGCAATAGTGGGAAATTCTTGTAGGTAATAAATATGATACTATTTCTTTAATAATCACAATAACATTTGGACTGTACAATTATTTGACAGCATCACTACTGGAATTAAAGATTGAGGAAGGGAAGACATAGTGTCTTCCCTTCATCAATCTTTCCTAATCATTCCTAATCAAGATAAACAAAACAACATATCAAAAGCGTTTATAACAAATTTTCGAAATGTCCTCCTTGTCTTTCAAGGCAATAAGCAAGGCGATTTTGAAAGCAACGCAGGGTATTATGAATAAATTCTTGACTTATTCCATCACATGCAGTAAGTATACATTCTTTCAATTCATCCAAGTTATGAATTTGCAAGTTATTATAAATTTTGCTTTTTAGGTAACCCCAAAGAAAGAAATCATTTGGAGATAAATCAGCTGATCTTGAGGGCTGTGGTATGGGGCCAAACCTGCCAATCCACCGTCTTTGAAATGTGTTACTTAAAAAATTCCTGACGGCGTGAGTAGTAGAATGTGCCAGAGCCCCATCCATTTGGAACCAAAGTTGATCAACATTTAGTATCTCAATTGTTGGAATGATGTGGTTTCGTAAGAGATTTAAATATTTTTCTACAGTGACGTTACCGTCAATCAAAAATGTGCCAATATGTCTATCGTTTATTATTCCAATCCAGACATTGACTTTTTGAGGGTACTGTGTTCGGGTTAGGTTTTGGGCATGAGGATTTGTACGGGACCAATACCTAATGGATTAATGGAAAGGAAATTTAGTATTTTTCAAAGGATAAATGAAGGATACAAACTGGAAATTCTGAGAGTTGACTTCACCATTTATGGTAAATGTAGCTTCATCAGTAAAAATTATTTTATTTAAAATTGCTTCGTTTTCATTTAACATATTAAACATTTTTTCCTCGAAAAACTCCTAATGGTTTGATACTTTGTATTGTTTATCTTTAAATGCTTTCAGGGTTCTGTACACCGAACTGAACGATACTCCGAAATATCTGGCTACATCTAAAAGCAATCCTATATATCTGAGAGAAGAAGCCGATAATTTTAATTATAACTTTAAAATTTTACACACAGATAAATAAATCGCAAAAATTAAATTTAGTTGAACTTATGGAAATTTTGTTGAAATATAAAAATACAGACCTTTTACTAAATAATCACCTAGATTTCGGCAATTCTCTTTTATCAGGCCTATTTTGCAACTGATTCTCTTATTTATTTTGGTTTTCCGGTTTTTATGTTTGTACTCGGTCAATTTTGGTCTCTTTGTGTGATAAAGTTTACATCTTGAATAGAAAGTGCATATTATTAAACCGTCCTGAGTATAATTATATTTATATATTTTTTCAATAGGTATTTATTTATACAGGGCAATCCAAATTAAGTGTTCACCATTGGTAACTTTGTTATTATTAAAGATACAAGATTGTTTAAATTAGCAAACTAGTAGTACTTTTAACGCTCTTTAAGATGGAAGAATTAAAAAAACAAATGAGCAGCGCGTTTTCGAGTTTTCCCGAAAAATATGTTTTTTTCAAATGGAAACCCCTGTATATTATATCATTTTCTGTTAGAAATTCAATTTTTAAACAAAAAATCTTATAAGAACTTTTTTACTCGGATTAAAAATACTTGAGTTATAGTGAATAAACAAAAACAGCTAAGTCAAGTGCATTTCTATGTTTCTATGATAACGACGTTAATTCTTTCTAGTAAACGTCAAATATTAGTACAGTTTTATTAGTCTTTCACTCATAAATTTCATTTTGCTAGTTATTAATTTGACAAAAAAATGATTTTTACCCATGCAGAAAAGTGTGATATGTTAGAATCTTATTTAGTGTGCAGAAAATCCTCTAGGAGGGCAAAAGAACACTACGCTGAATTATATCCACTCCGAACACAACCAAATGAGCAATTTTTTCTGAGACTGTACCGAAAATTTAGAGGCAATGAGAGTGCTTTTGCCAAAACAAGAACAAGAAAGACTTTTATAATAAGCGAGGCCACGGAAATTCTAGTTCTTGCATATTTTGAGGCCAACCGTGAGAATTCCATACTAGATATTATCAAGGAATCTGATTTGAGTCACGGTACTGTGCATAGGATTCTGAAGAAACACAAATTCATTCCTTATAAGTACAAACCAGTTCAAGTTTTCTTGCCAGGGGATCCAGAGAGAAGAATGTTTTTTGCCACTGGTATCTTAACTTTTGTCGCCAAAATGTAAACAACTTTCGTTATATTTTATGGACCGATGAATCAAATTTCTCAAATTCTGGAATGTACAATACAAAAAATCATCATTACTGGTCAAAGGAAAATCTTCTTTTAGTACATCCAAGACGCCGGCAAGTCCGTTACAGTTTTAATGTTTGGTGCGGTTTAATTGGCTCAAGGATTGTTGGTCCTTTCTTTTATGAGGGCACTCTAACTGGTGAAAGGTACATAGAATTTTTGACTGAAATTTTGAATAATTTCTTAGACAATATTGATCTCATAAGTAGACAGAATCTGCATTTTCAGCAGGATGGCGCACCGGCGCACAACTACAGAGGTACTCATCTAATTTTAAATACTATTTTTAACAATTCATGGATAGGAACAAATGGTCCTATTCAGTGGCCTCCCCGATCGCCAGATTTAACACCGCTTGATTTTTTTTTATGGGGTTATTTAAAGACAAAGATTTAGATTTATAAGCAAAGGTACGAAAACGTAAACGCCCTAAAAATTGCAGTTAGTGAAAAGATAAACCAAATAGATGGTAGGACCATACTAAAAGCAGTTCGACAAGTTCAGAAACGTGTTCAAAAATGTATTGAACAACAAGGTGGTATTTTTGAACATCTTCTATGAAAAAATCAGTGATTTTTATTTTCTTTTAATGATATGTTTATGTATAAAATAAAGTTTATAAAAATTATTTAGCTGTTTTTGTTTATACATTATAACTCAAGTGTTTTTAATCCCAGTAAAAAAGTTCTTATAAGATTTTTTGTTTAAAAATTGAATTTCTAACAGAAAATGATATAATATACAGGGGTTTCCATTTGAAAAAAACATATTTTTCGGGAAAACTCGAAAACGCGCTGCTCATTTGTTTTTTTTAATTCTTCCATCTTAAAGAGCGTTAAAAGTACTACTAGTTTGCTAATTTAAACAATCTTGTATCTTTAATAATAACAAAGTTACCAATGGTGAACACTTAATTTGGATTGCCCTGTAGACTAGATAATTAGATATGCAATTTTAAAAATTAATAAACACATTCTACAAAGCATGCTAAAATTTGCACATCTCCTTTTTACGCTTTCAAAATCACTGGTTCACATATTTTCGTCATGGTAATTTCGCAGCATGACAAAATATCGTTCTCTAGTAACTATAACGGTTTTTAATTGCACATTTTGATTTTCTTCAAAAAGGTATGGTTATAAAATGAATCAGGATGTAAATCCACTCCACACAGTTATTTTCAAATCATGAATCCCTTGCTGAATTACAGTATGCGGATGATTTTCCGACCAAATTCTACAATTGTGCGTATTAACACCCCCACTCAGTTGAATATACGCCTCGTCGGTCCATAAAACGTTAGCCAGTCACTGCGGAATTTGTTGAATTTGTGCTAATACACGAAGAGCAAAATCATACCTAACTGGTTTATCCGTTTCTTTAAGTTCAAATAAAACTTGCATTTTATACGGATGCATTTTTAGATGTCTTCGGAAAATTCGCTAAACCGTGATGTAACTTATTTGGAGATGTTTTGCAACTTGCTTGGCGCTACATATTCCGTAGTTATTATTTCCGATATTTCTTCAATCTCACATAAAACTTCAGTAGCAGTAATATCATCAGACTTTAGATCTCCCAGATTTTGCTTTATCAGTAATTTCTTTTTTCTAATTTTCAAATTTACGGATTAGCTTGTGATAAGCCTGTAAACTGCATGGGCTGTTTCTCAAGTTATTTACTAACAAATCGGAGACTGTGGCTTATAAGTGAATAATAAAATTAAAAAACCCTTACCACAATATAATTTAATGATTCTAAATCCGTATTTCTACAACCACGTTGTCATCTTCAGTAGAAAAATTTTAATTTTATTTTATTCACTTATAAGCCACAGTCTCCGATTTGTTAGTTAATATGGCTACCCGGCCAAAGGAGTTAAATAGATTTCATAGTTTACATACTAAAGTAAAGGTAATAAATGCTGATATTAATTTTCTGAGACGGTGTAAAATCAGCAATGTTTTTCCCAAATTTATGAATGTAAAGTTAACATCAAATTGTAGAAATAGCGAAAAAGTCATTTCATGTGCGAAAATGAAATGGTTGAATTCAGAAATTCAATATCAGTATAGTAATTGGAGTAAATTATAATTACAATTGTATAATTTACATTTAAGTCTAACGAAAAATTTAAATAATTTTGATTATGAAGACTGGTGTAATTTTTACAGGAAGGTTGTTAGAGTAACGAATCAAAAGTATGAGAATAAGATTGCTAAATTAAATAATAAATATATGAAACTTTGTCCGCGTACAAAAGATAACAAGAACAGCCCTCCTATGAAAGAGATATTAGTTGTCAATGAATCGTCTGAGATTTTTAGTCGCGATGAGTTAGATTCATTGAACAAAGGGTTAAAATATTGTTTGACAAGCAAAAAGATGCTTACAGAGGAAATTGTTGCAAGCATCGAGACCTCTATTAGGAATTTTGAATATACATCAAAATCCTATGTCAGAGAGACATGCAAGAGACAGATCCAGGAATCTTTACAGCAGCACAAACAATTTTCAAGTAAGAAAGACTGGAACATTATTAAAACTCTCAGATTGAAAGATTGTTTATATTTAAAAGCAGATAAACGGAATAAGTTAGTAATTTTGGACAAAATCGATTATTCTGATAGAGTTAATAATTTAATTTCTGAAGGGCCTTATGTAGAACTGAATAAGAACCCATTACCCAAAATGATAAGTAAAACTAAAGCCGCGTTAAAAAATTGTCCAAACTTAATAACTAATTCCAACCTTTATAAATTACAATGTGCATATCCGTTAGTGCCTAGGTTATATTGCTTACCTAAAATCCACAAACCAGGTAAGTCGGTGAGACCTATTGTTGCTGGTATTGACTCACCGACTTATTTGATTTCAAAATGGTTAGTGAATAAATTCAGAAAATTACCAGAAAAACCAGTTAGTTTATCGGTCAATAATTCTTTAGAATTTATTCAGAAAGTTAAAGATTGTCGACTGGAAGATGGTGACATTTTGGTTTCATTCGATGTAACGTCCTTGTTTCCTTCAGTACCTATCCAAGAAACGTTAAAATATTTGTCTGAATTACTTCATAGCAATCACGTTGAAAAGGAAAAAATAAATGAACATTTGCAGTTAACAAGCCTTTGTATGGCCCAAAATTGCTTCCAATTCGAAGGAAAGTTCTTTGAACAGCAACAGGGTACAGCCATGGGTAATTGCTTATATCCATTTATCGCGAATTTATTTATGAGTCACTTTGAGATTGAGTTTAAAAAGTCAGCCAAATATTTTCCAAACATATGGGTCAGGTATGTAGACGATGTTTTTGCAATTTTTGATACCAATAAGTGCGACTTAGATTATTTTGTAACAGAATTAAATTCAAAATTTCCTAGTATTAAATTCACGGTTGAAAAGGAAAACAACAGAGGTTTGCCGTTTTTAGATATCTTAGTAATTAGGAATGACAAAAACTTAGACTTTGATATTTACCGAAAAGAAACCAACGTCAACAGATTTATAACCGCAGATTCAAACCATACTTTTCAGCACAGGAGTGCCTCTTTCAATTTTCTTATCAATCGTTCGTTAAGCATGCCATTGACATTGAGGATAGATATGAAAAGGAATTAACTTTAATTAAGAAAATCGCGAGTTACAACGGTTTCGATTCAGAAATAATAAACAAGCTAGTTAGAAAACATAAAGTAAGAAAAACAATTCAGGATTCCACATGTTTGCTACCTCAAATTGATTCGAGCAAAAAATTTATTAGTTTACCGTTTGACGAAACTACGAAAAGTTTAAGTAAAACCTTTAAACAGTATAATGTTCAAGTAGCATTTCGGTCGAATAACTCCCTAAAATCTCTCTTAGGCAACGCGAAAGACAAAGTTGAGGTAAACAACAAATCTGGTATCTATGAAATAAATTGTAAGGATTGTGATAAAAAATATGTCGGCCAAACAAAATGTTCGATTCTAACTCGTTATAAAGAACATGTTTCGCATATTAGATTCAATAGACCGGAAAAATCAAGTGTTGCCCCACATATTTTTGAATCAGATCACAACGTAACATCTGACTGTCTGAGATTAATAAAAAACGTCACACGCCCCCGCCAATTAGATAGTTTTGAGAGCATTTTTATCTTTAAAAATAGGAATAACGTAATTAACGCAGATTTGGATCCTATACCAGGTTCTTATTTATTTGAGTTATTTTTAAATTCGTTTCATTACAATATTTGCCATTAAAATATTCTGACTCAACATTAATTTCCAAATTTATATTTCAACATAATTTAAGGATAAGTTTCATAATTGGATCCTTAATGTATGTTAAATTACGGCTTTTATAATATTTCTAAACGGTTTTTCTATAGAATTTACAAATAATGGGTTAATGCTCTTGCATGAATAGGTTGGGGTTTACCAAAATGTAGGTAATTTTTGTAGCATTTAAGATTGAAGATTTTAGTGTTAAACTAGAAGACGTTCAGAACAATCCTTCTGTGAGTGTTTTTGTGCGTTCAAGTGTTACACTGTTTTTTCCACTGAAGATGACAACGTGGTTGTAGAAATACGTATTTAGAATCATCAAATTATATTGTGGTAAGGGTTTTTAATTTTATTTTATTCTCAAGTTATTGTTTCTTCTGAATTTTCTGATACCCGCTACTATACCTTCTTACATATTCATAGTAAGCGCTGAACAAGACTTATATGATTTTGCAAAGTCAAAACCATTTTTCACAGGGTGAATCTGTCAAATTCAGTAAGAAAAACTAGCGTTTCTATTTTCATCAACAAACTTGTTGTCATGGTAACGGAAATAAAAAATATGAACGACGAGGAAACTCCATTATTTTATGAACACAAATATGTTTTTATTTTGTGTATACTTTACTATTTAACAAAACTACGGCAAATTCAAAATGTAACTTACTTTTGAATAACACTTTACTTGCATTAATATTTATTTGACCCTGCGTTTCGAGTTTTCTGTTTTCGTGATTATCGCTTTGTTTTTTTTTATTGTTATTTATGTGTGTGCGGCGTGAATATGCCAGAAATAGAGGGGAAAACCCGACAAGTTTAATGAGTGTTAATTGAGGTCTATCAAGAACAATCGTTTACGCGCCTGGCGCATTCATTTCAGATGATTGGTCCTAATTGGCCAGTCTTCGTGGTCTCGATTTCGATAAATTCGAATATCATAATAGAAATAGCTCGTATTGAAAATTGGAAACGTATTGTTTATCTGATTCGTTCCTTGTTTTTTCCTTTCATTATTTCGTAATTTGTTATATAAAATAATGGATTTTATAAGAGCGAGATATACGGCACACAGACAAAGAGACCCAAATAATTAATTGAGGGCAGGGCATTTAGGAAACCGGAACCAAATCGCAGGCCATTACTGATGTGCAGGTGATTAATCTCTAATTACAAATAGTGCGTCTGTCTGTCTGTTATGTCATGTCGTTATAACCAGTGCACATCTTGATTTAGCTTGAATCCCTTTAGCGTCATCTGTCATCTCTGACATTAGATCATATACAAAGGAGCATTTTTAAATTCGCGCAATGGGAAAAAGGAAAGAATAGAAATATATATAATTATTTTTCTTTTACCTGCAACATTAACGGCCAGTATTATCAACTGATATCAATAGTTATTTATGTACCTAGGTTCGTAAGTACAGTTTTATGGTCGAGAATACGTTTGCAAACCGAGACCCGTAGGGTCGAAGTTTGCATATATTCGAGACCATAAAACTGTACTGTACGAACCGTGGTGCATATGAGATTTTTCGTCATACCTACGTTTTTTTTTAAATAGACGGATTTTGATGATTTTGCACTTTACTTTTATTATATGTATACACATTAGTAACATCAAGTCAGGAATGTTTGTCGTATCTATGGTAACCATGTTTGTGTCGATATAAATTTATATTTTTGATAAATGTCAAAGTACATGCAATATACTCTCAAAAGCTTTTTCTTTTGAATAAACTTTATAAATATGGATCAAATAGAGATGGAGGCTATTATAGCTTGTACTGAAATTTTGCTGGAGAAGTGAAGATATCTCCTAAATTGAAAGGATTTTCGAAGCATAAAAATGATGGAATAATGTCACCGATGGTTTTGGACCGTCTAAAACCATCGGTAACATTATTAGCAGATTCAGGAATTGATGTTCTTGTTCTGAAAAGATACGGCGCATGGAAATCTTCCACCGTGGCCGAAAGATCTAATTGTTCGTTTACATTTAATATTACAAAGTATTTTTGTACAAGGTTCTACTTTTACTAGTTATGTGTTTTTGTTAATTAAAAAAAATTATGTTTCAAATAAATTTGTTATAAACGTTCTAATATTGCTATTATTTACCTAGGGTCGTAATGAAATATTACAGCCCGCTACCATAGCAACTGTCAACAAAGTATGTAAAGTGTCACTTACGTTTCAAAAAAAGGTGTCATAACCGTTTACTTACGCGGTAGGTATGACGAAAAAGTAGTTTAAGTTAAAAGACATTTAAATTAAGTGTCCCTCAAATTAGGGGTTCAGTATTATGAATTTGATTTAATTACTCAAAAAATCACCCTTACCACAATTAATAATCGTATCCTAAATACGCATTTCGACAACTAAGTTGTCATCATCAGTAGGTAAAACCACTCATTAAAGTGTCGCATGTGATGCCGATTTCTTAAGAGAGGTAAGTTTGTCGTAATTTTTACTCTGTGGATTTTTGTTTTAAAGTTAGTGTATACGTGGACGCCGTGTAATGTTGTTGCGCGTTTTACCTACTGATGATGACAACTTAGTTATCGAAATACGTATTTAAGATAGGATTATTAATTGTGTTAAAGAGTTTTATACCTTTTTTTTGAGTTTTCACTTAACCACAGTCTAGAAAGAAAGACATTTCATAATGACTTCACGGTCAAAGGAGTTTAATATATTTCATGTTATACAAGTGTCCCGTATCGTTATACAAGTTATACAAGTTCCCCGTTATACAAGTGTCCCGTATCGTTATGTTCAAATTGTAGGAATGTAAAGTAGACTTCATTTCAAGTAACAAAAACGCAAAACTTGTATATCCATTTTTATTTGTTTCAAAGTTACAGATCTATGAATGCGATTGTCAGATCATGAAAAAAAATGTAATTCTAGTGTCAATAAAAACTGACTTTATTTAAAAAAGTTCAATTAATAATATTTTCGAAATGTCCACCTCCTTATTGAATACAGGCTTGTGCCCGTAAGCCAACAGAAGAAGTACATATCCGAATTTCATACTTGTTTTGTCGCAATTGCTCAGCAGCCAGGTGAATACGATCCACCAACTCTTCTCTCGTGTTCTAAACTTGCGCGTAGACTAAATTTTTCATGTACCCCCATAAATAAAAGTCAAGGGAATTAAGATCGGGTGATCTGGGTGGCCATGCAATAGGACCACCTCGACCAATCCATCTTGGATAATTGACGTGAACCCAATTTCGGACAGCAATTCAAAAATGTGGTAGTGCCCCATCCATGTGAAACCACATGCCTCGTCGAACATTCAGTGGGACATCCTCTAAAAGATCTGGCAGTTCGTCAATAAGAAATTGAAGGTAATTGTCCGCATTTAACCTCCCAGGAAGAACGACAGGAGACCAACGAACAAGTCATCGATTAGGGCCGTCCATACGTTAATAGAAAATTCATGTTGAAATTTAGATGGGCGTACAGCTTTGGGATTTTCTGATCACCACCTGTGCAGGTTTCTCAGATTTGTAATACCACTTCTCGTGAACGTAGATTCATCTGCCCAGAGGACTGTTCTGCAGAAATTAAAAGTAAGCCGTGACTGTCTTAATATCCAGGTAGAATAAACTAGACGAGCATAGTGGTCTGCTTCAAGCAAACCGTGTCCCCTGCGATAGTGATATGGATATAAGCCCTCACGCTTTAAAATTCGCCAAACTGTCGTTCGTGGCACTCCTAGTTGTCTAGCGATTCGACGTACACTGAGAGTTGGATCCCTTGTAACAATGGCTACTGCTTCTTCCTCTAAGTCTGCTGCCAAATTTACTCCTCGGTCGAAAATATAATCACGCAGTCCGCATTCCCGAAATTGTCTGTGTACTTCCAGAAACATTCTGTAATGAGGAATGCGCCTATCGGGAAACCGTGCACTGCCGTTACAGTAGCCATACACAAAATGCATGTCCGCATACTCTTGAGAAGAAAATCGGTAAGGCATTTTGAATAAAGAAAACGTGTCCACTCACTAATAAGCTGTTGTATTAGCTGAAACGAAATGTAATCCTTTATTAAAAAATGCAACGTTAACAGTCATCTGAACATTTGTTTATTGTATGATATTTATGGTTCAGCACTTACAAAATAAGTAAGAACCTTCTTTATCATAAATCAATTTCCAGTACTCTCTTTTGAAGATCTCCAAGAAATTACTGTATGCACTACGACACGTGTTTATTTATTTTAGGATAACATTTTATTATGCGACATTAACAATCACAGGCCTGTTATTGCATCGTATAACTTTTTTTAAATAAAATCAGTTTGTATTGACTTTAGGATTACATTTTTTTTATGATCTGACAATCACATTCATAGATCAATAACTTTGAAACAAATAAAAATGGATATACAAGTTTTGCGTTTTTGTTACGTGAAACGAAGTCTACTTTACACTCCTAAAATTTTAACATAACGATATGGGACAGTATATTAATGTTAAGCTCATAAGTGCAGATATTAATTTCTTGAAACGGTGTAAAAGTAATAATATTTTTCCTATTCAAGAACGTAAATGTAACAACAAATTATAGAAATAACAATAAAGTCATTTCATATCAAAAAATGAAGTGGTTGAACCCAGAAATGAAATATCTGTACAGTAAACGCAGTAAATTAGAATAAAAATTATATAATTTGCATTTAAAATTAACTAAAAGCATGAACAACAATAAATTTGAAGATTGGTGTAATTTTTATTGGAAGATAACGGAAATTAAAGATCATAAATTGAAAAATAAATGTTTAAAACTAAATAAAATTCAGAAAGTCATGTCCACTAAAAAAGTATATTAATACAATTCCTACAAAAGAAACACTAGTGATCAATCAATCATCTCAGAATTTTAGTAATATAGAAATAGGATCAGACAATCACATTCATAGATCTGTAACTTTGAAACAAATAAAAATGGATATAGGTACAAGTTTTGCGTTTTTGTTACTTGAAATGAAGTCTACTTAACACTCCTAAAATTTGAACATAACGAAACGGAACAACTTGTATAAAACGATAAAATACTTTAGAATAATAATTTTATTTATTCAACATAATCCCCTTTGTAAGCCTTTTAAAAAAATTATTGGCCTGCATAGACTTTATCATTTATCGAAAATGCTTTTTGAATTTCGGAAAACGCATTTTAAGGAATTTAATTCCATACTTTCTTGGTTCCATTATTTGTATTTCATTTGGAACGATATTATTTAAGGTAGAAATATTTTCAATCAATTAGCAAGCATACAAAATATACGTGTGACACGAATCAAATTAAATTTCCAGGAATTGTTTACGTTTTAAACAGCTGCTCAAATGTACATATTCAAGTATTATTTTTGTACAAAAGCTTTTTATAATGTGAATAAAAAGAGAAAGATAATATTCTATATAAGAAAATAATTTCAAATTAGAATAAAAACTAATTACTTTAAAATGCATTTTAAGAGAGAAAAAATTTTTCTTCAATATTAAAATCACAAAAAAAATTCCAAGATAAAAATACACTTAGAGTCTTCTGACCTAGTTAGAGTCTTCTGACCTAGTTAGAGTCTTCTGACCTACTTAGAGTCTTCTGACATACTTAGAGTCTTCTGGCCCAGGTAGAGTCTTCTGACATACTTAGAGTCTTCTGGCCTAGTTAGAGTCTTCTGACCTAGTTAGAGTCTTCTGACCTAGTTTGAGTCTTCTGACTTTTGACCTATTTTTTATTAAATCAATTGGCGAAAACAATTCTTAGAATTCTTTATGATAATGATAAGGAAAGAATATTCGCGTAGACTGACAGTATGTCCAATGACAGCCCTTAATTCGTATTCAACTACCAATTAAAGTGTAGTAATGTAAATATTAAATTATTATTTCTTATTTAAGTTTTATAATTTCAGTTTTAAATTACCGATTTTAATATTTAGAATACATAGCTATACTTGTAGGTACATGTATTTTAGGCGTGTTTTCGAATACATTATAGAGAGGTTCATCCGAGCAACATAGCTCGGGCATATGTATATATATTTTGTCGGTCACCGCCGGCCAACGTTGAGTGCACTTAGCTCGGGGAATGTTACGCAGACGGGACGTTACTCGAATGAACCTCTCTAATTATAATTACATTTGTAATTTGCATATTTTCTTATTAAATATTTTTTAATAATAAGTTGTAGTCTGTTGTCTTAAAGGACTGTCTATAAGTACAGAAGTTGCCTTTGATTTTATAACTGTAAATATATGTTTATTGTCAAATGTCAGTTTTCAATAATTTATATTATAACACTTACTTTAACAAACATGAAAAACATTTAATAATATGATATTTGTAAATTTTACTTCATCCAACATAAATATTAAAGAAACATTTAGGTATATCTATATTTGTGGTTTGTGTAGATGAGATAAGTACGAGTTTTTGATCAATTTGACCAATCATTCTTCTGTTCATAACATGTATTTTGATATCCAAACTTAGAGTTATTGAGGAAACCTAAATAACCTTTTGATTTTGAAAGCAGTCAATACAAAATTTTTTTTGTACTTTGCTTATCAAAACCTGTCATTTCACGATTCGATTTGCGTGCGTAAAAAGTCACTTTAAACACGAGTGCGTAAAAGTAAAGTTGGTACTTCCTGGAACATGATTAATTTAGTGACATTTTAAAATCATAAATCCCTAACCTTAATAATATGCTACCCAGTTCGTTGTTTTTCTATGAAAATAAAAGGAAATGAAATAGAAATTGTTATATTTGGAAGGTATGTAATTCAATGTCAGAACAGCAACAAATATTATTTTTTAAATTTATAGAAAACTAAAAAAAAATTGTCAAAAGTGGGATTCGAACCCACGCCCTCAGAGAGGGGACCAGAACGATCGAGAACCCGTATAACGGGCAAGGTAAACCTTGAGTCTGGCGCCTTAGATCGCTCGGCCATCCTGACAGATACTAGTAATATTGTTAAAAATACCTATAAATATAAAAATTTTGAAATTATATTTATATTTTATATAAATATTATTATTGTTTATAGTTCTCGTACAAAAAATATTGTACAAACTTCGTGCGTGAAACATTTCGCGAATTCGTGTCCATAAAGCGCTCGCCTACGGCTCGCACTTTAAACTGGTCACTCATTCGCGAAATATGATTTAATGAGTGTTAATTGAGGTCTATCAAGAACAATCGTTTACGCGCCTGGCGCATTCATTTCAGATGATTGGTCCTAATTGGCCAGTCTTCGTGGTCTCGATTTCGATAAATTCGAATATCATAATAGAAATAGCTCGTATTGAAAATTGGAAACGTATTGTTTATCTGATTCGTTCCTTGTTTTTTCCTTTCATTATTTCGTAATTTGTTATATAAAATAATGGATTTTATAAGAGCGAGATATACGGCACACAGACAAAGAGACCCAAATAATTAATTGAGGGCAGGGCATTTAGGAAACCGGAACCAAATCGCAGGCCATTACTGATGTGCAGGTGATTAATCTCTAATTACAAATAGTGCGTCTGTCTGTCTGTTATGTCATGTCGTTATAACCAGTGCACATCTTGATTTAGCTTGAATCCCTTTAGCGTCATCTGTCATCTCTGACATTAGATCATATACAAAGGAGCATTTTTAAATTCGCGCAATGGGAAAAAGGAAAGAATAGAAATATATATAATTATTTTTCTTTTACCTGCAACATTAACGGCCAGTATTATCAACTGATATCAATAGTTATTTATGTACCTAGGTTCGTAAGTACAGTTTTATGGTCGAGAATACGTTTGCAAACCGAGACCCGTAGGGTCGAAGTTTGCATATATTCGAGACCATAAAACTGTACTGTACGAACCGTGGTGCATATGAGATTTTTCGTCATACCTACGTTTTTTTTTAAATAGACGGATTTTGATGATTTTGCACTTTACTTTTATTATATGTATACACATTAGTAACATCAAGTCAGGAATGTTTGTCGTATCTATGGTAACCATGTTTGTGTCGATATAAATTTATATTTTTGATAAATGTCAAAGTACATGCAATATACTCTCAAAAGCTTTTTCTTTTGAATAAACTTTATAAATATGGATCAAATAGAGATGGAGGCTATTATAGCTTGTACTGAAATTTTGCTGGAGAAGTGAAGATATCTCCTAAATTGAAAGGATTTTCGAAGCATAAAAATGATGGAATAATGTCACCGATGGTTTTGGACCGTCTAAATCCATCGGTAACATTATTAGCAGATTCAGGAATTGATGTTCTTGTTCTGAAAAGATACGGCGCATGGAAATCTTCCACCGTGGCCGAAAGATCTAATTGTTCGTTTACATTTAATATTACAAAGTATTTTTGTACAAGGTTCTACTTTTACTAGTTATGTGTTTTTGTTAATTAAAAAAAATTATGTTTCAAATAAATTTGTTATAAACGTTCTAATATTGCTATTATTTACCTAGGGTCGTAATGAAATATTACAGCCCGCTACCATAGCAACTGTCAACAAAGTATGTAAAGTGTCACTTACGTTTCAAAAAAAGGTGTCATAACCGTTTACTTACGCGGTAGGTATGACGAAAAAGTAGTTTAAGTTAAAAGACATTTAAATTAAGTGTCCCTCAAATTAGGGGTTCAGTATTATGAATTTGATTTAATTACTCAAAAAATCACCCTTACCACAATTAATAATCGTATCCTAAATACGCATTTCGACAACTAAGTTGTCATCATCAGTAGGTAAAACCACTCATTAAAGTGTCGCATGTGATGCCGATTTCTTAAGAGAGGTAAGTTTGTCGTAATTTTTACTCTGTGGATTTTTGTTTTAAAGTTAGTGTATACGTGGACGCCGTGTAATGTTGTTGCGCGTTTTACCTACTGATGATGACAACTTAGTTATCGAAATACGTATTTAAGATAGGATTATTAATTGTGTTAAAGAGTTTTATACCTTTTTTTTGAGTTTTCACTTAACCACAGTCTAGAAAGAAAGACATTTCATAATGACTTCACGGTCAAAGGAGTTTAATATATTTCATGTTATACAAGTGTCCCGTATCGTTATACAAGTTATACAAGTTCCCCGTTATACAAGTGTCCCGTATCGTTATGTTCAAATTGTAGGAATGTAAAGTAGACTTCATTTCAAGTAACAAAAACGCAAAACTTGTATATCCATTTTTATTTGTTTCAAAGTTACAGATCTATGAATGCGATTGTCAGATCATGAAAAAAAATGTAATTCTAGTGTCAATAAAAACTGACTTTATTTAAAAAAGTTCAATTAATAATATTTTCGAAATGTCCACCTCCTTATTGAATACAGGCTTGTGCCCGTAAGCCAACAGAAGAAGTACATATCCGAATTTCATACTTGTTTTGTCGCAATTGCTCAGCAGCCAGGTGAATACGATCCACCAACTCTTCTCTCGTGTTCTAAACTTGCGCGTAGACTAAATTTTTCATGTACCCCCATAAATAAAAGTCAAGGGAATTAAGATCGGGTGATCTGGGTGGCCATGCAATAGGACCACCTCGACCAATCCATCTTGGATAATTGACGTGAACCCAATTTCGGACAGCAATTCAAAAATGTGGTAGTGCCCCATCCATGTGAAACCACATGCCTCGTCGAACATTCAGTGGGACATCCTCTAAAAGATCTGGCAGTTCGTCAATAAGAAATTGAAGGTAATTGTCCGCATTTAACCTCCCAGGAAGAACGACAGGAGACCAACGAACAAGTCATCGATTAGGGCCGTCCATACGTTAATAGAAAATTCATGTTGAAATTTAGATGGGCGTACAGCTTTGGGATTTTCTGATCACCACCTGTGCAGGTTTCTCAGATTTGTAATACCACTTCTCGTGAACGTAGATTCATCTGCCCAGAGGACTGTTCTGCAGAAATTAAAAGTAAGCCGTGACTGTCTTAATATCCAGGTAGAATAAACTAGACGAGCATAGTGGTCTGCTTCAAGCAAACCGTGTCCCCTGCGATAGTGATATGGATATAAGCCCTCACGCTTTAAAATTCGCCAAACTGTCGTTCGTGGCACTCCTAGTTGTCTAGCGATTCGACGTACACTGAGAGTTGGATCCCTTGTAACAATGGCTACTGCTTCTTCCTCTAAGTCTGCTGCCAAATTTACTCCTCGGTCGAAAATATAATCACGCAGTCCGCATTCCCGAAATTGTCTGTGTACTTCCAGAAACATTCTGTAATGAGGAATGCGCCTATCGGGAAACCGTGCACTGCCGTTACAGTAGCCATACACAAAATGCATGTCCGCATACTCTTGAGAAGAAAATCGGTAAGGCATTTTGAATAAAGAAAACGTGTCCACTCACTAATAAGCTGTTGTATTAGCTGAAACGAAATGTAATCCTTTATTAAAAAATGCAACGTTAACAGTCATCTGAACATTTGTTTATTGTATGATATTTATGGTTCAGCACTTACAAAATAAGTAAGAACCTTCTTTATCATAAATCAATTTCCAGTACTCTCTTTTGAAGATCTCCAAGAAATTACTGTATGCACTACGACACGTGTTTATTTATTTTAGGATAACATTTTATTATGCGACATTAACAATCACAGGCCTGTTATTGCATCGTATAACTTTTTTTAAATAAAATCAGTTTGTATTGACTTTAGGATTACATTTTTTTTATGATCTGACAATCACATTCATAGATCAATAACTTTGAAACAAATAAAAATGGATATACAAGTTTTGCGTTTTTGTTACGTGAAACGAAGTCTACTTTACACTCCTAAAATTTTAACATAACGATATGGGACAGTATATTAATGTTAAGCTCATAAGTGCAGATATTAATTTCTTGAAACGGTGTAAAAGTAATAATATTTTTCCTATTCAAGAACGTAAATGTAACAACAAATTATAGAAATAACAATAAAGTCATTTCATATCAAAAAATGAAGTGGTTGAACCCAGAAATGAAATATCTGTACAGTAAACGCAGTAAATTAGAATAAAAATTATATAATTTGCATTTAAAATTAACTAAAAGCATGAACAACAATAAATTTGAAGATTGGTGTAATTTTTATTGGAAGATAACGGAAATTAAAGATCATAAATTGAAAAATAAATGTTTAAAACTAAATAAAATTCAGAAAGTCATGTCCACTAAAAAAGTATATTAATACAATTCCTACAAAAGAAACACTAGTGATCAATCAATCATCTCAGAATTTTAGTAATATAGAAATAGGATCAGACAATCACATTCATAGATCTGTAACTTTGAAACAAATAAAAATGGATATAGGTACAAGTTTTGCGTTTTTGTTACTTGAAATGAAGTCTACTTAACACTCCTAAAATTTGAACATAACGAAACGGAACAACTTGTATAAAACGATAAAATACTTTAGAATAATAATTTTATTTATTCAACATAATCCCCTTTGTAAGCCTTTTAAAAAAATTATTGGCCTGCATAGACTTTATCATTTATCGAAAATGCTTTTTGAATTTCGGAAAACGCATTTTAAGGAATTTAATTCCATACTTTCTTGGTTCCATTATTTGTATTTCATTTGGAACGATATTATTTAAGGTAGAAATATTTTCAATCAATTAGCAAGCATACAAAATATACGTGTGACACGAATCAAATTAAATTTCCAGGAATTGTTTACGTTTTAAACAGCTGCTCAAATGTACATATTCAAGTATTATTTTTGTACAAAAGCTTTTTATAATGTGAATAAAAAGAGAAAGATAATATTCTATATAAGAAAATAATTTCAAATTAGAATAAAAACTAATTACTTTAAAATGCATTTTAAGAGAGAAAAAATTTTTCTTCAATATTAAAATCACAAAAAAAATTCCAAGATAAAAATACACTTAGAGTCTTCTGACCTAGTTAGAGTCTTCTGACCTAGTTAGAGTCTTCTGACCTACTTAGAGTCTTCTGACATACTTAGAGTCTTCTGGCCCAGGTAGAGTCTTCTGACATACTTAGAGTCTTCTGGCCTAGTTAGAGTCTTCTGACCTAGTTAGAGTCTTCTGACCTAGTTTGAGTCTTCTGACTTTTGACCTATTTTTTATTAAATCAATTGGCGAAAACAATTCTTAGAATTCTTTATGATAATGATAAGGAAAGAATATTCGCGTAGACTGACAGTATGTCCAATGACAGCCCTTAATTCGTATTCAACTACCAATTAAAGTGTAGTAATGTAAATATTAAATTATTATTTCTTATTTAAGTTTTATAATTTCAGTTTTAAATTACCGATTTTAATATTTAGAATACATAGCTATACTTGTAGGTACATGTATTTTAGGCGTGTTTTCGAATACATTATAGAGAGGTTCATCCGAGCAACATAGCTCGGGCATATGTATATATATTTTGTCGGTCACCGCCGGCCAACGTTGAGTGCACTTAGCTCGGGGAATGTTACGCAGACGGGACGTTACTCGAATGAACCTCTCTAATTATAATTACATTTGTAATTTGCATATTTTCTTATTAAATATTTTTTAATAATAAGTTGTAGTCTGTTGTCTTAAAGGACTGTCTATAAGTACAGAAGTTGCCTTTGATTTTATAACTGTAAATATATGTTTATTGTCAAATGTCAGTTTTCAATAATTTATATTATAACACTTACTTTAACAAACATGAAAAACATTTAATAATATGATATTTGTAAATTTTACTTCATCCAACATAAATATTAAAGAAACATTTAGGTATATCTATATTTGTGGTTTGTGTAGATGAGATAAGTACGAGTTTTTGATCAATTTGACCAATCATTCTTCTGTTCATAACATGTATTTTGATATCCAAACTTAGAGTTATTGAGGAAACCTAAATAACCTTTTGATTTTGAAAGCAGTCAATACAAAATTTTTTTTGTACTTTGCTTATCAAAACCTGTCATTTCACGATTCGATTTGCGTGCGTAAAAAGTCACTTTAAACACGAGTGCGTAAAAGTAAAGTTGGTACTTCCTGGAACATGATTAATTTAGTGACATTTTAAAATCATAAATCCCTAACCTTAATAATATGCTACCCAGTTCGTTGTTTTTCTATGAAAATAAAAGGAAATGAAATAGAAATTGTTATATTTGGAAGGTATGTAATTCAATGTCAGAACAGCAACAAATATTATTTTTTAAATTTATAGAAAACTAAAAAAAAATTGTCAAAAGTGGGATTCGAACCCACGCCCTCAGAGAGGGGACCAGAACGATCGAGAACCCGTATAACGGGCAAGGTAAACCTTGAGTCTGGCGCCTTAGATCGCTCGGCCATCCTGACAGATACTAGTAATATTGTTAAAAATACCTATAAATATAAAAATTTTGAAATTATATTTATATTTTATATAAATATTATTATTGTTTATAGTTCTCGTACAAAAAATATTGTACAAACTTCGTGCGTGAAACATTTCGCGAATTCGTGTCCATAAAGCGCTCGCCTACGGCTCGCACTTTAAACTGGTCACTCATTCGCGAAATATGATTTCACGCACTTGGTTCGTAAATAAGTATATTGTTTTGTAGGTAACGACAATTAATTTTTTTGTATAAATAGAGAGATTTTATTAAGTCAAAATCTAACCAACAATGATTAAATAGTGTATTGAAGAATGAGTGTCACGTTTATTGCACGAGCCCTAATGGGCGAGTGCGGTAAATAAGAACCGGACACGGGTGTAGTATTCAAAATTTGTATTTTTAAAGAAAATGAGTTTTTAATTTTATTTATATAATTGGAAAACAAACGGGTGGTGATCTATAAAATACGAAATACATTTTTATTTATTCATTTTGTAATTCAAGTTGAGTAAAGGAGTATTAATATTAACTAGTAATACTTTCTCAAGGTTCTCTTCTGTAAAATTTCTTCTCTTTGAATGAAATACATATTATACACTCGTCGTTAATATTGAAATTAACAGGTAAGGATGTTTTATTATTAAAACAAATAGCTGTATTTTATCTAAACATTGCCAACGATGGAAGTAAAAAGAACATTAAGTAATTAAAAAATTAATATATCTAATATAATTAATACAATATAAAGGAAAAAAATGTTATTTTTAAGTTAAATAATGTCTAAAATAAATTTATTCGTTATTTCAATTGTACTTTAATTTTATATATTTTTCCCGTAATATTCATTAAGTCCTATCATTATGAATTCGATTCTTCCATTTAAAATTTTACGACCAACTAAATTTTACTTGGACATTTTATAAATCGAGATCAATACGTTGGACGCATAAATCAAGATCATTTGGAATTTATTGTCATTATCGTTGTCAGCCAGGCTTTATTAGGAACGAAATGTCCATTTGGAACTAACATGAAAGTCGATCATTTAAATTTCCGATGAATTATTATTGGTACGTATATGATTTATAATGTTTGTTATTGTTGAAAATTCCTACAATTAAATTTTTATTATTTTCCACTTCAATACTGTCTTGTTAACGCGCTGTAAAATCTATATAGCTATGTTTAGTAAAGATGAGCGGTATTACACTACTAGTGATTGTTCCACTGTTACTAACATGTCACGGCTAGCATCGGTGATGTAAAATAAAAACGAACAGTGACGCGTGATTGTAACTAAATTTTTCTGGTGGATTTCTATCGCCTTACGAGTAGCGATCCGTATGATAGTATCCGTCAGGAAATCTTCATTTTACCTAATTTTAGACCACCTATACAGTATGACTGAAGTTTCAATTTGTTTTTTTTGGGGATATATTCCACAAAATTCAACAAATAAAATAGTAAAAATTTTTTCTAATAAAAGTTGTCTAGTAACGCAAAAAAAAAAAATTATAACAGCCCAATGTTTTCAAGTTTCACTGTACAAATTTCATACATAATATGTTAGTAACCGATGAGTGGCCGTAACGATATCAAACTGTGTCAGGGTCAAGTTTAATATGTGAGACTGTAGTTTACTTGGTACATGTGATAGAATGAAATGCCCGGATTATTTGTTCGGCTTTTACAATATACGACCATACTTTTTAACCATTTGTAATGGAAATTTTTACACCCCTACCCAATATAGATTTCGTTACTATACATGTACTCGATATAATACGTTTAAATAATAACTACTGATGTGTACAATGCACATGAAATATACATATAGTTAAATATACTAGTGTTTTGTGAAAATATAAGGTGTTTCATTTAAGTTTAATAGTAGGTCATCGTAGTTTTTAAAAATCGTTTTTAGTTGACGCCTCCTTTAGAGATGAATTTCTGCCGTTCCTTTGTTCGATAATTTAACACATGTTTAAACCTTTTCCTTAAGAGGCAAGTGTTTGTCTCGTAGTTTTGAGATTGGCATGTTAAATTTAGTCTTTACAGGGTTGCAGTGTATAGTAGTTGTGCGGAAGCGTTTATCTTACTTTACTGTGCCCCATGTGTGACTTTTAATTAGTAGTTTTTACCTAGTGATGATGACAACTTAGTTGTCGAAACACGTATTTAGGATACGACTAATAATTGTGGTAAGGGGTTATATACCTTTTTTAAATTTTGATAAATTGTGTAAAATTTGCAGGTTTTCGTTGATCAAGATTATTTCCAATTCAATTTTTAATAAATGTACTTTAATACCTATAATAACGATTTATTCCTTTAACAATCTTTTTACTTCGAACACAAGTTTAAAATGAGATTTGGCGCACACCTAGACAACCGCGGATTAGTTAGTATGAAAGTATTATTTCGAATGTATTTTATAAAAATAAGAATTAAATTTGCATACTTTAAAAGAAAAAAAAGAAGGCAACGACACGCGGTATTCCCAAGCGGTCACCCATCCAAGTACTAACCGCGCCCGATACTGTTTGACTTCAGTGATCGGACGAGAACTCAACTCAACTCAACTCAACAAAATCTTTATTTACATATTACATAATTGCATACAGATATCTACATATAGCTCTAACATTTGTGTTTATAAAATTTTCCTACATAATATTCTATGTTTACAATTTTGTTGGGAATGTGTCTTTAATAACCCATATGTGTTTGTCGCTATTTACACGCACGCACAGATCACTGGCGCACACGAGAAACATTTTGCGTCATTTTCGCTTAATAACAGGCACTGTCACATGTTCACTAGAGGAAAAACTTCTAAAAAACCTCTAACGTTTTCGTTGTTCCACTGAAGAGACGATTCCGATTGATTTTTAATCTAGATCTAATCTGGAAAGGGCATTTCGAATATTGGCAAACGTTGATATTGATGGGGATGTTTTGCCGGAGTTTGACGCGTTTTGGTAATTTTCTTTATTAAAGGATTTTCGTGATAGATGGTCTTGTTGTAGAATTTGTTGGCGATTGTCGTAATAAAATCTTGTATCGTCTGTATTTTTGCAAGTTCGTGCAGCGTTCGTACCGATACGTATCGGTCTTTATCGAGTAAGATACGAAGGCATTTATTTTGAATGCGTTGTAGTGTGGTGAGCCTAGTTTGGGCTACATTTGCGAAGGCGGGTGCTCCGTATGTTAGGATAGGCCGTAACACCTGTTTGTATAGTAGTATTTTGTTTTCGAAGGTCGTATTTGAATTCTTGATTATTGGATAGATTTTTCTGAGAGCAGCTATAGTTCTGTTGCTGTTGTTCTCTATCTGATTTTTGTATGTCAGTCTTTTGTCTAACTGTACTCCGAGATATTTGATGTTGTCTTGAATTGGGATATGGGTGTTTTGAAACTGAAGTTGCTTTGGCAAGTGCAGAGGTCGTGTTCTTTTCGTAAACACAATGGAAGAAGATTTTGTTGGATTTACGGAAAGTTTCCATTTTGTGACGTAGTTCTGAAGATGGTGTAAGTGGTTTTGTACTTTTTGAATGGCAACTATCGGGGAAAACGAATGAGCATATATGGCTATATCATCGGCGTACAGTGCGACGTTGTTGTTGTGGAATTTTGGAATGTCTGCCGTAAATATATTGTATAAAATAGGCCCCAGCACAGAGCCTTGTGGAACTCCAGCCGTGGCCACCAGTGGATCAGATAAGGTATTATTAACCTTTACCTGATATTCTCTATTGGTAAGGTAGGAATAGATGAGTTTGACTATATGACACGGAAATCGAAATTTGATTAATTTGTAGATGAGCCCTTCTGTCCACACCCTATCGAAAGCCTTCTCCATATCCATCAGTACAAACGCGGTGTGGTTCCTTCTGTTGAAGGCATTGGTCGTGTCTGCAGAGATCCGAGCGGTTTGATGAATAGTGCTGTGCTCCGATCGAAATCCGAACTGTTCATCTGGCATTATGCTGTTAGCTTCTAAGTGGTCTTGTATCTGTTCGTGAATGATTTTTTCTGCTATTTTCGAGAGGGTGCATAGTAGAGATATGGGACGGTAGGAAGTGGGATCGGTGGGATTCTTGCCGGGCTTGGGTATCGGGATAACAATTGATTTTTTCCAGTCTTCGGGAAAATATTGAAGCCTGAGGATGCCATTAATGATTTGTGTGATATGTATTACCGTTTTCCTGGGGATGTTTTTTAACAAAAGATTTTGAATACTGTCTGGTCCTGGGGCTTTGGTTGAGGATGTGCGCTTTATCATGGAATGGATTTGGGACGGTTTTACCAGTAAACGCTCCGCGTGGAAGGGATCGGTGGGATTTTGCAATAGAAAATGTTGGATGGTTTCTTCTATTTCATTTTCAGTGGCGTCATCGGTTTGTGAAATTCTATGTTGAACTTCGAAGGCTTTCGCCAGCGTGTTTGCTAAGTCCTTGTCTGTGGCAACAATGGTACCATCTTCCTTCTTCAAAGTATTGATGGTTGTATAGGTCGATCTTAAGTGCTTTGTAAGACGCCACAGCGAGCCGTCTTGTGGTTTCAGATTTTGTATTCTTCTGTTCCAGCTATTTCTTCGGTGTTCGGTTATTCTTTTCTTGATATGTCTAGTAAGTGTTACCGTTTCTTCGTGATATCGCATATCCCTGGTTCTTTGGAACTGTTTTCTTAAGGAGTTTCTGTTTTTGATTGCGTTTATAATGTCTGCAGGTAAAGTGTCATGAACATATCTATCGCTTGTTTTTGTCGGAATGGCTTTCTTGACGGCTTTATTGATGTTGGATGTTAGTTTTTGCACCTCCTCTTGGAGCTTGTTTTGATTCATTATCACATTTGGGATTTTTGTGATGCGGTGAAGCTCTTCTCTATACGCACGCCAGTTTGCTTTGCCATACTCTAGATGTTTTCTCGTTGTATCTGAACGATATTCTGAGTTCAGAGCAAAGATTACTGGGAGGTGGTCAGAGGGTAGCTGTCCCGTGACAAGTTCTCCTATGTTGACAATGTTTTTGGTTATTACTAGATCAATGGTGCTAGGGGTCATGCCATTTGTAGGATAGTGTGTAGGGTTAGGGGTATTATGTAGGAATATGTTGTTCATGGTAACATACCTATGCAGAATTCTACCATTGCTGTTCACCCGGTTACAATTCCAGAAATGATGATTGGCATTAAAATCTGCGGCAATTATGACCTTTCTGGAAATGTTAAATAACCTGTCTAGACTTGCAGCTTGTATTGTTTTTTTGGGACTATTATATAATGTTGCGATGGTGGTATTGTCAGCTGTTTGGATCGCTATTGCTTCTAGGTCTTGAATATCCCTATGGAGTTCTATGCGTTGAAATGGCACACCTTCTCTTATAAACATGGCCACACCTCCATGTCCATTGCGGCCGTCCTTCCTTTCGATGCGAACTGGTCTATTCAGTATGGTATGGTCGTTGCCTCTATCTTATATTTTGTATCAGGGTTTTTACATGCTATATTCTTCGCATTTTTATGATATACATTTTTTTAAAAAATATCTACATTAATAAATTTTTATAATTAATATTAATGTGAATAATAATACTGAGTAAATGAAAATAATATGACTGCTCATGTATTGTACTTTAAATTTGAGAATATAGAGACTTATAGCAAACGCCAATTAAGTTGGCGCGAGGAGGGGGTGCGCAGAAGACGTTTTTAAAAACGTCCACCCCCACTACTCAAGTAGTTGTCAGAATACATTTGTCATTGACGTTTGACGGAACATAATGTCTTTGCTAGGCGATCATAAAGTGATACACGCTCAGAGGTTAGAATTATCTGACATTTGATGTAAAACCAAATACAAATCTCCCCACTACTTCTAATCCTGCGCGAACTTACCCCTCCTCGCTCCAACTTAATTGGCGTTTGCTATACTTCGGTGGCTTTTGTTAAATTCGTTTTAGGATATCGATTAACAATGACAGAATTTTATTAATAACAAATAAAAACATATGAATAAATATTAATGAAATTTGGGTCGACTGAGGAGATAATCGCTTAAATGCAACAGTTTAATAATGCTTACTTTTCTGACGGAATTAATAGACCTGAAGTTAGTTAGGTAAAATATTATAGATGAATTTGTAACCAATGAAACGCGATTACCTTAACAACGTTGGCATATGTTAAATTATGGAAGTAAATAATTTCAAGACAGATAGGGTTATAAAGAAGACAAAATTCAACAAAATATTAAAAATCGTGGTAATTAAATGCAACAACTATCTATTTAAAAAATATATCAGAATAATTGAAACATACATGAGTAGGTAAACCCGACCAGTTTTGTATAATACAAAGGTATTTTTAATAATATAAAATATTATTAAAAATCTGGTGTGAAGAACACAAATGCAGGTTCACTATTAATATTGACACGTTCACAAAAAATATTAATAGTGAACCGGCACTTGTGTTCTTCACACCAGATTTTTAATAATATTTTATATGATTAAAAATACCTTGGTATTAAAAAATATATATTTTGTAATTTGTATTAAACAGCGGTATACAACAACAATATATAATTGTTTATAACTGAATTTTCAGTTCAAACGTACATATTAAGTCTGTTTAATTTTGAATGATGTTTCCATGGTTACGAAAACAATTCTTTGATATAATAGGTAATAAAATTCATGTATATATTTTGCCTAAACTAAGGTACCTAAAATGCAACTTTACCGACCTGAATATTGGCGGACAAGCAAAGAACACGAAAACGAAAATATTTTTTTTTGCATAAAGTTCTCCTCATAATTCGCAAAATATAGTTAGAGATACAATTTTGATTTTATTTTGCATTTATATACCATCATTTGCCATTTATTTCTCTTGCGATTTTATAACATGTAATAAAATTGTTTAACATTTTTGAAATCCCCCATTTACATCAGCCACAAAATTTGTATCCTAGGTAGGCCATGAACGACTGAGATAGACATAAGTCACGTCTGAGCTTAGAGAATTGACGAAGTGTCATTTGTATCCCAATTTTTTATGTAAAATTTTAAGGATTTTTATTAGATGAAGTTGTCATCATTGGGCACAACAAAATCCACATGACAACAAATAAAATAGTAAAAATTTTTTTTAATAAAAGTTGTCTCGAAACGCCCACAAAAAATTTTTTTATTTTTAATTTTTAATTTTTTTTTGGCGTTTCTAGACAACTTTTATTAGAAAAGATTTTTACTATTTTATTTGTTATATTTTTTAGAATATATCCCCCCAAAAAAACAAAATGAAACTTCAGTCAGCCTGTATATATACAGGCTGATTTAATTTAAGTGCGCACTATTGCTATCTCTGTTATTATTGATTCTAGAAAGTAGGTTAAATTAGCAAAGTATTAGTGTTTTTTACATTGATTAGCATGCAGTTCATGAAAAGAAATTTAGAAATTTATAATTTTTTTAAATGGAACAGCCTGTATATTTTTTAAAATTCTGAATGCTAATGCTCTTTGTAATATAAAAGTTTCAATACACTATTGGCCTAAAACGAATAATAAAGTATTTACGGTGGAATTTAGTTGATGTTCCATATATTTGAACACATTTTAAATTAATTTTGTGTTATTATAGAAAAATTGCAAAATGTAATTCTAAAACTAATAATAAAGAATTAAAAAACAGGTGTTTGTAAAAGTTACTTTGTTTGATATAATTTCATGGCCAACCAACTATTAGATGCAGCACCTCATATTGAATATTATAAACATAGGTATATCCCATTAAAGGGTTATAACTTCGAAAATACTAGAAATAAGTACTATATTATTGGTACCATTTTAACGGCAATTTTATAAGGAATTTGGTGACTACTAAAAAATTATAGGTTCAATTTAAAAAAAAAAGAAAATAGCCTTTAAACTTCGATAACTTTGGCACGACATATTTAACATCCTGTATATGTTGTCACGTTGTTTACCCTCAAAACATATAACGTGTTGTCCATAAATTGGTAACAAAAGAGTTACGTTAGGCAGTGCACCTATTTTCAGGATAAGACTTAAAATGTTAGCTGCAACTGTCACGATTTTAACAAAATTTGCAATAAAACCAAAATTAACAGTTTGTAAGTGCACATTGTCATATATAATTGCAAAGATAATTTGGGTGGCTATCATCGTAATACCAAGAAAGTATAGCAATCTATTTAAAAAAAAAATTGAGAGTGGTTGCGCAAATTTGGAACACCCTGTAAATATATAAATAAAAAATAGAAAATGCACTGTAGCATACTACATGTGTACGTAAAATTTCATTGCTACAACTTTATTAGTTTTTATGCTAAGCTCCGCCGACACACTATTGCCGCACTCGGTATAAGGTCTGGTGTGCACTTCTAGATTCTTCCCGACTTTTTCCTGGAGCTTACCGTCCGTCTCTCGAATGCGTAAATAATATTTTTTAAATATTAAAATGGAAGAAGTTTACAATTTATTTTAATTAACGCGATATACGGTAATTACAAAAGAAATAACCTATATCAATTTACAAAATATAAAATGATGTTAATAAATTTGATTATCTTCACTGTATTTTATTTTTTATTAGCCCCCATATCAGTCTCGATAATACAGAAAAGATCACATATCCCTAAACGAACACTCTATTAAAGGAATTTATGTCCTCGATGTAATTAAGCTAACTAAAGGGTCTAAAGCAGTCGCTTTTAGCGTAATGTGCGTATAACGCAGGGTAATAAATAAAGGTTTAAAAGCTGCCCAGTCCGAAATTAATTCACATCTAAAAGTCGTCTTCCAATCCATCAGGATTTGTAAAAAGGAATTTTAAATAAAATGTGTCGCCGCAAAAAAGAAAACTTCATTAACATTTTAATACTGTATGTCGAAGGAGTCTTTTAACGAGGGCAGATTAATATATAAGGTATCTAACTATATAAAATATGAATAAAAAAAGACAAAATAATGAAACCAGTGTCAAAATTAAGTCATTTTTTTTGTACTATCAATGTACATACATTATTATTTTTCGACATGATCACCATTTAGTGCAACATATTTCTGCCAGACACTGAATCCATTTCTTCATTCCGTACAAGAAAAAAATTTCTTGTTTACGGTTTGTTTCGTCATAAAACGAAATTTCTTATATTGTATATATATTTATATGTGGAGCAGACCAATTTCCGTGCGCATCATGTGCGCCGATGTGAGGATGATTGTATTGCATCAGAAGTAATAAAAGGCATTCAGTATGTGTTTGGTACTTGCTTAGACTGCATGTAAGTGTAAGCATACGTAATAAAATGTCGTCGACACATAAATCGAGAAAACGACCGTTGTCAGACGAAGTGAATAAGTTTATTATGGATTTCCCGGACTTAATATACGATGGCTCAAAAATTTAATGTTCAGTGTGCAATACATATCTAATGTGTTGGTCAAAAACACATTGTAAAGAACACGTAAGCAGCTCGAAGCACAATGATAACAAAATTAATCGACAACAGTTTATACATGAACTATGTGTAACTATGATTGTGTGTACACTGCCGTTTACCTTGTTAAGTAATGACTCATTTATTTCATTTTGGAATAAATACGCGAATCAAACATTACCGAGCACGACAGCGTTACGAAGGAATTTACCATCGGTGCGTAAACAGGTTGAAAATAGAATCAAAGCCGAACTGAAAAATAAAAAACTGTGGTTATGTGTGGACGAAACAACTGACAGTAAAAAACAATCTGTAGTTAATGTGATGGCGCGTAATATGGAACCACATCAACTAACTTCTTTTAATTTTTTTAGCATCCAGACGACTAGAACAATGTAATGCCAAAAAAATTTCAGAGGTGCTATTAGATACTTTGGCAAAATTTAAACTTTCGAAAGACCAAGAATTAATGTTTATGACCGATGGTGCTGCAACCATGTGTTCTATACAGTGACGCGCCGTCCATATGGGCAAGGTCGTGCAGCGCACAACGGCGCCAAGGCCTTAAAGGCGCCTACGCCCACTTGTGATGATTTTAATAATATTTTTTTGTATGTGAACCTATTGTTTGCCTCAAATAAAAAATACCTACCAGTACTAACAAGTATAAAGAGTTCGTCATAAATTTCAATGTTGAACTGTGAGAGAGTGGCTGGTAATTTTGGCTCAATACATATAAGGTAAAGGCGCCTATCAGTATTTCGCACGATGGCGCCGAAGATACTTGGCGCGTTACTGGTTCTATAGGCCGGTCTCTTAGAAAATATTGTACTACCTTGTTACATATTACTTGTAAACTCCATGCTCTACACCTTGTGGGAGAACAGGTTCGTAGATGTTATCCAGAGGTAGATGCTTTAATATCGAATACAAAGGCAATATTCCTGAAATCTCCAAAACGTATTCGGAAATTTCACGAATTGTATCCCCATACCCCTGAGCCACCACAGCCGATTCTGACACGTTGGGGTACATGGTTACGGGCGGGGTTTTACTATCATGAACATTTTGAAAAAATTAAGGACGTGATTTCATCATTCGATCCGAAAGAAAGTGCAGCTATCAATACAAGCCAGAAAAAATTTCAAGATGCCCAGATTAAAATGGATTTACAAAGAATTCGTGAGAATTACTTGAGACTAGAAGAAGCAATAACAAAATTAGAAGATTCGTCGCTGTCGTTAGAGGAATCACTGCAAATCGTTAAAGATATTCACGCACAACTGTGTGCTGTAGAAGAGGCAAAAAGTGAAAGTGTTCTAATTAAATTTGAAAGTGTTTTAGACAGAAATGCAGATTTTGACACCTTAACACGTATTTGTGAGGGCACGTCTACAGATGCGTTAAGTTGCTTAAAAAAGTATTTTGATTATGCGAATATAACATCACTAGATGTAGAACGCTCGTTTTCCGAATATAAACATATTTTTTCCTCACGGCGGGCATGTTTTTCAGAAATAACCTTAGAAACGCACCTGATGTTGAAAATATACAATCGAGTTTCTCCAATTTCTCAATCCTTGGAAGACGCTTAAAACGGTAAGTGTTTTTTTAAAATCCTCTGTCGTGCACACAATCACTGATTTTATACATTTTTCCATTTTATTTAAAGGTACATACATCGCTGCTATAATATGTACTATTCTTATTTTTCGTGTGTTTGTGCATATTACTTTAACAGCAGAAAACCAAATGTATATTTAATTATTTCTGATAGAATACATGTCTCTACTTCTATACTTATATCGGTAACAAGCTCATGTTGCGTCCCTATTCTATCGCATATTCTAATATATTACGAATTACACTCCCATATCGGCGCTCATGGCGCGCACGGAAATTGGTCTGCTCTATTGATATGTTAGATTTAAGTAACTTTAGTATAAAGAATTACAGTATAACATTTCAAATTTTATAAATATTCAACGTGCATTTCCAAATGTAAACCATTATATAACGTACTCTTATCTGCTTTTATTGTTGAATTATGAAACTATTACTTCAATATTACAGTTAAATTCCTTTCTTCATGGGCGTAGATGTAGATGTAGAAGGGCGTGAGAAGTTTTTATAATTTATTTTATTTATTAGATTATATTTCGTAAGTTAAATAAAGTACGATGAGTTAGTTTCTAGTTTTCATTGTTTGAACTGTTAATTACATAATTACATACTTCGTAATTTTTGTTATTTTTTGTAATAGATAGATGTGAGTTGTCGCATCGATATGCTAATTTGTTTTTTTTTAATAGATCCTGTTTGTTATCATTCCATCGAATCCACTTCTCCCAATTATTTTGACGTAAAAGTCCAGTGAATTTCGTTAGGTTTCAATAACTTACGCATACATTTTTAATTGTCATTTATTTAGATCTAGAACATTGTTTAAGATACTTTTTCAGATGGAAATGTTTTAAAGGTGGGATTGTTAAGTTTATTTAATGGAATGTTTGCCGCCATTAAAGTTTCACAGAGTTCTTCGTTAAAATTGTCAGATTCCAATGGTTCTAATTTCTGCGTGTGTTTGCGATGCTAAATGACGTTTTACGTTCGATTTCTTGGAATTTTTTAACGATATATTACAGATTTTGCAATAAATTTCGGAATCACTGGCAATGGACATACAATCAGTTTGACCCTTAATCCAACACGCCAATATTTCAGGACGCCATTCTCGACGTTGTTCCATATCCTCCAAAAATATACTGGTCGAAATGTTCCTGATGAATCCACCTTACGCAAATATTAGGTTTCTAAGTGCTACACGAAAGCAGTAGAACGCATTAGAAGCCATCTTTCAAATCAGTACCTGTGGATAAGTGCCGACGAAACTGTCGATATATTAGGACGCTGTGTGGTAAATGTTTTAGCTGGTGTACTTACATTCAACTATTCCATATAACGTATACGTAATAGCAACAAAAGTTATAAATACAGTTGATGCGGAAACAGTAGCTAAAACCATTTATTATGCAGCAAATGTTTCATTCGGAGACAGGTACTAAGAAAAAATACTTTTATTTGTCAGTGATAGTGCTGCATATATGATAAAAATAGGAAGATTATTAGAGGAAACATATCCTAATATACTGCATATTACTTGTGTTATGTATTACGTGTAGCACATGCTCTTCACAGAATCTGTGAATATATCAGAGACACCTTTCAGGAAGTTAATAAATTTATAACCTTTTAAAAAAGTTTTCAGAAAAGCACAATTGAGAGTATCTCTTTACAGGGAAAAACTTCCATCTTTGTCACTACCTCCCTCTCCAGTAATAACTAGATGGGGAACATGGTTGGAAGCTACTAGTTTTTATGCAGAGAATTTCAATAGTTTAAAAAATTTCGTTACATGTTTAAATGACGATGCTCGAAGTATTTCCGAGTCCAAGGAACTAAAACAAATTCCAAATTTAATCAGTTGTACTTTCTTCAGGAACACTTTGGAAATTTGCAAAAACTAATAAATTATTTTGAAAATCAAAATCTCAAATTAAATGATTGATTAACCCAATTAGATGTAGCTAATAATGATTTGAAAAATATTCCAAGTGACTTTGGATGTAGCCTTCGGTAAAAGTTAGACGTAGTTTTTAATAGAAATCTAGATTTAATTACATTGCCGCAATTGTGTATGGGGACAATGCCTCAAAATCTAACTGCTAAATACACTGAAATAAAAGAATATTTCCAGTATACTCCTATAATACAGGTCTACAGTGATTTTGATGTTTGAAAGCTGTTTGCTAATTTGTATATGTTTGGGGGCCCTTACTCCAAAAAAAAACCATATTTTTGCACTATCACGTAAATTTTTTTTATAGCGCTCTATATCTTAAAAATGTTAATTTATTAATATACATACCTATGACAACAATATGTTTGTTCCATGTTAGGCATGATTTTTAAATGAATTGATTTTTATGAAATTAAATGTGATTTGGCAACACTGGTTAATATTAGATTTCTCAGCAAAGCAACAGAGTCGGCGCAGAAGCGTCAATACAACGTTGAAACCTGCTTATGTGCAGTTTGGTTGTGTTAGTCGTCGTGCTACTGTGTCCGCACGCTTGTTGTCTTCGTTGTTGCGTATTTTAAGTGTTCTAGAACGTATAAATGTGGAAAGAAGACATTGTGTGAGCAATCCGAATAACTTTTCTTATATCTGTTGTAGTTATGTCGTAGTAAAGCAGATGCAAACTATAACTTCGTTTGTGAAAAATGTATACCACGCTTATTTTGGTGTAAAAATTGGCGACCAAGACAAGTCCTGGGCTCCTCATACTGTTTGTTCCGTTTGCGTTTAAGCATTAAGAAACTGTCAAAAAGGTAGGAAGAAATGTTTAAGCTTTGGTGTTCCTATGGTATGGCGAGAGCCTAGAAATCACAGTGACGATTGTTATTTTTGTTCGTGTAATGTTCAAGGATTCAACAGAAAAAATAAGAAACAAATTGTGTATCCCAATCTTGACTCTGCTATTCGACCAGTTCCTCATGGACCAGATGTACCGACACCTACAGCCCCAAAAGCACTAGAAAACGTCATATCGTCAGAATCAGAGGAATCTAATTGCGATCCAGATGACTCAGATTTCACACCAGATTTCAGAGAGCACGAAGTGTTTAACCAGAGCGAACTAAATGATTTAATTTGAGATTTGCACCTTCCAAAGGATGCATCCGAATTGTTAGCCTCCCGACTTCGTGGGAAACATTTACTGGCACCTGGCGTCACATCAAGCTTTTACCGGGATCGCGAAAAAGAGTTATGTCAATATTTTACTCAAGACGGACCGCTAGTGTATTGCAACAATATTCCTGACTTAATTTCAAAATTAGGAAATGTGCCGTATGTAAAAGAAGAATGGCGCCTGTTTATTGACTCAAGTAAGCGTAGTTTAAAAGGCGATTTATTGCACAATGGTAACGAGCTGGCCTCGGTTCCCGTTGCCCATTCGATACATTTAATGAAAACGTATCAAAATTTTGAACTTCTTTTAAAGAAAATAAACTACCAAGAACATCAGTGGATGCTTTGTGGTGACCTTAAAGTGCTGTGCATGCTACTAGGACAACAAGGAGGTTATACAAAATTTCCATGCTTTATTTGTGAGTGGGATAGTCGAGCAAGGGATAGACATTGGACTCAAATAGAATGGCCCTCTAGAACAAGCCTTACACCTGGTAGCAAAAATGTATTAAGAGATAGCTTGCTTGACCCCAAAAAAGTTTTACTGCCTCCTCTCCATATCAAACTTGGCTTGATGAAGCAGTTTGTTAAAGCCCTAGACAAAAATGGACAGTGTTTTAAATATTTGTGCGAGACATTTCCAGCCTTATCCGATGCCAAGTTAAAAGAAGGTATTTTTGTTGGGCCGCAGATAAGAACATTATGCAAAGACAAGGCCAATGTCGAGAAAAACGCCTGGGTTTCATTTAAAGAAGTAATTGATAAGTTTCTTGGGAACTCTAAGGACGAAAACTACGAAAATATTGTACAAAATATGTTACAACACTTTCATCGTCTAGGTTGTAATATGAGTTTGAAAGTGCATTTCCTGTTTTCACACTTGAACTATTTTCCTGAAAATCTTGGGGCAGTTAGCGAAGAACAGGGAGAGAGGTTTCACCAAGACATTAAGGAAATGGAACGGCGATACCAAGGCAGATGGAGCATAACGATGATGGCGGACTACTGCTGGATGTTAAAACGGGATATGCCCTTAAAAACATACAACCGAATGTCCGGACAGCGCAGCTTTCTGGCAAAAAGACAAAGATTTCACTTAAAAAAGACTGAAGAAGTATTTTTTTCCACTTTTTTAACTTGTATTCCACCTTTTTACTCAATAAACAAATAATTTTTTTTAGAGATATCGTTTCTTTCATTTAATATTTGCAAAAAAACCTTACGTGATACAAATAAATGCATAGAATTTTTGAAATCAGCCTACCAAAATTATATAAAATCAGTTTTCAAAATAAAAACATCTGTCAAAAATTTAATTTTGTAGACCTCTGTAATCGGTTGTGATTTAGAAAGGACGTTTTCTATCTACGAGGATGTATTTCATTCAAGAAGAACAAATTTTACAGAAGAGAACCTTGAGAAAGTATTGCTAATTAATATTAATACTCCTTTACTAAACTAGAACTACAAAATAAACAAATAAAAATGTATTTCGTAAATTTATAGATCACCACCCGTTTGTTTTCCAATTATATAAATAAAATAAGAAACTCTTTAAAAATACAAATTTTCAATAGTAAGCCCGTAGGCAATGAGTCATCATCCTCTGGTATACGGTCCCTAATAATCTACTAAACACGTTACGACGTGGAAGAGCTCTCCCACTACCATCCGCCCCCCCACCACATTCCACAAACTTAAAAAACCCTTTCTCGTAACTTCTGTCAACCGAAATAAATAATAATCAAAATTCAAAACTCCCCAACCCGGTAACATAAAAACCATTCTTCTTATAATTAAAGTTTGCATATTACTATCCTGAAAGTGCGAACTAAATTTGAGATTAAACTCAGAAGGACAAACTACAGTATAGGTCATAAATTTTAATCTAGCCACTACTTTGTATTCTTTCTAATTTCCGAAACTCTCTGATATTTACCGCGATTGAAGTTCACTTACGTCGTTTCCGTTTATTAAATAAAATATAAAACCATCTTAAATACAGCTATTATTTAAATAAACTTACCGATGTCAGGTATGCCTCTGTCATGATCCGTCGATTCTGAAAACTAACAAAACAATGTTAGTTAATTTATTCATATTTCTTAACTTATTTTTGTCGTACAAATTTTTTTAAAAAGTCTGTTAAAACCAACAATTTACACAACTAATTTCATTAATACATGTTCTTTTCTCCCCTGTAATGGCATAACCATTTGAGGGAAAACGTTTATACCAGCGAGCTTCTCTTCTCCGTCAGATATCGCGAGATACCTCTTGTCACCTGACGGAATATGAATATTTGCGGGAATCAACCATAAAACGTCACTTCGTGAACCATCATTTTGATCGAAACGCATACGTCCGCATTTGAAGTGACCATTTATTAAATACGTGGTGTATCTACATGTATATAGATACAGATATGTTTTAACATTTTGTATTAATTTGTATAATTTAATATACAATATTATTAAAAGCTGGTGTGAAGAACACAATACAAGTTCATTATTAATATTTTTATGAACGTATTCTTCTCCAGAGACACCGATACGTATTTCATATTTCTACAGATTTGTCAGTACGCCCCTGCTGGAGAAGGATACATTCACAAAAAAAACTACTTCGCTATCACACAGAAATTACTAAGACCGAGCATAGAAGAACATTCAGAATTTTTTTCAGCGCTGCATACTAGCAAACAGCCGAAACAACTAGCTCTGTCTACATAACAACTGTAGAACTAACAAAGTGTTTCCATCGCATGGCACCGTCGCATCTCCGAAAACCGCATTATCGTGTCTTCACTACTCTTTACGGATTAACCGCATACGTAACAAGTGTTCATTTGAAAAGTCAACCTAGTAGCATGTGATTTACTGAGAACATTTTGAAGTATGTCGTAAATTAAAATTTACTACTTAACCTACGAAGTCGTATATTTCGACAGTTTCATACATACAAATAAATAACAAATAATAGGTATTTATTGAAAACTATAGCAAATGTTGAAAATGTTGTTCTTCAAGATCAATGCACTTTAAAATCCTCCGTTCAAAATTTCTGATGATATTCTGCAACATTACTGGATTGTTATTAATTTCCATGCATTTCTGTTCGATTCTCTGTAGCATATCATTCAAATTCAATATAGGTGTTCGAAATATGTTATTTTTTAGATAAGGCCACAAAAAGAAGTCGCAAGGTGTTAAATCGCATGAACGTGCAGGCCAGGCAATTTCAGTATTTCGACTAATTATACGCTCATCAAAAAATTCTCTTAAATAATCTTAATAATTCTGCAGTACAGTGACAAGGTGCTCCGTCTTGTTGGAAATATGTATTTTGTAGTTCATCATCATGCAACTGATTGACAAATGGTTGTAAAAGTTCCGTACGATACCTTTGAGCAGTTAACGTTCCCTGAAAAAATATTGGTCCAATGATTCGCCTTTGGCTTATCGCTGCCCAAACACCAATTTTCTCTGGATGTAGCGATTCTTCATTAATTACATGTGGATTTTCACTACTCCAAATTCTTGTATTTTGTGAATTTAGGTATCCCGTTTTATAAAACCATGCTTCATCAGTAAAGATGACTCTTTACGAAAGTTCTCCATTATTGTTCATATTTACAAACCAATTACAAAACTGTAGTCTACGTGGGTAATCAATTTATAACAATTCTTGTACTGCTGTGACACAGTATGGATAAAGTTGCATATCTTTTTTTAATAACTTGTGGGTTGTACCAACAGAAAGGTTTATTTGTTGACTCAAATGTCGAACAGATGTTTGTGGTTCATTTTCCATTATTTCTTCAACACGATTGACAACTTGAGGTGTACGTTTCTTAACTGCTCCGCTGCCTGACTTTCTTAAGAGACTACCAGTTTCAGAAAAAAGTTTTAAAGTTCTATCCAAAGTATTCTTAAAGTGTATATAATCTATTACAAAATGTGGAAACTCAACTTGAAATTCTACCATGCAATCTTGAACTGAATAAACCCATAAACCATCAATTTTATTTCCACTTCGAAAATAAGCCTGGACTAAAAAAATTTTATGTTCTAAAGTGAAAGCCACTTTAAAACTGAGAAGCAATTTATTTAAACCAGAATCGACGCACGATTATTTTATGCACTAACTGATATTTGTGATTGACATTATCAAATGTCAATTTACGTTTACGAAACAACAAACACATGCTAATATATTTGCGTCTTATTCTATCAAAATTTCAAAGTAACCTAGATTGACTTTTCAAATAAACACACGTTATATAACAGAATAATTTGAACTTGTATTGTGTTCTTCACACCAGATTTTTTAATAATATTTTATATTGTTAAAAATATTTTAGTGTTATACAAAATTGGTGATTTTCCTTACTACTCAAGTATGTTTCAAATAAAATTATAATTTGCTATCGGGTATAGTTACTACTACATAGTGTATTTTCCTCAAATATCAGACAATATAATTTATCAGTGCTCGTCATGGCGACAAGCGCCAGATATGCTCATAAAGGCATTAAATATTTTATATAATGATGCGGTTCCAACACGGAATCCCAAAAGCTATAATAGACAACGATCGCGGAAACCTGCACGTAAATTTCACACTGATACTCTCTTACTAAAACTTCGTATTTTTCAATAGTCTTTGAATCATTGAGACAAAGAAATCGAATAATTTCATTAGATTTTTCAATGTTTGGAAGAATTCATGCGACCCCAAGTAGAGCTGGAATTCTTTTATACCATTAACATTTATAAATTCCAATTGAAGCTAAGCTAATTCTTTGGGCACTTGATATTTAATAAATTTTAATTTCCCAAATTTGTATTATTTCTGTGCGAAACTTGTTATTCAAATAAACTTGTGTCATTACGAGAAATAATAGTTTTAATCATTGAATAATTCCACACAGATAAATACAAATCGATCCAGTCCTTAATGGTGGCGATTGTACGATTGTACTAATCACTGGGGCCCTATTAAATTCTATTTAATCTCCGAAATAGATGTCGCCCCGAGGAAAATGTTTCCAATGAGAATTTACCCTTGTTCGTCTCTTCTCCATTTTAATTATAACGTACAAATTAGGAAAATATTTTTGATCCTTGTTATCAGTTTAATTGCTTCAAGGTATTTTTAATTATAACGGAACCAGGTTAGAAATGCGTAGTGTATTTAGGGTACAAATCCTGCAATTATGTTCGAACTTCTATATTAATAAACTTCTAGATTGTAACTGTATTGAATGAGTGATTATTATCAGAACATGAAATCAAACTCACGTTTATACAATTTTCAATTGTTTTATTTTACTATTATGCATGACATGTTTCGCTACACTGTAGTTTTATAAGATGTTAAACTATTACTAACATGATGTTCCTAACAATAAGGTTATTTCTACAAATAAATGAGAGATTATAGTTATGCTTTTACATTAACAATTCAATTGAAACGAGCCACCTCAAATAACTCTTTACCTGCTGTGATTTATATAAAACTATGAAACTTGTCAATTTTCATATCAAGGGGGACAATTTTTAATGTCTAGTTTATTTATTTCCAGAGAGTCGTGTAAGTTCAATTTTAATGTAAGATGTCTAAATTATTGTGGAAAATATGATATTTATCTAAAAGGTGAAAGGTATAGTTAGAATCTTTATTTTTATTTTTAGCATAACTTAACAAATGTTCATTTATTATTTTATTAAAATTCCTATCCATTTGACCAATATTACTTTTGGACAATCCCCATAAGTTAATTTATATACGCCTAATGTGTTATACCTATTCGTTTCAAAGCTGCTGCTTTTTATATATTTTCCTAATGAATTAACAGATTTAAAGGCTGTATTGATGTTAAGTTTATTAAGTAATTTACCTATTTTATCGGTGATTTGTCCAAAATATGTTATAACTTTAGAACATGATTAATTTTTTCTATTTGATTTGGGTATATCATTTCTATTGCTTTTTTATGCGGCAATAGTGTGTCGGCGGAGCTTATCATGAAAACTGATAAAGTTGTAGCAATGAAATTTTACGTACACATGTAGTATGCTACAGTGCATTTTCTATTTTTATTTATATATTTGCAGGGTGTTCCAAATTTCCGCAACCACTTTCAATTCTTTTTTAAATAGATTGCTATACTTTCCTGTTATGATGATAGATACCCAAATTATCTTTGCAATGATATATGACAATGTGCACTTACAACTGTTAGTTTTGGTTTTATTGCAAATTTTTTTAAATTTTTACCGTCTTGCAGCGTCTAACATTTTAAGCCTTAGCCTGAAAATGGGTGCAGTGCCTCACGTAACTCTTTTGTTACCAATTTATGGACTAATACGTTATATGTTTTGAGGGTGAACAACGTGACAACATATACAGGGTGTTAAATATGTCGTGCCAAAGTTATCGAAATTTAAAGACTATTTTCTCTTTTTTTTTAAATTGAACTTATAATTTTTTTATTAGTCAGCAAATTCCCTGTAAAATTGCCGTTAAAATGGTACCAATAACATAGTACTTATTTCTAGTATTTTCGAAGTTATAACCCTTTAATGGGATATACCTATGTTTATAGTATACTACCAAAGTATTTTTAATAATAAAAAAATATTATTAAAAATGGGGTGTGAAGAACACAATACAATTTCATTTATGTATTTTTGAATGTATCTTCTCCAAAGACGTAGATACGTATTTCACATTTCTACATGATTCTCAATACGCCCCTGTTGGAGAAGACACATTCAAACAAACACAACTACGTTACTATCTAGCCGAAATTATTCAGACAGAGCGTGAAGGAATATTCAGCGCTGTCTACATAATAAAAGCCGAAGCAGACGTGTTTTCTATAGTCGGTAACCACCGTATCTATAAAAAACTGTATTCTCGTGTCTTCACTACTTATCGGCGTGAGCCGAATATGTATATGACAACATAATTTGAAACATACTTGAGTGGGTAAAACCTTACTACATTTGTATAATACCAAAGTATTTTGAATAATAAAAAAATATTATTCAAAATGGGGTGTGAAGAACACAATACAAGTTCATTTATGTATTTTTGAATGTATCTTCTCCAAAGACGTAGATACGTATTTCACATTTCTACATGATTCTCAATACGCCCCTGTTGGAGAAGACACATTCAAACAAATATAACTACGTTACTATCTAGCCGAAATTATTCAGACAGAGCGTGAAGGAATATTCAGCGCTGTCTACATAATAAAAGCCGAAGCAGACGTGTTTTCTATAGTCGGTAACCACCGTATCTATAAAAAACTGTATTCTCGTGTCTTCACTACTTATCGGCGTGAGCCGAATATGTATATGACAACATAATTTGAAACATACTTGAGTGGGTAAAACCTCACTACATTTGTATAATACCAAAGTATTTTTAATAATAAAAAATTAAATAAAATTGAAAATACTTTGGTATTATACAAATGTAGTGAGGTTTTACCCACTCAAGTATGTTTCAAATTATGTTGTCATATATATATATATTCGGCTCACGCCGATAAGTAGTGAAGACACGAGAATACAGTTTTTTATAGATACGGTGGTTACCGACTATAGAAAACACGTCTGCTTCGGCTTTTATTATGTAGACAGCGCTGAATATTCCTTCACGCTCTGTCTGAATAATTTCGGCTAGATAGTAACGTAGTTATGTTTGTTTGAATGTGTCTTCTCCAACAGGGGCGTATTGAGAATCATGTAGAAATGTGAAATACGTATCTACGTCTTTGGAGAAGATACATTCAAAAATACATAAATGAACTTGTATTGTGTTCTTCACACCCCATTTTTAATAATATTTTCTTATTATTAATACTTAAAAAATACTTTGGTATTATACAAATGTAGTGAGGTTTTACCGACTCAAGTATGTTTCAAATTATGTTGTTTTATAGTATTCAATATACGGTGCATCTAATGGGCGGATGTAATCTCACCACTAAATGACCAGTCTACTTTAATCCTATAGGTAAATTCCCCACCGTCCGTAAGGATTCACGTTAATACCATATGTATTCTCACCACTAGTTTTAATACGTAATTTTTCATTAAATTTTCTAATGAAGGAAGACTGAATTTATTACTGAGTGCCTTTTCAGAATCTATTATAAAAGTTTAACAAATTATAATTTTGCAAACATTCAACACTAATAAAAGAAATTTGAGATTTTATTGAGGATAATAATAAAAAGAAATAGTGATAGTAATATATATATATATATATATATATATATATATATATATATATATATATATGAAATGATGGTTTCTCGGGTTCTTGGCCGCGTGTGAGATGTGTCCTTAGAAGGATTGTTGTCTCGACGTTTCGACGGGATCGCACTCGTCATTTTCTAGAGTTGTTCTTTCACTTGACGCTGAAGAGTAACTGCCGATCGTGTCCTCGGGTGTCTGCTATTATGTTGCACTATGGGAGGTGGGGGTTGCGCTGCTGCCGTCGTGCGTACACGGCTTCGCGTGATTGGTCCGGGTGTCTGTGATTCCTGTGTGGGGGCGTGTACCTGTCTCGATGTGTTGTGTTTCGCATGAGTCTTGATTTGCATGCCGGCTAGGAGTGGCTTCCAGGTGTACGCTAAACGTTGGCCGTCGTCGCGTTTGTTTAGACTTTTGGGTCTCTTTTCTATTTCAATCGCTTCTCTAGTAATTCTAGTAGATAGACTTTCGCTCTTCGCTAGGATCTTCGTATTCTCGAAGTCAATAGTGTGCCCCGTTAGGAGGCGGTGTTGTGCTAGAGATGATGTTGTTTGTTTCTTGAAGACTGCGTTTATGTGTTCCTCTTTTCTCACGCTTATTCGCCTGTTCGTCTGGCCTACATAGGATTGTTCGCATTCTGAGCACGGCACTTCGTAAACGCCTTGGTCTTCAAGTGGAATTTTATCTTTCGCGTTGAATATTTTATCGGCTATTTTTCCCTGTGCTGTAAAGATGGTGTCTATGTTGTGTTTTCTTAGTATTCTACCGATTTTGTCTGTGGTACCCTTTATATATGGTAGAAAGGCCTTTGATGTAAATTCCTCTTTTTCCCGTTTTTCTGCTCTATTGTGTCTGGCTTTGTCTATTGTTCTTTGTGAATACCCGTTATCAAGAAGAGCGTTTCTAATATTTCTTCTTTCTTCGATTTTATGTTCATCGTCTGTTAGTCGTTCGGATCGTAGAACTAGGGTTTTCACTACTGAGTTCAATTGTGCCGGATGATGATGCGATTGTGCTTTTAAGTACCTATTTGTGTGTGTAGGTTTCCGGTAAACGGTGTGTCCCAATGTTCCATTTTCTTTTTTGATCACTAACACATCTAGAAAAGGTAGCTTCCCTTGTTCTTCTACCTCCATTGTAAACTTAATTTTCGGATGTTCGCAGTTTAGTTGGTGTAAAAAGTCTAGTAGTTTTGCCTTGCCATGTGTCCATATTACAAATGTATCGTCGACGTAGCGCAGCCACATTTTCGGTTTGTTCTTACAGGTGTTTAGAAAGTTTGTTTCAAAGTTCTCCATGAATAAGTTCGCTATAATCGGTGATAGCGGGGAACCCATCGGTGCGCCTTCGACTTGTCGATATTTCTGGTTGTTGTATGTGAAATATGTGTTTATAAGGCAGTGTTCTATCAGGTTAATTTTAGCCTTTTGTACTTGATACTGGTTTTCTAATATGGATATGGTCTCTGCGATTGGCACCTGCGTAAATAGAGATGTCACATCGAAGCTGACTAGCAGGTCCGTTGGTTGAACATGAACGTTTTTTATCAGTTCAATGAAATGATCTGCATTCTTTACGTAGGACGCCATTTGTTCTGCGTGTACCTGAAGTTCTTGTGCCAGGTAACGTGCTAGAGCTTGTGTTGGTGATCCAATAGAACTAACAATCGGACGAAGTGGTACATCGGGTTTATGTATTTTTGGGAGTCCGTAGAGTTTTGGACATCGGGACGATTTTTCCCGGGGGATGGTCTGCTTCTTTATTTCTTCGCTCAGCGGTGTTGCGTTTATTTTTGTTTTGGTTACTTTTTCTAAGTACGTTGTAGGGTCCGTGTTGATTATTTTATATGACGGGTCGTCTAGCAGTGATCTTATTTTGTTGTCGTAGTCGGTTTTGTCTAATACTACGGTGGCGTTTCCCTTGTCGGCAGGTAGAACTATGATGTTAGTGTCCTTTTGAATATCTTTCAAGGCTAGATGTTCATCTCTTGTGATATTTCTCTTTGGTGGTTTTGCCTTTCTGATGATGTTGGACACTTCCTGTCGTATTATTTCTGCGTTGTTCTGTTCGACTTTCTGTAGAGCTGATTCTACCCCGCATATGATATCTTCTACCGGAATGCGAGTTGGTGTTATCGCAAAGTTAAAACCCTTCTCTAGAACGCTGATGGCCGCTTCGCTTAATGTTTTTTGTGATAAGTTGTGTACTGTTCTTGTAGTTTTGTTGGTAATTGCACTTATAGTCGGTTGCTGTTTCACTCGTAAATGCTCGAATTTCCGTTTCTGTGTGTCGAGCATTTACGAGTGAAACAGCAACCGACTATAAGTGCAATTACCAACAAAACTACAAGAACAGTACACAACTTATCACAAAAAACACTAAGCGAAGCGGCCATCAGCGTTCTATAGAAGGGTTTTAACTTTGCGATAACACCAACTCGCATTCCGGTAGAAGATATCATATGCGGGGTAGAATCAGCTCTACAGAAAGTCGAACAGAACAACGTAGAAATAATACGACAGGAAGTGTCCAACATCATCAGAAAGGCAAAACCACCAAAGAGAAATATCACAAGAGATGAACATCTAGCCTTGAAAGATATTCAAAAGGACACTAACATCATAGTTCTACCTGCCGACAAGGGAAACGCCACCGTAGTATTAGACAAAACCGACTACGACAACAAAATAAGATCACTGCTAGACGACCCGTCATATAAAATAATCAACACGGACCCTACAACGTACTTAGAAAAAGTAACCAAAACAAAAATAAACGCAACACCGCTGAGCGAAGAAATAAAGAAGCAGACCATCCCCCGGGAAAAATCGTCCCGATGTCCAAAACTCTACGGACTCCCAAAAATACATAAACCCGATGTACCACTTCGTCCGATTGTTAGTTCTATTGGATCACCAACACAAGCTCTAGCACGTTACCTGGCACAAGAACTTCAGGTACACGCAGAACAAATGGCGTCCTACGTAAAGAATGCAGATCATTTCATTGAACTGATAAAAAACGTTCATGTTCAACCAACGGACCTGCTAGTCAGCTTCGATGTGACATCTCTATTTACGCAGGTGCCAATCGCAGAGACCATATCCATATTAGAAAACCAGTATCAAGTACAAAAGGCTAAAATTAACCTGATAGAACACTGCCTTATAAACACATATTTCACATACAACAACCAGAAATATCGACAAGTCGAAGGCGCACCGATGGGTTCCCCGCTATCACCGATTATAGCGAACTTATTCATGGAGAACTTTGAAACAAACTTTCTAAACACCTGTAAGAACAAACCGAAAATGTGGCTGCGCTACGTCGACGATACATTTGTAATATGGACACATGGCAAGGCAAAACTACTAGACTTTTTACACCAACTAAACTGCGAACATCCGAAAATTAAGTTTACAATGGAGGTAGAAGAACAAGGGAAGCTACCTTTTCTAGATGTGTTAGTGATCAAAAAAGAAAATGGAACATTGGGACACACCGTTTACCGGAAACCTACACACACAAATAGGTACTTAAAAGCACAATCGCATCATCATCCGGCACAATTGAACTCAGTAGTGAAAACCCTAGTTCTACGATCCGAACGACTAACAGACGATGAACATAAAATCGAAGAAAGAAGAAATATTAGAAACGCTCTTCTTGATAACGGGTATTCACAAAGAACAATAGACAAAGCCAGACACAATAGAGCAGAAAAACGGGAAAAAGAGGAATTTACATCAAAGGCCTTTCTACCATATATAAAGGGTACCACAGACAAAATCGGTAGAATACTAAGAAAACACAACATAGACACCATCTTTACAGCACAGGGAAAAATAGCCGATAAAATATTCAACGCGAAAGATAAAATTCCACTTGAAGACCAAGGCGTTTACGAAGTGCCGTGCTCAGAATGCGAACAATCCTATGTAGGCCAGACGAACAGGCGAATAAGCGTGAGAAAAGAGGAACACATAAACGCAGTCTTCAAGAAACAAACAACATCATCTCTAGCACAACACCGCCTCCTAACGGGGCACACTATTGACTTCGAGAATACGAAGATCCTAGCGAAGAGCGAAAGTCTATCTACTAGAATTACTAGAGAAGCGATTGAAATAGAAAAGAGACCCAAAAGTCTAAACAAACGCGACGACGGCCAACGTTTAGCGTACACCTGGAAGCCACTCCTAGCCGGCATGCAAATCAAGACTCATGCGAAACACAACACATCGAGACAGGTACACGCCCCCACACAGGAATTACAGACACCCGGACCAATCACGCGAAGCCGTGTACGCACGACGGCAGCAGCGCAACCCCCACCTCCCATAGTGCAACATAATAGCAGACACCCGAGGACACGATCGGCAGTTACTCTTCAGCGTCAAGTGAAAGAACAACTCTAGAAAATGACGAGTGCGATCCCGTCGAAACGTCGAGACAACAATCCTTCTAAGGACACATCTCACACGCGGCCAAGAACCCGAGAAACCATCATTTCATCATACAACCGCGAGAATATCAAAATTATCATATATATATATATATATATATATATATATATTGGCTAAAAATACAAAAATAACGAAAAACATCATATGGAATTCAAAACACAAAAATAAAAAGTAGCACGTTACATAGCATGCACCACAGTAAACAGTAAACATTTATACAGGGTGGTACTTAAGTTTGCCGAGAAATTTTAGGGTGCGATTCCTTGGGTTATCTCGAGAGAAATAGTTCCTATAAACATTTGTCATAATGTTTTCCGTTGTAGAGATACAGGCTGTTTAATTAAAAAAAAAAAAATTTTTTATTTATTTCAAAAATATAATAAACGGTTACAATAAACCCTAAAGGTACTGTTGAAAATGACCACCAACAGCTAATATGCAGGCTTCTATCCTCCTATTCAATTGCATACTCACACGCTGAAGAAGTCCAGGAGTGTTTCGAATTGTTTCGCATCCAACAATTATGCGATTTCTTAGGTCATCTAGATCTTGAATTGGCGAAGTATAAACAAGTGATTTTAAATGTCCCCACAGAAAGAAGTCTAGAGGGTTCAAATAAGGTGACCTTGGAGGCCACAGCTGATTCAGAACTTCCACTCCTCGACCTATCCATCTATTCTGATATGTCCTATTTAAAAATTGCCTAGCTTGTAAACTAAAGTGTGCTGGAGCGCCGTCATGCATAAACCAAAGTTCATTTCGGATCAAAAGTGGAATATCTTCTAAAAGGCTAGGCAACTCGTTTTCAAGAAATAGCCGATATGATGTACCATTAAGTCGTATAGGAAGGAAAAAGGGACCAATTAAATAATTATTAATTATCCCCGCCCATACATTTAAGGAAAATTGCTCTTGAAAGTGCATCTCCCTTATGGCATGCGGATTTTCATCTGACCATAAATGGTTGTTGTGGAAATTCCTAATACCATTTCTGGAGAAGTTCGCCTCATCAGTAAATAGAATGTAGGTTAGAAATTGTGCATTTTGGGCAATTTTTTGTCGGAACCAATCACAAAGGACTAAGCGTTGCGGAAAGTTACGCGGAAGAAGAACCTGTACTCTCTGAATATGGAAAGGATATAATTAGTGATCGTGTAATATCCTTAAGATGGTTTGATGGCTTGCGTTTACCGTTACACCAATCTTTCTTGTACTGGTTTCTGGATGTTCATCGATTATATGCAGAACAGCTTCCTCTAAATCGGGTGTTCTTTTAGTTTGAGGTCTTCCCGGAGTATTTTTGTTTCTCTCAAATGTACCAGTTTCTGCTAGACGACGGTGAATATTACTGAAGGTTTCCGCACAAGGTACAAGTCGTCGAGGATATTTTTGTTGGTAAATAAGCCTTGCTTCATAACTATTTCCATTAGCTAGACTGTACACAAAATGCATATCTGCCATTTCAGCATTTGTATAATTCACCATAATTACAAAAAAAGATTTGTAGGTACGAACTTTCAAATTAATTATTGTTTGACAATACTTATGACAGTTACGTAAGTACAAATAAATGCTGTAAACATGACAACCAACACAACAGTTCCCTAAATCGATTTCTAAATTTTTGAACTAAAAATTTTTTTGGTGAAAAGTTAATCAGCCTGTATCTCTACAACGGAAAACTTTAGGACAAATGTTTATAGGAACTATTTCTCTCGAGATTACCCAAGGAATCGCACCCTAAAATTTCTCGAAGAAATTAAGGACCACCCTGTATACATATACTATATACATATAAAAATAAATCACTAAAAAGTTATAGAAACTATTAGGTATATACATATTATATATAAAAAAAGCAAAATTAATTGGGTAACGAAGAATGACAAACACATTTTATGAACTCTAGCCTAGACAAATGACCTGATTTTAATCGATTTATACAATTTTCCAAATATTTTAATTTGTTTTTCACTTGCCTATCCTTTATTTTATTAGGAATATGTAAACTCTGTATTTTGATGTCAGTGTCAACATGGAATTATTTCAATTTTTCGATAAACACATATATAGACGGATGCGTACTATAATAAGATGCATTAAATCTGAAATGGAACGACTCGCACGCATTTGTAGTGCGAGTATTAGAGGCAACTTCTTCCGCCCATATATTCGTAGGAAATGTAGCATTTTCCTCTATATACGTTTCTAACAAATAGTCGGCGTATTTATCTAACAGGCTATTGTCTGGTTTATAAGCCATCAAATCGAAAACAAAGCAGTCCGCAACATGTTCTGGTTGTAGATAAGTCATACCAAAGGTAAGTTTCAGCCAATTTCCTATTTCTGAATTATTTTTATAATGTTCACTTAATCCAAGGAACTGAATTTTTCTGTACCATGCTTGGTGTAGGTGAAATCTACGCCACTGATTTTTACACTGGGCCAAACATGAATTATTGAGGTATGTATTGCTTTTTCAAAATCAACATAGATCTCGCTAGGTTCGAAAAATGAATTAAATGATTCAAAAATGTTAGATTTCAACAACAAAAAAAGTGTTTTATATGTGGTCCAACTTTTGTTTGGCAACAAGCAATACAGTAGTGGGACATAGTGTCCATTCTGAAGTCCATGGATGGTAAAAAATTGTAGAAAGTATTTCGTACAATATGAGAATGTGCCGTCGATATACAAAGTATTCATTTTAGACAAGGCACGAATATTGGCTTCACATGTAAATACGATAATGTTATGTTCTGCACTATTTATAAACAAAAAGTTTTCACCTTTCGCGGTTTTAATTTTAGGAGAATATAGATTTACAACTTCATGCACTTCGTTTATATTTGCAGGTAGGCGACTAGGAAATATTTTCCGACGGCAGTTATACATATTTCTTCGTACATAATTGACATCATTGGTTGTAACAGACTCTGGCATATTAACACTAAGGACTCTTCGAATAATCTTCGAAGGTTTTTCCAATAAATCTTCTTCTGCTTTTCGCTTGCACAAATTTGTAAGCACTTTCCTGTTTGTTTTTTGCTCATCTACTTCATGGTTATGAACTATATCACTCCTCGATATTGTAAGCTCAGGACCAACAGTAAATACTTTAGCATTACACTTTCTTCTTTGGACACATCTCCAGAAAACTTCTCCGCTTTTCAATTCTTTTTCTTTAAAATACGTAAAATTCTCAAAGGGAAGTAAATCTTTACCCCGTATACTTTTTACTAACGTGGCTGACATCTTATAAATCGAATACTTATATTAAATTATTATCACAATAAACAACACCAATTGTAAGTACTAACCTCTTCTGTTGAGCAAAAGAAACTAACTTGTGAAACCGTAATAACTTTGCAAGAACATCAACATTAAATAGACATTAGTTAATATTAGTACTGGAAATTCCTAAATTACGGTATATATTGCTTTTATTACCTGAACTCTGTTAGTGGTGAAAATACCTGCCGGATTATGAGATTATTCTATCGATGCAGGTAGAGAGTAACATTTGGTGGTGAGATTACCTCCGCCGCATCTAATAGTTGGTTGGCCATGAAATGATATCAAACAAAGTAACTTTTACAAATACCGGTTTCTCAATTCTTTATTATTAGTTTTAGAATTACATTTTGTAATTTTTCCATAATAAAACAAAATTAATTTAAAACGTGTTCAAATATATGTACATTCTGCTCTACACATGCTCTTAATCGCCTCTGCATCGACAAACTTACATTTTGAGCCATGTTGTTTTAACTTAATTAAAGAAAAGCGTTTCTGATTCATTGCTCCATGTTCTCTGGCGTTGTAGGAGGTGTTTCGTAAACAATATTTTTTACAGTAAGCCACAGAAAGAAATCACAAGGGGTTAGATCTGGTGATCGCGGTGGCCAGCTTATAAAGCTTCCTCTCCCAATCCACCTATTAGTGAATACCCTATCTAAATGTGCTCTTGCAGCAGCACCGTAATGTGCAGGTACGCCATCATGTTGGTACCACAATCTCCTTATGACGTTATCTGGTAGGCCTTCTAACAGCAATGGTAAATTATTTTGTAGGAAATTTGTGTGGATTTCACAATTTAAAGTAGTATTAAATAATAATGGACCTATAATAGTGTTTCCTATGATGCCTCTCCAGGTGTTAACACAAAATGAGGGTTTTCAGTGTCATAATAATGAGAATTTTTTCTGTTTGTTATTCCACAATTAGCAAATGTTGCTTCATCTGTGAAAAGCACATGATCTAGAAAAGTTAGATCTTGTCGTAATTGGAAAAGTAGCCATTCACAGTAAACAAGTCTCCTTTCAAAATCCGTTTGTAATAAGCCTTGATGATTTTGAATTTTGCAAGGGTGAAATATATGTTTTTTTTTTAAATCCTACTTACAGCAGTGACTTCTATCCCGTGTTCTTTCAAAATTATCCTTGTAGATACGCGCGGATTTTCCACAATGGTCTGGACGACTGTCACTTCATTATTTTCTGTAACCATAGTCTTAGTTCTTTCCTGTTTGACGTAATTCACTGAACCTGTCTGAAGAAACCTTGTCTACAAATTTTCAAACATCTTAATATCTGGTGTTCTTCGGTGAGGATACTCCATAGCATATGTTCTTGATGCTAAAAGTGGATTTCTATTGCTAGCGCCAAGAACAAATACCATGTCCATTAGCTCCTCTTTCGAAAAATTAATTCTAAAGAAACATAACTATAAACTATTACGGTATGTAAATAAAAAATAATGACAACAAAACGATATAACTGACAACAAGATAACAACTAATAACGAACAAACGGAAATTGTTAATTAACTAGCCGAACTTAAATTATAACAATTCAACGCGATTGCAGGAAAGAGGAACTACAGAAAAACACTTTATACGGAAATTTTAAGTAGATATTTGACGTTTGGTTACACAGCAAGTTTTGCTTAATACCATTTCATGGCCAACCAAGATGCAGCACCGCATATTGAATATTTCATCAGGCTATATTTTTCTCAGAAATTGTTGTTATAGAAATTCACAGTTTTAATAATACAAGACTACAAAAAAAAAATTATCGTGCTTTTCTTTAATTTTCCACCTGGATAGATATAACATGAATACTCTAAATTCAAGTCTGTTGTCAGTTGTCCTCTATCGGACTTGGTTTTCATACAAAATCAAATCATATCTAATAACTTACTGTTTCCAATGAAAGTATATTAAACACATAAAAATACAAAACTGTTTCTGCAAGTTTAATTAACTGAAATATTAATGAATACATATATTGAAAAAAGATATGTGTCATTAAGTAATAAGTATAAACTTATCTCTTACAAGTGTCACTTAAATGTCTTCCAACCCCTCGATTCTGTTTCCTGTTAGGGTATGTATTTGTTCGTTCAGGTAGTCAGGAGATTTACCCACCCAAGTCTTTATAACTGTCAGGTCCGTTCAAGAAAAAGGTATAGAATATTTTCCTTGTAAAATTTCATTCATAACAAATATTTTAGTTTTGTATGGAATTTTTAATTCCAGTTTGAATGTGCCCATGAAAAATGTCTGATCGATATCGGAGCGTAAATAGTCTTGATTCCTTTTGCTATACGTGTGGTAGTTATACTCCACAAAAACAGAGAAGAAATATAACACAATTTTATAAGAATTCAAATAAGGTGCCTCTTGGTGGTTGAGATAAAAAGTGAGTTCCCCATTAAGTATGTTCTTCGTGTACTGAAAATATAAGACAGTGGATTTATGTCAAACGGTAGTTGTTGGCGTTTGGTATAGCAATAGTGTGGCTTGAACCTAATGATCACGTTATAGATTGCTATTTTTGGGTGTGCAACGTTGCTGGTATAACAAGAAAGACTTAAAATATTCCAGTAATTTGGGGTCTCTGCAATTCGTACTATTCCACACTGCGAAGAAGTGCCTAGCCTCGTTAGCGGCCTGAAAATCTTGATGAAATCAGTTCAAACTCCAGCATTGAAGAAAATTAGCCACGGTCATCAGAAAAGTTGGACTTTCATCCTACTGGTGAACTTCAAGAATCGAAGCAGACTTAACACTTTACACAGGTTTAGTTAAATGATCTGGTAATAGATAAGAGATACATACCGAAGAGCAGTTCGGAACTTCGAGATTGGAGGAAAAAAGTATGTTAGCACCTCGAACTTTTGTTACATTTCATAGGCAACGGGATAAATATTTCTTACCCTTCTTCGAACACGTTGATAAACTGATGTTCTGTAACAACATAGCTGGTATTTTTAATGCTATCAATACCTCATATAAAACACACGAGTGGAGACATTTTATTGATAGTTCAAAGACAAGTTTAAAGGCGGTTCTATTGCAGAATGTAAATTTACTACCTTTTGCTCCAGTAGGTTATTTAATTAATTTAAAGAATCGTATGATACTTTGGACGTTGTATGCATTACGTTCTATAAATCGTATACAATTTTTGAAAGAAAACGAGATTTTCTGCGTAATCGTTTCCTATTGAACAAGGATTTCGTTTATCTTCCAATTAAAATAATCTATAAAGAAACTTTATTCAAACATTTTTGAAATATTTTAATTGAAAAAGTCTCTCGCGATGTCAATCTAACAAAATCTATTATTTAGCAACGCTAGATATAATTAAATAGAAAAAGAAAATCTGTTTTTATTCAAGTTACTTACTTCCGGGGCAAAAGCGATTGACGTATATTGCAATTCTCGTCTTTGCTATCAAGTAGTGAGATCTCTGAAGTTTTAAACTTTACACAAAGCACACATCAAGAAGCGGAGCCCGACCCACACTTTAGCGATCTGCAATCACTCATTCGTAAGAAAGAGTGCATATAAAAGATTGCCAGATGCATCGTTATACTCAATCAGTGGAAGGTATACATATATGATATTCACACGTGTTTTCTTCGATATGCTTCGACTTAAAAATTTTTACTGACATCTTATTTCTTTACATATATTATCACTTATACTGTATGACCAATCCAAGAAGTAATAAATTGTGTAATTTCCTTGAGCTTTTTATTTAAAAGTTTTTAATTCAACAACTATACGTTCGATTCTTGAAAAATATTAATTAATTACACAGGCCTGCATAAAATTTGTGATGACGTGATTTTTGTTTGTTAAGCTCAGTTTTTATATAGCAATAACTAAATAAAATACAGTTGGTCTCTACCACCCACAGATTTTTTTGGAACAAAAGGAAAAAATATAAAAAAAATCTTATAATAGGCGTTTTAACACATTTTAAAATGAATGTACGACTTCAAATTCTAGGTATTAACCCAAAAATGATTTTCTATTGTGGTTTTAAAGAAATTTGTTAAGTAGGCTCTCATTACCTGATGTAAATCTTTTATTACATGTATTAATTTTGGACAAGATTTCCGGGAATTTTTACCTGCTAAATCCTATTTATTATGCTTTCACTTTATTAGTACTGCGAAGAAGGATTTCAAGTTTATCACTCCAAACAAAATGTATATTTTAATGTCATTTACTTCATTATAGCTCTGAGTGTTGATCAGTAAACAAGTAAAATGATTTGTAATTTGTCTTTAGTGTTGTGCGAGGTATTTGATAAATAAACATTGCTTAAAAATATATCTAGCCGGTGTTGCAAAAACAAACCAGATGATTTCTGTTATATTTGTGGATATTTCGTCTTGAAAAAGTTTAAGAGACCAATTGGTGAATTTGTGAAAAATGCATATTATGCTTATTTCAAAATCAAATTAGGAGATCAAGATAAAGATTGGGCACCGCACGTTGTGTGTAAGGTATGTGAAGAAGGTTTAAGACATTGGCCCAAAGGGAATAGAAAAAGCCTTCCTTTTGGAATACCGATGGTTTGGAGAGAACCGCAAAATCATCATGAAGATTGCTACTTTTGTCTTTGTGATATTAAGGGGCATAATAGAAAAACTTTGAAACATATTTTGTACCCAAACAATATTAAATCAGCTATCAGACCAGTTCCTCACAGTGATCATGTACCTATACCTATACCCCCCAAAGTACTACAAGAAGATATTGAAACCTCTTCAACTTCCGGCTCCGTACAGATGGATAGTGATTTTAAACCATTAACCTCAGGTCAAAACCAACCTCAGCTATTTTCACAAGCCGAACTGAATATTTAGTAAGAGATTTAGGACTTTCAAAAGATCTTTCTGAAGTACTGGGGTCTAGGTTGAAACAAAAAAAATTTGCTTGCCCCAGAAACTACCTTCTCTTGGTATAGAAATCGTGAGGCTGGATTTGTAAAATATTTTGCACAAAACGGACCACTCGTGTACTGCCAAGCAATTGCTGATCTACTTACTTTCCTCGGAGCTCCTAAGTACACACCTTCTGACTGGAGACTTTTCATCGACTCTTCAAAGAGGAGCCTTAAAGCTGTTCTTTTACATAATGGCAATGTTTTTGCTTCTGTTCTGGTCGGCCATTCTGTTCATTTAAAGGAAAACTATGAAAATTTACAGGAATTACTTTTAAGAATACAATATGAAAATCAGAACTGGGAAATGTGTGGAGATTTAAAAATTTTAGGCCTTCTCTTGGGTCAGCAGTCTGGATATACTAAATTTCCATGTTTCCTGTGCGAGTGGGATAACAGAAATCGAGAACAGCATTGGATAAAAAGAGACTGGCCACAAAGGGTGACTGTAACACCTGGAACCAAAAATGTAATTCGCGAAAGTCTTATTGACCCTCAAAAAGTGTTACTTCCACCGCTTCACATAAAACTTGGCCTTATGAAACAATTTGTTAAGGCATTAAAAAAGGAAGGAAATTGTTTTAAATATTTGTGTAAAACATTTCCGACTCTGTCATAGGCAAAATTAGAGGAGGGAATCTTTGTAGGCCCGCAGATTAGGAGCTTGGTGAAAGATCAAGAATTTGAAAATGTGATGGAAGATAAGGAAAAACATGCATGGCATGCTTTTAACGAAGTTGTACATAAATTTCTAGGGAATTATAAAGACACAAACTATGTTGAGATCGTTGAAAATATGCTGGAAAAATTCAGGATTCTTGGTTGCAATATGAGCATAAAAATTCACTTTTTACATTCCCATTTGGACTATTTCCCAGAAAACCTTGGGGACGTGAGTGAAGAGCAAGGAGAAAGATTTCACCAGGATATTAAAGAGATGGAAAAAGGATACCATAGGCGCTGGGACACAAAAATAATGGCCGATTACTGTTGGACATTGAGAAGAGATCTTCCTTTAGCTGAATATGACAGAAAAACAACCAAACGAAGCTTTTCTGAAAAACGAAAACGTTTTTTTAAGAAGCATAAAGAATAAATAACTATTTCTAATAGTTTCTATATGAATATTTTTGTATTTTTTTTAATATAATATAAAACTTGCTTATAAATGAAATAAATCGTGTTTTTTCTATATTTTTTGATTTTACTGGTTTGAAAAATTACCTTACGTGATACAAAAAAAAATAAAAGCAGATTTGAAATCGGCGCTACCCAATTACTAGAAAATAGTTAAAATTTTTAAATCAACTTTCAAAGTGTTGAAAAATGCAGGCCTGTGTTATTAATATAACGCTGTACCGAAAAAGCTGAGAACGTAAGTAGAAATAACTATGCGAAAAACAGGAAATAAAATAACTTTTGAAGGAGTTGTTAGAGGAATTTTACATAAAAACGGAGCCAAGACAAGGTGATTAAATTTCTACTATTCTATTTAACTTCGTACAAGAAGCAATTTTAGGAAAAACAGGTTATTATTGAGAATTTCGATTGACCTATATATTTCAAATTACAATCGTTACAATTAATTTCGTATATACCTGATTTCAAATTCAAATTAACTTTATCTTTGCTGGTACCTAGGAGACTTTTGATAGTGTTTGCAAGTGTTAATGTTCTCCGATCGTCGACTAACCAAATGTTACACAATAATTTGAAGATGTAAAAGTTGTGTGCTAAACTCGTTCAGAAGACACTCACAGCGGAGTAAATGTTGCATTTGTCAACTTGTCAGGATTTCGTTGAACGTGTCCAAAACGAAGGGCAAACTTGAATAGAAACCATTGTCGCAGTATACGAAAGTTGAGTATTCCATTATGTCGCCGAAACTCAGAGACATAGTAAGCTGTTCGGTAGAGGACGAAGGAAGACGTCCTACAAAAGCCAAAATATCACGGTCTCAAATTAAGGCAACGGTAATATGTTTTTTTGACTTAGGGACGTGATACATAAAGAATTCGTGCCACAGAGTAGGACCACCCTGATATACTATAGCGTTTGTGTGCTAGAGTTGCTCGGGGAGACTAGAATTGGCCACGAATTGATGGATTCTGCATTTTGATAACGCTCCTATCCACACTATATTCGTTGTGCAGCAATTTTTAGCGAAAAAAATTATTCCAGCGCTCTCCCACACCCCTCATAAACCGGATCTGTCTTCTACAGACTTTTCATGTTTCTCAATATGATTTTTACACGATTGATACGATTGAAGATATCCAAAGACATTCCTAAGAAGTTAACTTCAGATGATTTTCGACGATGCTTCCAGCAACAGGAGAACCGCTGGAGCAAGGTGTATCACTATTCTAAAGGGATGAATATTTAAAGCGTTGTAATTTTACTTAATAAATTTTGCAGGGAAAAATTCGTGTTATTTAATTGCCACGCCACGTAATTTATAAATTTACTTTAACAATATCCTAGAAGGAGTTACGAATTGAGATATTCACCGTACAAATTCTATGTAAATTCAAATTTTGTAATAGAAAATTAATACTGGTAGCCGTAACTTTGTGGTAATTCATTTTGAAAATAATAAAATAAAATAAAACAATAACTTTGTTATACCACTTTATTCACATGTAAGTGACCGCGGTTTCGACATACAATGTCATTATCAAACTGCAAAAGTTACAGGCCTACATAGATCTTATAAATGACACAAAAATATATGGGGGTGGTTTAGGATGTTATTTAAAATTACTACTATATACTTAACTATTATATACAACATTGGAAAAGAGGTGTATATATAAGATCCAACTGGTCGTTCAAAACAATATCTATTGTGTTGTTTCGGCTTTTAAAAATTTCTAGTGACTCTAAAAGATTTAATTTACGACCTTTCTCGGCCAAATGCAATATTTTATGATGACCAAATGTATGCCTTTCTGTAATAAGATGGTTTGCGAATGTTGAATCTGTCTTCTTTAGTTTATATGACCTCCTGTGTTCCTTTACCCGTATAATAAAACTTCGACCAGTCTGACCTATATATACACTTTTACAATCATTACAATATAATTTGTACACTCCCGATTTATTATTAATATCTGTTTTAGGTTTTGCGTTAAAAATGAAATTACTTGTTTTTACATATGGTTTGTAAGCTATACTAACATTACTATTATTTTTTGAAATTATATTTCCAATTTGCTCGCTTATTTTACCGAAGTAAGTTAACGAGACAAATTGTTTCAAATTAGCACTATCTTTAGGATATACTAATATAATATAATATAATAATATAATATAATAATATAATATAATAATATAATATAATATAATAAATAAACTATAATACTAAACTATAAAAAATAATCAGTCAGACAGACGAGCATTGCAAAGTATTAATCACAAAGTCATAGAAAACAACCTCACGATAACAAAAGCAGATAAAGGAAATTCGTCTGTAATATTAACTAAAGGTGATTATGAAAATAAAGTTAAGAAATTTATAGACGACAATACTATCATAGAATTGAAAAAGGACCCCACTAAACAGTATCAGGCAGAAATTAAAGAATGTGTCAAAAATTGTAATGCAGTAATCTCAAACACAGATAAGTACAAACTTTTCCATATGAACCCTTCCCCCCCTAAATTATACGGTTTAGTAAAAATTCACAAAGAGGAAGCACCCATCAGACCAGTTGTTTCGTTTATTTCTTGCCCCAATAAAAAATTAGCAGAAAAATTAAACATAATAATTAGACAATATACCGAATTTACAGATAGCTCTTCCATAAAAAAACGCAATACAGTTAACAGCTAAATTAAAAAATTGTAATATACAAAAGACAGAAATCCTGGTATCATTTGATGTTTCCAACATGTTTTCAAAAATACCACATAAGGAATGGTTAAGGTTAATAGAAAACATATTAGTAAAGAAAAATACAAAACCGGTTGTTATACACGAAATTATATCTCTAACGGAGTTAGTCACCAACCAATGTTACTTTACATTTAACAACAAATTCTACAAACAAACAGAAGGTCTGGCAATGGGCTCACCTCTAAGTCTTCTATTCGCTGAAATTTTCATGAAGCATATTACAGAAAAAATTCTTTCATCACAACTAGGTAAAAACATATTAAATTTTGGTATCGGTATGTAGACGACATCCTAGCTTGCTTTAAGGGTACTCATAGACAACTACAAATATTTCTGAACTACATAAATTCAATCCGTTCTAATAACACTTTTACAGTAGAAATAGAAGAGAATAACAGTATTAACTTCCTGGATTTAAAATTAAACAAATTAGATCAGAGCTTAAAATTTGATATATATCGTAAACCTACTTTCACTGATTGCATTATTCCCAAAGATTCACTACACCCTAAGACACACAAACATTCATTTTTTAATTCTATGATACATAGAGCATTAAATATTCCTTTGTCTAATGAATCTTTTGTTCGTCAAATCAATACTATAAAACAAATAGCGGTAAACAATAGTTATAAAAGTAGCGTAATTGACAGTATACTAAAGAAAAAACAGTTACAAGTGGCCCTTAGCTTAGTATATCCTAAAGATAGTGCTAATTTGAAACAATTTGTCTCCTTAACTTACTTCGGTAAAATAAGCGAGCAAATTGGAAATATAATTTCAAAAAATAATAGTAATGTTAGTATAGCTTACAAACCATATGTAAAAACAAGTAATTTCATTTTTAACACAAAACCTAAAACAGATATCAATAATAAATCAGGAGTATACAAATTATATTGTAATGATTGTAAAAGTGTATATATCGGTCAGACTGGTCGAAGTTTTATTATACGGGTAAAAGAACACATGAGGTCATATAAACTAAAGAAGTCAGATTCAACATTCGCAAACCATCTTATTACAGAAACGCATACATTTGGTCATCATAAAATATTGCATTTGGCCGAGAAAGGTCGTAAATTAAATCTTTTAGAGTCACTAGAAATTTTTAAAAGCCGAAACAACACAATAGATATTGTTTTGAACGACCAGTTGGATCTTATATATACACCACTTTTCCAATGTTGTATATAATAGTTAAGTATATAGTAGTAATTTTAAATAACATCATAAACCACCCCCATATATTTTTGTGTCATTTATAAGATCTATGTAGGCCTGTAACTTTTGCAGCTTGATAATGACATTGTATGTCGAAACCGCGGTCACTATTACATGTGAATAAAGTGGTATAACAAAGTTATTGTTTTATTTTATTTTATTATTTTCAAATTTTGTATATTCACAGAACCTTACATTTTCTTACAAATTAAAAAAATTAACGCGAGATATAATATTTAAAAGTATATTTACGCTAAGAAAATGCATAAACTTATATCACAGCTACTTTAGAATCTATTACCATCCTAGACATAAATAAAAACGAACAATAACTTTCGATGAATGCAGACAGTAGAAGTTCAAACAGCGTTCTTTTATGGTTGCCAGTTTGATAGCTTTGAAGAGAATACATAGATTACCTATGCGTATAGTCAGTCCTTTCACGTTAAACTATAGAAAATTTCTACAAAAGCAAGATCTTGCGATTCCTTTATTGAATTGAATTTCAAACACTTCGATAACATTCCTGACTATTACAGTACTTATAGGTTTTAGATATTGATATATGTACGAGGGCAATTTGATAAAAAAGCGACTTTTCATTGAAATACTTATTTTACGATAAAAAAATATATTTTATTTTTCATCACAATCCCCTTTCAACTCTATACACTTAGTTCAGCGACTTTTCAATTTTTTAAGCTGCCTAAAAAGTAATCTTTCGCAATCTCCTCCTCATTTACGTCGGAGTTTTTACTTCTTTTGTGTTTTGATAATAAAATTCACCTTTAAATACAATAATGTAGTGGCATTGTCCCCATACACAATTGCCGCAATGTTATTAAATCTGGATTTCTATTAAGCACTGCGTCTAACTTTTGCCGATGGCAACATCCGAAATCACTTTTCAAATACTTTTCAAATTATTAATAACCACATCTAATGTACTCGTATTTTACAGATTTTGCAATAAATTTCGGAATCACTGACAATGGACATACAATCAGTATGACCGTCAATCCAACTCGCCATTGTTTTACAATGCCGTTATCGACATTCTTCCATATAATGTCTGAAAAAGTAACTTAACCCATTTACGGCCAGTGGTGCGTTTACGCACCACTGATTACAATTTTTTTTTTTTTCGCTAATTGTTTAGATGCAGATTTTTAATTTTGTATGATAACTAAACTAATATATTGAGTTAAATTTAGCATCAATCTATTTTTTTCTAAGACTATAACTTATTGCGATAGCAATTATTAAAAATAGACAATTTTCAGTTTTCACCAATCCCCGAAGTAAATTTCTATAAATTGTTGTTAGTTTTTATTTTAAGTTTTTAGAGTAAACATTCTAAATTCTAAGTGTCAATACTATAATACTAAAACATTAGTTTAAATGTTTGTTATTAGTTTGTTTAGAAAAAATGACAGTAGATTACTTGGTGCGTAAACGCACCATTGGCTGAATGCGTATTGCGCATGCATTTTTCAAGAAAATACAAGTTTAGACTTGTTTATGTTTTAGATTCATAACCAGATGCATTCAGTCTTTAACGTTCCTTTGCCGTATATAGACGCAAATAGACTTACGGTAAACAAAATAAATGCCGGTTTACCTAACTCCCAGTACCCCGGGTACGGGGAACTCCAACGGGAATTGGAGGCCGCCTTAGACGAAATAGTAAATGAGTTAGAAAATAGAAATGGTACGTAAAATTTGTAGGTAGTGTACCCCATAACATAGTAAAGGTGAATATTTTTAGATAATATTGATGTAGTGTATATTCCGCCGGAAGTTGATGAATTGACCGATGAGGAAGATATTGATGATAATGTGGTAATTGAACAGATTCGTCCAAATGAGCAAGAAATTTCTGGTTTATTTGAGATACAAAATCATAATGATACCACTAATGAAGGTCCTATTGATTCTGACGATGAGACGTTAGATGTAAAAAGACAAAAACTTTTAAGACAAAAAGTATCGGCGCCTGTTTGGAAAAAAGGCGAGACAATTTACGCAAACTTACCTGTTTTTGACAATACTGGAAGAGAAGATATAAAAAATAATTTATGTGGCAAATCTCCGTTGGAATTATTTTATCTCTTTTTTGACGAAGAAGTTTTATCGAGAATAGTGAGCTATTCTGTCAAATATTCTTATGACAATAATCGTCATGATTTTCAATTTGGTATAACAGACCTAAAACGGTTCCTAGGAATATTGCTGCTTTCCGGTTACCATACACTGCCTCAGACTGATATGTACTGGTCTACCGACGAAGATAAAGGTTTGGTCATAGTTCGAAAATGTATGCCTCGCAATAGATTTCGAAGTATAAAACGTAATTTGCATTTATCTGATAATGCTCAGTTAGACAAAAATGACAAATTCTCAAAACTTCGCCCGATTTTCAACATAATGAACAAAAGGTACATGCAGTTTGGCGTATTTGCTCACGATCTATCTATCGACGAACAAATGGTGCCCTATTTTGGGAAACATTCCTGTAAAATGTTCATAAAAGGAAAGCCCGTGCGATTTGGCTTTAAGATTTGGTGCCTAACTTCTGCCGATGGATATTTATTTCAGTTCATTCCATATGGAGGGGCGAATGCATCAAATAGTAAATCAGAACTTGGTTTAGGAGGCCAGGTTATTGTTGACTTGCTCACAATTGTGAAAAGTCCACAAAAGCATTGCCTTTACTTTGATAACTTTTTCTCGTCGTATAAGTTATTGAAGTTTTTGAGTCAGAAAGGCTTTTATGCTACAGGCACCATAAGAGACAACCGAACGGCTAATTGTCCATTAGAAAACGTAAAAAGCATTTCCAAGAAACAACGAGGAAGTTTTGATTCTGTATTTGACGAAGAAACCAACATATTTTTGAACAGGTGGAACGATAATTCAGTGGTGACTATTATTAGTAATACTTTTTTACACTACGACCTTTATGCACTGTTAAAAGATACGACCGAAAAGAGCGAAAGGAAGTGATGATTTCTCAGCCAAATATGATCGCACAATATAATAAATATATGGGCGGCGTGGATTTTGACGACAATGGCGTCTCTAACTATAGAATAAATGTGCGTGGCAAAAAGTGGTGGTGGCCGTTATTTATAAATTTGCTAGACAGCACTATTGTTAACTCCTGGAAAATATACAACATAGCGAATGAAACCCAAATGACGCAACTGGAATTCAAATCTTACATTGCAGTACGCTTGATGAAGGCAGAAGATGACAATCGAAACAGGAAAATTAATCAAGCAGTTGGAAGCTCCATTCCTGATGAAGTTCGTCTTGATAACATTGGTCATGTAATCTCGATGCATGCCGATAAAGCTAGACGTCGTTGCAAACTATGCAAAAGTCACACAATTTACATTTGTGTAAAGTGCAAAACACATCTACATTTAAAATGTTTTGAAGATTACCACAAGAAAATATGAACATGTGTTCGGCCAACGGTGCGTACACGCACCATCTTTTTTTTCATATACGCAATTTTTTTTTCGAGCTGATATGTATCAAATCGTTTTTTTTAAATATGTTTTTAGTAATAAACAATACTTTTTTGGAAAGTTTTCGTTTAATATACACCTTGGCCGTAAATGGGTTAAAGAATGCTCTAGATCTAAATAAATGAAAACTAAAAATGTGTGCGTAAGTTATTGAAACTGAACGAAATTCAATGCACACTCTTACGTCGAAATAATTGATAGAAATAGATTCAATCAAACGATATTAAACAGGATCTATCACAAAAATTACAATGTAATTAACAGTTAAAACTATTAAAACAAGAAACTAACTCACAGCACTTTATTTATTTTACGAAATATAATCTAAATAGATTAAATTATTAAAACTCCACACGTTTCTATCTACGCCCATGAACACAGAAATTTAACTGTAAATATCCAACAAAAAACGTCGCAATTCTCGATGAAAACAGATGTGCGCGCTAGCCAGATTAATAGTGCATTCAATAACTGCGTGATGTACTTACAAATGTTGTAGGCTATTTATGCCGTAATGATGTCGTCATTTCTAGTTATAATTAAGAAACACTTAGTAAACTAAGTTATTAATGGGTACTTTATGTTCAAGATTTAAACCTTAATTAAACAAAGGGATTATATTTTACCGGAGTACAAACATAATAAAGAGATAACCTAAATAAAATAAAGATTTAGTTGTGAAATAGACTTAGCAAAGGAGAATTACCGAGTTCAGTATGGTTATTAATAGAGAACGGGTGCAATTTCCATAAAACGCAATCGGCAATTGGAATTGTGTATAACGTCGCTCAGTACATCCCGGCGTAATTCAATGAAGTATTTGTTTGACTTACTCGGCCACCTGGTCTCGCAGCGATAACAATGGACAACCCAGCTATTGTATTCGGAGAATATAGTGTTTTCAGTGGTGTCGTGTACGTAGATAAAATAAATAAGTTTATCGTATTTCGTAAGAGAAATAGCACGTACATTCCTTTTCTTTTCATTTAAGCAACATCTTCCAATTATTTTCACGTAAGTGTGCATAAAATTTCGTTATTTAATTTCGTTTATTTGGATTTAGAATATTCTTACTTTTTCAGACAATGGAAGAGCGTCGAGAATGGCATCGTGAAACAATGTCGAGTTGGATTGAGGGCCATACTGATTGTATGTACATTGCCAGTGATTTCGAAATTTATTGTGAAGTGTGTGAAACGTTATTGAAAAATTGCAATAAATCAACCGTAAAACGTCACGTAGGATCGTTAAAGCACGAAAAAAAATTGAACCCGTTGCAATCTGACAATTTTAACGAAGAACTCTGTGAAACTTTTATGGCAGCTAGTATTCCATTATTTAAATTGAACAATCCAATTTTGAAGACATTTCTGAAAAAATATACTGGTCGAAATGTTCCTGATGAATCAACTTTACGCAAATATTATGTTTCTAGGTGCTATACGAGAACAGTAGAACGCATTAGAAGCCATCTTTTAAATCAATACATATGGATAAGCGCCGACGAAACGGTGGATATGTTAGGACGCTGTGTGGTAAATGTTGTAGCTGGTGTACTACATCCAACTATTCCCTATAACTTATATGTAATAGCAACAAGTGTTATAAATAGAGTTGATGCGGAAACAGTTGCTGAAACCATTAAGGAGAATATGCAAAAAAATGCTTCATTCGGACGTCACGTACAAAGAAAAAATACTTTTATTTGTCAGTGATAGTGCTGCGTATATGTTAAAAACAGGCAGACTATTGAAGAAAACATATCCTAATATGCTGCATATTAGTTGTATAGCACATGCTCTCCACAGAATCTGTGAATATATCAGAGACACTTTTCCGGAAGTTGATAGACTTGTATCAGCTTTTAAAAAAGTTTTCAGAAAAGCACCATTGAGAGTAGCTCTTTTCAGGAAAAAATTTCCATCTCTGTCACTGCCTCCCACTCCAGTAATAACTAGATGGGGAACATGGCTGGAAGCTACTAGTTATTATGCTGAGAATTTCTATAGTCTAAAACATTTCGTAACACTGCTAAAGGAGGATGCTAGAAGTATTGGTGAGTGCAAGGAGCTCACACAAATCCCAAATTTAAAAAATCAGTTGTACTTTCTTCACGAACACTTTGGAAAATTGCCAAAACTAATCACTTATTTTGAAAATCGAAATCTCAAATTAAATGACGGATTAACCACATTAGATGTGGCTGTTAATAATTTGAAAAGTGGCCTGCGGCAAAAGTTTGAAGCAATTCTTAATAGAAATCCAGATTTAATTACATTGCAGCAATTATGTACGGAGACAATTCCACAAAATCTAACGGCTAAATATGAAGAAATAAAAGAATATTTCCAGTATGCACCTATAACCAGTTGCGATGTAGAAAGGACGTTTTCTATTTATAAGGATGTACTTAATTCAAAGAGAACAAATTTACAGAAGAAAACCTTGAGAAACTATTTCTAGTCAATATTAATACTCCTTTACTCAACTTGAACGACAAAATGAACAAATAAAAATGTTCCAATTATAGAAATAAAATTAAAAACTTTGTAATACAACTTTTCAACAAATAAATATGTATTTCGTAATTTTATAGATCACCACCCGTTCGTTTTCCAATTATATAAATAAAATTAAATATTTTAGAAATACAGCCTTTCGCCAGTACTGCACTGGGCTTTGCGTCATGTGGTAAGCGTGTCCGTTCTCTAGTTATTAAGCAAAAGGCTTATATTTTTATTTTTAAAAACTTCCAATGTTTCCAATAATTCAATGGAAAAGCACTTCTTTTCCATAACATTTCGTGTTTATTTGGCTACATTCGCAAGTGCTTTAAGTAAAATTCTTAATTAATTTTTCAATAATTTTTATTCGTAGAAATATTGTTAAATATTGCGAATGGAAAATAACAGGTTTTCATTTTATTTAAAACAATTATCCCGATCGAAACGGCCAATGAAACTGAAAAGACAATAGCAAATGATCCAAAATTAAAAAAGAAAAAATACATGGCCATAACTAAAGAACATATTATTAGTAATATTCAATTGTTTTACACAACAAAATTATTACTATAAGGACGTAAAGACAATATGTCGAGCTGTAATAAACTTTTTAGTAAACAAAAATTACCAATTTCAAACATTGCAGCGAATTCAGTATTGTCCAAATTTAATTTTAGGGCTCTAATTAACCGTCTCTTTGCCAAAATAAAATTAGATTTCAGGATTGTCTGCGACCCTCATGCGAGGTTCATTTCCAGTTCTACAGGCAATTTACGATGGCCAGCGTAATTCCACTACAACGATCTGTTCTTGTAACATCAGCTTTTTCGATATATCATGTCTTTAGTTAAAATTTAGTTTAGTTAAAATAAATTAGCTTCATTTGTAATTAATTATTATATACGAGATACACATACTCGTATATAACATTTCCCAAAAAATAATCTGATGTACGTGGCGTGGCTGTAAAATAACGACACCGATGCTGTACAACTTATTATTTTAAATTTACACATATTTGAAAATAATAAAATAAAACAATAACTTTTTTATACCACTTTATTCATGTAATAGTGACCGCGGTTTCGACGTACAATGTCATTAACAAACTGCAAAAGTTGCAGGCCTACATAGATCTTATAAATGACACAAAAATATATGGGGGTGGTTTATGATGTTATTTAAAATTACTACTATATACTTAACTATTATATACAACATTGGAAAAGAGGTGTATATATAAGATCCAACTGGTCGTTCAAAACAATATCTATTGTGTTGTTTCGGCTTTCAAACATTTCTAGTGACTCTAAAAGATTTAATTTACGACCTTTCTCGGCCAAATGCAATATTTTATGATGACCAAATGATGCCTTTCTGTAATAAGATGGTTTGCGAATGTTGAATCTGTCTTCTTTAGTTTATATGACCTACTGTGTTCTTTTACCCGTATAATAAAACTTCGACCGGTCTGACCTATATATACACTTTTACAATCATTACAATATAATTTGTACACTCCTGATTTATTATTGATATCTGTTTTAGGTTTTGTGTTAAAAATGAAATTACTTGTTTTTACATATGGTTTGTAAGCTATACTAACATTACTATTATTTTTTGAAATTATAATTCTAATTTGCTCGCTTATTTTACCGAAGTAAGTTAACGAGACAAATTGTTTCAAATTAGCACTATCTTTAGGATATACTAAACTAAGGACCACTTGTAACTGTTTTTTCTTTAGTATACTGTCAATTACGCTACTTTTATAACTATTGTTTACCGCTATTTGTTTTATAGTATTGATTTGACGAACAAAAGACTCATTAGACAAAGGAATATTTTAGGGTGTAGTGAATCTTTGGGAATAATGCAATCAGTGAAAGTAGGTTTACGATATATATCAAATTTTAAGCTCTGATCTAATTTGTTTAATTTTAAATCCAGGAAGTTAATACTGTTATTCTCTTCTATTTCTACTGTAAAATTGTTATTAGAACAATCGGATAACATCATTTGAGTTTTTTTACATTACTTTCACCTGTATAATACACTCCTTGAGTTTGGTCGATTCCTCACGACTCACCCTGTATATTTGTTAAATGTTATTTTATATTGTTTCCCAGTGTATTATTTATTTTATCAATAAAAACAGCCTCTAGTGAGTCCGCCTCGGAGACGAAGCCGTAACGAGGACCAGAGGGCATCATAAGTGCATGGCAAATCACCATAGAACGTTATAGTGTTGAACAACATCTGCATATCATCAAATGACATTTTCAAAATTGGTGCTCCGTGCGAGAAACGTTCCGCGCATTGCGTGATTTTTATCTTCGCCACAACCGTACAGCTTAGGCGACCATTCCCCATTGGGTGGCCAAATGCGTGCCAACCGCTCGACAAAAAATCAGCCAACACCAGTACGTCGCCGAAACGCAAGGTCTGCTGAAAACATCGCTACTGTTCGTGGAGTGTACGGGAAACCCCGAAGGCTGTCAATTTCTCGTCGCTCACAAGTACTTTGCCTTTCTGCGACTTCAAATTGGCGAATCTTGCGTCGGGAGTTGGGTCTGCTCCCGTATAAAATCTAACTGACTCAGCAGCTTAAGGTAACTGACAATAGATGACGCCACGTGTTCGATGATTGGGCGCTGGAGCTGTTTTTATCCAAATTTCGCAAAAAAATAATCTTTAGCGATGAAGCCCATTTTTCGATGAATGGATGTGCGAAAAAGCAAAATTCTCGGGTTTGGGACGATATCAATCCACACGAGATACACCGGCACCAAATTTATTCCGAGAAAGTAACTGTTTGGTGCAGATTTTGGTCTGGCGGAATCATCAGTTCGTACTTCTTCCAAAACGATACTGGCATTGCCATAATCGTCAACGGCGAGCGGTACAGATATGATAAGTAATGGCAAGTAACTTCTTGTGACCCATATTGGATCACATGGATACCGACGACATGTCACTTCCAACAGGATGGGCATTCTCGCGAGCGATTTGAGGGCATGTTTATCTCGCGTAGCGGCGATGCGATCTGGCCATCGAGATAATGCAATTTAACGCCATTAGACTTCTTTCTTTGGGCCTATCTTAAATCGCAGGTCTACGCAAATAAACTGCAAACAATTAATGCCCTCAAAGTGCGCCATCCTGCAAAAAATTCATCCAGATTTACGCGACGTCATCGATAATTGAACCTTCGAAATACGTACCACCAAGCAAAACCGCGGCTGACATTTGAACGAAGTTATATTCCATACTAGATGCCATAAAATGTTCTGTCAACTAAAAAAAAATTGAATGGATACTTCACACACAACTTGTTTTATTTACATTTAAAAATCGAGCATCGTTATTGAAAGACCCGTTACTTGGCCAGAAATGTCTTGACAGACAATGCAGCAGTGAGCGTCGGTGAATTGTCCTGATGACTCGTGACTTTTTTTCTATAGTTCGGGTCTTTTCTTGTGAATAAAATAAAATTAAAAAACCCTTACCACAATAGAATTTAATGATTCTAAATACGTATTTCTACAACCACGTTGTCATCTTCAGTAGAAATACGTATTTAATCATTAAATTCTATTGTGGTAAGGGTTTTTTAATTTTATTTTATTCACTTATAAGCCACAGTCTCCGATTTGTTAGTCTTTTCTTGTGATTTTGTCACGCATTTGAGCAAGAACCTCAAGGTAGTAATGCTGATTAACAGTTTCATCTTCAGGAATTCAGTTCCCATGGATATCGAAGGAAAAACAATCATCATAGCTTTGAATTTTGATTCGTTTATTCGCGCTTTTTTTGACTGATGCTTAATTTCCAGATCCTAGGTGAAAAAACAAGATTCATCACATGTTATCCCTTTTTCCAAGAAGTTTGGAGCATTTTCAGCACTGTTCAACGTTTGTGAATTTCATTGATTCACGTAAATATATGGCCTCTAGGAAAATCCGTGAATCAATTCACAAACATCCTCACAATCTTAATGGCTACACGTTACATCCAACGTGGCAAACTCTATTGAATTCAACTACGAAATTCTACGCCCATACGACGCATGCGATTGGCTCATTGTCTACAGCCAATAGCAGGTCATCATCTGACCCGGTCCCCCTTATATAAGTTGTACAATTCTCTTTTCTAACATTCTTCAAGCTATTGCGAATCTACGAATATCTACGTACGGCCCTGAAGATATCCCTTGTAACAGTGGACGAAACGTTTGCAATTACGCCTAACTCGACGCGGTTCCAACCCGGAAACCAAGATCCACATTTAGAAAATTCTTTTTCAACTCTTACAGTTTCATCAATCGCACGAATAGTTAACCGATTGTCAGATCGGATTAGATTACTGATTTTTGAAATATTTTATCCGTTTTTAACGTAGAAGGACGTCCCAAGCATGCGTTATATTGAACGTCTTCTCTGCCATCTTGGAAACGCTTAAACCACTCAAATACCCGCGCACGTGATAAACATTCATTGCCATATACCAAGAGTCCAATTGCAAGTGCACCGGGTTGGCAACACAAAAATCCCTGCTTCGAAGAAAAATTGTTCAGTTTTATATCTATATGTTGGACAGGTTTACGTTAACCCGTCCCACTGCCGTCAGGTTTCAGTCATTATTGTATTTATGTTTTTGTTAGTGATTCTATCAGCTTTTGCATTTATTTCTTTAATCGGTACCCTTTAATCTGTTGTCTGTAATCATTATACAAACTATCTTTTTCAAGACAATGCCGTTTACATTACAGCAAGATACATTTATTGTGATGGCGCATTTTCGAAGTGCGACATTAACCGAAAATGGAAACTGGGAATATTCACTACCCTCATGCTTTCAACAGTTCCATAATGAGTATCCTGATGTGATGATAGCTTATGAAACATTTAAGTGTCATCGTAATAGACTGATAAAGAGGTTTATGGAAACTGATAGCGTTACAAAACGGAAGGCTGATCAAGCACCATCTCTGCTGACAGAAGATAGAGTGGATGATATCAGGCAAAGAATGGATGTTAGTCCTTACAAATCTGTTAGAAAATTGGCATTGCAAACAGGCACCCGTGTGATTCAGAGAATATTCCTTTTTCATATTTATCAAATTGTAGGTATTTCTCGTGGAAGTGCACATATGGCCGCAAGGAAGAAATTGCATATGCATCCCTACAAAATTCTAGTTATGCAACATTTACGTGTGCAAGATTTTGAACAACGACAAAATTTCTGTCGCTGGTTTAATGAAACTCTAGGAGATGATGATTTAGATCGTTTTCTGATGAAGCCTGGTTCCATTTGTCAGGATACGTAAACTCTCAAAATTATCGTACATGGTCAGCAGAAAATCCACATGTTTTTGTAGAAACTAATCTCCACCCTATTAAAGTTGGCGTTTGGATCGCCATGTCAAGAAGGCGAATTATAGGACCAATCTTTTTTCACTACACAATAAATGCAGTGCGATATAGATAAATGCTACTAGAACCGTTTATAAATAGCTTAGACGATGAAGAACTAACGCGTGGATATTTCCAACAAGATGGAGCCCCAGCGCATACTGCACGTACTACATTAAATTATCTAGAAGAATTTTATGAAGATAGATTGATAAATTACAATCGCTGGCCTGCATATTCACCGGATTTGACTCCTCTGGATTTTTTCCTGTTTGGTTATCTGAAGAATAAACTTTACAGCAATCGGCTTCACAATTTAGATGAGCTACAAGCTGAAATAACACATGAAGTGCAAAATATTACAGAAGAAATGCTGCAGAATGTGTTCAATAATATGAGAAGACGAGTAAATTTATGTTTGCAACATAATGGTGCACATTTTGAAAATCATTTCTAATTTATTTTAACCATATGTCCCCTTAAGTCTTTTGCTTGTTACAATTGTAGAATTTTATTTTTTTAATGTATTGCGACTTTATTGTACTGCTTTTTCTTCTTTGTGAAAATCTTATAAAAATAAATTTCTTATACTTATTTGCAATTTCTAATTTTCTCAATTGTATGGTTAGTATTTATCTATCTATCTAGGTATATCAAGTTAGTAAATTAAATGATCATCAGTATTTCGTTTTTCTTAAAAAAAAGTTATCAATTCAGCGATGGAATTGAATACATACATGAAATTTAATTATAAAGGTTATGAATACAAACTATGCTATCATAACCTTTACATAAGATATTCATTTTTGACAACTAAACATAATAAGAATGAAGTTACCAAGTCAAGGCAGGCAATATTACAGTCTTACCAAATTAAATCTGGCGTTGCCAACCTGGTGCACTTGACCTTGGACACCTGGTACTTCTTTTCATAAAAGATAAGTCTCAATAGAGCTTATTGCAAGTTTCATATGAAATTTCATTACGATTCGTTGCTTTATTAAAACAATTGAAAGTTAATAAATTTATTGCTAAGATTAAAGCAATCGAAAAAGGAGCCAATAATAAATAAAAGCCAATAATTTTATTGAATTATTACACAAAAGAAAAGTGCCCGAGCTTTAGGTAATACCACAATTTTATCAAACTGATTTACGGGTAAATAAAAACAATTGAAATATTTGGATTACTTAGTTCGAAATGAATCGGGAAATGGAAATCTGTTTATAAACGTTATAAATAATTAAACCACGATTAGGTACTCTACGAAATTTATTTTAGGATCGGGAATGGGTATGATTAATGGATTTCCTTGGAAAATATAAATTATTTATATGTTTATGAATTAATAACGAATATTTCACAAGCAGTTACTATACAATATGCATAAAAGATGAATAAAGTGTGTACACTCAAGTCACTATGATTTAATATTAATTTATAATTACAGTTATTCTTACGTAACGTAAAAAATAAAATAATATTAAAATGATGTAAGAGCGATCATTAAAATTTTCACTCGTAGCTGGCCGAGTATATAAAAATTATGTCGTAGCTTTAGTCATTAAGATGTTATTTCAAACATCTGTCAGTGTCAAATATATATTTTAAAGTTTCATCAAAAGAAAAAGTAATGGCCTTTAATGATATGCATAAAGCGTTTATGGTAGAATGTTACTTCCTGACATCTCAAAAAATTGATGGTATTTGGCAGCATTCAATAGAAAATTGCCTTGCGGAGTTTGAAGAGAGATATCCAAATACTGTTCCTAGCTATAAAACTTTCCGTGATACGCTAATGCATTGTGTAAATCTTTTTCGTCAAACAGGCAGTATTTTAAGGAAAAAAGGAAGCGGTCCTCCTCTCAAGAGAAGTCGCGGCGTAATTGAAAATGTCAGACAAATTATTAACGAATCTCCTCAAACATCTACTCGCAGAGTTTCGCAACAAGTAGGGCTTTCGTATGGAACATGTCAAAAAATTTTAAAAAAGGACTTGCACATGTATCCATATAAATTAACTTCTGTACAAAATCTATTACCTACGGATTATGAAAAAAGAACACAATTTTGGCAATGGTTTATTCAAACAATGACAGACAATATTTTAAATCATACTTTTTTCACCGATGAAGCTTGGTTTTATTTGAAAGGTTATGTTAATTCGCAAAATATGCGTATGTGGTCCAGAGAAAATCCCCATTTCTACGGAGAAGTTCCTCCACATCCAGAAAAAATAGGCGTATGGGTAAGTATGAGTCGTCACCGATTAATAGGACCAATATTCTTTGAGGGCACGATAACATCGGAGAAATATCGTAATAAAATTCTCAGTGTTTTTACTAATCAATTGACTAATGATGAACTCCAGGTCAGATATATTCAACAGGATGGGGCTACATCTCACGTTACACTTGAATATTCAGTTTTTGCAACAATTTTATGGCGATAGGATAATAAGTAGAAATACAGCGATTCCATATCCACCACGATCTTGTGATTTAACAGTGGTTGGCACTTAGACGAACATCGCATTTAATTAAATCTACTAGAAATGGTAAAATAATTGTTTTTTAATTTATTATACAGGGTCAGGCAAATGTGTGAAAACACCATTAAACAAAAATAGACGTTTATTATGGGCGAACTAACAGAACGTGAAAGAATTACTTTGTTAATGATGGTTGGTTTTGGAGACAGGCAGACATCTCTAAAAATGCATGCAATATTTTTAATACCACATTCCCTGCAAGACTTAAAAATTTGCCAAAAACCGGTCGACGTAGAACTGCTACAAATGATGATGATTCTGTTCTTATTAATCTTCAAGAAGAACCAAAAATATCACTATCAAAACTGTCTTTATATCACAATATTAGCGAGAGATCAGTAAAAAGGACATCGTCGAAAAATAAGTTTCATTCCTATAAAGTACATTTAGTACAAGAATTAAATGAAGATGATCCCAATAGAATGGTTCAGTTTTGTGAAGAAATGATGAATATAATTGATCGTAATAGTAACTTTATCAAGAACATTTTATTCTTCGACGAAGCGACATTTTTCCTACATGGACATGTAAATCGACATAACTGTCGCTACTGGAGTGATCGGAATCCTCATTGGATCGAAATTATTCACAATATCCTCAAAAATTAAATGTATGGGCAGGTTTAATCGCAGGATAGATAATCGGACCTTTCATTTTTAGGGAAAATTTGAACGCTATTCGTTATTTACAATTATTGCGTGACGAAATTGTTCCAGCATTAATTCATTTATTTCCAAACCCCATAAATCCTGCACTATTCTCAGATGCCATCTGGTATCAGCAAGATGGAGCCCCGCTGCATTTTAGAATTGATGTGCGTGCATACCTAAATGAAGTATTTCCACAGCGTTGGATAGGTCGAAGAGGATATATTGAATACCCCCCGCGATCGACCGAGCTAAGTCCTTTAGACTTCTTACTTTGGGGCTATTTGGAACTTAATGTCTATTAGACTAAACCTCAGTCGCTCGAAGAGTTGGAAGATCGAATTAGGATGGCCTTTCAAGAGATAGCACAAGACGTGATTTAGAAGTCATTACGGTCCTTCGTTGATTGACTAGGATACTATCTGCAGAACTTCATCAGTTTGAACATTTATTATGAATTGTTTTGTTTTCAATATTTTCTTGTTGCTAACCTTTTCCAATATGTTATAAGATATAAACTGTATATCATTATAATTCTTGAAAGTGTGTCTATCCAAAAATGTTAAAATATACAGCGTGATCTATTTAAAAAAAATACCGATTACGCCATATGAAAGTTGTAGAAAAACAAAGTCCGTGATAGAGTAGAATAAAAATAGTACAAAGGTTATTTTTTAAAAGATTACATAATGTTGCCAGAAATCTGATGTTCGCACACATTTGCCTGGCCCTGTATAACATCACTTAGAGAAATGTTATATTAATTTCTAATAGCAGCCCCGTTACCATCTATTATGCATTGTAGACGTTTATTTATAGAAAAAAATAGGTTATAAAAATTATTATTAAAAATCTGGTGTGAACAACACAAATACAGGTTCACTATTAATATTTTTTGTGAACGTGTCCGAACATATCCCTCCGCAGAGATGTAGGTACGCATTTCGCCTTTTTACAGGCTCGTCGGTACGCCCCTGCTGGAGAAAGGATATTCTCAGACACATTCTCAAAAAAGAACCACATCACCGAAATTATCCAGACCGGGCGTAGAAGTAAATTCTGGTCTGGATAATTTCGGTGATGTGTTGATGTGGTTCTTTTTTGTGAATGTGTTTGAGAATATCCTTTCTCCAGCAGGGGCGTACCGACGAGCCTGTAGAAAGGCGAAATACGTATCTACGTCTCTGGGGAGGGATATGTTCGGACACGTTCACAAAAAATATTAATAGTGAACCTGTATTTGTGTTCTTCACACCAGATTTTGAATAATATTTTATATTATTAAAAATACCTTTGTATTATACAAAACTGGTGGGGTTTACCTACTCATGTATGTTTCAATTATTCTGATACATTACACATGCGGTTAGTCCGTAGTATGAGTGAAGACACAAACAAAATGCAGTTTCTAGAGAGATTGGCTGTGCTACCTTTGGAAGCGCGTCGTTACTTCACATTGTTTATGTGGACGGGGCGAGGTACTTCGGCTGTCTGACAACAGGCAGCACTGAATTTACTTCTACGCCCGGTCTGGATAGTTTCGGTGATGTGGTGATGTTGTTCTTTTTTGTGAATGTGTCTGAGAATATCCTTTCTCCAGCAGGGGCGTACCGACGAGCCTGTAGAAAGGCGAAATACGTATCTACGTCTCTGGGGAGGGATATGTTCGGACACGTTCACAAAAAATATTAATAGTGAACCTGTATTTGTGTTCTTCACACCAGATTTTTAATAATATTTTATATTATTAAAAATACCTTTGTATTGTACAAAACTGGTGGGGTTTACCTACTCATGTATGTTTCAATTATTCTTATTATAAAAATTATTGTTGTCTAGATTTTGCATGCCTGCGGGGCATAAGTTACTGGTTATTTATTTTGGTTGTTGGCAGTTACATTAAAATTCAGGTGTATTTTCTTTATTTAACAAAAACACCTAAAACTAATTTATCAAGATAAATCTCGCAAATGTAGCACTTAATGTAAACTTAAAACTTTAAATTCTCTGCTGTTATATGAGACTGTATGTCACCTGTTGTTAATATGATACTGTTTGACTTGAATGTTATAAAAATGCTATTGTATTAAGGCTATGTGTCTTGTACTGTTGAGTCTCTTGTTACTGATATGGGACTCTGATTGATACTGTTCTATTCTGTATTCTTTTACAAGTAGGTAAAAATATATCACCACTCCTAACTATTATATAATGCGTGTATTTGTTGAACATTACTTTTCTATGTTATTAATTCGTTCATAGAAATGGTACGTACAGGCAACAATATACCCAAAGTTTACTATAGGGTCTTAGAGATCTTACTACTAAATAAATAAAATATCATTACCAATTAAGTATTAGTAGGTGTCATAAACCTAAGTATGTACTTGCGATTAATTCCTTTGTACAGTAACCCTATTGTGCATATTTAGTTAACAATGCGTGGTCAGATTAAATATCAAATCTTGAACGCGTTCACTGGTAACCCTAGGCAATAAAATAAGCGGTCTAAAGTATAAAGTAAGTAATAAATAAATTTGTAAATACACCAAAAGGATGCTGTCTCTTACCTAATGAAAGTTTTACGATTTGAATATACTAATAAAAGTATGTTATACAGTGATTTAAACTTGAAAATGCACGTTGAATATTTATAAAATTGAAAATGTTGTAACTTTAATTCTTTCATGATAAATTTACTTATATCTAACATATATAAATATTATACAATATAACAAATTTCGCTTTCTGATGAAACAACCTTAAATACTTTTTACTTGTGACATGTAGCAAGCAATTAATTTAAATAATAGTATGTAAGCTATATTCATTAATATATGTATCATTTTCTTTTTCTTCCTTTTGACATTCCATGTAATTATCAGAAAATAAATTATTTTTATTATTTAAATTGCTATATGTAAAACTGACAGCGAATGTGTTAAATTTCAAATTATCTCCGTTGTAAATCCGAACGGATGCGACTAAATTAAATATTAATAATGCAAACGCATTCGATTACGTTTTCTTATTTCATCAAGCAATTGAAGTGTCGTAAAAAAGAAATGTGAAGACGGATGAGAAAGACAAATAGGGAAGATTGCATTTCAGTGCTCGTCGGATCAATATATACGAGTTTCGTTACATTTTCCGCTTCCGGAATACAAAAAAATATGTTCTTTTATAATACATATTCAAACGCGAAACGAGCTGAGTTTATGTTTTATTCAGATTTTTTTATAGTAGCGATTGTCGATCCAATAAAGTCATATATATTGTAACGGGTGTTCAGAAACATTCGAAGTCAAGTGGGCTCTGAACAAAAAATCGTATATCTTTACTTACGTATCTGATTTGTAATAATTATTAAATGTCAACTGTTGTCTGTCAAAAATCAATCTATCTCAGACATGACTTCATATTTTCAAGGACTACTTTGACTTCGAATGTTTCTGAACACCGGTTATTATAACTTTTCGTGAAAGTAAATAAGGAAAGCAAACTAAACATTGGATACTATGTTCTTATCTCATATCAGCAAAATTATGTTCTGTATATTTTCCCATAATTTTTCCAGGGCTGTAGGATTCCCAATCTTCTTTACTTTGATTTTTTCGTAGTCTGTAAGCGATCCAGTGTCTTAAGTTGAAAACTTATTAACACCCAAGGACCGCTTAGAGTGTAATAATATGATTAATTCATTTGTGTGAATCGAACAATGAACCAGTTTAACATGAACGCTAAATCCAAAGAACTTGAAGCCCAGTTTGTTAACCAATTAAAAAACGAATCTCATAAATTTTTGGTAGTATAATGGAGGATCTGTTGACAGAAGCATTGTGGGTGAAATTCGACATTTGGAAGCTGAATAGCTCTAGGGAGACGTAAATACCTGCATTTTTTTATTACAGACTCGTAATCCACACGTTGATATGTCATAATACATATATTCTGGAATATTGTAACCGTGGTTGAAAAGTCCGGCGTGAAATGATCGTGATAACATATTAAAATTAATATGTTATCACGTTGATGTTTTATTTATTATTTTATTTTATCTATTTATATGTTTTAAAAACAATTCTTACATTTTAACGATGCAAATATATAATGCATACACACAAGTAATGAAAAAAGATCGACATATAACAGGATGGACATAACTAGAGCTGAGGATGTTTGCGGTATAACCATGGTTATATCATGTAACCATAGTAATTTACTATGGTTACATGATATAACCATGGTTATACCGCAAACATCCTCAGCTCTAGACATAACTTACAACACGGTCAAACCTACACCATTGAAAAAGGAACACACTTCCGAAACATGTATGGTAAATGAATAAAAATATCTTGAAATAATTACTAGTTTTATCTAACCTATAAAATACCCAAAACCTCACGAATATTGTATGAAATATGTCACAAGGAATACATTATATATATATATATATATATATATATATATATATATATATATATATATATACATATATAAAGATAATTATTTCTTGACCTTTGTATGTTAAAGTAGATTAAATTAATCGACGATTGAAGGTCTGTTTTACTTTGATATATGTATATATTTAAAACAATCTTACATGTTTCGACACATTAGTGCCTTTTTCAAAGAAAATTTCTTTGACACGTCATTCCATATATATATATATATATATATATATATATATATATATATATATATGTTCAAATAAATTTAAAACGGCCAAGCGGTCTGTCAATTAAAACTCATTTATTAATTATCTCTATATTTCGCAACGAATTTGTTGCTTCTTCGGGAGATAAAATCCAAAAATAAAAGTGACATTAAAATTGATCAATTGAAAGGTTTTTGTACAAAAACAGCCTTAGTCCAATTTTCATATGTAACCGTTTTTGCTCGAAATACCATTGGTTTATGGTCGCTTTTGCAGAAACCCCTATATTTTACATTTGCTTTATCTCCGGACTATTACTGTATTTAAGGATACTGAATCATCACCTATTCGAGTCTACTCGGATTTACACAAAATTATGTAAATCTCAAAACTAGCATTTTTGGATTCAGGCTGTTTTTGTAAAAAAAACTCTTCAATTTTAATGTCCGTGTACGGCACTTTTATTTTTTGAACTCTACATTTTTGTCTCCCGAAGAAGCAACAAACTCGTTGCGAAATATAGAGATAATTTTTTTAATTTAATAATTTAATAATTTTAACCGATATAGTACAGTCGATAATTTCTTTTAAATTATATATATATAATTTAAAAGAAATTATCGACTGTACTATATACTATGTACTATACTATGTACTGTACTATATATATATATATAGAGAGAGAGAGAGAGAGAGAAAATTATTTCTGGACCTACTATATATATATATATTAGATAGTCAGCGATTTAAGGTCTGTTTTACTTTAACATGAATATATTTAAAATAATCTCTTACATGTTTCGGCAATTAATGTCTTTTTCAAAGAATCTTAAATTATAAACAACAGTTAATATATTATCTGTAATATAATCTCTAACCATAAACATACGAAAATAGATAATAAGAAATATATATCAAGTCTATATATGAATAAGTTCATTAAAGAAACAAAAATATTTATCCAAGGCAACCCTCACATTATAATAACAACAGCAGATAAATCAAATAAAACAGTTATCATTCTCAACGAGGAGTATTTTAGACGACAAAAATAAATAAATGGCATAGACGAAACCTAATAGATTTCAACACTGAAAACAAACTTTGCATTTTTAATTCTCAACCTCCATCAATATATGGATTACCAAAAATCAGCAAAAATAATATCCCTTTAAGACCAATAATATCAAACATACAAGCCCTTACTTATAATATAACAACATTCCAAGGTGATAGCATATCTAAGATGTTAAACGGAATATCATACCAAGGACTCATGACAATTTCAAAATTTTGTCAAGGAGCAAAAAGTACCAACAGATCACAAAGTTATATCATTTGATGCTGAATCTTTATCCACTAACATTCCTACAAATCTAGCTATAAATATAATAGAATCCAGATTGGGTGAAATTAGTCCATACACATCACTAAATAAAAACGAATTTATTATAAAAAAAAACACACTGTATCTTGAAAACGAAGCATTTGCGGACCCATGTTTATATGAATATTTTGTCTTAAAATCACTCAAAGAATCGACCATTAAAGTTAGTGCATGTACTTAATTAACACCCTGTATATATATATATATATATATATATATATATATATATAATAACTTCGTGACCTTGGTATGATATGGTAAACCTAATCAGTAGGCGATTAAAGGTCTGTATATTACTTCAAAATATATGTATTATACATATATTTTGAAGTAATATACAGACCTTTAATCGCCTACTGATTAGGTTTACTATATATATATATATATATATATATAATAACTTCGTGACCTTGGTATGATATGGTAAACCTAATCAGTAGGCGATTAAAGGTCTGTATATTACTTCAAAATATATGTATTTAAAAAACTCTACATGTTTCGGCTGTATACGCCTTTATCAAGAGAATACAAAATATATATTTTGTATTCTCTTGATAAAGGCGTATACAGCCGAAACATGTAAAGTTTTTTAAATACATATATTTTGAAGTAATATACAGACCTTTAATCGCCTACTGATTAGGTTTACCATATATATATATATATATATATATATATATATATATATATAGATAATTATTTCGTGACCTTTGTATGTTAAGGTAAATTCAATTTGTTGGCGATTTAAGGTCTGGTTTTACTTCAATATGTATATATTTAAAACAATCCTCCATGTTATGACAATATACTGTCATTTATATTCCTTGAAAAAGGCATCATTTGCCGAAACATGTAGGATTGTTTTAAATATATACATTTTGAAGTAAAAGCAGACCTTCAATCGCCAACAAATTGAATTTACCATATATATATATATATATATATATATTAAAAATAATAGACTTTTTATTGGTTTAGTGACCTTTTATTGAATTATGATGTTTTATTCTACGACGTTTCGACTTTTATTATTTTTCAGCCTTTTTCAAGTATCGTTTCATTTGGTTTTTAAAATCACGCATTCTGTGTAACATGTGTATCGGGGGCCCGAGACCTTTTTTTGTAACGAACCGATCGCACTGGTTGGAATATATATATATATATATATATATATATATATATATATATAATTTTTACTCCTAACTAGTACTTATAATAAATAATATAAAGAACGATGGAAGGCTAGATATAATAAATAACGACATAAACAAAACAAAATTCAAGGAGTCGCATAAATATGGAGCGAAAACAGACAGAATATTGCAACATTTATGCCGTTTTAATCTTATAATTAATCTACTGCTTGTAATATACTCGTATACCAAATTATCAATTATACTCTCTCTTGGATTTGCGAGCCACGAAATACAAAAATTTACGTGGAATTACTTAAAACCTCTGCCACATAAATAGACCTCTCCCGTTTTTAAAAGCTCTTACCGCACTAATAAAAACAAATGGAGCAATTTACACGTTTTCCGAGCAGTAAAAATTTTTTCGCTTGTCCGGTAAGCGTCCGCGCGAGCTTTCACTTCTAACGTCTCTTAAAATTCATCCCTAGGAATATTCCTTTTCTCGCTCTCAAGCTCGTAATTTCTTGATATTTTCACGCATCAACTCCGAACGAATGAAGATGAAAGAAGTTTCACGTGTTTTTGACATCTACCATGTTTAGCGTCAGTTTATTTTACAGTTCTCCGCGTCTAGGAGGTGTTTTTCGAAAAAGAATTTCCATATTTCGGATCGTTTCACGCTGAATGTATAATGTTACTTTATTAAAATATTTATCGGATGCTTATTTGTTTTATAATATAAAGCAATAAATTTTAATAGTATTTGAATTTTAGTCACGAGTTTTATTAATCACGAGCGAAACGTAGCGGAGCGAGTGTTTAATAAAATGAGTGACTAACAAATTTATAAAACGAGTTGCATACTATACTTTTTCTACGACCGCAAATATGTAAATAAAAAATTTGGAAATCAATTTATTATTTTATTTATTATCATATCAATAAACATGGAAGCAGTACAAAATTATTGTTCTACTTATTATATACAGGGTGAGTCGTGAGGAATCGACCAAACTCAAGGAGTGTATTCTACTGGTGAAAGTAATGTAAAAAAAATCAAATGTTGTTATCCGATTTTTATTTGTTTTCGAGTTATAGCGTAATTAAAAATGTAGATTTAGTATACCATGTTTATGTATGTATTCGTAAAAACAGTGAAACCCCGGTAGCAATTCATTATAGGGAAGTCTTCCTAGCTGAAGCGCTACCTGTTCGGGGTTTTCCGAACTAGCAGTAGTGACATTGAAAGCAGTCGAGAAATAGTGTAGAGTGGTTTGTATGCCTAATGCGGCTAATGTCACTACCTCTAGTTCATCGTTGATATAGTGAGGGCGCTGCCATCATAAAAAATGTTCCCTATACCTTGGAGTAAATTATAACATTGTGTTCGGGTATTGTGACATTGACTTGACGTTTGTACGACTATAGTGTAACAAACTAAAATGCCACACACTTATTCTAATTTAGAATATGCTAATATGGTGTTTGTTTATGGATTTTGTGATGGGAATGCTACAGCTGCTGCTAATGAATATCGTCAACGGTTTCCACATCACAGACATCCTAATAAAACTGTATTTATTAGTGTATTCAACACATTGTGCGCGACCGGAAAGCTTCCCAGTGTAAACATAATATCTGAACGAGGCAGTCGACAATAATTACAAGAAGTAGAAGATATTCTGGATGTAGTAGAAGAAGACGCAACTACCAGCTCACGGAGAATTAGTATTCAATTGGGCATTTCACAACCAAGGGTGATAAAAACACTCCACGAGCATGGCTTACGTCCGTACCATGTACAAAGAGTACAGCACCTACAACGAGATGATAATCGTAGACTTATGGAATTTTGTGGATGGATAAATGATAATCCTCGTTTTGTATCGCGTATACTGTTTACGGATGAAGCGACATTCACCCGTGACGGTATTAATAATTGTCATAACCAGCATGTATGGTCAGACCAAAATCCACACGCAACAGTCGAAAGTAGCTTTCAACATAAATTTTCGGTAAACGTGTGGTGTGGTATGATCGATGGGTTTTTAATTGGTCCTTACATTTTTGAGAATCGCCTCAAACAACCCTCACGGGAGACACCTATTTACATTTTTTAGAAAATGAACTGCACGGACTGCTAGAGGATGTTCCCATAAACATCAGAATCCAAATCTTCTACCAGCACGATGGAGCGCCTGCACATTACGCTCGTGCAGTCAGGCAACATTTGGCTGAAAGGTTTCCAGGGAGTTGGATTGGACGTGGTAGTCACATTGGTTGGCCTCCTAGGTCTCCAGACCTCACGCCACTCGATTATTGTTTATGGGGCTGATTAAAAAATGAAGTGTATCAAGTAAAAGTGGACACTCGTGAAGCACTAATTCAACGGATTATGAATGCTGCTGACAATATCAAACATCAACCTGACGCAATCAGGAACGCAACCAGCGCCCTTGGTAGACGATGTAAAAAATGTTTTGAAATCAATGGCGGTATTTTTGAAAATATATTATAAAGAACGATAATACCAATAAAATACAAAAACTTCAATGTTTATTTTGTTTATTTTTAATTACGCTATAACTAGAAAACAAATAAAAATCGGATAGCAACATTTGAGTTTTTTTTACATTACTTTCACCTGTAGAATACACTCCTACAGTTTGGTCGATTCTTCACGACTCACCCTGTATATATTGTTTTTTTTAATTTTTACCGTCGTTAAGTAAATCGTTCTTTTTTAATTTTTACCATCAAACTGATTTGCTTCATTTACTTGATTTGAATTGAAGCTCATCCTTGGTCCACTTTCATTTTCATCAAAACTTGACCTTTGAGCAATTCCAATATCAATATTTTCAATATTCTCAGCATTGTTTTGCATAGTATTATCTTGTACAGTATTCATTTGGCAGTTTGCTAATTTGGCAGTTTGGTTGTTTGGCAGTTTGGTAGTTTGCTAGATTAGCAGTTTGCTAGTTTCGCAGTTTGCTAGTTTGGTAGTTCGGCAGTTTGCTAATTTGGTTAGTTTGGCAGTTTTGCAGTTTGCTAGTTTGGTTCTTTGGCAGTTAGCTAGTTTGGCAGTTTCGTAATTTGGCAGTTTGCTAGTTTCGTTCTTTGGAAGTTTGGTTGTTTGGTAGTTTGGCAGTTTGATAATTTGGCAATTTACTAGTTTAGGAGTTTGGCAGTTCGCTAGTTTGTTAGTTTGCTAGTTTGGCAATTTGTTATTTTGGTAATTTGACAATTTGGCCGTTTGCTAGTTTGGTAGTTCGGCAGTATGACTGTTCGACAGTTTGCTAGTTTATTAGTTCTGTTGTTTGGCAGTTTGGAGGTTTGGCACTTTGGCAGTTTGCTAGTTTGGTGGTTTGGCTTTTTGCTAGTTTGGCACTTTGGTTGTTTTAGCAGTTTGCTAGTTTGGCAGTTTGCTAGTTTGACAGTTTGCTAGTTTGGTAGTTTGCTAGTTTAGTTGTTTGGCAGTTTGTTAGTTCTTTTGTTCGACAGTTTGGCAGTTTGCTAGTTTGGTTCTTTGGAAATTTGGCAGTTTGCTAGTTTGGTTCTCTGGCAATATATCAGTTTGCTAGTTTGGCTGTTTGACAGTTCGCTAGTTTAGTTGTTTGGCAGTTTGTTAGTTCGGTTGTTCGGTAGTTTGGCAGTTTGCTAGTTTGGCAGTTTGCTAGTTTGGCTGTTTGGCAGTTTGGCTTTACCACTTCGAGAAAGGATCGAAACCAGCGCAGTTATTTCACGATCTCAACGAACTTTTTGGCAAAGGAAGAATCAGCGAAAGTCGATTCAGGAAATGGTTTGCTCGCTTCAAATTTGGCGATACTAGCTGTGTAGATAAGCCAGGAAGAGGTTCACCATCGGATTTCAACGACCAGGCATTTTTGGCAGCCGTGGAAGAGAGTGAAAACTTGACAACTCGAATGCTGACCGAAAACTTCCATGTGGACCATTCAGCCATCGTTTGTCGTCCCAAAAACCTCGGAAGGGTATGGAAATTGACTGGATGGATCCCAAAGAACTCACCGACAACAACAAAGCCGAAACGAGCAAGCTCAGTTTCTGAACAATCTTGTAACTGGGGACGAATCATGACTTCTCTTCAAAAACCTCAAAAGAAAGGTTGCGTTTCGCCATAAGTTTCACCAAAAAAAATAACGAAAACCGTGCACTGTAAGAAGGACATGTGTTGTATTTGGCTGGCCAGAGGCGGAATCATCCATTGGAAAATTATCTTAAACGGGATTTTGTTATTTTGGTGAAATGACGATGGTGAGCGTCAACAGTGACGGATCCCAGACAAAAAACGGCATGCAGCAATTCAACACCAGCAGCGATGTCTATCTAGCTCAACTCGACCGCCTTTACGCTGCAATCGAGACGAAAAGACCACCCAAAAGGAACAGTATCGTCTTCCACCACAATAATGCGCGTCCACATGTTGAGCGTAGTATTGGCAAATGCAGCGCCAAGAAGGTCTGGGAACTGCTTCCATATCCGTCATATTCCCCCACAGAGGCGCCTACGGACTACCACAGGAATCGATCGCTGAAAAACTAGCAGACGAACAAAGTTTATTAGATTTCGATAATTTAGTGGCCGATGTCAAGGAATGAATTGCCTCCATGAATCGTGACTTCTCTGCCTGTGGTATCGATCGTCTTCCAAGCAAATTGGGAGCAGTTATTGGAGTTTAAAAATGCTATTTTTGAATTTTTATGTTTCCTGTTTCATAAAAAAAATATTGTTTAAAGAACGCCTGTTAATTATGCACCAACCAATACAGCGACCAATATACTTAAAAATTTCGTGGCCAACTCTGCGGCAATTTATTTTTTAGTATACGCCTGTGGCGGCTCTTTAATGAGAGCAAGTGAGCAATTGCACCCCCTGGAATTATGAAACAAAACAAACCAAGCGGCGACTAACTGAAAGTATTTATTTATTATGTATATTATGTATTCATAGTTATTGGCGAGGAACGTGGCACGCTAACAACGTACATACACCGAGCGTCGTCACAGATATACTGAGCAAAGCCCTACCGTTGCTCTGTTAAGGCATTAACATTACATTGACGGTGGGGAGAACTGTATTTTGCCGTACTTCAATGTCGTATAATACATAACGTTGGAGCAACTAAACCAGACTGCTCTCGGGCGTTATTGCGATGAACTCCATGTCTTTTTTAGAAAACAACGCGTTTTCGCGTTTAACGTATAATGAAAAAATCGCAGTAAAAAATCTTAAACGGCCGATGCCTCAATTATATTTAGAAAATAAACAATCTGTTAAAGGTCTTTACCTTTACGTTATAAGAAAATTCAAAATGAATATTTATCAGAAAAATGACTGGATTTGTGGGTGTGAAATTAAAAATACTTTGTATTGTTTTCCGTGTCTTTTGTTTGGTGGTGAACCGTTTTGGTCAAAGAACGAAATAAGAGACTTGATTCATCTTAGTGCTAAAATTAGTAAACATGAAAATTCCGAAGGGCATTTGAAAAATATGTTTAGTCTAAGAATATTAGGAAAAAATAACATTCAGAATGTTTTATATTCATCATATAGAAAAGCAATTCAACAACACAATGAAAAGGTAACAAAAAATAGGCATGTGTTAAATTTAATAATATTGCATTAGATTTTGTGGCGCGTTTGAACTGGCACTTCGGGGTCATGATGAACAGCAAACGTCGAATAACAAGGGCATTTTTCGGAAATTGATAAATTTTACGGCAGAATTGGATAAATCGCTCAGATATCACATCGAAGCAGCACCGGTTTTTAAGGGATTATCAAAAACGATACAGAATGAGCTGCTTGATGCAATGTTGAACGTGTATCATGAACAAGTTGCCAGTGAAATTAAAGCAGCCGACTTCATATCTGTGATAGCTGATGAAGCAACAGATGTGTCCAATCAGTTTCAGTTGGTGGTTGTTTTAAGATATATTGTGAACGCGAGACCAGTCGAAAGATTTTGGAAATTTCTTCTGCCTGGTGGACATGATGCGAATTCTTTATCTGCCTCCATCCTTAACGAAATTAGTTTGCTTGTTGATGACCCAGAAAAACTGATTGCACAGAGCTATGATGGGGCAGCAGTCATGAGTGGTGCTATTAACGGCGTGTAAAGACATATCCAAGACCAGGAACCAAGAGCTAATTTTGTACATTGTTATCACATCAGACAAATCTAATTATGTCACATGCTACATCGAGCAGTAGTAATTGCAGAATTTTTTTGCCAATCTGACGGGATTATGTACATTTTTCTCCACTTCACCACAACGAGCTGCAAGATTGGAAGAATTCCTTCAGAGAAAAAGCTTACCTCGTTCTTCAAAAATAAGATGGAACTTCAATTCTAGGACAGTGAATACAATATATGAGCACCGAGAAGAAATAATTGAAGCTCTAGAACAAATCGAGGGAGAAGCTAGTTTACAAACTACCATTCATCAAGCTAGGGCCAATTTGCGAACTTTAGAGGAGGAAAATTTTCTGAAAGAAAGTTAACCACTTTCTTTCATAAAATTATGCCACATGTATACATATTGTTTAATCAATTACAAAATGTCAATACAGATGCATTAAAAACCAAAAATAATTTAGATAATTTTGAACGCGCTATTGGAAAAATTCGAACCGAAATCGCTAACACAGATAATCAGTTGGTTAAACAAAATGACCCAGAACTGACTCCTCGACCATCAAAGCGGCGAAGAGTAACTCATGGTAGCCAAAGAAGGAGGGAAACTATTGAAGTGTGCGATATTATTTTGCTAGAAATAAAAACTAGATTTCGGTATACAGGGCACTTAATATTAGCAAACTTAATTTCTTTTAAACAGTTCTCCTCTTTTCAAAAAAGATTTCAGGAAGATTGCCTTTAAGAAGCAGTAAAATTTTATCCATGCCTCAATGAAAGCAGACTACGAACTGAATTAAGCGTTCTATATTCTAGAGAAGAATTTAGGCAAAATATAGAAGTCGGTGCTGTAGGTCTGCTAGGTCTTCTGCTGAATGGATTAAGCGACACCTTTAATGAAGTTGTTAAGCTTTTAAAAATTGTCATTACAATCCCAATGACAACGTCCGAAGTGGAATGCCAGTTTTCACGGCTGAAAAGAATAAAAACTTTCCTGAGAAATACAATGAAAGAAGAGAGATTAAATGCCCTTACTATATTATCTTGTGAAATAGAATGTATAAATGATTTCCCAAACTTTAATGAAAAAGTGATAGAACTGTTCTGCAAGTCAAAGACACGTAAAATGGACTTCGTTTATCGTCAGATGTAATTAAACTGTGTAGTGTAATATTTACTATTCCCTCAAAACAAACTCTACAATGAACAGTACCTGTCTGGAACAGTACGTCGGTGAAATTTATAAGGATTGGGTAAGCATCTTTGTATTACACTTTTTAAAATTTTTGAAATTATGCACTCCCTATGTGAACCACCCCGAGCCGCCACTGGTATACGCCTTTTTTTTGGTATACGCCTGCTGGGATAATTAACTGTTTTAAATAAATTATATATTTTTCAATAAAATGTATTTAATTTAAGATTTAAGTATGAATGAAAAACATAAATATTTGACACCGGTGTATAACTGGTTATCTACTATGCTACCATACATTTATCCCTAAATGTAAAGCTAAATAAATAAAAATAAACGCATTATACCTATGTGTAATGATAAAAGTAACACCCGGTATACTATTCCCCATGGACATTTTATTGACTTTGTATGTGTCATTCCGAAATTTCTGTTTATTGACGTACACGCACTGTTATCCTGAAAATCCTACACCTGCCGTTACGTAAGAAAAATAACAACAAATTTAATCGACATCAAAAAGAGTCTAGAACTTTGAGACTTAATTAAATTCAATCTGAAATAGAAAATAGAAAAGGTAAAATGTATAAAACAGGAGTGTATCGAGAAGTCATAAACCAGGTATATATTAAGCTCGACAGGGGCATGGACCTTGCTATTTGTATTGGTGGTGGTGTTTTAGTAGTGGTATATAGTAGATGATTAGTTGCAAATGATGACTTGTGCGACGGTGCATGACGTAGCCCATGAACAACTCCCCGCCGGAAAACACGCGATCCCGAAACATGAGAGAAGAAATTGGTCGACCAGGGCGGACGTCTTATATAGGTAACCGTGACGGTGCAACGGACGGACGGCCACCGCGTACACTAGGTCAGCGTGTCAAAGACCTTTTTCTTCCGATTGGGGGTGTTGCGGTAGATTAGAGAAACTTATACCATAGCGTGGTAATTTCTGGGCCTCTACCCTATTTGTCGTACGTATTTACAACATTACGATTTCATCGCGTGATCCACAAAGGTTCCGTGATGTAGATTTATCGGCATCAAAGACGACAATAAAAACGAAGTTAAAGACGATTACGCAACAACGTTCATTATCCTTAGTTAAGTCACCGTTACATCGGTATATAATTTTATTTTATGACCAAAAATCAAATGCAACTCAAATCAAAATCAAAGCTATTATATCGGCACATGCTCATAATATATGCATTTTGAATACTATTTGCATATTTTGTAGTAATTCGGCATTTTTGCAAAATTTTAGGTATCCGAGTTCTATTTATTTACTAAATCAAATTTATTATAGGCATTACTAAAAATATGTCCTGGATGTAACAAACAAACAAAAATTAAACAGCTCTCTTTAAATTAAAAATAGCATTTTATTAAGCCCCTTCCCGTTACTTTTCCGATAAGCGTCTCCAAGAATTTATTAATGCTCTTCCTATACATCCAGGCCGAGACAAAATTCCAGGAAAGCTAATACCTAAAAACTAATACCTTAAAAAATACAAATTACATTTTAACAGAAAATTGGGAGTATATGTGTTTCTTTGCTATTCGGAGAAATTTATTCCCATATTCGAAAGTAATTTTATTTTAAACGTCATTTTACGTTGGCTTTTCGAAGTGTAAACTCGTGAGTTGTGTTATATAATAGCAAAAATGCCGAAAATATCGACCGTGCCTGGATGGATTGCACCTTATTGAGAATTGCGTATGAATGGATAAAAAGTGTTTTGCGTAACATGCTGCAAGATTGTGAGTAAAATTTTAAGTTTATTTCCTCTTATTAATTAACTAATTAAGTTTTTAATTATTCCTTTATCTTCCACTAACATTTATTTTATAAGAATACAACCGATGATGTGATATTTTTTTTGCAGATGACAAGTGAGAGAAAGTTCCAAGTCGACCAACATATGAAAACTCCATCTCATGCTGCAAAACTAACAAAGATGAAATTGGCGAAGAATAGTTAGCAAACATTACCGCAATGTTTGCCATCAACTTCCAAAAAATCGGAACAAGAACAATTTAATGAAGATTTGTGCCAAATGTTTGTGTCAGCAGATATTCCACTACATAAATTAAACAATTAAATGTCAAGTTATTTTTGCAAAAGTACATCAGCAAATATAACATTCCCGACGAGAGCACGTTACGAAAAAATATATTCGCTGTATCTATGCAAAAACATTGAATAACATTAAGAAGGTTGTTGCAAACAATTATCTTTATATATGCGTAGATGAAACTACTGATAGTGTGGGCCGATACATAGTTCATTTAATGATTGGTATCCTTAACGTATCGGTTCCAGCAAAATCTTATTTAATTTCATCCAAACAGTTGGAAAAGGCAAATAAATATAATAAAAAAATAAAGACAATAACAAGGTTTATGCAAGAAGAACTGTCAACTTTCTTCTTACCGAAATCGATTCCAACACAGAAAACTCCATTGTTTTTAACGGATGCTGCACCATACATGGTGAAGGCAGCTTTCAACTTGAAAATCTTTTAACCAAATTTAATTTTGGCGCACGGACTAAATCGTGTTGCAGAAGAAGTCAGAAACCATTTTCCCTTAGTAAATACTTTAATTAGTAGTGTTAAGAAAGTATTTTTAAAGACCCCATTACGAGTTCAGTTTTACAAACAACATCCACCCAGTGTTCCGCTTCCTCCTCAACCAGTAATCACACGATGGGGAACGTGGTTGGAGGCTGCAAATCATTATGAAGTAATAAAGACAATTATTAGGGATACACAATCTGTGATAAACGCCCAAAAGGTGTATTCGAGTAAAGAAAGTCTCAATAGTTGGCGTTTATTAAAACCAATTACAGTTTTATTTCCAGTTCTATATTGCAGTTGGAAAAACAATTTATGTCGCTAATCGAGATCGTTGAAATAATAAACAAATTTGAAAAGTCATGTTTTGATGTTGGACAGTCCGTGTATGAAAAATTTTTAAGTGTAATAGGAAAAAATTGTGGTTTTAAAAAGCTAAAGGACATTGCTAAAATCTTGTGTGATGTTTCAGTAGAAAATATTGAGTTGACAATAGATGATATTTCTAATTTGAAATATGCGTCGACGTAGAACGAACCTTTCAATATAACGGGTGTTCAGAAACATTCGAAGTCAAGTGGGCTCTGAACAAAAAATCGTATATCTTTACTTAAGTATCTGATTTGTAATAATTATTAAATGTCAACTGTTGTCTGTCAAAAATTGTCAGAATCTAATATCGAAGATACTAACTTATATTTCTTAAATTTGAAAATTGTATTTACTAACGTACACAAAGCATTCATGGTTGAAGCATATTTTCGAAATGGCCAAAAGATCGATGGCCAGTGGAAGTATTCAATTCAAGCTTGTTTGGAAAAATTTCGAGATGAATTTCCCAACCTTGCTTTTGATTATAATATTTTTCAGTGTACACTAATCAGAATTGTTCCAGTTTTTCGACAAACTGGTAGTGTGGGACGCCAAGAGGGTGGTGAGCGACCAAAAGTCCGGACAGAAGAAGTGATTGGGAATGTTAGAGAAATAATGACTGATGCCCCTAAAACTTCAGTAAGAACTCTTGCTCAACAAACCGGGTTGTCAGTTGGTTCTTTCCATAAAGTTTTAAAAGAAGATTTACAGTTATTCCCATATCGTATAACTTGTTTGCAAGAAATCCTCGATATTGATTATCCGCGACGAGTAGTATTTTGCGAATGGTTTACAAATAATTTTAATGATGATATCCTAGACGAAACTTTCTTTTCAGACGAAGCATGGTTTCATGTTAGTGGATATGTTAACTCGCAAAACATGAGAATGTGGAGTGATACAAAGCCCAATCATTTTTATGTAGAAGCTCCTTTACATCCTCAGAAAGTTTGGTGCGCTATAAGTAGAAGAAGGATTATTGGTCCAATTTTTTTTAATGGTACCTTGACTGCAGAAATATATCGAGAGGAAATACTATTGCCTTTCTTTAATCAACTTCGCGATGATGAACTAGCTTTGGGATACTTTCAACAAGATGGTGCTAGAGCTCACACAGCGGGGGAAACAATGAATATGTTACAAGAAGTGTTTGGAAATCGTTTAATTAGTTTGAACAGCAATCATGAACTTCCTCCAAGATCTTGTGATCTTACACCGTGTGATTATTATTTATGGCCTTTTTAAAAAAAATTTATTTATCAAGTACCAGTGCAAGATTATATAGATCTCCAAGACAGAATTATAAATAAAATTAGTGAAATTAGAAATAGTCCCATACTGCAAAATGTATTAGGAGCATTCGGAGGAGGTGCGTAAAATGCTTGGAAGAAGGTGATGGACATTTTCAACATCTTTTATAATTATGGTCATTATTGTTGGTAATTTATACAACTACAATTTATGATATTTATTATAAGGTTGTAATCTAAGAACTCTACAAAGAATTTATTTGTTTCAAATTTATTTTAAGCCATTTCTTACAATAAATTGTTGAATGTTAATATATTAAACTAGTACGATAACTAGATACTATTGTCACTATAAGATAAATAAAACCTTTACTTGTAAAGTTATTTTCTCTTAATTCTGCATTGTCCTTTTACATGTTACTACAGATTAGATGAGCTTTATTACACAAGAATGAATAGCATATTAATTGGATTATGTAATGTTTTCCAGTTATCGCATGAAGAGGTGCTATTGTTCAGCAAGAATTCTCTAAAATATCAAAATACTTAATTTGAAGTTTGCAAATTAATTACTGTTACCTTCTAAAATCATTACTTGACTAGTTTATATTAATTAAATGGCATATTAATGTAATATATTTCGACATAAACTGATTGCGTGTATGATAACCTATAAAATTGTATTAAGTAAATGCATCAATCTATATCAGACATGACTTCATATTTTCAAGGACTACTTTGACTTCGAATGTTTCTGAACACGCGTTATAAATACATGTTTTCAGACAAGCGTCACAATCTTTCTGTGGAAAACTTTGAGAAATATGTGATTGTAAATTGTTTTCATAGTTAATTATGTTGTAAAATATTCTAAACAAACTTGTAGCAAACATAATAATAGATTTTTTTTCTACAGTATTCCATTTTCTAACTTTCGTATTTTCTTAACCTACATATTTCTCATAAGGAAGTGCATATTTAGGCTAAAATCCGGCCTTTAATGATAATAAATAACCTAATTGATAAGACAACTTTTCAATAAATTGACAGTTGTCAAAATTTGACTTTCAAAAACCTTACTGTGTTCCCAAATTTATATTTAAATCATAGGCTACTCTAAATGAAAATTTAATTCAAGGCATAGTACATACTCCTTTTCAATTTTTTTAATATGATTGCACTCTACCCACAAATCTGGAATAATTTCAGTAAACTCTCGCCTAATTAATACCTCTATATCACAATTTCCATCAACATTTTGTGGTGTTACCTTTCTTTTACCAAACTCTAAATCAACTCAATTGGATTAAAATCACAGTTATATGGAGATAATCTTATCAGTGTATGGACTAAATCTTGTACATAGAGAAATCGCAGAGAAAAAGTCAAAATACGAATTTCGCACTCTAAAATCACAAAAGCATAAAGTGGGACTGTACACAGGTGTTAAAACACTTAGAGTACAGACCGGCGGGGGTGAAGAGCAAGACGTTAGTAAATTTGTTGGCATATTTTTCGAGGATCAGATTTACTTGGTTACACTATAGTTTCCGTTTCAATTTTTATGTTATATTGTGAAAATTATTATATTGATTAATGTAACGCAACTCATCAAACAAAATGTGATAAAATTCTCTTTAATAACTCACTATAATCACAACGATATTATTAATTTATAGCCTACCACAGTTTTATTCATTTCAGTACATCAAACTACGCTTGACAAAACATTAAAATTCACACAATAACAAATATGTAACAACGAAACTAGTAATTTGCTTACAAAATAAACTTCATAGTCATGCTGCTTTTATTAATTTATCTGTTTTCGTTATCGTATCGTTGAATTAGACAAGAATTTCTAACTACACAAACTGTTAATTTAACACATTGTTACTTCATTTGTCAACTTCGACTGAATTTTGTTGGAATTCATTGCTTGGTTACTGTTATGTTACGAACTTCCAGCAAAGTTGTAAAACTTCCACAAACACGTATTATCGTTCATATGCTAACAAGTAACGTCGGGGAAATGCAAATAGATTTTATTATTCATCAAATTATAAAACTTTCGCACATTGTAATCCAGAAACAGAATATGGATGGAATTATTAATAAAATTTTAATCTCCTAACCCAAATATGCATAGTGTACTATACAAGATGTACCGTATCGTTATGTTCACATTTTAAGAGTGTAAAGTAGACTTCATTTCAAGTAACAAAAACGCAAAACTTCTATATCCATTTTTATTTGTTTCAAAGTTACAGATCCATGAATGTGATTGTCAGATCATGACAAAAAATGTAATCCTAAAGTAAATACAAACTGATTTTATTTAAAAAAAGGTTTTACGATTCAATAACAGGCCTGTGATTGTTAACGTCGCATAATAAAATGTTATCCTAAAATAAATAAACAAGTCTCGTAGTGCATACAGTAATTTCTTGGAGATCTACAAAAAAGAGTACTGGAAATTGATTTATGATAAAGAAGGTTCTTACTTATTTCGTAAGTGCTGAACCATGAATATCATACACAAGAAAATATTCAGATGACTGTTAACGTTGCATTTTTTAATAAAGGATTACATTACGTTTCAGTTCGTACAACAGCTTATTAGTGAGTGGACACATTTTCTTTATTCAAAATGCCTTACCGACTTTCTTCTCAAGAGTGTGCGGACATGCATTTTGTGTATGGCTACTGTAACGGCAGTGCACGTCAAGCAGTTATTGAATACCGACATCGGTTGCCCGATAGGCGCATTCCTCATTACAGAACGTTTCTAGAAGTACACAGACAATTTCGGGATGCGGACTGCGTGATTATCTTTTCGACCGAGGAGTAAATTTGCCAGCAGACTTAGAGGAAGACGCAGTAGCTATTGTTACAAGGGATCCAACTCTCAGTGTACGTCGAATCGCTACACAACTAGGAGTGCCACGAACGATAGTTTGGCGAATTTTAAAACGTGAGGGCTTATATCCATATCACTATCACAGGGGACACGGTTTGCTTGAGGCAGACCATTATGCTCGTCTAGTATATTCTACCTGGTTATTAAGACAGTCACGGCTTCATTTTAATTTCTGCAGAACAGTCCTCTTGACAGATGAATCTACGTTCACGAGAAGTGGTGTTACAAAACTGAGAAACTTGCACAGGAGAAAATCCCAGAAAATTCCAAAGCTATACGCCCATCTAAATCTCAACATGAATTTTCTATTAACGTTTGGGCGACCCTAATCGATGACTTATTGATTGGTCCTGTCGTTCTTCCTGGGAGTTTAAATGTCAATTACCTTCAATTTAAGAAAATTAATACTGGTAGCCGTAACTTTGTGGTAATTCATTTTGAAAATTAAATAATTAATTAAAATAAAACAATAACTTTGTTATATATACCACTTTATTCGCATATACTCGTGACCGCGGCAGTTTGATAATGACATTGTATGTCGAAACCGCGGTCACGAGTATATGTGAATAAAGTGGTATATATAACATACCTTCAATTTCTTATTAACGAAGCGCCAGGTCTTTTAGAGGATGTCCCACTGAATGTTCGACGAGACATGTGGTTTCACATGGATGGGGCACCAACACATTTCGGAAATGCTGTCCGAAATTGGGTTAACGTCAATTATCCAAGATGGATTGATCGAGGTGGTCCTGTTGCATGGCCACCCAGATCACCCGATCTTAATCCACTTGACTTTTATTTATGGGGGTACATGAAAAATTTAGTCTACGCGCAAGTTTCGAACACAAGAGAAGAGTTGTTGGATCGTATTCACCTGGCTGCCGAGCAATCCGACAAAACAAGTATGAAATTCGAATAAGTACTTATTCTGTTGGCTTACGGGCATAAGCCTGCATTCGACAAGGAGGTGGACATTTAAAAAATATTATTAATCGAACTCTTTTAAATAAAATCAGTTTTTATTGACTTTAGGATACATTTTTCTTTCATGATCTGACAATCACATTCACAGATCTGCAACTTTGAAACAAATAAATGGATGTACAAGTTTTGCGTTTTTGTTACTTCAAATGAAGTCTACTTTACACTCCTTCTAGATTACAATGTGCGAAAGTTTTATAATTTGATAAGTAATAAAATCTATTTGCATTTCCCCAACGCTACCTGTTAGCATATGAACGATAACACGTGTTCGTGGAAGTTTTACAACTTTGCCGGAAGTTCGTAACATAACAGTAACCAAACAATGAATTACAACAAAATTCAGTCGAAGTTGATAAATGAAGTAACAATGTGTTAAATTAGCAGTTTGCGTAGTTAGAAATTCTTGTCTAATTCCACGATACGACAATGAAAACAGATAAATTCGGATAAGTATTTCTTATGTTGGATTACGGGCACAAGCCTGCATTCAACAAGGAGGTGGACATTTCAAAAATATTATTAATTGAACTTTTTTAAATAAAATCAGTTTTTATTGATTTTAGGATTATATTTTTTCTTCATGATCTGACAATCACATTCATAGATCTGTAACTTTGAAACAAATAAAAATGGATATACAAGTTTTGCGTTTTTGTTACTAGAAATGAAGTCTACTTTACACTCCTAAAATTTTAACATAACGATACGGGACACTTGTATATAGAACACTTTTGACAAATCTTAATATGTAAACGGTCAACGGACTATCATTCTATAGTACGATACGTTTGTTCAGGGTACATCTAATAGTATATACCAACAGACGCACTATGTATTGTTCTAAAAGAATACATGTTAAAAAATGAGTATAGCTTCCGATTTGAAAAGTAAGTATTTAGAATTTATGTAAAATATCTTGCGTAAGAAGTAATATCAAAACATATTTCTCCAAGGGGAGTCTTTTATGTTACGTATCTAACTATGAAAGAAACGAATTAACAGCAAAAATTTTAATACTAATACACTTATTCCAACGTTTCTTTAATAACACTATGAATTTGAAACAAACTTATTTTGATAATTCCGCAAAATACGACCCCACAGCATTTTCCACGTCGTCATTCGATCAAAATCTATGCTCTCTCAAGCGTTTTTTTAGTTTTGGACAGAGATAATAGTCCCAGGAAAGGAGGTCAGGTAGGGTTTATGTTGTAATTCCTCGAAGCCGCATTCATTGACTATTACTTGAAACAAGTCACGCCTTATGTACCCTGCAGTTGTCGTACAGAATCAGACTTTTCTGAGCAAAATTTTCTTGCAGGTCTCTTTCCGCGTACAGCCATGTTTAAGTTCTTAAATGTGTTCTCGTTATTGTAGTCCCTTTTGGCATATACTCAATTAAGAGAATGCGCATGCCAGAAAACTGTGGGCAAACTTTTCCCGCAGAAAATTGCGTTTTTTGCCTTCTTGGGGTATACAGAGCCCTTATGAACCTATTCCATAGATTCTTGCTTCGTGGGAGGGCCCTAGTGGTGTACCCGAGTTTAATCCACAGATAAAATTCTATTTAAGAAATCTTCATCTTGAGATAAAATAGTCAAATTGTCGGCGCAAATTTGTTATCTACACAATTTTCGTTCGGGACTGAGCAGCCTGGGAATCCATCGTGCCGACCCTTTGCTCATTCCCATATCTTCGTGTAGAATTTTAAAAACACTCGTTTATGATATTCCTACTTCTCCAGCAATAGCTGAAACTTTTACTCGGCGGTCAGTCAACACCAAATCTTCAACTTTGTTGGTGATTTCTTCAGATTGTGCTTCCGAAGTCTTCCACAATTGAGGTCATCATTAATAGATTCTCTGCCCCATTTGAAATACTTACATCGAAATTTGACTGGTTATTTTCTCCATAGATACGGAGCTTTCGTTTGTGTTCTTTTTAATCAAAATGTTCTCTAAATCTATTCAAAGACAAGAGATTATTCTTTTCAGGCAAAACCTTCATTTAGACTATGTTCTTCTTCAAGGTATGTTCCCTAAGTCTATTTAGCCCCACGTTGGGCGCCAAATTTGCTACATGCTTTCTCAAGCACTAGTTCTTGCGCCTACATACACACCATAATACCTACTTAATTTACCAACTTACTCTAATAACACGATTGCCCCAGAGATATTCGGCTGAGTAACCAGCTCAGTTAAAATGCGAGCTAGGGGAGGTTCTTTTATAATAGCGTCACCGTGTTTATACTCTTAAGTCGGTACAGCGAATACAGACACCACCAAGTGTAAGTTAACTAAATCTCAGGTAAATACGTGGAACATTGTTACTATAACAATAAAACACCAAGTAATTTAACAATAACAAGAAATAGTTTATTAACAACAAGAAAACAAAACAATGAAAAAAATCAATAAGCATATAAGTGAACAAGGCTGTATTATAATTCAATAAATTAAAGTCATCATCTGATGATTCATTACCAAAATTATTATAAACGCAACACAGTATGTATCTAGTATATGTTTTTTTTTCAATGTACATTTTTGGGATATCCTCTTACTAACATTTTTTGTAGCAACCCTGTTTTTAATACTTTTAATTTTTTCAAATTGGTTTTATTGGAAGAAGCCACACAGTATGTCTTTTGTTTACAAAAATTTGATGAATACTTTGTTCAACTTTTGAAAAGTCACCCTCCCAGCAAATCACCTTCGTATACAGACTTGATAGGAGATTATAGAAAAAAAAATTAAAACTTTTTTTTCGAAGAATTGAATCTTCTTAATCTTTGCACAGACTTATCGACCTTCCCTCGTAGATCTCTAATCAAATAACGTACTATTTCATTATTCAAAATTAAACATCGAAAGGCCGTCATTAATTTTAGAACCGTGAAAATATGCACATTACCCATTCAAATATATATTTAACCGGTTAAAATAGATCAAAAACGTGCCTTGCATTAAAAACAATATTTATTTTTAGTTTATGTTTTAATATTAAAGTAATTAGTTATACTTATTGAAGTAAGCACTGGATTCCAAGGTTATTCTAACAAAATTTCAACGAAGGTATCTGAAATATTGTCGATTATTATACAGGGCTAGTATGAAGTCCCGGAGCGGTTGTATAACTTTCCAGAAGTATTTTTTTTTTAATTTGATATTGATATATAGTTAAAAATTACCAACTTACTCATTACATTCATATTTATTTTCTATTCCTGGTTTGACCGGAAATGTTTCCTACTATATTTCTTTAATGGTATATTGTTGTAATTTCGGAAAGAAAATTAATTTAAATTTTTTTTTCTTTATCCTAAAGAAGCTAATAGAAAAATTTAAAAAATTTACTTAATGTAAAGTAAAATAGTATTAATAAATAGATTTACAGACTACAATAAATGTTGAAATTGTGCTCGGCAGTGATATAATCTATTAACAAAATGTCTTAGTGAATTATATAAAACTTGCGGTCTGATACTGTTGATTTCTTCAGTTATTCGTCCCTCTAATTCTTCTAGAGTATTTGGTCTATTTTTATACACTTGACATTTCAAGTGATCCCACAAGAAGAAATTAAGTGGCGATAAGTCTGGGGAACGGACTGGCCATTCGACTGCTTCTCTGCGTCCAATCCAGCGTGCAGAAAATACCTCGTCCAGATAATCACGAACATCACGTGCAAAAATGGGGACGGTTCCAATAGGATGGGGATCCTATTGGTACCAAATAGATTCGTTCGGTAGATTAAGTCTATTTGTATTTGGAAACAGCGCTGTAATTGTTGGTACAATATCGTTCCGCAATAAATTAGAAAAAAAAATTCTTTCATCACAACTAGGTAAAAAACATATTAAATTTTGGTATCGGTATATAGACGACATCCTAGCTTGCTTTAAGGGTACTCATAGACAACTACAAACATTTCTGAACTACATAAATTCAATCCATTCTAATATCAATTTTACAGTAGAAATAGAAGAGAATAACAGTATTAACTTCCTGGATTTAAAATTAAACAAATTAGATCAGAGCTTAAAATTTGATATATATCGTAAACCTACTTTCACTGATTGCATTATTCCCAAAGATTCACTACACCCTAAGACACACAAACATTCATTTTTTAATTCTGTGATACATAGAGCATTAAATATTCCTTTGTCTAATGAATCGTTTGTCCGTGAAATCAATACAGTATACTAAAGAAAAAACAGTTACAAGTGGCCCTTAGTTTAGTATATCCTAAAGATAGTGCTAATTTGAAACAATTTGTCTCGTTAACTTACTTCGGTAAAATAAGCAAATTGGAAATATAATTTCAAAAATAATAGTAATGTTAGTATAGCTTACAAACCATATGTAAAAACAAGTAATTTCATTTTTAACGCAAAACCTAAAACGGATATCAATTACAAATCAGGAGTGTATAAATTATATTGTAATGATTGTAAAAGTGTATATATAGGTCAGACTGGTCGAAGTTTTATTATACGGGAAAAAGAACACAGGAGGTCATATAAACTAAAGAAGACAGATTCAACATTCGCAAACCATCTTATTACAGAAAGGCATACATTTGGTCATCATAAAATATTGCATTTGGCCGAGAAAGGTCGTAAATTAAATCTCTTAGAGGCCCTAGAGATTTTTAAAAGCCGGAAGAACACAATAGATATCGTTTTAAACGACCAGTTGGATCATATATATATACACCTCTTTTCCAATGTTGTATATAATAGTTAAGTATATAGTAGTAATTTTAAATAACATCATAAACCACCCCCATATATTTTTGTGTCATTTATAAGTTCTATGTAGGCCTGTAACTTTTGCAGTTTGATAATGACATTGTATGTCGAAACCGCGGTCACGATTATATGTGAATAAAGTGGTAAAACAAGGTATTGTTTTATTTTATTTTATTATTTTCTAATTGTACTTGTTATTAATTTCATCACCATATCTCTCGATGATTTTTGACAGTGAGAGGTAGATAACCTACAAACCATTTAATCTATAATATAATTTATAGAAGAAATTCATGGACAACTAGATGTAATTCTTTTTGAAACACGTTCATTGACGACATTTGATTTTTGAATTAAAAAATTTATAAATTGTCAATTATGTAGGTTGTAGGTATGTTGATATTACAAATGCTTTATTTAGAAAATACGTTTTCTCGTACAAAACATACTTTGACTCCGAATTTATTTGATCGCTCGTTGCATATTTCCTTATTGGGATTAATTAATTAATTGGTTATTGTAAATTAATGTTGTTTTATTAGCTATCAATATACGCAATTTTTTTTAATTAATAGGGTTTTTAAATTTTGGTTGTAAGTTTAGTAATTTTTTTTTTTCGATAATATTGAATTAAATCACTATTTAAACTAATTTGCATTGCAAAAATATCAGTACTGTCTCGTAAAAACTTTCGTGCAAGTCCTTCCCGATACTTTCCCTTTTTTTGCCAGCGCATCCACCAAACCGTCAAAGTATATAAAAGAAGAGCTAAACCTGCATGATATCGCTGGGTGTGTATCGATCGCATAGCAATTTATAGGGCAGGAATAATCAATCATTCAAGACGGACACTAATGAGGGACAGGCACACTTGGCACTGCTATTTCACGTTGGAAGAGAGTTGTAGGTTCTAGTGTCGTTCACCCCTCAACCTATGTGTTGTCGGGACCCCGGAACAAGCTATTCTCGCTCTATCAACTGCCCCCACCCCACGAATGCAAATATAGTCGGCACATCATTATGCATAATGGGAATTTAGAACTGCTACTACTAATAGCATGTAAATAACTACGAACAGTTAATGTCCATTACAAACGACTCGGTTTTATGTTGGGTTTCCTGTCTCCGATTTTGCCCGATGGTTTTGTTATTTATGCAGATTATAGCACGGTTTATTTGGCTTTATCGCATGTCAAAATAGTATGACTCGCCATGATATTTTTATAGAAACATATTTACAATGATTCTCGTCTAATAGTTTAGGCTATTTTAACGAAATATTTGCTATAAGTTAAATGTTTTAGAAAAGGTAATATTTTACAATGTGAAATTTAAGATTAAATTTGTGGCAACTCCACCAAGTTTACAATAATGTTCAGTTTATTAAAGTAAAAACCTTACAAAAACATTACCTCTATAGAAGTCACAGTTAGTATGTGAGTATAAGAAGCAGCCCTTCCTACAAACCCGAGCTAAACCCAAAATAAACTGGAAGGTAATGTGCCGAAAGTTGCATGGTCGCAGGGAGGTACGGTTCCCAAGGTTCCCTTAAAGGTACCGGCAAAACCTCTTTGTTTTAGTCTTATTGGGTGCGATTACAGTTTCGTCCGATTAGCAGATTTACATAAATTATAATATACACTTTCGTCCAGCCAGTAAGACAGGCCTAAATTTGGGATATACATTTTCGTTCGGCCAGTAAGTGCAGGTAAAGGAGAGGATTAAAATTGTGCTGGACTGGCTGGGGTATTTGATGGACCTTAAATTAGAACTTCAATGAGAGATCCAAATTTCATCAATTCTATGAGCGAATTTGAGAAAGAGCTACTCCAGTACTACAAGATAAATATGTTTCAAATTGCAAAGAAGACACGGCATCGGACGGTAGAGAAGGATAGTATAAATGAGAAGAAGACAGATAACATGCGGTCGGAAGAAAACCAAGAACACACTTAAAATATAAAACACTATTAGAAAATGTTATTAAGAAAACGTAAATTGATATAGGAACGAAAGTTTTTTTTTTAAATATGGGATATTATTTAGAAGACTATTCTAACTTAAAATGTATTTGAAAAATAATTGACGTCATAGGGGATATATATAGAGAATTTTCTCAAGAAGAGGGGTTACTTATGGAAATATCGTTTAAAAGCGGTGGTCTCAAATAAAATTTTGCTTTGATTAAATCATTAGAATTTTAATATTTTTAGTTATAAAGGAAAGTAGAGTCATACTCTAACAAAAATCTGACTTTTGAATGGAATTGAACAAAATTGAAGCTTACACGTTTAGCGGGTGTGTTTATGAGTTACTATATCTCCAGTAAAATAGACACAGCTAACGTCATCCTGAAAATAACAATGTTAACTTTAACATTCTGAACTTACTGCAAATGAGAATTAATGAATGTTAAATCTCATCTTTACATGTAAATGTCGCCTTATGTGATGCGTTAATAACTACAATCCGACAAACTAAGTTTGTACCAGTATGTAGAACACACCTCGTCGCGACTCCGACCTTGCTGGTAATTAGAATAATTAAAAATTGCTGAAATTTAATATCTGTTAATAAAGAACTTCAGCTATTTATGTATTCGAAACGAAGTGCTATTTGAAACAAATAGCCTTATAAACTATAAAAATCTCTCGCGACTGTTTAAAATCTAGTTTCATTTATGTTACTTTGGATTTAAATTCACTGTAGGTAATAGTTTATGGTTTGGAGAACTTTTTTAAAACAGAGTTTCAATTTGCATGTTTTATAAATATGATAAAATTTTAGTTATTGCATTTCGACGACAAATTTATATAAACAAGCGCTTACTAAAATAAACGATGAAGATGCAAGAGTTATATTTTCTTCATTAATCTTTCATCATAATTACTGACTCTCTATGTAACGATGAGATTGATTTATGTGTATATAAATTGAACATTAAACTAAGCCAAGCGGAAAAATTTAATGTCCCTGGATGAATTAAATTTCCTTCGCTGTCCACTTAACATATTCTTAAAATAATGAGTTTCCATAGTAATAATTTGAAATTTAAAACTATTTACGTGATCTGCTTGTGTTAAAGTATATCCATTACTGTTAGTTTCTTCAGATAATAATAGAGTAATTTGTCTAATAAAAATATTCTCTCCAAAAGACAAAATTCATTAATATGTTTTGACAATCTCTACGGAATAAAATAAAATTAAAAAACCCTTACCACAATAGAATTCTATTCTATTGTGGAAAGGGTTTTTTAATTTTATTTTATTCACTTATAAGCCACAGTCTCCGATTTGTTAATCTCTACGGATATTAAATTTTTCAGAAGAACAAACTGCAACAAAGGCAGAAATGAAGAAATGCGAATAATGACAAACTAAAAATCAGTTTTACTTTGCATATTTTACGATTTTATAACACCTTTTTAACTTATACGAAGTATTATGTTATGTACGCAAAAATTTGATAAATTTTACGGTTCCACGCTGTTACCGGACGAGTAATAAATATCTTTTCCCCCATCTCACCATTTGACACGTCACGAGAAATGTCACCTGATGGGATAAAATTGTTATTACTTGTGATAAAAGAACCTTTGAAACGTCACTTCGCAAATCCGTACTGATGACGTGATTTACAAAGAAAAGCATGTGTCTACGCTTGAAGTGACTAATGATTAAATTCGTGGTGTATGTCCATGTGAACAGATATAGATATCTTGATGCAATTTTGTATTTATTTACGGAAGATTATAGTAGATGTGGAACGACCTTCCCAATCGAGTTCTTGAATGGCTGCATTTGTAATGAGGACGACCGTTATCACGCTGAAAAATGACATGATGTCCACCCGGTTTTTTTCTTTAATTGGAGCTCTAACCCGACGGAGTTGTTAACAGTAAATCTCAATAGTGATGGTTACATGCCTCGGAAGAAATACCTATTAGACGACGACATCTTTGTCACACTAGATACACAACATCAGATTACATGGATAAGTTTCAGCTTTTCTGTATTAGTGAAGACTATGACTTCAAATCTGAAAATGGAAACTTAGTTGCCGAAATATTTAAAGTTGATTGTTTTATATTATCAGGCAAGCGGTATCACGCGCCGAATATATCATCAAGTCTTCTGGATCTTCTAGAAAAGAGCTTCTGGAAGGCCATCGAATGAGCCTTTCACTATATAGGAACTCTAAGTGCTAAGTGGAAGGAGAAAAGACGTTCAACTAGTAATCGCCGTCGCGTGATATTATATAAATGTAAATAAATACTTATTGCGAAATAAGTATTCTTATTATTAGTTATTAATTTTTAAATTGTTATGTAGTGCGTTTTGTTGTTAATATAGTGTGTTTAAATTACCGTTAGTTTTATTTAAAAGATCCCAGAAAGACAAATATTTTACAATTCACAAATTAAAAAATTAATAGATTGACCATTAAATAGTTAATTGACGAAGGAGATACTTGTTGAAACTTCATTATAACGCTAAGAAATAAGTAATTAAACTCTTCTAGTTGCAAAAATTCTTTTATTGTAAATACCACTACAATATTGTTTCGCCATACAATGGCTTCATCAGGTGGATGAAATACTGAATATGTACAATACAAGTTTGAATATTTATGTGACAATTATTGGGGAAATGGTGGTGGAAAAATTTTTACAATCTTAAATTTAGTAGAGGGGAGTTGTTTAAATCTAGTTGGTAATTTAAAGCTAATCCTAAACTATTGTATCTATTAATTTCTAAGTTTTTTTACTTTTTTCTTGAATGTGTAAAATTTTTAAATCTATATTAAATCTATGATTGATATCTATACAATGACTTGCGAAAGTTGAATCTGTTTTCTTTTCTTTATGGCTTCTCTCGTGTTCTTTCATCCTAATTTTTAATGTCCTCCCCGTTTGTCCTATGTATACCTTATTATATACACAAGAGTTTGATTCTTTGTCTATTTTATCTTTGTTGTTCTGTATAGTATTGTCTGTTTTAAATGATATATGTTCGTTATTAAGTTTTTTAATGAAAGTACCAATTTTTTCCGAAATTTTTCCTAAGTAAGTGATTGAATTATAGGAATTAATTATCTTGTATTTTAATTTTGAATAAACTAAGGAAAGGGTTTTAGACATTTGTTGGCTATTTAGGATGTTATTGACAATATTTATAGAGTAACCATTGTTTAATGCTACTGTGTATATTCTATTTAGTTCAAGGTCGAAATTACTTTTACTCATAGGTACATGAATTAATCTATATACCATTGATTGGTATGCTGATAATTTGTGTGTTATAGGATGAAAAGAATTAACGTGTATTGTGGTATCTGTATGTGTTGGTTTATGGTATATAGCGAACTCGTGTTTATTAGTTTTGTGTGATATGGTTAAATCTAGAAAATTAATGCTTTTACTTATTTCTGTTTCTATAGTAAAATTTATTTTGGGGTGAATAGTGTTGACATAATTATGTAAAGTTTTTAATTGTCTATCGGAACCGTTAAAGCAAATTAATATGTCATCAACATACCTAAACCAATATACACAATTACCGAACAAGGGATGTGTACTAATTATAGTTTCTAAATTATTCATGAAAATTTCCGCTAATAAGGGGCTAATAAGCCACCACCATTTCCCCAATAATTTTCACACAAATATTCAAACTTGTATTGTACATATTCAGTATTTCATCCACCTGATGAAGCCATTGTATGGCGAAACAATATTGTAGTGGTATTTACAATAAAAGAATTTTTGAAAGTAGAAGTTTGATTGACCATTAAACTAAGTTTGACGTATGCCTTTTTATTGAAGGCACTCACTTCCTAGAAACCAAAAATTGCAACGTGATATGTTCTCATACATACAGTGATGATTTTACTTGAATGGTACTTATCCACAGACATAACTGTCGGTATTGGCCACAGAGTAATCCTCACTGGATACCAGGGGCACATACGCGACACCCTAGAGAGGTTAATGTTTGGGCTGGTATTTATAGAAACAGAATAATAGGGCCTTTTTTAGAGAAACTCTAAATGGTGAAAGATATTTAGAACTTTTAAATAAACAGATAATTCCTGCATTCGAGGAAAATGGTCAACTTCTACAAAACATTTGATTTCAACAGGATGGGGTATCCTGACCCTATTCAGTTATCGTTCGAGATCGGTTAGATCAAACTTTTGCCCACAGATGGATTGGTAGGAGAGGCGAAATTGAATGGCTCGCACGCTCCCTCGATATCAATTCAGTAGATTACTTCTATGTGGGCTATCTAAAACAGAAATTTTATTTTACCCGATCTAAAAATTTGCAAGATTTGGCTGAAAGAATTAATTAAGCGATACGAAGCATTTCACTAGGCATTATAGCGAGGGTTACAAGAGAATTGACAGCAGATAGGCTTAGTGTCAGAAAGTAGAAGGCTCCCATTTTGAAAATCTCATAAATTAAGTTTATTATCTTTTCTTTCCCAATTAATAAACGACTTTAGATTCCAATAGTTTGTTGAAACAGTGTTATCATTACATTTTTTAGCACTGTATATATTTATTTAAAAATACATCAAATGATTCTTCATCCTCAATTTTCGTGTCTAAAATTTTATTACAATATATTTTTCCTTTTAACCGATATTTACATGATTCCACACCTTTGCCCATCACTGTATATATACAAACTGAGAGAGTGTGACAAATAATAAATGTTGGCTTTGTAACATGGTCTTAATATTGAAGTTTATAAAATGTCAAACTCTCAAAAACTATGGCAAGATGCGAATATTAAATATGTAAAAGCAAAACAAGTAGTATGGGCAATATATCATTGACTTTTATCGTGTTGTTATCAACGTTTATTTCATTTGCGATGTCCCTAATGCTCATGCCGTCCTCTAGCCTAGTTCTAATTAACGACTTTTGCAGTTTAATTGAGGCATTTTAAAAATTGTGTTCGCTTCAGACTTACAATAAACTGACACTGACATAACCATACCAGATAAAAGTCAAATTTACAAATTACGAATTTTTTTAATTTGACAAAATGTGTCAAAAGCAGTGGCGGCACTTTAATGAGAGCAAGTGAGCAATTGCACCCCCTGGAATTATGAAACACAACAAACCAAGCGGCGACTAACTGTGAAAGTATTAATTTATTATATATATTATGTATTCATAGTTATTGACGAGGAACGTGGCATGCTAACAACGTACATATACCGATCGTCGTCACAGATATACTGAGCAAAGCCCAACTGATGCTCTGTTAAGGCATTAACATTACATTGATGGTGTGGAGAACTGTATTTTGCCGTACTTCAATGTCGTATAAAACATAGCGTTGGAGCAACTGAACCAGACTGCTCTCGGGCGTTGTTACAATGAATACGGTATCTTTTTTACAGAACAACGCGTTTTCTCGGTTAACGTATAATGAAAAAATCGCAGTAAAAAATCTTAAATGGCCGATGTCTCAATTATGTTTAGAAAATAAACAATCTGTTAAAGGTAAAGACGTTATAAGAAAATTCAAAATGAATATTTATCAGAAAAATGACTGGATTTGTGGGTGTGAAATTAAAAATACTTTGTTTTGTTTTCCGTGTCTTTTGTTTGGTGGTGAACCGTCTTGGTCAAAGAACGGAATAAGAGACTTAATTCATCTTAGTGCTAAAATTATTAAACATGAAAATTCCGAAGGGCATTTGAAAAATATATTTAGTCTAAGAATGTTAGGAAAAACTAACATTCAGAATGTTTTAGATTCATCATATAGAAAAACAATTCAACAACACAATGAAAAGGTAACAAAAAATAGGCATGTGTTAAATTTAATAATAAATTGCATTAGATTTTGTGGCGCGTTTGAACTGGCACTTCGGGGTCATGATGAACAGCAAACGTCGAATAACCAGGGCATTTCGCGGGAATTGATAAATTTTACGACAGAATTGGATAAATCGCTCAGAGATCACATCGAAGCAGCACCGGTTTTTAAGGGATTATCGAAAACGATACAGAATGAGCTGCTTAATGCAATGTTGAACGTGTATCATGAACAAGTTGCCAGTGAAATTAAAGCAACCGACTTCATATCTGTGATAGCTGATGAAACCACAGATGTGTCAATCAGTTTCAGTTGGTGGTTATTTTTAAGACATATTGTGAACGCGAGACTGGTCGAAAGATTTTGGAAATTTCTTCAGCCTAGTGGACATGATGCTAATTCTTTATCTGCCTCCATCCTTAACGAAATTAGTTTGCTTGTTGATGACCCAGAAAAACTGATTGCACAAAGCTATGATGGGGCAGCAGTCATGAGTGGTGCTATTAACGGCGTGCAAAGACATGTTCAAGACCAGTATCCAAGGGCTAATTTTGTACATTGTTATGCACACCAGACAAATCTAATTATGTCACATGCTACATCGAGCAGTAGTAATTGCAGATTTTTTTTGCCAATCTGACGGGATTATGTACATTTTTCTCCACTTCACCACAACGAGCTGCAAGATTGGAAGAATTCCTTCAGAGAAAAAGCTTACCTCGTTCTTCAAAAATAAGATGGATCTTCAATTCTAGGACAGTGAATACAACATATGAGCACAGAGAAGAAATAATTGAAGCTCTAGAACAAATAGAGGGAGAAGCTAGTTTACAAACTACCATTCATCAAGCTAGTGCCAATTTGCGAATTCTAGAGGAGGAAAATTTTATCTATTGGTTAACTTTCTTTCATAAAATTATGCCACATGTGGACATATTGTTTAATCAATTACAAAATGTCAATACAGATGCATTAAAAATCAAGAATAATTTAGATAATTTTGAACGCGCTATTGGAAAAATTCGAACCGAAATCGCTGACATAGATAATCAGTTGGTTAAACAACATGACCCAGAACTGACTCCTCGACCATCAAAGCGGCGAAGAGTAACTGATGGTAGCCAAAGAAGGAGGGAAACTATTGAAGTGTGCGATATTATTTTGCTAGAAATAAAAACTAGATTTCGGTATACAGGGCACTTAATATTAGCAAACTTAATTTCTTTTAAACAGTTCTCCTCTTTTCAAAAAAAATTTCCGGAAGATTGCCTTAAAGAAGCAGTAAAATTTTATGCATGCCTCAATGAAAGCAGACTACGAACTGAATTAAGCGTTCTATATTCTAGAGAAGAGTTTAGGCAAAATATAGAAGTCGGTGCTGTAGGTCTGCTAGGTCTTCTGCTGGATGGATTAAGCGACACCTTTAATGAAGCTGTTACGCTTTTAAAAATTGTCATTACAATCCCAATGATAACGTCCGAAGCGGAACGCCAGTTTTCACGGTTGAAGAGAATAAAAACTTTCCTGAGAAATACAATGAAAGAAGAGAGATTAAATGCCCTTACTATGTTATCTTGTGAAAAAGAATGTATAAATGATTTCCCAAACTTTAATGAAAAAGTTATAGAACTGTTCTGCAAGTCAAAGACACGTAAAATGGACTTCGTTTATCGTCAGATGTAATTAAACTGTGTAGTGTAATATTTACTATTCCCTTAAAACAAACTCTACAATGAACAGTACCTGTCTGGAACAGTACGTCGGTGAAATTTATAAGGATTGGGTAAGCGTTTTTGTATTACACTTTTTAATTTTGAAATTATGCGCACCCTATGTGAACCACCCCGAGCCGCCACTGGTCAAAAGTCAGTGTCCGAGGCCGCAACTGTACATATTGAATGCCGATCTTGATACAAATTGTTAAATAAATCGCATACTTCTCCGTGAGTTCTGACGCGGTCACCAAAACCAATCACACCGACAGTTTAAGTCAAGTATTGAATTTTAATTCCATGGCTTACTAAACATAAACATGATTTTAAAATATCAGTTTTAAATAAATATCTTTGACTTTGTTGAACAAAAGAGTGCCAAACCTTATTATTTCTAAACGCAAACGCTCATAGTAAAGTTCTATTAAAATTCGTAAAAATATACAGGCTGTTTTATTTAAAATATAGAAGTTAGCATTGTTTCTAATTCAGATATAAATATACTCGTCGAATCCCCGATTTGCATTTAATTAATCGTGGAAAGTCTTATTAAAATCTACGTAGCCATATCAAAGATATTCGAATGGATCCATTCATTTAAATAACCCTGTATATAAGTATATGAACCATAGAAATTCATATGTAATATAAAAACGCTCCAACGAGATATCCGAAATTTTAAATTACATTATGCGAGTATGTTCACGTTAGCAACGCCAGCTGATAACGACACCTACAAAAACTCAATAGAGAATACGAGCTAAAAGAATACCTCGTTGTGACCTCTCACAATATCGCACGTATACGACCAAAAAAAGAAACAGACAAAAACAACTTCAATATGTGAAATAGCGTAACTGCAATTTACTGAAAATTTCCGACGATATGACATACTGTTTTAATATACATGTATATGTATATGTTCAGGTTATACATACATATGAGGAAGTAGTAATATGTTTAAAGTACAATATCAGAATTTTTAGAGGTCAATAGATTTAACTTCAATATTCGAGATGTCTTCCACTAAATGAAACTTGATTTTATATTTCATTGAAAACTCTTTATAGTCCTTTTACGATAACAGACGAGGCACGTCATCAACATACGTCATGTTTGCGTCACGCACTCTTGCCAAATCTTTTGTTTACATCTATCACAGAGGTTATGTATTAAAAATAAGTTGACATGTAATCCGCGTTGACAGTTACGTAGGTCTTGTTCATACTTAGGAAATAACGATAATTTACATACTTTTAAAACAATTAGATAAACCTAACGCCTCTCATTCTAACTATAGTTTTATGTACGTGGTAAATTATAACTGACAATTAGCATAATTGAGACATGTTATTAACAGCAATTAAGCTATCGAAATAAAATAGAAATACGTTTATTTCAATAAATATTATTATCAGTATACACAATAAATTGACATTATAATAAAGAAAAGCAAATTTAATATAACAAGATATAAATGACAAACATAATTTTTATTCAAAATCGCTGTCATCGGTTGAGCTTTCTTCTGCGCCTATATTAATAACTAAAGGCCTTACATCTTCTCGTTCAAAGCCAATTTCTCTATCCCACCATTTTTTAATTTCTGTTTCGGTGTGTTTGATGCTGTTTGCCCAACATGTTGGGGTTACTTCACTGAGCGCTTCCTTCCATAATTTTATGCAGCCTTCTTCTGTTCTGCCGTATTTGCCAATATAGTTATTATAATAGCGTTTGCTAATACCCCATATCAGTTCAATAGGATTAAAAATGCAATGATATGGAGGTAGACGGAGCACAACGTGACCATATTTATTAGCCAACTCATCAGCCTCATAAATGGGTGGTGGTTTAAAACTATAAATAATAATAGCCAGTAATTATGAAAAAAAAGAATAATTATACTAACCGCTCAACTAAATCTAGCAACTGTAGCTTTAACGCTGATGCATCATAATCAATAGAGTTTGCATTTAACCAGTTCGTAATTTCTAATTTTGTTGTGGAAGATGTTGGAGGCTTATTCTTAATTGTACTGTGATAACTTGCATTATCCATTACAATCACAGAAGGATTTTCTAAATTACGTAGTAGTTGATTTTCTAACCAAAACAGAAAATTGTCACGGTTCATATCACCATGATAATCAGAGTTTTTGTTATTGGATGTAAATATTAATTCAGCACCAGGAATAAAGCCATCTTCGTTTCCAGCATGTAATATTATATACCTATTAGAACAGAACATAATAAAATTTATGCAACAAAGAAAAAGAAAAACGATTACCTTTTGCCACCTATTTGTTTCGCTTTCACAGTTTTGACATGTTCATCTTGCCAGGTTCTTGAAGTGCTTCCATCTTGAAAGATCCAGGTTTCATCAAGAAATATGAACTGATATATATGTTATTGTTTTATGCGTATATACTGCTGTAGAAAAGAGATCCGCTTTAAAGCAATATGAGGCAGTTCCATCAACGCTCGTTTAGGATCATCTTTCGTGAAGTGAAAACCAATGTTTCGTAGCACTTTCCATAGGGAAGTAGTACAACCATTAAAAATATCGCTTCTTTTAAGTACGTTGTTTAAAGTACATAAGGTGATATGTTCTTCTAAAATGTGTTTAAGGGAAACTTAATGTTACAGTTCGAAATAAGATAATAAATACTTACTGTCTCTATACATGTTATAAACTTTGTTTCTAATGGCACACTGATTAAAATCATCAATGTTCACTACTGGTTTCTTTTTACCCTTTTCTTCTTTGGACTAGATGGAATAATCCCTTGTTTAGTCATTGAAGAAATCTTATTAACCGTAGAAATGTGGATATTTAAAGCATCGGCTACTCTCTATAAAATACGCAAGGTTTTACTCTAAAAATATATTAATTATTAGAATTACCTCTCTTACTGCTTTCAACGGCAATAGCGTGGCATTGTTATCGCGTTCTTTCTCGAAATACGAGATTAAAGACGCCATGAGCGCTTTTGATTGCCTGCTTAGTGGCTTAGGCATGTTTTATTGGTTATTAAAGGAACCGTTGTTTTAATACAATACGAATAATACGACGAAACTGGATAAAAGGGACACGAAAACTAAAGAACAAACTGCGAACTAATGAAATGCAAATAATACCACAAAACTGAATAAAAGGGACACGAAAAATACAGAACAACAAATGGCGCACAAGTGACAGATACGAATGACAGTAGCGAAAATAGAAGTTGGCAACGTTACGCAGGATAGGAACGTTTGCAAAGAAGAAATCTCTAGATATACGATAGTGAAAGACAGTTCTTTTTGGGTTTAGTATTGTATAGGTAGGTAATTCTGAAGTTTCCAGTTATGACGTGCCTCGTCTGTTATCGTAAAAGGACTATAGTTGGAGAATGTCCCCTAACTAATAACTTAAAAAACGTAAAAAAAACTCTTTACGACGTACGTAGGTACGTATTTCCTACGTATTTCGACAACTATGTTGTCATCGTCAGCAAAAATTAAGTATAGTGTTGAATAAGGATCGACAATAAAAATAACATACAAAGGTCATGAAACCCTTGACGTATTTGCAGATACAAATGCTAGGGTGATAAGGCCCCCTCAAGCTTTGGAATAAAAAAATTTTCCATAAATTTTGAGGCATAATATTTGATAAAGTACAGTGATTCTCTATTTCCTCCAGGGTCTTTCCTAACCATTGGAAAGAGACTAGGGTTATGTTAATTCAGGGTCTTTCCTAACCAATTATTACAGACCAATTTTCATTACCTCCGATTTTGCTAAACTATATGAAAGATTTCTTTTATATTCAACAGTACTCGATCACTTATTTCATCAAATAAACATGGCTTTATTACTAGTATATCTACACTTGAAATTTAGCAAATATTTAACGCGGAAGAAAATCTTTACTCGCGCAAAAACTACATCCTCCTCAAAAATTACTTAAATTAAAATCTCATTTGACAACTGCAATAATACCTAGACAGCGCCTTAGCGTGCTCGAAATTAAATTTCTTAATAAACGATCATCCAACTGTTCACAACCTTCTACCAAAGCTTCTGAAAATTCTTCTAAAGTCTGACGACGCCATAAAAATGAACGAACACGATATTCCAACCTGTCCCATACAAGTTCAATAGGATTTAAATCGGGACTTCTTGCAGGCCAGTTCAAAGTGACAATGTTCACTTCATTAAGATAATTCCTAACCGCATTAGCTGTGTGTGGTTTTGCGATACGGGCCAGGAGCAACAAATAAACGAGGCGGACCATCCACACTTGATAACCAAATCGACAAAAAACGGGACATCAGAAACGACGAAATAAGCCATTTTCCGATTTTAAGTTCAAGAAATCGGTGTAAATTGACAACATGTAACAAACTAAGTTCTCTATAATGTGAAAAATGCGGTATCCAGTTATGTTCAATAAAAATTAGTGCTTTAAAAAGTTCCATTGTAATTAGCGTGCATGATGTATTATATTTGATACATTTGAAAATTTTTAAAAAAAGACTTTAGTATTCAACTCTTTTATTATTTTTTATGTCAATAAAATATATTTTTACACTACTTTATATTTTATTTATTAAAAAATAGAAAATTATGCAGAGAAGTGTTAAAAGAAAATGTAAGATGTGTTCTTTACGGGGAATTTCACATCCAATTTGGTAACAATCTATCTTTAATCGAACCTGTAAATGTTAATCATATGGATCGTACAGAAGTAAATAAGCAATGAAGTTTCGGGACCAAAATCCCATGTATTTTCTTATGGAGGTTGATTTTCGTCTTTCAAGGTCATTTGAGCTGACCTGCTTGTCAAACAGGCACACCTCTCTGTGAAACAGACCTGTCTATTTCAGAGACAGGTTTGAAATCTGCTTCAAAGACAGGCCTGTTTCACAAATGTGTCTGTAAATTATATGGAACGTATACATGCACACATGTAACGATCGACAAATGACAAAATCGGGGGCACAATTGTTTCGATACTTGGAGCCGACCGAATGTAACTCCTTAAAGGCAATGCACTTCTTTAAAGACAGTGGCTGGGTAAATATTTTATAAATATCTTTGTAATTTTTTTTCTCGCGAATAAAAGGGAATTTTGGGAAAATATTTTGGATTCATATTCTATATAAAGCTACACGCAACGTGCAACAATAAAAGTTCCACGAAAACTGGCTTTATTAAAAATGTTCCTCGGTCCGAGGAGGATTGTTTTCGGACTTATCTTGCACGGATCGGATGATCTTAAATTGACAAACTAGCCAGCCAGTGCCAACGGCATAAAGCTCAGGGAAGATGGTCGGGCGATTCTTGTCTAAACGTTGCCGAACTGACTAAAAATTAAAAATAGCGACACGGCGATTTAAGAGCTACTTCCTTTGGAGGGTATATGTCACGCGGAGAACGCACTTGTATGCTTCAACAATATTAGAATAGGTGAGGCCCTGTATATTGTCAAATTTAAGTGAATAATAATTTAAATAAATACATAATTGTTAAACATCAACATAATTTTTACTTATAGCATCCAAAAGGTAAAAACAGATAGCTATAACTTCAGTACGATCCGGTATAAAACCAGACGATATATTTTAGAGTACAAAAAAAAAGTAAGAAAAAAAAACAAGCAAATGACATACGTATAAGTATTCGTTCACAAACTAAATTAAATCTTATGTACATATACTTAGGGTTACGTATGCTATGGAGCTATTAAAGTAAAATATGAAACAAATGAAATGCACTCTTATGCACGAAATTCTAACTAGAAGCAACAATTTTATGTTTAATCTAAAATTACATCATCACAATTATTAAATACATTAAGTGAACTACCAAATAGTATGAACAATACTAAAGCTTTAACTTTAACAACGAAATAAATAGACGTTCAAGTCTAATGAAAAGAATGAAAAATTACTGTGAACGACACTAATGCATTTACAACAAGGAAGGTATTTAAAGTTCAAGACAAATAAAATATATTTAAGGTGAACTATCTTAACATAATTTACGAACAAAGAGACAAATAAATTAATGCGTCATAATATTTCGTGTCGCTAATTTCCTTAAAAGCACGATGCAAGTTTTTGAGTGATAATAGATCAGATGAAACGGTGTAGAGTTAAAACTACCTTACAGCTTGTTTATTGCGCTCCAGGTTAACCAGCTACTATGACGTCGTTTCCGGAACACATAATCTCATACATTTCTCCAAAAGATTCTCCACTTCCGTTGATTTAACCACTCGTTCAGCAAATCTCAGCAACTAATGTTAAAAGAACTCTTAACAAAACCCCACAATTGTTCGCGGGGGTTAATTAGTCTTCGGCCTAGACAATAACGTAAATCCAATCAAACGAAACTTCACAGATGCTTTATGCTGCTCTATAAGCCACCTATTTCAGTGTAGAATTTTCTCGATAATAAATTCACCCAACGGCACACAAGCTAAAGCAACTGAAATGTCCGAAAGACTAGACGATAGTTTCTTCGAGGTTACACACCAAAATTCTATTATTTCTGCTGAACGAGGCACGCATGCTCATAGTACAGCGAAATCGCTACGGATATATACCGGTATACACCATTCGCCAAGACATTGTAACAATAACTACATCTTCCGTTGTCTTTTTTTTTATTAAAGACAGCCTGTATAGAATGCGAATTCCCATATTTCTTCATCACAGATGGACAGTATTGATTTTAAAGATTTCTCCCGCAACACTCAACGAATAAAATTTAATTAAATACATTTCAGAATTTAACATTCTATAATCTTATTCCACGTCCTTTTAGACGTCACCAAGGTGAGATAGAGAGAACACTTTATTAAATATTCTATATTCATGACATCATTACGACGTATTGACGAAAAATCGACATTTTCAATTATTACTTGAATTGGTGCGAATTAAAAATTTAAAAATAAACCATCCGAATAATTCGCGAAGATTGCGTGGAGTATATTTTCGTTGGGGAATTTCCAGAGAATGACTTTCCTCTGTTGAAATCAATTAAATGCGATTTATTTGAAATACCCTCTTGCAGCCTTCGGGCAGTCTTAATCGGGGATTAAACGTGAAGGTCGAAAGTATAAAATGGAATTTCAAATTATAAGACTCTGGCTATTAATCGTAAAGCCTGGCAAACAAATTGAAGATGTTTATTGAGATTGTAATAATAATATTATGTCGATAATAGTTTTATTTCATAGAAATCCATTAGAAAAAAAATATAAAATTAAAGTCCATATTGTATTGACTATCAAAAAAGTGTGACTTAACTAAAGTTGCTAGATTTGTTGTAATGCATCGTAGTTTTTTTTATTTTCTAGAAAACAGATGTTAAGAACGTTCATAGACCAGATTAACCAGCCTTTGCGGGGAAGTAATCCAGAGGGAAACTACAAAATTTGGTAAACTACAACTGAAATTAACGAGTTTGATTTGCACTTTAACTTTTATACTCAGATGTCAAGACCAAAAATATTCCCAAATCCATTTATATCAAACACCACATTACATCCTTTTCCGCCAAATTCTCGATTTACTTTTCATCAAACTCCTTTACATTTAGAACTTTGCCTTAGCTTATCTTCTTTTGATTGGAATTTTCTAGATTGCATTACTTTTAACCAAGCCGGAACCTCCAAACAAATTCGGCAACGCCGAAAATTTTAATATTTACTACTCATCACTTATCAAAAACTTTTTTCTATGTCACAAACCGTCATCAACCTTTCTAAACATTCTTTATCGACCACCGAAATTTCAGTCCTATCCAAAAGACTAAATTTTGCCCTGATTTCCAAATATATTCCCACCGAAGACATTATATGCATAGAGTCCGCTCTTATTAGAACTCTCGCTATTATCGCTGACTCTATCCCTTTTGAAGCTTCTAAAGTTCTTACTCATACTAAACCTCTTAAGTCCAGTCTCTCTGAGCTTGAAATAATTGCCCATAAAACCCTGAAATCGTTGTACTCAAAAGTCAAAAGCAATATTGTTTCTATAAACTTTTGAAACGAGATCCCACTACACGCGTCGGACCCTCAATTATTTCCACTATGAAATTTCCTTCAATCCCCCATAAATTCTCAAAAATCTCTTCTACCCAGTGATTATAATACCCCTAAACTGTACCAAACATCCACGAACCTAACTTTTCCTTACGTCCTATTGTCAGCACATTAAATAGTCCCACTTACAAACTATCCAAATTTTCTCACACCCTACACTGGTAACCGTGAATCCTTTATCCAAAATTCCAAACACTTTGTACAAAGGCTAAAGGAATTTGCGGTGAATCCTCAAGATTTTCTAGTGAGTTCCGATGTCGAATACCTCTTCACCAAAGTCCACATATCTGACACCATACGAATAATCCGAAAAATTCCATCCTCGGGTAACCACCCTGACGACGTAGGCGACCTAGTGGAAACTTATCTACCCTTTACCTATTGATAATTTCATAACTGTTACTACGACCAAGTGTTTAGTGCAGCTATAGGTTCCCCACTTTCTCTTGTCATCGCAAACATCTGTAATAATCACACCGCTGCCACCATTTGGAACATATCCTGTGCTGATACCATTGGTAAAGTTGGTTTCGATTATAATTTAAATCAAAGCTGCCAATACTACCGGTCGTTAATGTTTGTCTTAATTGATGCTTAAAGCATTGACTGATTGGTAAAACTATTAAGTTTTTGATTTCACCAGCAATCAGAGGCCTGATTGCAACGACCGCTATAACTAAATATCATGAATATTATTTCTGGTAGCGATCTCTTCGAAAGCGTCGTGGATCGGAGTGCAAGGAGCTAAATGAAACTCAATTAAAACCTCGTAACAAATTTTACTTAAATCTAAATGAAACAATTATATTTACAACGTGTTGGTTCTTACTTAATACCTAAATCTGAATACAATTTCTATCAGAAAGGCGAGGACTGTTGCTAATAAAATCCCAAATAAAACGACCAACCCAACCAAACGACTCACCGGACTTGCAGGATTGTATACTTTCCGTTTCTCTTTGAACAGAACTCACTAGTTCACCCTTGTCAAATGATTTTACGATCAAATTAAATTCTGAAGTTATACACTACAATAAAATAAAATAATAATTTAAGTTAAAACTCTACTTCTAATTCAGCGTTAACGACGAAAATTATATGTATCCGAAGATATATATACATATATTTATTTGGCGCGAAAACTCTATCGAACACCACTCCTAGATGTTTTCGTAGTATCGACGAATCTACTAACTTCTGACTGACTTCTAACTGACCCTGACTGACCACGTCCTCTGTACTTTTATCAACTTGAATATCACAGAACACGCCTTTTCAAAATTGTCGTTATCAAACGCAAAATTTATTCTTTGCATTTCGTTTCATGCACCCAATGTAACCACCCTTTTCATGTTTTCAAACCCACATTTCTTTTTACTGACTGTTCAATACGTCATCTTTTCAAAGTTCATTTCGCAAATGTGTCAATTTATGATCCGTAACTAAACGATAGAATTTGGAAATACTCACAAACTCACAAAGACAATGACTCAAGAAGCAATCTACTATTATTGAAAAGCGTCTATAACATGCACTGCATGTTAACTCTTCAGTGATGGATACGTACAATGTACGTTGAAACAAAGAAGTTTTACCGACTTGTGTGTATGGCCTTTACACATTAGGGCAGATCTCGAGACATTGAAGTATTAATCTTTATGGACACACGACCCCTATTTTGTTACGGTTTACACAATAGACCATATGCGACTGTCAACTTCCTGACTCTCAATACTTTCATTTTTGAGTGACAAGATTGCAATTTATTAGCTTTCGAAGTTAATTTCCGATATCCGGTTTGTCACACTAAATTTATCGGCAATAGTTCATTGTTGTATCAGGCGACATTTTATTGGTCTGTGCTTAAAAAAAAGGCCTTGCGTTTTGTGTATCTTTACCTGCCTCTCGCCAATATGAACTACATATTATATATATATATACAGGGTCCGGCAACGAGGCGGGGACGGAAGATTACACGCGTATTTGAAGAAAGTTAATCAAATATTTAGTCATCGGATATCCTTCCGTACCATCAAGCGCACGTTTTATAAATATTTTGTTTTATACAGGGTGTTCCAGATGGAAATGCCAGACTAAAGTTGCATTTTTTTAAATAGAACACCTAGTATATTAATAGATAAAATGATCCGCGCTTGAAAGCTGGTTACATCGATATAATGTTGTATGGGTCTAAAGTTGATAGTTTCTGTGTAAATAATTACATATTTAACTTTATAAATTGATACATTTCAGTAGGCTATTCTGCATAAGGAAAATCAAAAGATCCGAAACCAATAGAATAGAATATTTTCTACTAGTATGCACTTTCGTTGCTACGTGAAATAATTTCTGCAACTGCTCGCGTTATACAGGCTGTTCACAATTTCGCAAAATTGAAGAAATCTCGTAATTTTTAAATGGAACAGCCTATATATTTTTAGCTCATTGAAAAGTCCTTTTACTACGCTTTCCATAGATACCTCATTTGATGACCTAGGATGGATCATTTGCTAATTATTTCTTTTTAGAATTGAATTAATGAAAAATGCTTGTATTTTTAGTAGCTAATTTGCGCTTTTAAACCTTCTGTGAAATCGGATATTCAACAAATTATCCATAAATGGTCTATAACAAGAAAAAACCCCATTAACTACGAGAAGCGGTTGATTTTCACTCAGCGGTGAAAGCAAACTTTAAATTAATATAAAGTAATATAGCATTTTCAATAGATTCACTGCCAATTAAGTTATCTGGTGTTAGTTTAATAAAAAATTTGCACTAATTAATTTGTATTTTAAAGAATTTTGTAAAACCAACTATTTTACGAATACCTAATATGAAAAAATACATACCTAATTAGCTTAACATAAATCGAAATCATGTAGGAAAGAATCAAGTACGAGTAGTATTAAAAGTTTGCACTATTTTAAATAAATACTAATTATTAACCACAACATCAAATTTAATTAACAACAGTAGTAGCACAGTAAATAAAAATAAAGTAAATGTAAATAGTAAATGCAAATAAATCAAAGAAAACTTTCAAATGTCCTTCCTTGTCTCTCAATACATAAATGAAGCCGCCTGATTAAATTCTGTTGAACATGCTGTAATGTTTCTTGGCGAACATTTCTAAATGCCTCTGTTATGCGTTCCATCATATTTTCCCTTGTTGTAGGAACTTCCACATAAACTAGAGCCTTGACATATCCCCAAAAGTAGAAGTCCAAGACAGTAAGATCTGGAATTCGTGGAGGCCAAGCGATTGGACCACCTCGTCCTATCCATTTGTCTTCCTTCCATCGCCCTAGAAACTCCCTAACGTTAAGGCTGTAATGAGCAGGTGCACCATCGTGTTGCAACCAGAAAATTTTTAGGGTGTCAGCATCCACATGCTCAAGTAAATTAGGCAGTTCGTTCTGCAAAAATGCCAAATACGTATCGCCTGTCACAGTTCCATCGAAAAAGTACGGCCCAATGATATATGGACCAAGTATACCTCTCCAGACGTTAAGAGACCATCTATTCTGATTGTCTAGATGACGTATCCAATCCGGGTTTTCTGTTGCATAATAATGCATGTTATGTTTATTTACCGCCCCATTACTTTTGAAAGTAGCCTCATCGCTAAACAAAATCTTTGTTAAAATATTTGGCATTTCTCGCATTTTATTTAACAACCAACCACAAAAATCTGTTCTTTTAATGAAATCATCACCATGCAATTCCTGATTTAATTCCATATGGTACGGATGATACTTATGACTTCTTAAAATTCTTCGTACGCTCCTATCTTCAATAGCTGTTACCTTTGAAATACCGTCTATACTTATATGTGGATTTTCCTGTATTGTTAATAATACGGCCAATTCGCTTTTTTCATTGATTACCGGCTTATTTATTTCTCTCTTCTTGTGGGTTACACTATCAGTTTCTGTAAATCTCTTTAATAACCTTTCAAATGCTTCCGGTCTTGGCTTTCTTTCAAGGTTTGGAAATCTCTCTGCATATACTCTACTTGCTAGGAGACAATTTCTTGTACACTCCCCAAGAATAAATATCATATTCACCATTTCTTGAATACTAAAATTAGTCATTACAACAACTTCTTTTAAAGATTGAACGAAATACTGTGTAAGATGGAACGAAATTTTTGACAACTTGATTATTAAGTATACAAGCTTAAAACTGACACCAGATAACTTGATCAGCAGTGAATCTATTGAAAATGCTATATTACTTTATATTAATTTAATGTTTGCTTTCACCGCTGAGTGAAAATCAACTGTTTCTCGTACTTAATGGGGTTTCTTCTTGTTATAGGCCATTTATGGATAATTTGTTGAATATCCGACCTTGCAGAAGGTTTAAAAGCGCAAATTAGCTACTAAAAATACAAGCATTTTTCATTAATTCAATTCTAAAAAGAAATATGTAGCAAATGATCCATCCTAGGTGCATCAAATGAGGTATCTATGGAAAGCGTAGTAAAAGGACTTTTCAATTAGCTAAAAATATACAGGATGTTCCATTTAAAAATTACGAGATTTCTTCAATTTTGCGAAATTGTGAACAGCCTGTATAACGCGAGCAGTTGCAGAAATTATTTCACGTAGCAATAAAAGTGCATACTAGTAGAAAATATTCTATTCTATTGGTTTCGGATCTTTTGATTTTCCTTATGCAGAATAGCCTACTGAAATGTATCAATTTATCAAGTAAAATAATTATTTACACAGAAACTATCAACTTTAGACCCATATAACACTATATCGATGTAACCAGCTTTCAAGCGCGGATCATTTTATCTATTCATATACAGGCTGTTCCATTTAAAAAATGCAACTTTAGTCTGACATTTCCATCTGGAACAGCCTGTATAAAACAAAATATTTTTAAAACGTGCGCTTGATGGTACGGAAGGATATCCGATGACTAAATATTTGACTAACTTTCAAATACGCGTGTAATCTTCCGTCCCCGCTTCGTTGCCGGACCCTGTATATAGCCCCCTCAATGAAAAGTATATTGAAAATTAAAATTATTTTTTCCAAACTAGCTTTTTTTAGCACACTTATCAAACCACTCTTGTGTATTGATTTTGTTAATCATTAATTAGTTATCATTTACTTCATATAAGAGCGTGGAACGACTAATTCAATCGAAAGTAACATATTCTTCCTGACACAAACATGAAAACTACCTTCTGTATCACATTTAATATTCGCCAAAAACTAGGAGGATTACACCACAATAATTATCCATAAATATCCGGCATATGTTATCAGCCTTTCTGCGCGCATTTAATATAGAATTCTCGTTAAATGGTTTCCAATCGTAATATTTACTCGTAGATATGTCCGGAGCAATCCGTTCAAATATAAATTACCGAAAACGAACAAAATTAATATTCACAATTAAATTACAAACACACAACATGCCATGATTTACAATTCCGAAACGGAAACTAGTGAACAAAATACCATTAACTGGACCGATTTTCGCGGTGACGATTTTCAGTTTAGCATTCTGTGCATGAAAACTGTTTACCCTCACACAAACTGGCAAAATACCAAGAAACTTTTCCACGGTAGAACCGTAAGATCTATTTTATCAATTCCCACGTTGAGTTAAGGGGTTTTTAACTTGATACACATCGATTTCTTTCACGTTTCCTCAGTGGACGTGTCTCGTCGATTTATGTAACATTACCATCAGTACGGGCCACACGACTTGCATAAAATAAGATTCATTACCTTAATTAAAATGGATTATTTCGTAAAATTAGAACGAGAACGTAATATATGGATAATTATTCCTATTTTGATTATTTTATCATCGTCAGGCGAATCGTAAAACACTATATGTTAATTAAATAATTTAATTTGAAAGCAATTCAATATTAATTTGTTTATTTAAGTAATTAATGTTTTCAACTTAGCCTAATGGTAAGTAAATAGACTAGAATTTATTACTATCATCAATACTAAAACTTCGTGTATAACACATCACAACGGTACAATGTAAGTCCGATGTTAAAGGTAGAAGTCAAAATTACATTCATAACTAAATTATATTCAGATTATTATATTCATATTACATTCATAATTAAAGAAAATATTTAATACGTTCCACAAGCAAACAGACACAAGAAAAATCCCTAGCTACAATGTAATTAATAAACTCTAAATATATATTTTGGAAACTGAGTTGCCATCTTCAGTAAACTGAAAAAATCTAGTTAAGCGTAGCTTCTTTGACAACTATTTTGAGGGAGACAATATTGAATTGCAACTCTACTCAAATAAAAAAATTGATAAAAACCGATCTAATTACTTAATTTTAACGCGTCGTATTTTACAAATTAATTCTAAAATTAATCATAATTAATTTTATCGAACATCTCAATGTTATGAAGCTATAACTATGGTAATTTTGAATAAGTAGAGTAGCTAATAACTCACTAGTTATGGTATAATCTATAACCCACTAGTATATTATAGAAATTGCTACGGTGAAAATACCGTTTCGATAAAAAAAAAAGAAGAAAAACCAAGTTTCGGGCGACGTGGATCTAACGGCCCACCCGGCTACTAAAGCAGCCTCAGCTCAGGCGGGAGACATAGAAGTACTAAAGAAAGGTGGTAAAGGGCGCCACCTAATTTGGTACCGCAAGACGCCGCAAATTCGGAAAGTTACGATAACACAAAATGGAAAGCCACGCGGCGGGTAAATGGCGCAACCAAGCCGTCCGCAACGATTTCGAAAGAAAAGAGAAGCTCAGAATTTAGCTAAGAAACACTACAGTTTATTTTCTATTGTGATATGTAAATACACGGTGAAAAAAAAACACAAAATATCAATAGTATATCAGAACAAAAGTGGTCAACGTAATGTATGTAGTAAAATAAATAACAAACTGTATAAACTCTACCCAGAAAAATTAATAAACCCCGTCAAAATACGTATTTTTCTGGTTCACAACTAAATACAAACTTTTAAGACAGATTTATTGGGCAGACCCGGCATGTGTCTGGAGTTTTTCTATGTTTAAAATACCCTAAGTTAAAATTACAAACTTGAATAAAGCATAAATTGAACAAAAACCTTTGAGATTATATATCTTAGAAATAAATAATGATTAATTACTTAAGGAAAAAAATAGAGATAAACTTAATAATATCTTGGAAATGAGTTAGTTATTTAATTTAGACCACTGGTGCTTTTGACATATTGTAGTGTTTTTTTCCCCGAAGATAATTTTGAATAATATATTTTATTTATGTACATTCATTTTTGCAGGATATTTATGTATATTTTGAAAATTAGTTTAATTTAATGTTGGACCGATTCTTTTGATTATATCTGTATATCTCTGTAACGTATATAATAGGTATAGTTAGACATGTGGTCGCATTTTGCGCTTCGGTTAGGAGGTTAGAGGGGTGTAATCTTCAGACACACATTGAATATTGGTAGATACGGTTGATTTTAAAGAAATAGTTAATTAACTATAAATTTTTGATTAATATCACGTTTATTGTTTGTAATTAGTTGATGGTGATTTGATTTCATTACGGGATTATTAACGAGGGTTTTGACTCGTTAATTTTGATTAATTTCACTTTTATCTGCCATGTGTGTTTCAAATATAGTTTTTATATATTTAAAAACGTAAGTTATATTAAAAATGTAATATTTCAATGCATTGATTGTTAGAGTTATAGTCATTATTGATTATATTTAATTTAGATATGTTAGATAGTTTTGAATAGCAAGGAAAATTTTCATATTTCTTATGAGGGATATTTTTTCTTTATTAACGTGTATGATTTTTGTTGAAGTCAGGTTGGAGGGAAATTTATATTCATGTTTATGTGCGCATGATCTGATTTTAGACACGCGTGATAACAGTTTATATCTGTTTGACATTTGAATTTTGGGATTAAAGTATACAATTGAAATTAAAAGTTTTCCATACTATTTATTAGTTTAAATTTTGTTATATATATATACAGGGTGTCCAGAAACTCTCCTGACAAACGAAGACCGGAGTTTCCTCAGATAATTTTAAGACAATTAAACCCAAATTCACCTAGTCCAAAAATGCTTCCTAAGGGAGCTAGAGTTCTTTGAAGATGGCGCCTTGTATTTATTTTTTTTTTAATTCCTCCAGAACGCTTCTATTTAGAAAAACAAAAACTGGTATGCTTATTTATCCTCCAGAGATGAATCGATTCCATCAATTGCGAATTTCTAGTACCGGTCATAGGCGTCCGTTTTGGGTAGGTCAACGGTTATTTTAAGGCATAACTTTTTAGTCTTTAACTTTTAAGCATTTGTGACACTAGATTATTAAATTTTCAGGTATTCCAGTACTAAAATGTACTCTTACTTTAAGTCGGTAGGATACACCGTTTTCTAGAAAAATCGATTTGTAAATTTTTCGTTTTTTCTTCATTAAAGTTCAATTTTTTATTTTTTGCAATAGTTAGCTCTGAACTGCCAACAGAAGTAAAACCTACGTTTTTCATTGTCAAATTGTCGTCAATTCGCGAAGTTTATCTTTTCATTTTTTACTTTGTGTTATTCAAACACAACGATTTTAAAAAAAATGGTTTTTACTAATGTGGAATACGCCGATATGCATTTAGTTTATGGCGAAATGAGGTGTAACGCTCGAGCGGCGCAACGTAGATACGCTGAAAAATTTCCCAATCGTCAGCATCCCACTCGCTCAACATTTACAGCTCTTCATCAACGATTAAGAGAAACAGGTTCAGTGGTCCCAAAAAATAATGAAACAGGGAGACATAATGATGTAACAGCAGAACATGATAATGTTATTTTAATGGAAGTTGAGGAAAATCCAGAAATTAGCGTTCGAAGACTATCTGCCATGTACCCCACAATTTCAAAATCTTCCGTAGAAAATATCTTACACAAAGAAAATTTATATCCTTTTCATTTTACAAAGGTGCAAGCACTGCTAGAAGGAGATTTTCCTGCTCGCGTAGAATTCGCTAGATGGTTACAAAATCAGAAAAATCAAGATGAAGATTTCTTCAGGAACATTTTGTTTGGTGACGAAGCTACATTCTCAAAAAATTGAATTTTTAATGTACATAATGCACATTATTATTCGTACGTTGGTGACAATCCCCACGTTGTTCAAGAATCTAAGCATCAGCATAGGTTTAGCATAAACGTCTGGATAGGAGTAGTTGACGATTACCTACTTGGACCTGTGGAATTATCTGCTCGTTTAAATGGTGCTGATTACTTACATTTCCTGCAAAATATTTTACCTGATTTGTTAGATGAGGTGCGTTTAAATATTCGGCAAAACTTATGGTTTCTACAGGACGGCTGCCCGGCCCACTTTAGCAGGAATGTACGAGACTTTCTAGATAATAACTACGAAGACCATTGGATTGGAAGAGGCGGTCCAGTTGCTTGGCCAGCAAGGTCGCCGGATTTGAATCCTTGCGATTATTGTGTTTGGGGATACATAAAAGCATTTGTTTATTCCGTCCCGATACAAAATCGCGCACAACTCTGGCTAAGGATACAAGATGCTTGCAACGAATTTAGAAATAACTTTGTAATTTTTGCAAGAATTCGGCGTTCTCTAAGCAAAAGGGTAAACTTATGCATAGAGACTAATGGTCATCACATCGAGCAACTTTTGTAAAAATCTACCTTTGATACAATCTACCTTTGATACTTGTTCTTTTTTTGTTAGTTTCGTTCCATTGTAATAAATAATTTGTTTTTAATTTATTAAATTAATTTTCATCCATGCCTTGATAGTCCAAGCCAACTTCGTCGCTAAAAATAAGTAGGTACATAATAAATTGAACTTTAATGAAGAAAAAACGAAAAATTTACAAATCGATTTTTCTAGAAAACGGTGTATCCTACCGTAAGAGTACATTTTAGTACTGGAATACCTGAAAATTTAATAATCTAGTGTCACAAATGCTTAAAAGTTAAAGACAAAAAAGTTATGCCTTAAAATAACCGTTGACCTACACAAAACGGACGCCTATGACCGGTACTAGAAATTCGCAATTGATGGAATCGATTCATCTCTGGAGGATAAATAAGCATACCAGTTTTTGTTTTTCTACATAGAAGCGTTCTGGAGGAATTAAGAAAAAAATAAATACAAGGCGCCATCTTCAAAGAACTCTAGCTCCCTTAGGAAGCATTTTCGGACTAGGTGAATTTGGGTTTAATTGTCTTAAAATTATCAGAGGAATCTCCGGTCTTCGTTTGTCAGGAGAGTTTCTGGACATCCTGTATAATAATTATAACGCGTATAATTGGAGGTTTTTCATTGCGAGCGTGTCACTTATCTCGCAATGCTTTTCCCTCCTGCTTTTTGTTTATTAATGCAATTAGCTATCTTAATATTCGATTAAGATTTTTTCTTTTTTTTTTTTTTGTAATAAAAACATATTGTGGAAAAGTGCTTGTTTTAATGCTTATATTTTGTTTGTCTGTCCACGTTCGTAAATGAACCTGAGACTTTAGAGGACTCTATTTAAAGAAATAAACTCTCCGTAAGGCAGCTCGGACTCATAGTGGTGCATCGTGGATTATCTTCAATATATTTCTACAATACACAGCAATATGTAATCACTATATTCTTAAAATTTGATATTTGTCAATGTGAAATCCATAAATGATTTAATTTACGAAATTATAACATCAGAAAAGGTTCTTTTATTTAAAAAAATGAGAAAAAAGCAATTGGAGGAGCTGGGATTTGAACCCAGGACTTTCAGCATGCGAAGCAGACACTCTACCACTGAGTTACACCCCCACTATCTCAAATATTTTCAAAAGGCATTTATCTATCTAGAAGATATTATCTATTTTAATATTTCAATAAAATTATATATTAATTAATTAATTTAAATCGAATCTGACTCGCTTTATTCTAAGATTTTAAAGAACGAATTTAAAAATATTTTCTCCAATTTAAACAAATCACATATTGAGAAATGCAAATTTATATTTTAATATCAACTTCTAGTTGTATTATTAGCTTACAAAGATACAGTGTAACAATTGATATCAATTTACGACTACACTACGCAGTATGATGTAGAAAACGCTTATTCAATCTGCGAGTTAAGTAGCTTCCACGACTTAAAGAATATATAATTAATTTCTCTTAAATCTATCATCAGAACAGCTGGATATCCGATATCCCATGTTAAAAATAGAATATATTGGAATACTTTAATGTTGTATTGCAAGCGTTTTCTATAAATACACTTAAGAAAACTGCTTATATTTTATTACAGAATTTACAAGTTTAGTTATTACATATGAAGTTATTTACTTGAAAATATTGTTAACAGAGTAAGTAATTTGTTTACCATAATTAAAGGAAGTTGTAGTTTCGAGCGGTCGTACCAAACTTAATCAAACAGGACTTCATAAATTATTAACTCAATGTGAGTTAGAGTCGGGTATATCATACGCGAAAGTTGATGTTCATTTAATTACAGTTACTAACTTTTTATACTTTTTAAACGAAAACGATTAGAAAAGAAATGACTGCTTATTTTCTCATAATAGGAACAGTAAATCTATCTGGCGCGAACTAATCACTAAATATCGGAAGAAAAAAGAGAAATATGATTTCATATGAATATTCTGATCTGCATTTGATTAACGCTTAAATCTTAAGTATTAATAGTTCTGCTGTTGGCAGTGATGGCATTGGCTATAACATGCTGAGATTGCTCATATCGTATACGCTTCCATACATAACCTAATTTTATAAATTGTTGCATAGCAAAGAGTTCTTTTCCTGTAACTGGAAAAAAATCATTTGTAATTCCTCTACCTAAAAATATGAACGCTACTAACATAGGTGACCTTCAACCTATTAGTTCGTTGCCTGTTCTAAGCAGTTTTGAAAAAAATATTAATTGATCTATTGTGGAAGCATAAATATTAACAATCACGAAACAACACCGAATTCGGAGATCTGTTAATGGCAGTCCAATGAAAAATTAAAACACTTATCTTACCTTTCTTAACCTAAGAACATGCCCCTGCAACGAAATATCTAAAGGATTATAATTATCAAGAAATTTGACCTATAGACAAATGTATATTGTAGATAAAGTCTATCTAGGAATTAAGAAACTAATTTATGTGATTCTCTTATAGTTTAATCCGACTAGATATCAATAGGTGAAGAAAACTGGCATTAGTTACTGCAAAGAACTAGTAAGCACATATCTTTTTATTGAAATAGAAATGCATGTTTTAATTTAAAATAATTAGACATAATAAAAAATACTTAAAAAAGCAGAAATTAGCTTGCGAGTCATTTTTTATCTTTAACAGGATAATGATCCCAAGCACAACAATAAGATTGCAAAAAAAAAACTTTAATGGAAATCACACAGAAGGATTTCATTGCCCGGCTCAAAATCCGGACATTAATTCAATCGAGAATTTATGAAACTATTTGGATGACAAAATTGATAGGTCGGAATATGGGGTGGGAAAACTTTACTTTGTCAAGGCACTTGTCGGCACTTGGAATAACATTCAGCATAAACTATTAAGAAAGTTGATTGAAAGTATTTCGTGATTACTTTCAGCAGTGATAAATGCACGGGGATATCAATCGAAATGCTAATATACAAAAACCATTAAGTATAAAGACTAAATAACTATGAGGTATTAATTCTTTTGGTGTTATTCCATTTTACCTATCCAGATTTCTGTAGTTTTAGTTTAAACGAACACAACTGAAAGTTCGATATCAATTATTATATTTAATTAGTTTAGTTAGATATTTACATATATGTACATTATTATTTTTATGTTTTGGATTACATAAATTGTAATTACTGTTGTATTCAACAGTAATATTCTTAGATATACAATGATTTCGGTTATTCTATTTGCTCATATGTACAAACAAATCTCTTAGTTTCCTACATGTGAAAGATGTATGCATATGAACTTCAATGTGAGAATTATTGTCTCGTGACGCCATCTACATTTAAATAATAATACTACTATTAATATTATATTATTAGGCCCCTAACTTTCTTTCTACTGGTCAGATCTAGGATTTAAATAGATTCAAACCTTCTCCGAAAACGCGGTTCATTTCGCAAAAAACCGCGCGTAAATTGATCTAGTAATTTTTTTGTCTATAACGGACACACATACGAGCATACCCTAATCCAGGCTGTCCTTGAAATAAAAAGACAACGTATGATTAAATGGAAAGATGTAATTATACAGACTGTAAATCTAAAATATTGTGAGTCAATTAGGACGCGAACTCCGAAAGTAAAAACATCTTGAAAATTGCATTACGTGACGCCTATAAATTCAAAATATTCAGAATGCGTATAATAATACCTCACACATGCAATACGCTACAGCATATGTTAACATACGTGACAGCTGAATGAAATGGACAATAACAAGACTATTCCATTTTTTATTGTCGGTCAACTTTAAGATATCGTCTTTTACAATATAGTCGATCGCACAGTGGCGGGACAAAAAATTTTTAAATATCTTTTTCATTTTTTTTTCTCGCTTATAAGAGGAAATTTTGGGAAAATATTTTGGATTTTTGTTGTATATAATTAAAACTCTTCGTTTTCAATACATTGTCTGTTTATTTTAGGGACGCCCAGTATATATATATATGAAAAATGTGTGAAAGCCATATCCACCTGGAATGTGCAGATGACGACATTTCATAGTTTTTATTAATCTTCAGTACACATTATCCAGAAATAGATACGACTTTCATTTCTATACTGCGTGTATATGCAAATGATGAAAAGAATTAATAATTATTAAATTCACACATTAATTGCAATTGGCGCTCTAATTTGTTGTATTAATTTCTACAAATGACAAAATTACATTTGCCTAAGAATATATATATATACAGGGTGGGGCACATAAAGTGTTATAGAGCAATAGCACTCAAACGATTAATCATATCGAAAAATGTTTCAGACAAAAGTTTCAGTGTTCGGGAAGGCGGTCATACTGGGCCACCCAGTTTTTTGATCGGTGTAGGCGTAGAAGCTACGTCAATGTCAACTCCAATTTTTTAAATGGAACCATGTATTTTCTTTTGAATAACATTATTACAGATTTTAAGACGAATTCAGCGACCTACAACACAAGGTCATTCTAGTCACGCAAAGTATGAAAATAGTCGAAAAATCGAAAAATATCGGAATAATCAGCATCAACTGTCAACGCATACGGCTGTCAGTTAGTCACGCATTACCTTCTATTGTGAGTACATCGGATCGCGAAAATGAACGATTATCAAGAATATTTTGATATGTTAATGGTACTGGGGGAATGCCGCAAACATTACAGAAACGCTGAGCAGTTGTACGCGGCTCGTTATCCGGACAGACAACGAAAATCGCACATGGCATTTAAGCGATTAGCTGACCGTTTCTGTCGCTTCGGTACAATGAAACAAACACGAGCCAAACGTCGACCGATTGTTGATGAAAATTCGGCTGCTATCTTAGCTTTTACTGCACACAATCACCATGCGGGCACCAGGCAAATGGAAAGAGAGAGTGGAATTAGTTGGCGATCTGTATTAAGAATATTACAACACACATTACATCCGTATTGTATGTCACTGCATCAGGATTTGTACGGCAATGATTTCCAAAATCGCGTCAATTTCTGTAACTGGATTCGTCGAAAAATGGACACGGATGTTTCATTTTTGAGTCATGTGCTTTTTTCTGACGAAGCTAACTTCACAAATACGGGAAATGTGAATAGACATAACATGCATTACTGGGCAAATGCGAATCCTCGATGGACGAGAACTGTACGATATCAACATCCGTGGTCCGTTAATTGTTGGGCCGGCATTGTCGGCGATCACGTCATTGGTCCACATTTTTTTGAAGGTCACTTAAGTGGGCAAGTTTACGCAAACATTCTGCAAAACGTACTGCCCGCATTACTGGAAGACGTGCCCTCGCTAGTTTGCATAAACATGTGGATGCAACACGACGGTGCACCATCCCATTATGCTCTATGTGCAAGACAAGTGATGAATGAGATTTTTTGTGAAAAATTGATAGGACGAGGCGCTACTGTTGCTTGGCCACCTCGTTCGCCAGATCTAACACTAATGGATTACTTTTTCTGGGGTTTTGTCAAAGGACACGTAATGGCGGAAGCACCTACCACGCCTGACGACATGAGAGAAAGAATACGCCGAGCATGTACCGAAATTACACCACAAATGTTGGCTAACGTTAGACGGTCGTTTCCTCGGAGAATTAACCACTGCTTACAAGCGGAAGGTGGTCACTTCGAGCATCTTCTGTAGGTAGACTCAAACCAAAGTTAGTGGATCCTTTGATGCTGATTATTCCGATATTTTTCGATTTTTCGACTATTTTCATACTTTGCGTGACTAGAATGACCTTGTGTTGTAGGTCGCTGAATTCGTCTTAAAATCAGTAATAATGTTATTGAAAAGAAAATACATAGTTCCATTTAAAAAATTGGAGTTGACATTGACGTAGCTTCTATGCCTACACCGATAAAAAACTGGGAGGCCCAGTATGACCGCCTTCCCGAACACTGAAACTTTTGTCTGAAACATTTTTCGATAGGGTTAATCGTTTGAGTGCTATTGCTCTGTAACACTTTATGTGCCCCAGCCTGTATATATATGAAGCGCTTTTCTTCGGGATATTTCGCAGCGTTTGGATCATTTTATTCTGAGAAGGACAACATTCTTCCTGACGTTTCGGTGACATCACTTTCATCTTTTTCTTGAGGATCTTCTCGCTGCGATGGTAACTTCAAGAGTGCGTCGACTTCCTATGCCGCTCGTATTACATGGTCTCGTAATAGCAGGGACGCGTGTCTTGCTCCTTGTGATTAGTCCTTCGCTTGTTTTGTCGCTTTCGGCTATTAGTCGATCGGTTTGTGTTTGGTCCGTGTTGGTGCAACTGGTCTGTCGTAAATGATTATCAATACATCGCTTATGTGTAATCCGTCTATTAAACAAGGCTAGCTTCCATGTGTCAGGCACGTCACGTTCGTTACAATTTTATCGTTTCTCAATTTCTATAGTCTCTATTATTATCCTGTACGTTAAATTCGTACTGCGAGCTATTGTCCTTGTACCGTCGGAAAATAGCCCGCAGGTAACGCCGTCTTGTTGGAACCATATGTCGTTGAGGTCCATTTCTTCCCATTTAGGTCACAAAAAATTGGATATCATCGATTGGTACCTCTCGCCGTTGACAGTTATGGCGACGCCAGCTTCATTTTGAAAGAAGTATGGGCCAATGACACCGCCGTTCCTAAATCCACATCAAACAGTGACTTTTTCTGAATGCATTTGCAACTTATGAGTCTCATGTAGATTGTTATATCCCCAAATGCGACTATTTTGATTATCTACAGAGCCATTCATTCAAAAATGGGTCTTTTTGCGGAATATTATTTTCCATCGGAAATCGGGGTACATTTTCAATTGCTCTAGAGCCCAGTCAGCGAATGCTCGATGCCTGGCTATTGTCGATTACCTTCAGTTCCTGGGTCAATTGAATTTTGTACGGGTGCAGACCTAAATCTCGTCAGCGAGGCTTATGTCTTCGAAAGTTGAGGTGTGCAAAAGGTCAAGTTCTTGAGCGCGACGAGGAATTTACAGCCTCGAGTTATCCTCACACTCATTCACTGCAGCTATATTTTCTGCAGACCCCTCGTTTAAATGACGTATGGATGTTTTTTGATTTTTTACTGAACCAGCTGATTCGAATATGTTCACCAAACGACGAATAATTGACTCAACAGGACGATTTTATGCACCGTAAAAATCGCGTAGCACACGGAACGTAAATCGAACTTCTTTTTTAATAGTAAAATTCAATGATTTGCACACATTGCTCAACATCTTATCTTTCCATGGTGATTTGCCCAACATTATTTACTATAACCTCCAAATTTAACAACTGTATCTTCACCAATATGGTCGCTATACACTGTCAAAGTTCGAACGACCATATTGGAAAACTCGTTACTTGACTTGGAAGAGCAATCATTCCCATATACAGCTAACATTTCTTAAAGGATAATTTTTATAGCTTTTGCTTATTTTGTAAAGAACTTTATAACGGTTCTATATTCGATTTACCAAGGCATGTGTAATTTTAGAAAGAGCATTATGATAAAGTCATGAAAATTTGAAGTTGCCCCAAGAAGATAAAATTGCGTTATTGAGAACCTTCTAAATGACTTCTAGATAATGTATGCTAAGCCCCACTCAAGGATTTATTTTATTTTACTTTAAATATTCTAAAATTATCACGATATTAATTAAATTAGATGGTTATACAGTTAATAATATATTTAATGTGACGTAAAGCAGATTAACCCAGCATCTTGAGCGGAAATACCTCATCGTGGGCGGTAATACACAGCTCGCAAAATACGGTGCACAAGCATGAACTTGCAAATTACTAGAGACTAGAGAATGTAATTAGTAAATTATTGACAGAAATGTTTAACACAAATATGACAAATTTGTTATTGGTAAGGTACAATATTACTATCACCTAAAAAGAGGAAAAGAGATGGAAGGTAATATTTCTCCTTTACATCCTTTAATTGAATAACAAAACTGATGTAAAAAATACATATTATATATCCTTTTTATTTTGACGGAAAGGATGTGAAGTAATCAATCATCAAACACACGAAGGTTTGTTGAAAGAATAATGAAATAAAACACATTGCTCCTACTATTAAAACTTTATAGCGATTAAAACGTAATATTTATCTTTTTTATTGTCTAAAGAATTCTTTAAGGTGGTTAAGATTAAATAACATGTTTACATACTTTTTTTTAAGTACAATCAAACAGAAGCTTTTTGTGTTATAACTATTAAGATAAAATAAAACAAATTTTATGAATTTCACTTTTTAATTATCACTGTAACGAGTCGTTTCGCACCAACCTGGGCTTCGTCAGACATATAACTAACTTATTTACAAAATATTTTTTATATTAAACACAAGTAAACGGTAACAAGCAAAAACACATGTTTTATTTAAAAAAAAAAATTAAAAAAAAAAAAAATAGTCAGATGGATGGGTGCTTTTTATTACTGGATGTCTATACACAAAACTTTCGCTACGGTTTATACAAAATGTACTGTTCTTAAGTAATAAAACTAGAGGTTTACATTATATTACAGGGAGGTAAAGAATTCTATGGAAAAATACAAAAATACAATATGTAACTGTCTGCATATCAAATAAATAGATTGAGTAAGGGTGAATTATTTGTTTCTAATTGATCATTTAAGATCTTGTCAGTTTTCCTTATTTTATTGATTTCAAGTGACTCTAATAAATTAAGTTTTTTGCCCTTATTTTCTACATGTAATATTTTAAATTCTTTGTTAAAATTGTGGTTCGTTGAATTGATATGAGACGCATATGCAGAGTCACTTTCATTATTTCTAAATGAAGAAAAATGTTCTTTGATGCGTATTTCAAACGATCTGCCTGTCTGTCCGATATAAGTCATAGGGCAACTACCGCAGGTTAACTCATAGACCCCTGACTTTTTATTGTTGTTTGTTAAATCCTTATTGTTTTTTTATAAATTTGGATAAATTGTTATTAGTTTTATACGCTGTATTAATGTCAAACTTTCTTAAATATTTACAAATTTTTGTGCTTGAAGAGCCTATAAACGTGATCATTTTAAATTTTTGGGTGTTATTATTTAATATTGGGTAAACTTGTGATATGGCTTTTGTACGGAGTTTTTTATTTAAAATGTTATCTATTATATTACTTTTATATCCATTGTTGATAGCTATTTGTCTAATTAAATTTAACTCTTTCTCGAAATTTGTTTGGTTCAACGGAGTATTTATTAATCTATGTATAAGACTGTGATAAGCCGCTACTTTGTGTTGTATCGGATGGCAAGAAGTGTTATGTATAGTAATATCTGTAGTTGGCGGTTTGTGGTAAATAGCAAAGTTACATTTATTGTTAGTCCTAGTAATCGTTAAATCGAGAAAGTTAATACTATTACGATTACTAGGACTAACAATAAATGTAACTTTGCTATTTACCACAAACCGTCAACTACAGATATTACTATACATAACACTTCTTGCCATCCGATACAACACAAAGTAGCGGCTTATCACAGTCTTATACATAGATTAATAAATACTCCGTTGAACCAAACAAATTTCGAGAAAGTGTTAAATTTAATTAGACAAATAGCTATCAACAATGGATATAAAAGTAATATAATAGATAACATTTTAAATAAAAAACTCCGTACAAAAGCCATATCACAAGTTTACCCAATATTAAATAATAACACCCAAAAATTTAAAATGATCACGTTTATAGGCTCTTCAAGCACAAAAATTTGTAAATATTTAAGAATGTTTGACATTAATACAGCGTATAAAACTAATAACAATTTATCCAAATTTATAAAAAACAATAAGGATTTAACAAACAACAATAAAAAGTCAGGGGTCTATGAGTTAACCTGCGGTAGTTGCCCTATGACTTATATCGGACAGACAGGCAGATCGTTTGAAATACGCGTCAAAGAACATTTTTCTTTATTTAGAAATAATAAAAGTGACTCTGCATATGCGTCTCATATCAATTCAACGAACCACAATTTTAACAAAGAATTTAAAATATTACATGTAGAAAATAAGGGCAAAAAACTTAATTTATTATTCACTTGAAATCAATAAAATAAAGAAAACTGACAAGATCTTAAATGATCAATTAGAAACAAATAATTCACCCTTACTCAATCTATTTATTTGATATGCAGACAGTTACATATTGTATTTTTGTATTTTTCCATAGAATTCTTTACCTCCCTGTAATATAATGTAAACCTCTAGTTTTATTACTTAGGAACAGTACATTTTGTATAAACCGTAGCGAAAGTTTTGTGTATAGACATCCAGTAATAAAAAGCACCCATCCCTCTGACTATTTTTTTTTTTTTTTTTTAAATAAAACATGTGTTTTTGCTTGTTACCGTTTTCTTGTGTTTAATATAAAAAATATTTTGTAAATAAGTTAGTTATATGTCTGACGAAGCCCAGGTTGGTGCGAAACGACTCGTTACAGTGATAATTAAAAAGTGAAATTCATAAAATTTGTTTTATTTTATCTTAATAGTTATAATGGAATTTCATCAAGTAAAGGCCGAAACAATCATATATTTTTGTGTTATTGTAAAAAGCAAATTCTTTTGTAAAATTCTTATTTTTTATTTTAAAACAAACAAATTATCAAGATATTCTTTTTAAATTAAAGTATAAGTTTATGTAATGTATATAATAATAATAATAATATGTTGTCTCCAATGACAAAATTTAAATCGTTTGGGATTTTTCCTTCTCGACGACTATAAAAATCACGGCCAACAGACCAGATATGGTGGTTATGGCATTGGAGACAAAATGCATTTACATACACGTTATGTCCGGCTAAGTTAAACATTTTGAATAAAAAGCGGGAAATAAATAGTTAAATATCGGAATCTACTTCTGCAAATAAGACTTAGCTATCCAAAATTTACGGTGACCTTCGTGCCGCTTATCATAGGTGTACTAGACGGAGCAACAAACGAACTTTTCGAAGGTAAAAACCATTGTGAGAGACATGCAGAACTACGTTATCTTAGGATCGCTGAATCTTTCGGGCTCACGAGACCAGTTTCCCAACAACTTAGAACTGGCAAACCTCAAAGACTCTTCCACCGATTAGCGGACGTACCCAAAAAGTCACCATGCGAGCTACGAGGGGCCGCCATCTTTCCACCAGTCCACCACCACCAAGAGACATGGCATGATAATAGTGATTCGTTACTATATTCATTATTATATTAATTAAATTAAAAACGGACAAGCGATCTGTCAATTAAAACTCATTTCTTATCTCTATATTTCGCAAATAGTTTCTTGCTTCTGCGGGAGATACAATATTAATGAAAAATAACATTAAATAAATAAGTGTATACAACAGTAACAAAATGTAGAGTTAGAAAAATAAAAATTACAGTCGAACGTACGCGTACATTAAAATTGGTTAGATTTAAAACATTAAAGCATGGATGCACAAACTTATAGGGAACAGGGGCCACTCGGCAAAATTATAAGCCAAGGACGGGCCACTACAAAGAATACTTATTAACACAAATATTTTTATTTTTAAATAGTATGAATTACTACAAATGATAAAAATAAAAGAACATTCAAAAATGTTTGTTGTAATTATGTAATCGTAATGTAATCTAATCATTACAATGTAATATTTCATGTTTTATTAGTTTGATGCATGACATTGCATTGACCTAACAATTTTGTTTATGTTTGGCTCCACATTACTTGTCGCCACACATAAAATTGCTTCCAGATTTTCATTTGCCAGACGGTTTCGATTTTTTGTTTTGTTAAGTTTCATCACTGAAAACGTTTGCTCACAAATATACGTCGATCCAAATAAGCTTGCGCATTTCAATGCATTTATTCGCAACTCTTTATAAGCGGTTTTGTCAACGCAACGCTAAAAGTTGAGTAAATTACCTTCATTAAACTTGTTTCGTAAATTATCATCATTTTGCATGTCTATCAATTCCAGCTGTATTGATTTCGGTGCATTTTCGGGTGAAATGTTGAAAGAATTGCTGAAAATGTCTAATAGAGGTTTAACATTTTTGAAGTCTAGAAAACGATCATGAAAAGCTTGTATTAAAATATCAATTTTTTCAACATAAGCGAAATTGGCATCAGTTTTATTGAATTTCTCAATAATTTCTTTGTAGTTCGGAAAATGGCTGTAATTAGCTGAATTGATTTGTGTCCTGGAAAGACACAATTTGCATTAAAAGGACGAAACATGAGAGTATAACTGCGAAATCAATTGATCTTTGCCTTGGAGTCGCGTATTTAAGACATTCAAGTAATTTGTGATGTCTACAAGAAACGCTAAGTCACACAGCCAATCAGGGTTGTCGAGTTCGGAAACGAGTTCTTTTCCGGCAGAAATATTTTGATTTCATCAGTCAAGTTAGGAAAGCCCTAGTGACAACCCACGACTTCCACACCTTACTTCAGTGTAAAACAGGAGATCACCATATATCCTCAATATCAGAATATATCCGTCAGATGGCATGAGGTTATCTGATGTCGTCGGATAGGACAAAACTTACTACATGACCGCAAGTGTACCTATAGCCTTTTGCTTCGTAAATCTATCATTGACAAAGTGGTTACACAGAAACGCATGCGTCTGGTAGTTGAAGCAAAAGCTGGTAAATACGTACTGTGTGTCCATGCATATACAGATACAAATTTGTTTTTATACAGATTTGTATTATTTTGTATCTGAACAAGAAAGTAGTAGGTACTTAAAGATACATATCTTACTAACAATTACAAAAGTTAGAATAAAATAAAAAGTTAAGAAATATTGATTTGAATTGATTTTTACCTACTTTCTTAGTTTTTCGAATAATTTTTAAAATTCGTTGGCGGGCCGCATAAATATCGACAGTGGGCCGCATGCGGCCTGCGGGCCGCGGTATGTGCATCGCTGTAATAAAGGAATGTTTCTACTGCCCAACAAAAACCGTAGTTGCAACAAGTGTTTAACGAATGACAGTGGCGTCCAACTAAATCAAGAATTCTTTAGTTATTTGGATATGATTTAAAACAATTTATTACTCTGCAGCACAAACGGCTCATTTGCAGACATATGTTTATTAAATAAGAAATTTTTATTTTGATGTCCCCTACCACTCCTTCAAGTTTGTCGGTATATTTTTGGGACATATTGTATTGCAAAAAGCTAATGCAATATACATATTATCAATTACGATTATTATTGCTATTTACCCCTTTGATATTGAGAATTTCTAAATATACGATACTTCTTCTTTAAATTTTCTATGCGAATATTCAAAGCTTTTCAGGCACATTATCCTTTTGAAACTGATTAATGACATATTCCATTGACTTTGATTTCCAATGACTTTTCTTTGATGTGAATTGCTTTTGAAACCTATCGCGTTCATCTGCGTTTGTAAATAATACAAATTCTTGCGTTGCGTGACCTGTTTTGAGATGTTTATTCATACACGTAATGAAATTCCTGTTTTCGCGGTTGTTCTTGTTGTGCCTTATTATTAGTCCAAGAAGATCTTAATAAGGCTATTGGATAGACTATTAATAGAGCTAAGCTTGCACTATTGTTTGGAAATACGTAAACAAGTTACGTATCGGTTCATTCCTGTTTGAAGATAAATCCCGGGCTACTTCTAGTGTTGTCGTAAAATATTTTTAAGTATTGTTAAAATTGAACGGTCTACTAAATATTTATTTAAGTAACCACCTTTAATTCTGGTAGCAAAACGAAAAATTATAACGTGTTACTGATATTTTGTCGTTGAAATGCTTTACTCTAAACAATGCATCTTACGTATGTTCAAATAGACACCTTGAGAATTAACTTTTTATTGGTTGGTGTGGGATTTTATTATTCATTTATTAATTCATGTAATCCAAGCTTTTCTTTGATTAAAAAAAATGCCATATGTACGGGGGAAGATTGATATACGTATAAGATCTCCAACAACGCAATTGTGTGAGTAGTGGGGATAAAAAGTTCTAACCTGCAACGGATAATTTCGAATATGTCGTCTTAGCATGCAAAGTTTCATTTTCCTATGTCGTTGAGTAACAGTGTTATTAGGAGCTCGATTTCTGATATGCGTAGATACCAAGCATCGATTCGTGATAAAATTTTTAAGAGTGAAAAATTACACGACCATCGAAATCCACACATATTTTAAATCTCTTTATGGTATCGATAGTGCAGAATGTTTGCCAGTGGGATCGACGTGCAAACGTCTGTCGTAGAGGCAAAATTAAAGTGAATTTGAAGTGAAATTAAAGTGTGCCCAGTTGGATCAACAGTAAACAAGAAAGTTTTTTCATGGATGGAATGAGGAAATGGTTTCACCCACTATTTTGGTCAGCTCATCTTCAGTTACAAGAGATAAATAATTACAATATTAATCAGTAAAGCTCGTAATATATGCATATTTTTTATTAAAGGATAATCAACAAAATTATGAATTTTCTGGGTTTATTTCTTTTGAATGAAATAATACTTCTGTATTCCAGCGAGTTCAGCAGAAAATGAGAGTGAATAGTACAGCTCGTTTAATAACACAGGTCTACAAAATTAAACTTTTTGACAGATGTTTTTATTTTGAAAACTGATTTTATATAATTTTGGTAGGCTGATTTCAAAAATTCTATGCATTTATTTGTATCACGTAAGGTTTTTTTGCAAATATTAAATTAAAAAAAACGATATTTCTAAAAAAATTTATTTGTTTATTGAGTAAAAAGGTGTAATACAAGTTACAAAAGTGGAAAAAATACTTTCCTCAGTCTTTTTTAAGTGAAATCTTTGTCTTTTTGCCAGAAAGCTGCGTTGTCCGGACATTCGGTTGTATGTTTTTAAGGGCATATCCCGTTCTAACATCCAACAGTAGTCCGCCATCATCGTTATGCTCCATCTGCCTTGGTATCGCCGTTCCATTTCCTTAATGTCTTGGTGAAACCTCTCTCCCTGTTCTTCGCTAACTGCTCCAAGATTTTCAGGAAAATAGTTCAAGTGTGAAAACAGGAAATGCACTTTCAAACTCATATTACAACTTAGACGATGAAAGTGTTGTAACATATTTTGAACAATATTTTCGTAGTTTTCGTCCTTAGAGTTCCTAAGAAACTTATCAATTACTTCTTTAAATGAAACCCTGGCGTTTCTCTCGACATTGATCATTGTGTTTTGAAAATCCTTGTCTTTGCATAATGTTCTGATCTGCAGCCCAACAAAAATACCTTCTTTTAACTTGGCATCGGATAAGGCTGGAAATGTCTCGCACAAATATTTAAAACACTGTCCATTTTTGTCTAGGGCTTTAACAAACTGCTTCATCAAGCCAAGTTTGATATGGAGAGGAGGCAGTAAAACTTTCTTGGGGTCAACCAAGCTATCTCTTAATACATTTTTGCTACCAGGTGTAAGGCTTGTTCTAGAGGGCCATTCTATTTGAGTTCAATGTCTATCCCTTGCTCGACTATCCTACTCACAAATAAAGCATAGAAATTTTGTATAACCTCCATTTTGTCCTAGTAGCATGCACAGCACTTTAAGGTCACCACAAAGCATCCACTGATGTTCTTGGTAGTTTATGTTCTTTAAAAGAAGTTCAAAATTTTCATACGTTTCCATTAAACGTACCGAATGGGCAACGGGAACCGAGGCCAGCTCGTTACCATTGCGCAATAAAACGCCTTTTAAACTACGCTTACTTGAGTCAATAAACAGGCGCCATTCTTCTTTTACATACGGCACATTTCCTAATTTTGAAATTAAGTCAGGAATATTGTTGCAATACACTAGCGGTCCGCCTTGAGTAAAATATTGACAAAACTCTTTTTCGCGATCCCGGTAAAAGCTTAATGTGACGCCAGGTGCCAGTAAATGTTTCTCACAAAGTCGGGAGGCTAACAATTCGGATGCATCCTTTGGAAGATGCAAATCTCTAATTAAATCATTTAGTTCGCTCTGGTTAAACACTTAGGGCTCTCTGAAATCTGGTGTGAAATCTGAGTCATCTGGGTCGCAATTAGATTCCTCTGATTCTGACGATATGACGTTTTCTAGTGCTTTTGGGGCGGTAGGTATCGGTATATCTGGTCCATGAGGAACTGGTCGAATAACAGAGTCAAGATTGGGATACACAATTTGTTTCTTATTTTTTCTGTTGAATCCTTAAATATTACACGAACAAAAATAACAATCATTACTGTGATTTCTAGGCTCTCTCCATACCATAGGAACACCAAAGCTTAAATGTTTCTTCCTACCTTTTTGTCAGTTTCTTAATGCTTAAACGCAAACGGAACAAACAGTATGAGGAGCCCAGGACTTGTCTTGGTCGCCAATTTTTACACCAAAATAAGCGCGGTATACATTTTTCACAAACGAAGTTATAGTTTGCCTCTGCTTTACTACGACATAACTACCACAGATATAACAAAAGTTATTCGGATTGTTCACACAATGTCTTCTTTCCATATTTATACGTTCTAGAACACTTAAAATATGCAACAACGAAGACAATAAGCGCGCGGACACAGTAGCAGTTTGCAGTGCTGTGCAGTTTGGTTGTGTTAGTCGTCGTCTAACACAACCAAACTGCACATAAGCAGGTTTCAACGTTGTATTGCCGCTTCTGCGCCGACTCTGTTGCTATGCTGAGAAATCTAATATTAACCAGTGTTGCCAAATCACATTTAATTTCATAAAAATCAATTCATTTAAAAATCATGCCTAACATGGAACAAACATATTCTTGTCATAGGTATGTATATTAATAATTTAACATTTTTAAGATATAGAGCGCTATAAAAAAAATTTACGTGATAGAGCAAAAATATGGCGTTTTTTTGGAATAAGGGCCCCCAAACATATACAAATTAGCAAACAGCTTTCAAACATCAAAATCACTGTAGACCTGTGTTATTATTAACATTTCTATGTTAATATTATAATTGAAAAGTTTGTTCGAGAGGATTAAAGGGTTTTTTGTACATGTTAGTTTGCGCTTGTGTAAATTTTGATCGTGTATCAGATTTGATTATACAGTGTGGTTCTCTGGGAAGAAATTAAAAATAAACTTTATTATTTTAGACAAGTTTGATCGGAGTAATTAAGAGGAAGTTTTTTCATTCACTCAGCTGTCAATTTTACAGTGAATATATTTTACCTCATGTATTATTGTAAAATACATAATCTTTATACTTTATAAAGATAGATTTTTTTATTTTTTGTATTAAATATTCAGTTTAAATTTTATCCTGTGTTTAATTTTGTGTTCTGGCCTTTACTGCTGTTTTATTAAAAATAAGTAACTCATAAAAAAATAAGTATATAAATTATCGTGAACTTTTCACTGGCGCCTAGTATATTTCGTAGAAGCAGTCACGTCTTTCCTAAGTGGAACCCGAGAAGTTAGAAGTCTCATATTTGGATATCAACCGGCTGAGGAACCTAGTTGGGTAAACTAGTTGTGGATGGTGGCGCATTAAGTCTACAAACCACTATTCATAGCAGTATGTACCCTTTCAATAATGAGTTCAGTTTGGAGTTATTTTAAAGTGTTTTCTGAAGACGAAACGAAAGCAGTGTGCAGTTTATGTAATGTAGTTTTATCCAGAGGTGGCACAAATACAAAATCCTACAGAACATCAACGTTACTGAAACATTTACGTTAAAAACATTCAGATGAGTTTAGTGCTTGTGTCATTGTCAATTTTTTAGAAAATGAAATTAGACGATCCAACACCGAGACCTTCGCGCCCTATTAAACAACAGACATTGGTACAGTGTTTAGACAAAATTATCACATGGGACATTAATAATATCAAAGCAAAGAAAATCCATGATAAAATTGGCGAATTGATAGCGGTGGATAGCCAACCCATTGCAATAGTTGAGAATGTTAGATTTATTAATCTTTTGAAAACATTTGAGCCCCGATATCAAATACCTTCACGAAAATATTTCTCAGAAATTATTATTCCTACTACATACGATAAATGTTGTTCGAAAATTTGTGATTTAATCGAAATTGAAAAATCACAACTAAATTTGATCTCCTTGACATCCGACATATGGACCAGTTCTGAGAATAACGAAAGTTTTATAAGCTTCAGTGGACATTGGCTTAATGAAAAATTTTTAAAAAAGTGCGTGGTTCTAAATGCTCGCCATTTTCCTGGAAGCCATACAGGTACTGCCATTAGTGATTTATTAAGCGAAATGCTACAATTCTGGAAATTAGACGCTGAAAACCACATACACTATTGCTACGAGATGGTGCTCGTAATATGATCAGTCGATCAAATATTGCCCATTTCAGAAATGAGTCATGTTTTATTCATAGCATCCAATTGGTAATTCATGATAGCATATATTCTCAAAAATCTATTTCCGACATAATTGCAAAGTGTCGCAATATAGTAACCCATTTTAATCACTCGCAAGTAGCTATTACTAAGTTGAAAGAAATACAAACCAAATTATCGCTTTCACAACACAAATTAGTACAAGACGTAGTCACGAGATGGAATTCGACGTATCATATGCTCAAGAGGATATTAGAACAAAAAGATGCCATCGCACTATATTCATCTGATCATGGTATATCAAACTTGAATGCAGCAAATTTTAAGTTAATTAAAAATATATTATCTTATTGGAACAATTTTACATCGTTACAGTTGAAGCCAGTTCAGAGGAAGCTCTTACTTCGATGGTAATCCCAAATGTCGTTGCTTTAGAGCGCTTTCTCTGTAAAAAAAACTACACGGCAAAGGAACAGTAACCATGAAAAAAGAAATGCTAAAACCTTTAAAGGCTCGGTTTGAAAATGTGGAAAAAAATAAGTTGTATGTAATAGCTACGGTATTAGATCCCCGTTACAAACTAAAATTTTTAAAACCCGATACACAAGTTATTGCTAAAAATTAGATTATAGAAGAAATGAAAAGTATTTCTCCGATAAGTATTGATAAAAACAATGACATTAAACAAAGAGAACCTGCAGAACATGGCAAAAATAATCATGATAAAAATGAAGATGTGTGGGCTTGCATAGATCAAATTTTATTTGAAAATCCATTGAAGAATAATCCTATACTGTGGGAAATTCAATAGATAATATTCAATTTTTTAATTTTCTTAAACATCCTAACATTCCTCATACCGAAATCCGTTGGTTTGGTGGGCAAAAAAATGCAAATATTTATCCAACACTCTCAAAATTGGCTACACAATACGTAGCAGCGCCTCCTATACACAGTGAAAGAATGTTCAGCGAGGCAGGTATTATTTACGAAAAGAGAAGAAATAGACTTCTTCCGCGAAATGCAGAGAAATTATTATTTCTGCATTATAATCTCCCATTATTGAGATTTAATTAATAAATTTAATTTTTCTATTTCGGTGCTATAAAGTGCACTTTTCGACATCCGTTTGGGTTGCATAAAGTACTACTTTTTCGCACGCAAAATTTTGTTTTTAGAGGTTGATCACAAAAAAAGAATTGGAACTAAATCATATGTAAATGTCAAATATAAAAGTGTATAACAAGCATGTGTAGTAAAAGTTGTATAGGTACAAAGAATAAAAAACACTTGCTAACATTTTATTTATACTAATTAACAATATAAATTGTTAAACAGAGTTGGAAGATCTAATGCTACTATTGACATTTACTTCACATTTTGAATAGTGCAACTGTTATAAACGTTTACTGTAACACTAGAAGATTCATGTGCATTAATGGAGATTCCAGGCAGATTCTGGGAACATACTATGTTTTGTTTGAATTCCTGTTGATTCACATTGATTGACACATCACTGCCTATTGCATCAGAAGTCGATGGATTCTGAATAATTTTAGTGGATGTATTAGGTGCACTAGACAGTATTCGAGCAACATCAACTTTTTTCATGGTGGAATTGTCAATGTAACCTTCAGCCACTGCTGAAGATTTCCATCCTCCATGGCGCTTAATTGTTATTAAGTCACCTCCACTATTAGCCAAGTGTGTCACACTTGAACGCCTAAAGCAATGTCCAGTGAAGAGCTCAGGATTAGGCAAATTTAAGTAAGTAGCAATAACTTTTGGTACTTTTCCTATAGTATTAATGCCAATTGGATTATTCACGCAAGAACCATTTCTATATTGCAGGAAGAAGCGTTTATGTGACACATGAGTGGGACGAAGTGAATAATATTTTTTAACCAAATCAATCCATAGTTTTTCTGTTATAATAAATTGTCTTGGAATATAAGTTTTAGTTTTTGGCACTCTAACCATTATGACATCACTTTTAAACTGTATATCATCTAAAATCATGTTCATGATTTCTTCACGACGACAAGCTCCATTATAACCCATTATAAGGATAACCTATCAATATTAATATGACTATTATAACAAAATAATGTAGAACATTAATAAAATACTATTACAAGGATGTTTGTATTACTTACTTTCATTGCTAAATATGTTTTATCATCGGCTTCTATTATAAAACAGTTAATATGATCTATTTCTAAAATCTTGGATTTCTTAGGCTCGTAGCCTTCAGATAATCTTCTTAAATATGCAAGAAGCCTGTATCTATATTTTTATAAATATTTAAACAACATCGTAACATCGAATATGTGGACCACAAGGTCGATGCCTTTTTTTATCTTGCTTTCCTTATCAAAATAAGCAATAATTACATTTTCAGTAATATTCGCGATATTATTTTTTTTACACCAAGTTAAAAAGTGCTCGTATTGCTTTTGATAAATATGTCGAGACTTTGTTGGCAAAAGATTTTGTAAATTATCTCGCCTTGCGGCTCGTTTTCTAAACTTGAACGCGTGCACTAAAATCATGTCTTATGCAACTTGTACTTTAATATACAATTTTTGTTTTGTATTTTTCAATAAAATGTCTAGTTAAAATAAATTTTGTGTAATTTATTTTCATTCACTTATTATCTTATCTTCTTTTCAAATTTCAGATAAGGAACCCATTACCCGGCAATATTTGCTGGATCCGGGTAATTTGCGGGTATTGAAAATTTTGCCGGGTATGTCGTGTACCGGGTAATTTCCGGGTACCCGGTACATCACTAAAATTAAGTGCAATTGTTTTTTCAATTTTATTTTTTCGACAGTGAATTTCCATCATGTAAAGGCTGTTTCGACACAAAATATTTATTATAATTTAAATTAAGGTTGTAATTACACGAAATGTAATAATTATAATTTTTTATCTTTACGATGTTAAAAATTATAGCGTAATTACATATAAAACTAAAACTATTCCATTTTAATTACAGTCCCGTATAAATATGAAGTGGACGAAATAGTCGGACCACTCCATTAAAATGAAACTTCCGAAATTCTTCCGTTCTCGCCAGGATGATTAAAGTTTCTGCTAATCCTGCCGGAATACCGAAGTCCCAGCAGTGCTTTGGAAATTACGATTTGAATTCCCCTATATCCAAAGATACGAAAGCTAACATATAATTTACCCTTATCGTTCTTAATAACTTTTGAAAATTCACTCTCTTCATAATTTTAATGTATCTATTTGCTTTATCAAAATATATTTCGCATTAATTTCCCGTGTAAGGTCACAGGGCGACGACAAATTATGCGTTATAATAAATTACATTGTCCTAAACAGCCCCTGGGTGTTTTGGCCGTTTAATCATAACCCTATTACAAATATAATCTATCTTCTCGAGACGCTTTATAGGTGGATTAATTTGTCTATCAAAACTAGGTATTTAGCATAAATATATTATGAACGCAAAAAGAATAAGTCAAAGCGAATAAGTTGTGCGAAACTCAAACAATAAATTGAAAAAGAAAAGATATTCTTTTAAACAAATTGTTATAACAGAAGATAAAGAAATGAGAAAGCTAGATATCGTACTTAATAAATACAACAACAAAATAGTATTGCCAATAGAAGGTAGTTTCGCCATTTAAACTTGCATGACATGACATTTCACCGTTTAAATTTTTTTCTGGACTAATTACCCATTAAAAATAACAATATTTTTTATTTTAAACATATCCTACCGTTTTGCGGAGCACTGGGAAAATGTTTTGCGGAGCACAGTTTGAGAAAGGCCATATAGAGATAGACCATAACATTTTGCAATATAACCCGATTGCAATCTAATTGACAATATTCCCCAAAATGGGAAATTCCAGAGAAAGTTAATATTTGCGGGCCACGATTACTGAAGTTTAGTTATTTCGCTAATAACTAGAGAACGGATGCAATTTCCATAAAACGCAATAGGCAATTGGAATTGTGTATAACGTCGCTCAGTACATCCCGGCGTAATTCAATGAAGTATTTGTTTGACTTACTCGGACACCTGGTCTCGCTGCGATAACAATGGACAATTGAGCTATTGTATTCGGAGAATATAGTGTTTTTTAAAGTGTTTTCATGAGCGTAGATAGAAGCGGAGTTTTTATAATGTATTTTATTTATTAGTTTATATTTCGTAAGATAAATAAAGTGCTGTGAGTAAGTTTCTTGTTTTCATAGTTTTAACTGTTAATTACATCGTAATTTTTGTGATAGATCCTGTTTAATATCGTTTGATTGAATCTATTTCTACCAATTATTTCGACGTAAGTGTGCATTGAATTTCGTTCAGTTTCAATAACTTACGTACACATTTTTAGTCTTCATTTATTTATATCTAGAGCATTGTTTAAGTTACTTTTTCAGACATGATATGGAAGAATGTCGAGAACGGCATTGTAAAATAATGGCGAGTTGGATTGACGGTCATACTGATTGTATGTCCATTGTCAGTGATTCCGAAATTTATTACAAAATCCGTAAAATATCGTCAAAAATTCGTCACTTAGGATCGCAAACACATCTGAACTCTGTAAAACTTTTAAAAACTTAGCAATCCCACTTTAAAAATATTTCTGAAAAAATATACTGGTCGAAATGTTCCTGATGAATCAACTTTACGCAAATATTATGTTTCTAGGTGCTATACGAGAACAGTAGAACGCATTAGAAGCCATCTTTTAAATCAATACATATGGATAAGCGCCGACGAAACGGTGGATATGTTAGGACGCTGTGTGGTAAATGTTGTAGCTGGTGTACTACATCCAACTATTCCCTATAACTCATATGTAATAGCAACAAGTGTTATAAATAGAGTTGATGCGGAAACAATTTCTGAAACCATTAAGGAGAATATGCAAAAAATTCTTCATTCGGACGCCACGTACAAAGAAAAAATACTTTTATTTGTCAGTGATAGTGCTGCGTATATGTTAAAAACAGGCAGACTATTGAAGAAAACATATCCTAATATGCTGCATATTACTTGTGTAGCACATGATATCCACAGAATCTGTGAATATATCAGAGACACTTTTCCGGAAGTTGATAGACTTGTATCAGCTTTTAAAAAAGTTTTCAGAAAAGCACCATTGAGAGTAGCTCTTTTCAGGGAAAAATTTCCACAATTCCACAAAATCTAACGGCTAAATATGAAGAAATAAAAGAATATTTCCAGTATGCACCTATAGCCAGTTGCGATGTAGAAAGGACGTTTTCTATTTATAAGGATGTACTTAATTCAAAGAGAACAAAATTGACAGATGAAAACCTTGAGAAACTATTGCTAGTCAATATTAATACTCCTTTACTCAACTTGAACGACAAAATGAACAAATAAAAATGTTCCAATTATAGAAATAAAATTAAAAACGTTAAAAATACAACTTTTCAACAAATACATATTGTTGTGGATTTTTCCATTCAGAGAGAGAGAGAGAAAAAGATGGAAGATTTAAATTTTGAACAACATTTGAATTTTTTTGATATTTATTATATTTGTAATTATATTTTTGACTGACTCTGTATGTTTATTAGTTTAAACGTATGGATGCGGACAGTATTGGTACTATTGAATTAGATGTAGGAATTTTTCGCGGTAAATTTAGTTAGAGATATCAGGACTAGCAAAGTAACTGGTTGTAGAGTATAAGAAATTCATTTTTATTCTCTGTTTTTAAGTAAAGTCGGGTTTTTATTTTTAGTTTATGCATTTATTCCTGTGCATGTAACGTTATTTCGATTTTTACGAGAGTTGGTGATCTCGTTGTTGAATTAATTAAAGTATGGTATCTCTCACGTAGTTTTTGTGTTATCAGTGCTTAGATCGATGTAAGTTCTATAAAAACATTTAATTTATATAATTGATACTACGATTATTTTGCTTATGTTTATAATTTTGTGTATAATTTGCGATAATTTTGATATTTAAAGTAGTATATGAATACTAGAGAAAGTTGTCATGTTTTTTAGTTAGTGGAGTTTTTTCTTCAAGATAATATTCTAGAACGTTTTAAATTCAGGTTGGATTTTTTTTTATTAGTTGTGAGTTGAGTTTGTCGTGTTTTATTTGCGCATGACTGTAAGACTGTTACGTGGTTTCGATAACTTTGTAGTTGTTGACATTTGAGTTGTAGGGGTTAAAGTAGAGGTCAAACTTGACAAATTTCTCAATTATTTATTAATTTTATGTTTGTTCGAGAGTCACAGGGGGTTTTTCTCTTTGTGCGAGTCATATTCATAAAGAGTCTTTCCTCCTAAGCTACTGTTAATTTGCTTAAGCTCCCTGTACATTCGGTAAAGGGATTTTTTTTTCTTTTTTTTATTTTATTAAATATTGTAAACTAGCTAGATGTGTCTTTTATTAATGTTTATTGTTTTACTTCAAATATAACCTGGCCCATATCTGCGAAGATCGACCCGAGAGAAGTGAGCTCAAGGAATTTACAAGACTGAACAGCTGGAAGCATAAGTTGTAGTGTGAACAAAAAAGATTAATAAGTAATCAAAAGCAAATTCCACTGCAATATGTATTTCGTAATTTTATAGATCACCACCCGTTTGTTTTCCAATTATATAAATAAAATTAATTAATAAATATGTATTTCGTAATTTTAGATAGATAGATCACCACCCGTATGTTTTCCAATTATATAAATTAAATTAAAAACTTTATAAATACAACTTTTCAACAAATAAATATGTATTTCGTAATTTTATAGATCACCACCCGTTCGTTTTCCAATTATATAAATAAAATTAAATATTTTAGAAATACAGCCTTTCGCCAGTACTGCACTGGGCTTTGCGTCATGTAGTAAGCGTGTCCGTTCTCTACTAATAACCATAATAATTAACTCAGAGAACGATTTTTAATAGTAGTTTCCCCCACCACTTTCGTCAATGAGTTTGTTTTCATATTTGAAATTAAGTAACAGGTTATGTCATATTTCATATTTAAATTTTCTGAAAAATAATCTCAAGTAGTGTCCCGTAAAGTTTTAACAACCGCTAGATACTAATAAGAGTAATAAATAATAACATTGAAAATCTTAATTGATCGTTTAAATAACCTTTCGGTGGTTGTATCATATTTTCGGTATTCATCCTTAATTAATAAAATCTGAACAGAAAACGAAATTCGTGTTATTTATATAGGTCATGTGATTACAAGTTTATGTAAGTTTACGAACTTTGCGATACTTTCAAAAAGCTTGAGAATATAAAAAGCATTTCTTTTGTAGTTAAAAACAAAAACATAACCTTAGCTTTAATAGTTGAAGATATTAGTTTCCTAATTTAAACAACTTTTAATTTAAAATTCTAATATTACACTCGTATAATTTAAGAATGAGAAACAGAAAGAAAAATTAATAACTTAAAATACTTGTTTCGTAATACATACGAAGGATATAGTGATAATATAATAAAATAATAACTCACACAATCCACAGAATTTATCCGGAAAACAGAAATTATGACAGGAGGGTAAATCCATAGGTTTCCAAACTGGATAAAGTTGTTTTCAAGGAAATAACAGGACTTAATACCATGTCATGTTACGTAAATCGCCAGTTTTAAATTGAATTTTATTGCATAAGAATTGCAAAAAAATTATTTCAACTAAATTGATGTGTATATTATAAATGATAAATAAATTACTAAGAACCAGTTTTATAACTTAAGTAGAATATTACAGTAATTAACGGCTTTTAAAGAAGACCGGAACTAAGCGTGGTTTTAACATTTTAAAATTCTAAGACAATCTCATTCGATATTGTTTCGAGGTTAAGTATACGAACACAAAAATAAATAAATGCATGACGTTAATAACATTCTCTGTGTTTATGCCTATCTTCATTGGTACGAAGATAGGTATAAATAGTAAGATTTAAATTATGTATTTATTAAAGAGTATTTAAAATATTTAAATTAAGAATTTCGTTTTATGTTTTTACAAAATAAAAATAAGTTTCTATTATTATAAAAACTCACTAAACCTAAATTATACATGGTAATTACAATGTTTTATTTAGGTTATTTACAAAATTTTAAAAATGTTTTATAAAAATAAATATTAACACATGTTTTAATTAAATTATAGATTTTGGTGAATAATATGAAATAAAATGAAATCTATAGTAACTATAAACTAGTATAGCTTAATAAGAATACCTTAAATTAGTAATTTAAACATGATACTACGATGCAATCGAGAAAAATTCTCATCAAAGAAATTTTTTCCCCGGTATAGCAAACGCCAATTAAGTTAGCGCGAGGAGGGGTAAGTTCGCGCAGGATTAGAAGTAGTGGGGAGATTTGTTTTTGGTTTTACATCAAATGACAGATAATTCTAACCTCTGAGCGTGTATCACTTTATGATGCCTTAGCAAATATATTATGTTCCGTCAAACGTCAATGACAAATGTATTCTGACAATTACAGTGGGGGTGGACGTTTTTAAAAACGGCTTCTGCGCACCTGCTCGCGCCAACTTAACTGGCGCTTGCTATACTTGATATCAAAACTTACTTCCAGTACTTTAAGTGAAGTTAGTAATTTAGTAAAATAGGCAGATTTGAAAGAATTTGATTATTTTTTCTTTTATTGACGTCCGTTGCTTGTAATTCTTCAAGTTTAATTCATAAAAAATAGTGAAATTTAATTTAAATTTCCTTTATTTTTAAAAACAGGCCCGAGTAATGTATACCTAATTCATAAAATAAACTTATTTCATGTCACAGAATTAATTGACATATATCAGAATAGCATGTATATTCAATTACATAACGTCCGATACTAGGCTACTGTAAATAGTACAAGTTACCATAGTGTCAAGCGGTTTGTAGTAAAAATGAGCACTAATTCAAGCGAGCGGTAATGAGAATCATTTATGGGGAAGTGCTTTGTGTACAATTTTTTTATATCCAATTAAAACTTTTTTTCTTCCTACTAAGGATGAACTATTGTATATATGTATTGATTTAATAAGTTAGTTTTCCTGGTCAATAAAGGTAAGGTAAATTTTTGTGCGTAAAACAGGACACAGATAAATTTTCCTTAACGTCGAGGGTGAAACGGCTGTTGAAAGAAACTATAAAAAATGGCTACCTTTGAGTGGATTTAATGGAAAGGAATTAATTTCTACATTCGACAGCCTTAAACAATGGTTTGACCTAGGAAAATATTTTCGCAGAGTTCACGCTGTTGTATTAGGAAACGACTTGAAATTAAACTTTTTACTTTCATTACTTGGAAAATGGTGATGTAATACATGATAAGTACATTCCCATTAAATACATAGGCTGTATAAGTTCAAACGCGAACTTATACAGGGTATGTCACGATAATGTTTCTTAATTCATATGACCAGACGAAATAAATATATTTCTAAATTATTGGTATTTATCGAACTGTATATATATACAGGGTGTATCAGTGAAGTGAAATTTTTTTTAAATGAAATGAATTGTGTCGTCTATATAATTTACTATTTTAAACTATATTTTCAAAACGCGATGAATAACTGGAAAAGAGAATTGCTGGAATCGGTACGGAAATAAAAAACAGGCACTTAACCCTCAATCAAATGAAAATGAGCCTTACATACCGTAAACAGAGTGTAATCATACGTCCAGTATTTCTAAAAAAATTATATATGTTTTCTCTAATTCCTGAACAACTTGAATTTTACAAGCGTGAAAATTAAGTAATGTTACTGATATTTAATGTTGATGGAACCAATGTGTTTGAGAAAGTATTCAATTTTGATTACTTCGACGCCATTATAGAAGGAAATGAAAACAAGAAATTAGCAATAATAAAATAATAAAAAAATTACAATAATTTACCATATGATGAATAAAGCTTTATGAAGATAAATATACCAGATGTCCACACGATAACTTAATATTGAATTATTTTTTTATATGTTTTTGGAAACAAACACTTTAAATTTTTAGTGGTTGTTCAGGATATAAGGGGACATCGGGTCACCGGCCGCCCCCAACCACCCCCACTCCAATATTTTAAATGACACCCTGGGTCTTTTTTGGCTGATTTTGAAAGAATATAATTTTATTTATATTCCTATTTGAAAAAACTAGGTACGTACATCATAAAATTTATGAGATATTTAAAGTTAAAAGTTTTAGATATCAGAAATTATTAACTTCGAAAAATCTCTAAGTTAGTCACGGAAGTAGTATTTTAAATTAGAATTGTCAAAAATATGACATTTGGGTTTTCATTAATATTAATACTTGTAATATTGTTTTTAAAGTTTCGGCGTTTTTACTGAAATGGTCTACACTCTGGAAGAAAAAACTTGAAAATTGTGATTTTATATGAAATTGTAAACGAAAATTATTCTCAAACGGCGATGTTGTTCAATGAAAACCAGCCACAATTTTTACAAACTGGATCTGTAAATAATAAGAAACGTAATACGAATAATCGTGGTATACTAGATAAAATTGCGCAACAAGCAGTTCTTGGGCATATTAATTTAGAAGCTTTTGTTGAGAAAATTATCCGAAGTTTCGGAAATGTCAAATCAACCTGCTGTAAGATATTAAAATTTAAAAAAATGCACCCTTATAAAATTTAAGTATTTGCTTCAGTGACGAAAGTTGCTTTTACTTAAATGGTCTTGTGAATAAACACTTTTTACCCACTCATGTATGTTTCAAATTATTTTGTTATATACTAAAGTCACTAGATAAATAAAGTACCGCAAACCTCCGCCACTTTTGGGCAAAAATTTGGCGTCAAAATTGAATTGCTGTGTTAAATAAAAAATCAATTTAGTACTGTATTCTTAAAAGAACGCAACTGTATGAACATGCGTTAATAATTAAACCGCAGATAGTAAGGCAATTAATTAAAACAAGCAAGCACTGTTTTCATTATTTATTATTGTTGGTTTACTAAAGCACGCATTTTCGCCTTTTGTGGTTGACCAGATCAGGGTGTGCATTTGGAGTTAGTTTTTTCATGTCATCTGCTCTTGATTGTTCAAATTGGGAATCAGAAAAATGCACCTTACATAAGTAACTAAGTGTTATAACAAGTGATCTGCTTTTACATATGTACTCACCTCACAAATCTTCGCATTTACCGGCACATTGTCTTGATTAATGTCACATAACCACACTTTTCTTCTGTCTGCATTCCTTTCACCACTGGGAAATGCAAATAAACGGAAACCTTTGGCGACACTGTTTTTGCAATTGATAAAACAACAACCAGGCATAATTACACTTTATGTTGCCAACGGTGGGTTTAGATGCAACGATGCAACGACAAGTGATTTGACGTTGGCGGCCATGTTTGGGCAAAAGTAGCGCTTTCTCTCTCGCACTCTTTGGCCTTATGGATTGCGGTACTTTATATGTATCTAGTGACTTTATTATATACGCATTCGGTTCGCCCGACAAGTAGTGAAGACACGATAATACAGTTTTTTATAGATATGGTTGTTACCGTCTATAGAAACACGTTGCTTAGTTCGGCAGTTATTATGTAGACAGCGCTGAATATTCTTTCACGCTCTGTCTTAATAATTTCTGGTTGACAGCAAGGTAGTTATGTTTGGTTGAAAGTATCTCTTCTCCAGCAGGGGCGTACCGACGATCCTGTAGAAAGGTGAAATACGTATCTGCGTCTCTGGAGAGGAGATACATTCACAAATATATAACTTGTATTGTGTTCTTCACACCCCATTTTTAATAATATTTTATATTATTAAAAATACTTTTGTAAAATATCTACAACTTAAAAAAACTACAATTTTATTTATATATCTTCAGCACAACAAATTACAGTATAGTTTCAATTTCTTGCTACTTGAAAATTTCCCACTTCATTTGATACACACCAGTATTTAACAATAATGATAATAATAAATGAATAAATGAAAATTAGAATTTTTATTCTTATCGCATTATACATGTTATGACATACATCTATCGGATACAATCACCTATTTATTTAGGAAATGAAAACCTGACAAAAATAATTCTTAAGCAAACAAGTAGTAATATCGAATTAATAGAAAAATTGATTAATAGAATTATACTGATCTCAAATATTATTTATTATTTGATAAAAGACTGTCAATACATGAATATCTACTGATAAATTTGTTTATATACAGATTACCTGTATATTTATTATAAAGGTGATAATGTTACTCACATGTTCTCGTCATAACAACATATTTACTAACTACAGTGAAAATAGTTGTTTTAAACAGAGTTTGATCTATAATACCATTCGATGGGTAATTAAAAGGTGCATTTGCTGGTAAATTGAAAAATATAGCGTTCTTTTTAAATTAATCAAGTTATAGGCACTTAAGGTTCTTATTTGATTAGTTTTAATTATTGTACAACCTGTATAAGATGGCAAGTTTATTCTAATTTAAATATAAAATATAATCTATTGTTACACTTGACTGTAAATTTCGCTTATAACGGGTGTTCAGAAACATTCGAAGTCAAGTGGGCTTTGAAAAAAAAATCGTATATCTTTACTTAAGTATCTGATTTGTAATAATTATTAAATGTCAACTGTTGTCTGTCAAAAATTGTCAGAATCTAATATCGAAGATACTAATTTATATTTTTTAATTTTGAAAATGGTATTTACAAAGCATTCATGGTTGAAGCATATTTTCGAAATGGTCAAAAGATCGATGGCCAGTGGAAGTATTCAATTCAAGCTTGTTTGGAAGAATTTCGAGATGAATTTCCCAACCTTGCTTTTGATTATAATACTTTTCAGTGTACACTAATCAGAATTGTTCCAGTTTTTCGACAAAGCATATTTTCGAAATGGTCAAAAGATCGATGGCCAGTGGAAGTATTCAATTCAAGCTTGTTTGGAAGAATTTCGAGATGAATTTCCCAACCTTGGTTTTGATTATAATACTTTTCAGTGTACACTAATCAGAATTGTTCCAGTTTTTCGACAAACTGGTAGTGTTGGACGCCAAAAGGGTGGTGGGCGACCAAAAGTCCGGACAGAAGAAGTGATTGGGAATGTTAGAGAAATAATGACTGATGCCCCTAAAACTTCAGTAAGAACTCTTGCTCAATAAACCGGGTTGTCAGTTGGTTCTTGCCATAAATTTTTAATAGAAGATTTACAGTTATTCCCATATCGTATAACTTGTTTGCAAGAAATCCTCGATATTGATTATCCGCGACGATTAGTATTTTGCTAATGGTTTACAAATAATTTTAATGATGATGTCCTAGACACAACTTTCTTTTCAGACGAAGCATGGTTTCATGTTAGTGGATATGTTAACTCGCAAAACATGAGAATGTGGAGTGATACAAAGCCCAATAATTTTTATGTAGAAGCTCATTTACATCCTCAGAAAGTTTGGTGCGCTATAGGTAGAAGAAGGATTATTGGTCTAATTTTTTTTAATGGTACCTTGACTGCAGAAAGATATCGACAGGAAATACTATTGCCTTTCTTTAATCAACTTCGCGATGATGAACTAGCTTTGGGATACTTTCAACAAGATGGGGTTAGAGCTCACACAGCGGGGGAAACAATGAATATGTTACAAGAAGTGTTTGGAAATCGTTTAATTAGTTTGAACAGTGATCATGAACTTCCTCCAAGATCTTGTGATCTTACACCGTGTGATTATTATTTATGGCCTCTTTAAAAAAATTCAATTTATCAAGTACCAGTGCAAGATTATATAGATCTCCAAGACAGAATCATAAATAAAATTAATAAAATTAGAAATAGTCCCATACTGCAAAATGTATTTAGTAGCATTCGGAGGAGGTGCGTAAAATGCTTGGAAGAAGGTGGTGGACATTTTCAACATCTTTCATAATTATGGTCATTATTGTTGGTAATTTATACAACTATAATTTATGATATTTATTATAAGATTGTAATCTAAGGACTCTACAAACAATTTATTTGTTTCAAATTTATTTTAAGCCATTTCTTACAATAATTTGTTGAATGTTAATATATTAAACTAGTACGATAACTAGATACTATTGTCACTATAAGATGAATAAAACCTTTACTTGTAAAGTTATTTCCTCTTAATTCTGCATTGTCTTTTTACATGCTAGAATGCAAGAATGAACAGCATATTAATTGGATTATGTAATTTTTTCCAGTTATCGCATGAAGAGGTGCTATTGTTCAGCAAGAATTCTCTAAAATATCAAAATACTTAATTTGAAATTTGCAAATTAATTACTGTTACCTTCTAAAATCATTACTTGACTAGTTTATATAAATTAATATGGCATATTAAAATAATATATTTCGACATAAACTGACATTTGCGTGTATGATAACCTATAAAATTGTATTAAGTAAATGTATCAATCTATCTCAGACATGACTTCATATTTTCAAGGACTACTTTGACTTCGAATGTTTCTGAACACCCGTTATAACTTAAATGCTTTGTAATTATTTGACACATGAAAATTAGGTTAGATTTTGACAAAATTCAAATTATTTAAAAAATCTTAAGTTTTAGGTATCGGGTGTGCATTTAATACTGAAGCTGACAGTTTGTGTAAAATTTTGGTTAAGTTGGCACTACTGTACGTGATTTCGACCGCAACAATTAACATTAGCGTTCTATACGGTAATCACTTTTGACGTAAATATAAAAATTGATAAAGTCAAACACAATACCCTGAAATTTCGAAATTTTAGGAACAAACTTTACCAAAATTTACTAATTATAATTATTTAAATAAATGGGATAGATTGTGCCGCATTCTAAACAAAAAATGTTAACAATAAAAGCTAACGAAAAACAGGTATTTACGACTGTGGCAAAATATGTTAAACATTACTTGACAATACTATAATTCTCAGTGTGGCAAATAAAAAGCAAAGAAATTTTCAAAATTTGACGGACGTCAGCTTCAGTATTAAACGGACACCCGATATTATAAACTTCATTAAAACATACACTTATTTTGATCGAACAATCCAAAAATGCAATAATATACACGAGATTCCATTTGAAAAAACACAAATTTGATACTTTTAGGGCTTTTGGAACAGCCTGTATAATGTGAAAATAATTTTAAGAAGTAACCATAATAGACCCCCAAATATCCTAAAAGTGAAACTCTTTGAAAGTCAAGCATTTTGGCCACAATATTCCGTGCCGTATAGTGTGTTTTTCATAACATGAATCTTTGGTCTTTTGCTCAAATATCCCAAGCCTGGTCTCACACGTGAAGTTAGTAAACTATGATCGAAACAAATGACGTGTGCTTATAATTTCAAATAGAACAAGTTTAAAGAGATCGCTACTACATGTCTGTTAGAAAGCAAGATTAGTAAGTTATCGTATTCGTTCGTAAAAATTAAATATTCAGGACATTAATAAAAGATTTCAGGTATGCAATCTGGACTCGAACGAACGTTCTGTTTCCTTTATGATTAGGACGCAAAGTACGTGATTTACACTGGATAATATGAATGGTCTAACGAAGCCGCTCTAATCCTAGGATAAAAAATATATTACATTAGCGATGCACATACCGCGGCTCGCCAGCCCGCGGGCCACATGCGACCCACTGTCGATATTTGCGGCCCGCCAACGAATTTTGAAAATTGTTCGAGAAACTACAAAAGTAGGTAAAAATCCATTCAAATCAATATTTCTGTAGGGTTAGATGCGAGAAGAGAGGGAGAGTAGTGAACAAGACGGCATAACGAAAGGACGTGTCTGTGTAAAGTAGTGGAGATATATGACGAAAGAGTGTTTCGCCCGCCTTTTTTGATCAAAATAGACAGCATTTAAGGTATAGTGAAATAAGTATCATTTTTGCTTGCTCGGTAAGAACGCTTTGAAGACGATAACCGTTTATGTTTAGATTTGAAAGAATTCTTTTTATTTACTTTAAAAAATAAAATAAGTAAAAGTGCACGTGTAAATAATAGTCAAAACTAATAAAAATGAATTTGGGACAAATTCCATACGTTTCCGATAGTATTAACACGGCTCCGATGCCAGTTATAAAAACATTTTACAAACTTATTTTTGAATACGAGGGTGATAGACATAGTCGGAAAAAAGTGCGTGAATTTTCGGGCTTCGCTTTCGACAACGGGAGTTAAAGACAAACTGCAATTTATTAGAGACAATTTTACCGTTAGTGAATTAACTTTAATTTCTTGTATTATACGTGTAGATTATAATACTACGGCAGAGAAATTAGCCAAGGCGATTTGTGTAAGTTTAATGGATTTAAATACTTTAAAATGCACAATAGAAAGTGGCAGACAAGATGACGAAACGGAAGAAGAAGATGAAGAAGAAAATGGTGATGAAGAAAACGAGAACAAAGAAAACAACCCCCAGGAAGAAAATAGCGTATGCTCATCTGGTATTGCATCAAATTTGGACAGAACCGTATCAGCAAATGTAGGTATGGGTTTCGCTTTAAATTTTCGAGACATAGAAGATTCTATTCGTCCGTTTGATGGCAGCACATATCCGGTAGAGAAATGGATATCAGACATTGAAGATTTATCAATATTATTTAAATGGGGTGAGTTACACACATTTATTTTCGCAAAAAAGTCTCTAAAAGGCTTGGCCAGACTTTTCATTCAAGGCGGGTCTAAAATAACGACATGGAAAGCATTGAAAGAAGCTTTGTTGACAGAATTTTCGTCAAAATTAAATAGTGCTCAACTCCATCAGCTATTGTCTCAACGGAAAATGTTAAAAAATGAGAGTGTACAAGAATATTTTCTAGTAATGAAGGAATTAGCAAGTCGTGGTTCCATGGAAACGGACGCTTTGTTGCAGTATATTATCGAAGGAATTCAAGATGCCGATTTTAAAAGAAGGCTGAAAATCTACAATGACATTAGGAGTAAAACAACAAGAGGGCCAACAACTAGTGTTCCTTCAAGGATGGAAACGAGATCGAGAAATGAACCAAAGCAGGGAAAGCCTTTGCGATGTTTCAATTGTGGAATAATAGGTCATAAGTCTGTTGATTGTAAATCAAAGAATCTTGGAACAAAATGTTTTAAGTGTAACAATTTTGGTCATCGAAGTTTTGAGTGTAAGGGCAGAGATGATGGAAGATCAAATCAAAGTACATCTACAGCGAACGTCAATATAATTGAGAATTCAGACAGTAGATTATTCAAGACAGTGAGAATCAATGGTGTTTCCGTAGATTTGTTAGTCGATACCGGAAGTCAAGTCAACATTATCAGAGAAGACATGTTAGAAGCTATTGGATCACCTGTATTGTACAAATCAAGTATAACATTGAATGGATTTGGTATGTCAAGTATAGAAGCCATAGGTTTTTTCCCGTGTATGGTTAACATAGATGAGGGTAGTTATTTTTGTACTTTTCATGTGGTTGGCAATGGTGTTATGCCAATGGGAGGCGTGTTAGGAAATGAACTACTAGCTCAGGCCGATTTGGTAATTAATCAAGATGGCATCAAGGTGATTAAAAAGCATGAAAATGTATCGTTTGCAAATATGGAAATCCAGGAAGAAGAATTAGACATCGGATTGGAAATAAGCGACGAATTGAAGGATGAAATAAAAGATATGGTTTATTCTTATAAGCCCAAGAAGGCCAAAAGTGCGAATGTCGAAATGAAGATTATCACCAAGAACGAAGAACCAATTGCACATAGACCGAGACGATTGCCATTTATGGAAAGATCAATTGTGGATCAACAAATCGAGGAATGGTTGAATGATGGAATAATAGAACCAAGTACATCTGATTACTCAAGTCAAGTGGTAGTGGCTCGTAAAAAGAACGGATCGCCCAGAGTATGCATCGATTTCCGTAAAATAAACAGAATGGTGGTGAAGGATCGTTATCCATTGCCATTAATTGAGGACCAATTAGACAAACTGCAAGATGCCCAAATTTTTAGTACTATCGATTTGAAGAATGGATTTTTTCATGTAAACGTAGAAGAACAGAGTGGAAAATATACATCATTTGTTACACACAATAATCAGTATCAATTTCGTAAGATGCCTTTTGGCATGTGTAACGCTCCAGCAGTTTTTCAACGATATATTAATGTTATTTTTCGAGATTTATCTAACAAAAATATCGCTTTGCCGTACATGGATGATTTAATTATTCCTGCCTCTGACGAATTCGAAGCTATTCGTAGATTGAAACTAGTTTTTCAGAAAGCTGAGGAATATGGTCTGGAAATAAACGTCAAGAAATGTCAGTTTTTGAAGAGACGAGTTGAATTCCTTGGTCATTTGATAGAAGGAGGAAAAATATTTCCATCATATGAGAAAACTCAAGCCGTTACACGTTTTCCTGAACCAAAAACAGTCAAACAAGTGCAGAGTTACTTAGGGTTAACGGGATACTTTAGAAAATTTATACCATATTACTCCATCATAGCCAAACCTCTAAGTGATATGTTGAAGAAGGGGGCTCAGTTTCGTTTCGATGAAAATGAGCGTGCCGCTTTTCAAGAACTCAAAAGAATGCTAACAAACAAACCAGTTCTGGATATACACAAGCAAGGAGCAGAATTAGAATTACATACGGATGCATGTCAGGAAGGATATGGAGCAATCTTATTTCAAAAATCGATCAAAGACAATCGCTTCCATCCGATTTACTATATGAGCAAGAAAACTTCAGATGCAGAGAAACGGTACAGTAGCTACGAATTGGAAGTCCTAGCAGTGATTGAAGCGCTGAAGAAATTTCGTGTTTATTTATTGGGTACTCATTTTAAAGTTGTTACGGATTGCTCAGCCTTTCAAAAGACCATAAACAAGAAAGACCTAACCACCAGGGTAGCTCGATGGATTATGTTATTGGAAGAATATGACTATAACATTGAACATCGTCCATCTACAAGAATAAAACACGCGGACTCACTCAGTAGGAACCCAGTAATGACTGTCAGTACTGATGGTATCATCAAACGAATTCGAGATGCACAAGAAACAGATGTGTTGCTGAAACCAATAAAAGAGATTTTAAAAGAAAAGCCTTACGAAGACTATGCTCTTAGAAATGGCATTTTGTATAAAGTCGTTGACGGTCGTGAACTTTTAGTGGTGCCGAAGTTAATGCAAATGGAAATGATACAAGAAGCACATGGTAAAGGACACTTAAGTGCAAAGAAGATAGAGCAAATAATGAAAGAAGATTACTTTATCTTTAATTAAAAACGAAGATAGAAAAGTGTATTGCGAATTGTGTTCCTTATCTACTAGTAAACCGAAAGAGAGGGAAGCAAGAAGGATATTTGCACCCGCTTCACAAAGGGGACGTACCTTTGAACACATACCATATTGATCATCTTGGACCGTTGGAATCGACGAACAAAAATTATAAGTACATCCTTGTAGTGGTGGACGCCTTCACTAAATTCATTTGGTTATATCCAACAAAGACGACAACAGCACGTGAAGTAATCAATAAGTTGAAACAGCAAAAGGAAATATTCTGAAACCCGGCGTGCAATATTTCCGATAGAGGTACAGCTTTCACAGCAGAAGAATTCAATACTTATTGCAATGATGAAGACATAAAGCATTTCACCGTAACAACAGGATTGCCACGAGCAAATGGGCAAGTAGAAAGAGTGAATGCAACGATTATTCCTATTCTTTCGAAACTATCTGTAGACGATCCAACCAAGTGGTATCGTCACGTGGGGAAGGTTCAATAGGTACTAAATTCTAGTTACCACAGAAGTATAGGAACTACACTGGTACTAAAATGAGAGGAGGAAATAGCAACATTAGAGAATTGATAGAAGAAGAAATTGTCAAAAAATACGACGAAGAACGAGACGGATTACGAAATACAGCGAAAGAACAGATTGTAAAAATTCAAGAAGAAAACAGAAAATACTACAATCTGAGAAGAGGAAAACCTACCAAATATAAGGTGAACGACGCAGTTGCGATAAAACGAACGCAATTTGGACCAGGTCTTAAAATAAAACCAAAGTATTTGGGACCTTACAAAGTAGGTAAAGTTAAAATGAATGATACTTACGAGGTAACGAAGAGTGGTTTTCACGACGGTCCCATCCACACGACCACTTGCGCCGAATATATGAAGCCCTGGATGAATGAAGATGTGTCGTACGGGTCGGACGAAATGCAGGACGGCCGAGATGTAGGGTTAGATGCGAGAAGAGAGGGAGAGTAGTGAACAAGACGGCATAACGAAAGGACGTGTGTGTGTGAAGTAGTGGAGATATATGACGAAAGAGTGTTAGTGAGTTAAGACAAAAGTTAAGACGAGAGTTAAGACGAAAGCCAAAGACGAAACTTAAGACGAAACATTCTCGTATGTTATTACCTTAGTTAAATATAACACCTATCTTGTAACTGTTTAAATAAAATCTTACATTTCTTAACTTTCTATTTTATTCTAACTTTTGTAATTGTTAGTAAGATATGTATCTTTAAGTACCTACTACTTTCTTGTTCAGGTTTACTACGTAGGACAGGTATGCTCCTCGTCGTTCCAAGCATATTGTTACGAGACTAGAAATCTGCTGAACCAACTAGATTACTCGAAGATTCGCGAAACACGTCGATATTATCCCCGCACAATGTGGTAGGTTCTCGATGTTAGGCAACTCGTATAAAAACAACGCATCGCCCGCTATCGGGGCAATTAAGTTTTAACTACAGACAAGCGAACGTTATATTGTTTGAATTGTAATCTGTGAAGAATAAATATTTCGTCGTTGGAACTTGGCATCTACTTACGTAACAATATAATATCAATTTTGATATGGATAAAGCAGGCCCCAGTAAAAATCGTAGTCGTAAGGTTGAAGATGAAAATCGACAGTTTCTAGATATTTGGACCGAAAAATACTTTTTTATTTCATCGCATAACAAAAGTGTCTGTTTAATATGCAAGAGTAGTGTTTCTATTCCGAAGGAATATAATGTGAAAAGGCATTATGAAACCCAGCATCATACTTTTACCAAATTAACCGGCGAAAATCGAACGCAAAAAATTTCCACTTTAGAAAGGGAATTAATAGGCCAGCAAGCTATGTTTACAAAACCAATTCAAGATGCTGAAACAGCTACTGAAGTTAGCTTTGAAATATCTCGAATAATAGCGAAAACTTGTCAGCCTTTTAAAGATGGTGAGTTTGTTAAGCAGTGTTTAGATATCGCCGCAAAAAAATGTGTCCGAAAGACGCAAAGAAGTTTGAGAAAATTCAGCTAAATCGGATAACTGTTCAAAGAAGACTTACCACATTAGCAGCTAATATAGAAAAGCAATTAGCTACGAAATCGAAAAGTTTTGAGTATTTTTCTATAGCACTCGACAAATCTACAGATATAAGTTCCACTGCTCAACTCATAATATTTTTACGAGGTGTAACGCAAACTTTTGAAGTGAGTGAAGAACTGATTGGTATGAGTTCTTTGACAAGTCAAACCAAGGGGAGTGACATGCTCAAAGCTCTTCTGGAAAAATGTTCTATAATGAATTTGGATTAACGAAATTATCTGGAATTACGACTCACGGAGCACCTTCAATGGTTGGAAGTAAATCTGGGATAATAACTATGTTAAAAGAGTATTTACAAACTAAAAACATAGATACCAAGGAATTAATGCAGTTTCATTGCATTATACATCAAGAGGCCCTCTGTTCAAAATTATTGGGATTTGAAAATGTGATGAAAGTTGTAGTACCTACTGTAAACTTTATAAAATTACGAGGTCTCAATCACCGACAATTCACACAATTTCTCGAGGATATTGAAAGCGAATATGGTGATCTCCTGTTTTACACTGAAGTAAGGTGGCTAAGTCGTGGGTTGTCACTAGAGCGGTTTCTTAACTTGATTGAAGAAATCAAAATATTTCTGGCGGAAAAGAAAAAGGACGTCTCCGAACTCGACAACCCTGATTGGCTGTGTGACTTAGCGTTTCTTGTAGACATCACAAATCACTTGAATGTATTAAATACGCGACTCCAAGGCAAAGATCAATTGATTTCGCAGTTATACTCTCATGTTTCGTCCTTTCAATGCAAATTGAGTCTTTTCAGGACACAAATCAATTCAGCTAATTACAGCCATTTTCCGAAATACAAAAAAATTACGGAGAAATTCAATAAAGCTGATGTCAATTTCGCTTATGTTGAAAAAATTGATATTTTAATACAAGCTTTTCATGATCGTTTTCTAGACTTCAAAAAAGTTAAACCTCTATTAGAAATTTTCAGCAATCCTTTCAACATTTCACCCGAAAATGCACCGGAATCATACAGCTGGAATTGATAGACATGCAAAATGATGATAATTTACGAAACAAGTTTAATGAAGGTAATTTACTCAACTTTTACCGTTGCATTGACAAAACCGCTTATAAAGAGTTGCGAATAAATGCATTGAAATGCGCAAGCTTATTTGGATCGACGTATATTTGTGAGCAAACGTTTTCATTGATGAAACTTAACAAAAGAAAAAATCGAAACCGTATGGCAAATGAAAATCTGAAAGCAATTTTACGTGTGGCGACAAGTAATGTGGAGCCAAACATAAACAAAATTGTTAGGTCAATGCAATGTCAGGCATCAAAATAATAAAACATGAAATATTACATTGTAATGATTAGATTACATTACGATTACATAATTACAACAAACATTTTTGAATGTTCTTTTATTTTTATCATTTGTAGTAATTCATACTATTTAAAAATAAAAATATTTGTGTTAATAAGTATTCTTTGTAGTTGCCCGTCCTTGGTTTATAATTTTCCCGAGTGGCCCCTGTTCCCTATAAGTCTGTGCATCCCTGGATTAGAACTTAGTGGATCCAAAAAAATGTTTCAACTTCACATCATGTTAAGTTTAATGAAATATCCGAATTCGTGGAGACTGTGTAACAAATTTCCACATTTATCTGATGCCAAACTTAATTTATATTACGACTAATAGAACATTAGACTTTATTCCAATGTTTTTCTAAAATGAATTAAATTACGTAATATTTTACGCAACGTGTAAAAATAGAAAGAGTTCCAGGAAGATTAGTTTGAGGTCTTAATTAAAATACTTTCATCAATTCTCCTTACTCTTCACATGAGTTGAATGCTAATTGAATTAATTAACGTAAAAAGTTTCTTACGACAACTTGTCCTTCATATCATTAACATTTGGTTTTATTCGATCTCTTCGAAGAGAAGTTACCGTTTAAATACTCAACTAAATATGCTTCATGGAGAATATGGTAAGTCTTTTAATGAAATTAATTCGCTACAGCTTGTGCTGAAGTATTTTGAGAAGAGAATCAAAACTCGTAATTACCCTGAAAACTTCAACAACATCTGTAACCTAAACCAATTCTTGTCTGTTTGTTTTCGTTCTATTTTGAACGGATAATTTATTATTATCTTGGTGTATTGTTATAAATTTTTTAGTTATGAGATGCGATGTAAAATACAATACATTTACATTTTCAGTTTGAAAGGGAATTGATATTTATATGATTGATTACACAGGTCTACAAAATTAAACTTTTTGACAGATGTTTTCATTTTGAAAACTGATTTTATATAATTTTGGTAGGCTGATTTCAAAAATTCTATGCATTTATTTGTATCACGTAAGGTTTTTTTTGTAAATATTAAATGAAAAAACACGATATTTCTAAAAAAATTTATTTGTTTATTGAGTAAAAAGGTGGAATACAAGTTAAAAAAGTGGAAAAAAATATTTTACTGTCTTTTTTAAGTGAAATCTTTGTCTTTTTGCCAGAAAGCTGCGTTGTCCGGACATTCGGTTGTATGTTTTTAAGGGCATACCCCGTTTTAACATCCAGCAGTAGTCCGCCATCATCGTTATGCTCGATCTGCCTTGGTATAGCCGTTCCATTTCCTTAATGTCTTGGTGAAACCTCTCTCCCTGTTCTTCGCTAACTGCTCGAAGATTTTCAGGAAAATAGTTCAAGTGTGAAAACAGGAAATGCACTTTCAAACTCATATTACAACCTAGACGATGAAAGTGTTGTAACATATTTTGAACCATATTTTCGTAGTTTTCGTCCTTAGAGTTCCCAAGAAACTTATCAATTATTTCTTTAAATGAAACCCAGGCGTTTTTCTCGACATTGCCCATTGTGTTTTGAAAATCCTTGTCTTTGCATAATGTTCTTATCTGCGGCCCAACAAAAATACCTTCTTTTAACTTGGCATCGGATAAGGCTGGAAATGTCTCGCACAAATATTTAAAAGACAGTCCATTTTTGTCTAGGGCTTTAACGAACTGCTTCATCAAGCCAAGTTTGATATGGAGAGGAGGCAGTAAAACTTTTTTGGGGTCAACTAAGCTATCTCTTAATACATTTTTGCTACCAGGTGTAAGGCTTGTTCTAGAGGACCATTCTATTTGAGTCCAATGTCTATCCCTTGCTCGACTATCCCACTCACAAGTAAAGCATAGAAATTTTGTATAACCTCCTTGTTGTCCTAGTAGCATGCACAGCACTTTAAGGTCGCCACAAAGCATCCACTGATGTTCTTGGTAGTTTATTTTCTTTAAAAGAAGTTCAAAATTTTCATACGTTTCCATTAAATGTACCGAATGGGCAACGGGAACCGAGGCCAGCTCGTTACCATTGTGCAATAAAACGCCTTTTAAACTACGCTTACTTGAGTCAATAAACAGGCGCCATTCTTCTTTTACATACGGCACATTTCCTAATTTTGAAATTAAGTCAGGAATATTGTTGCAATACACTAGCGGTCCGTCTTGAGTAAAATATTGACATAACTCTTTTTCGCGATCCCGGTAAAAACTTGATGTGACAGAAAAATATTAATTCTAGCCGTTGGAAATAGTACCGCTTCATTAACTCTTGAGTTTGGACGATGTAATCGGAAATTCACTTCTGCAAGCAAATCACCTGTCTTATAAAGAATTACATTTTTTGTGAAGTTTGAACTAATTCGGTGTCGTCTTGCTTCTAGCGAATCAACTCCATTACGATACAAGAGCAACTTATAGTCCAAACAACGACGAGGGTAGAGTAAAATCATTTTCGGATGAGACTGGCGCAGAAACACATTTTAGTAATTAGAAAGAGAGCCACCTCATAAATGAGAGAAACAGCTAGTAGTATAAATCCGTGTACTATACGAGCCACAAACGTTTATCGATTATTTGTCAGTCGGTACCAGGCATTTGATCGGTGTGTTTCGTAGTGGTGTTGTACGTACATGGATAGTTTTCCTATTTGTAATATTATTGTTGTGTTTTATCTATTAATTAATTTTTTTTCAAAGCTATTCAAGAGTAAGAATACATCCTCTTGTAAGTAGAAATATACTTATCATAAAATTCCTGAAAATTTAGTTGTATTTATTTACACAGGGTAAAATGTCTGATATGGCAACAAACTCTGTCCTGGAGGAAGTGAGCCCTTGTTCGAAAAAGAGAAAAGTTATTCTTGAACAATCTCGTGAAATAATTTTCAATGTATATAACTATTTTAAAAAACAAGGTGTGACAGGTAAATATATTTACAAATTAGGTGGATACATAATATTTAACCTGTAATAATATTACTTTTTTAAATCAAATTCAAAATTATAATTTATGTTGTTCATCATTTATAGGTCAGCTGCTAGATACAGTTGCAGAAGCAACAGGTATTTCTAGGACTGTAGCACTGTAGGTCGAATAATTAAAGAAGGTCATGCTGTTGAAACAAGAAAAGTAAATTCATTCTTATCGACAAAAATAAAATCGATTTTTCAAGGGATGAAGACTGAAGATTTTAAATGTTTCAAAATATATTATATTAATTTTGTCATCAGCGAAAATAAATATTTGATTATACATTGTGTGTATGTATATTTGTTTTAATAAATACAAACATTTTTCTAGGCACATGCTTATGTATTTATCTTCTTTTAATGTCTCTAAAGTGAGATTTTGGTTAGGAGTAAAATTATAATGAGAAAAACCAAAATTAAGGTTAATGAAAACCATATTACAAAATATGGATTAATATAATAATAATTTGTAAATACAAAGTCTTAAATGTGAAAGCACAATAAAAAGAAATATTTCATTGTAAAATACAATTTATAAAAAATTTGTTACATAATACCAATTGATTTAATAATTATTTTATTCTTCGCGAAGTAATAAGTTTATTTAAAATCGACAACAAAACATAATTATTATGGTTTAATATAACTAAATATTATTTAAATTTAAAACTGCCGCCTATATTGTCAAGACTGCTCAATGTTTTTAAGGTGTTCAGTATTTTTGTAACGTCATCGCTCGCGCATCTTCAGTCTCATCCGAAAGTAATTTTACTCTACGTTTGATCAACTTTATAATTTAAATACTTTAGAAACTTGCGCTGTATAGATTCAATTGCATTAATATAGCAATCATATATTGGATACCACACGACAACGGTATATTCTAACTTGCTAACAACCAACGCGTAAAAAAGTGACTTGAGTGAAGCTATGTTGGCAAGTCCTTACACGTACGGATAATCAAACCCAATTATCGATATGCTGACGTAACGACTTGTGAAACATTATCAGCGAAGTAACTCTAAGATCATTGACATGCGTTTTTCGGTTGATTGCGATGTTGTCAACAGAATAATTGGAAAGAAATCCATTGGGTTTTTTGGCGAACGATATGAAACAATATTTGTCGATGTTTAAATTTAATTTGTTTGAAGAGCACCAATTTGTGACACGATCCAGGTTCTCTCGAAGAAAGGCAGTGACGGCTGGTACTAAAGGGCACAAGGGCACGTGCCCACCTAATGACCAAGATAAACACAGAAAGGAATTCGCACAATATTTAATTTTATTATTTTGACGTATTTTTATAACGATGGTATCAAAGTTTCCTTCCGCACCACAGACACTATGCCAACGCTCAAAACTTTGTTCTGGGACACGATTTCAGATGTACTTATTCCGAGTATGAATCGGCCGGGTCCGCTTATCTTCGCCATATGCACTTATGCGATCGCTTTGGGCACAAAATAGCGCCTTGTGTGCATTGTGATTGTACTGTTTTCGGTGCGTACCGCACGTGTATGATTTCAAAGGCTTGAAGTGACGTTTATTATTAACGATGGAAGCTAACTGTGTGCAAAATCTTTTTAAAGAAACCGCTATCATTTGAGGAAAAACTGTTAATTAAGAAGAAAGGAAGACCTATCCCTTCAATAAAAATATATATGAAAATTATGAGTGGATTTGCGGATGTTCACTAACAAATAAACTATTTTGTTTTATCAGCTTAATTTTTAAGAAAGAGGTTAGTGCGTGGAATAAACAAGGGTTGAATGATTTAAAGCATATCGCAGACCGGGCAAAGAAACACGAAATTTCCGTTTCTCACATGAATGCATGCGTCGATTTTAGTGTTCTAGGCAAAGTGAGCATACGTGAAGAGTTAGACAGTGCTTATTTGCGACATAAAATTAAGTACAGCGAAGGTGTGGAAAAAAAATTGTCATATTTTGCGCCGGTTAATTATGTAAAATTTAGATATAATAAAACACAGTTGTATAGTTTCAAAATAATATATATGCACTACATATGTTTCACCACACTGTGGCTTCATCAGGTGGATGAATATACTAATTCAAAATATCAATTAGATCTTATATATATCAATACAAAGTACAGAACTAATCTTATTCTAAGAGGGGGTGGACATGTATGAGTTTTAAGTTTAGTAGGGGGGAGTTATTTATGTCTAGTTGGTCATTTAAAATTATACCTAATTTATTATATTTGTTAATTTCTAAACTTTCTAACATATTAAGTTTTTTACTTTTATCTAGAACATGCAAAGTTTTAAAATTAGTGTTGAATTTGTGATTATGTTCTAGGCAATGATTGGCAAAAGTTGAGTCTGTCTTCTTGTCTCTGTGGCTTCTTTCATGTTCTTTCATTCTAATATCAAATGTCCGTCCTGTTTGTCCGACATACACTTTTTTACAATCTTCGCATGTCAACTTGTAAACCCCTGAGTTTAATCTATTGTCCATTTTATCTTTGTTGTTTTTTATAGCGTTTTGTAAGGAATTGTTGGTTTTGAATTAAATGGTCTCTTCTTTACTTGTTTTTATTAAGTTTCCTACTTTGTTTGAAATTGTACCGATGTATGTGATAGAATTATAACTGAATGTTTTATTGTTTTTTACTGTGGGGTAAATTGAAGATATCGTTTTAGATTTCTGTAGTTTTTTTAGAATATTATTAATTAAATTTATGGTGAAACCGTTATTTAGCGCTATAACGTGTATTCTATTTAATTCTATATCGAAGTTTTCTTTACTCAACGGGACGTTAATTAGTCTGTGAAGCATTGATTGATAAGCAGATAATTTGTGTGTAATGGGGTGAAACGAATTTGCGTGTATAGTTGTGTCTGTATGTGTAGGCTTATGGTAGATAGAAAATTCATGTTTTTTAGTTGTGTGTGTTATAGTGAGGTATATAGACCTCACTATAACACACACAACTAAAAAACATGAATTTTCTATCTACCACAAGCCTACACATACAGACACAACTATACACGCAAATTCGTTTCACCTCTGTATGTGTAGGCTTGTGGTAGATAGAAAATTCATGTTTTTTAGTTGTGTGTGTTATAGTGAGGTATATAGACCTCACTATAACACACACAACTAAAAAACATGAATTTTCTATCTACCACAAGCCTACACATACAGACACAACTATACACGCAAATTCGTTTCACCCCATTACACACAAATTATCTGCTTATCAATCAATGCTTCACAGACTAATTAACGTCCCGTTGAGTAAAGAAAACTTCGATATAGAATTAAATAGAATACACGTTATAGCACTAAATAACGGTTTCACCATAAATTTAATTAATAATATTCTAAAAAGCTACAGAAATCTAAAACGATATCTTCAATTTACCCCACAGTAAAAAACAATAAAACATTCAGTTATAATTCTATCACATACATCGGTACAATTTCAAACAAAGTAGGAAACTTAATAAAAACAAGTAAAGAAGAGACCATTTCATTCAAAACCAACAATTCCTTACAAAACGCTATAAAAAACAACAAAGATAAAACGGACAATAGATTAAACTCAGGGGTTTACAAGTTGACATGCGAAGATTGTAAAAAAGTGTATGTCGGACAAACAGGACGGACATTTGATATTAGAATGAAAGAACATGAAAGAAGCCACAGAGACAAGAAGACAGACTCAACTTTTGCCAATCATTGCCTAGAACATAATCACAAATTCAACACTAATTTTAAAACTTTACATGTTCTAGATAAAAGTAAAAAACTTAATATATTAGAAAGTTTAGAAATTAACAAATATAATAAATTAGGTATAATTTTAAATGACCAACTAGACATAAATAACTCCCCCTACTAAACTTAAAACTCATACATGTCCACCCCCTCTTAGAATAAGATTAGTTCTGTACTTTGTATTGATATATATAAGATCTAATTGATATTTTGAATTAGTATATTCATCCACCTGATGAAGCTACAGTGTGGTGAAATATATGTAGTGCATATATATTATTTTGAAACTATACAACTGTGTTTTATTATATCTATATAATGAAGTTTCAACAAGTATCTCCTTCGTCGATTATTAATATGTAAAATTTTGCGGAGCTTTTGAATTGGTGTTACGAGGCCACAATGAGACATTGACGTCGGAAAATCCAGGTATGTATGTAGGCTTAATTAACTTTGCAGCTGAATTAGACGCTGTATTTACAAGACATATGAAAGGTTCACAAGTGTTTGAAGGTGCCTCAAAACTATTCAGAACGAATTGCTAGATGCAATGTGGCAAATTTACAAGCAGGAAATATTACAAGAAATTAAATCTGAAAATTTCATTGCTTTGGTGGCCGATGAAACTACAGACACCTCTAATAATCAGAAAATGGTTGTTATTATTCGATACGTAGACAAATTTTTGAACAATTTTGACCTTTTTTTGGCCGAGTGTACATAATGCTGATGTATTAGCAAAACATTGCTGAATGAATGGCAAACTATTTTAAATTCTCCTTCTGGGTCTGATAACAATAAACTAATCGCTCAAAGTTACGATGGGGCGTCCTTGATGATTGATAAGACAAATGGTGACCAAGCTATTATCGAAAGAACAGTTCCACATGCACATTATATTCACTGTTACGCGCATCAATTTAATTTAATTATTAAACGAGCGGCGCAGTGCAATAAAAATATAAAAATTTTCTTTGCAAATTTGCAGTCATTTTCAAGTTTTTTTCTCGATCTCCAAAACGAACGGTAATTCTTGATGAAATAGTCAAACGTAGATTACCACGCGCTGCTCCTACACGCTGGATTTTCAAAAGTCGAACTGTGAACACATTATTTGAATATACAAAAAAGTTTAAGTATATCAATACGTTAAGCACGTATTACGCATTTGTTACAAATGAAACAGACATGTAAAAAAATACACATCTGTAACTGTAAACATGGACAACACACCTCATATTTTCCAGCTTTTTACTTCTGCTTAAGACATATGTTTCTGCTATTACTATTAAGCTTAGCTTAACTGACGACGCTTAATAGTAATAGCAGAAACATATTGCTATGAATAGTGAGTTAGTAGTTGGATGTACCACTATTCACTCTGTCCAGCTTAGATACTCAGTTGATTACTTTCTTTAAATGGGACTGCTTTCCTCTCCGGGTTTCCAATGGAAAACGTGGAAAAATAATTGTATTAATACCACAATCAGGCGCCACACAAAATTTATTTGTGAAAATTGTTAGTCTTACTGAAGTTACTGTTAAGCACAAATAGAAGGGTAAACAAAATGATATGCACAATTTTACTCAAATGAATCTTTAATTTAAAAAAAAAGGAAAAAGAAAAAATTCTTTAAAAAGTATAAAGAATTGTGTAATACAAACTTACACTTAGAGGTAAAAAAATTTGTTGAAAATGACCGCAAAACAAATCCAAACGTCCTCTGATTACTTCCGAACTAAATTAAAATTAATAAATTCCAAAAAATGGTTTTTAATTTCACCCCAGATAAACAACTTCAAAAGGTAAACAACCAGAACTGACAAACCGAAGCAAATCTCTTACACATGCGCAGTCACATGTAATAAAAACTCTGCCCTTGAACACCAACGTGCAAAATTTAAGTTATAGAAATTTTTTACAAGAAACTTTAAAAAACTTTCTTTGTCATTTATATATTAACAACGATTAAAATATATATATCAAAATTCACAATTGAAAATACAATATTAAATGCATACAAATTATAATAATACAATATAAATTAGTAATAATATTTTTAACTTACTTATATGAAAAAATATTTTTTCACCAGACACCTTGAGCTAGAAGAACGTATAAAATTAAACTACGAGATCAGCTAAACTCGTATTAAAATAACGATAATGAATTCAAGCACATCAACAAAATTAAATCAAATCACGAATCTACAAATCTAAGATAAAAGATATATCTTATCACACGTCTTCTTAACTCGGATAACAGTTAGTGTCTGAAGCGGATATCAAATCCGGCGTGCCACCACACAAATCAAAATATCAGTTCAACATAAAATCTGCACTAATAAATAATAAATTTGACAAATTATACACTGGCATCAAAAATAAATGTACAATATAAAATAATGTTAATTTTACAAAATGTTGCGGGGAAAAATCCACAGCAATATGTCTTAAGCAGAAGTAAAAAGCTGGAAAATACGAGGTGTGTTGTCCATGTTTACAGTTACAGATGTGTATTTTTTTACATGTCTGTTTCATTTGTAACATTATTTGAACATCAGAATTCTTGCAAAGAATATTTAGACAAAATTATTGACGAATATGGGATGGATTCAGTTACTATTAGTGAACCAAGTGGTTTATTGAAACATTTGAATTGCCCGGAATTTTACTACTGGTTGAAAATATTTAATTTCATCATGCCACATGTTGAAATATTATTTAATCAGACTCAAATGCGCGGGATTGACAGTGCTCAACTGCAAAAGGCAATTGAACAATTCCAACAGCAAATTACTCACATTATAAATTTAAAAAATTCTACTGACAATGACAATCAAGAACGCAATAATGAAGAACCTGCAAGGAAAAGACAAAAAAAACGACAAGCTGGAGATAACAGAGCTCTTATTGCAAAGGAAGTATGTGACACTATTTTAAGCTAAATCGGTCGCTTAGTAGCGACCGATTTGATTTTAGGGATCACTTAAGTGCAGCAAAATTATTTTATTCTCAAAATTTTAAAACTTATAGTCATTCATTTCCACAAAAAAAATTTTGATGAAACTGTGAAATCTTATCCTATGTTGAACAGTGTAAAATTGAAGAATGAACTTTCAGTCATTTATGAGCGCGATGACATGTGTGACGTAGGTGGTGTTTTGCCACTTTTAGTGCTCATAACAGACAACAACCTAAAAAAGGTTTTGACGGAAACATACAAACTGTTGAATATTATTTGTACAACGCCCATGTCGATAGGAGAATGTGAACGATGTTTTTCCACCCCTCAAACGCATTAAAACTTTTCTGAGAAGCACAATGTCAGAAGATCGACTGAACGCATTGGCGGTCCTATCAATAGAAAAGAAGTTCATCCAGTCTATCCCGGATTTTCACAACAAAATCATAAACGTCTTTTACAGCATGAAAAATAGGAGAATGGATTTTATGTACAAAAAATAGGTAAGTTTTTTTTTGTGCCCACCCTCTTTCATAACTCACGAGCCGCCACTGCTGTCTTTAGGCCGAAAATTATACGCATCGCTCTTTTTTGCATTAAGAATATTCTTTGGCTCGACGACGAGGATCGCCAATGTATTATGCCATATCGCAGAACTGATCAGAAGTTTGAGTGATAAAAAGTTTTTAATATATCCGGACTGCATGTCCTTTTCAGGGATCTCAATGCAAAACATATTTTCTCCAATCGTTGATAAAAATTTTGTATATGATTTTCCTATTTCAAATTACTGTCTATCACTAAACCCAACACCCTAGTCCGATCATTGATGGAAAACCTGTGACGATTTAATCCAGTTTATGTATCTATTCGGTTTCGATTTTATATTTTAGAATAAAACTCAAGCTATTTTTTCTTTATTAACAGAAAGTTTGTACGCTTCAAACCATAGACATAAATCGTCATATGCAAGGTTAGTTAATTGACATAACTCCTCTATCGTGTTTCCTGTAACAATTACACTTGCATCGTCGGCGTAATTAATGACTGTACAATTGATTCCCCCAAGACATAAAGAGATGTCATTAATGAAGACTAGAAATAGTGTTGGGCCAAGGATTGAACCCTGTGGAACCCCGATATCAATACTTACATCTTCAGATGTATTGCCTGCACAACGTACTTTTTGAGTTCGATTATTTAAATATGATCGAAGCCAGTCATGAGCAATCGCTCTAATGCCAATCTTTTCCAACTTATACAACAGATATTTATGATTAACACAGTCAAATGCTTTGGATAGATCAATAAACAACCCCAATGTAGGCTTACGACTATCCAAATTTTTATATAACGCAGTTAATAAGGTATATAGAGCAGTACCGATGTTTTTACCACTTTGTGTCTCACTTAGTATGTTATTTCTAATTAGAAAAGTAATTAATTTTTTGTTCATCAAATATTCATACACTTTGGAAAACATAGGCAGTGTATTTATTGGCCTGTAATTGGCAATAGAGTTTATGTCACCTTTCTTATGAAGAGGATGTACAATAGACTTTCTTAGTTTTTAAGAAAATATTCCATTCTAGAAAGATAAACTGATAACATGGAACAAAGGTGCGGGAACATGTTCTATACAACACTTCAGAAAAAATGAAGATATATGCTTGAAGATATACAAATGCTTGGCTCGATACAACGAAATTTACAAAGATCTCTTAGCTAAAAGCAAACAACCTAAAATAACAGATTTTTGCAAAAAATAGAGAATGAACCTAGAGATGCTATTGAACAAAGAATAGAACATAAGGAAATTTCGCCAAAAATAAAACGTCGTCGAGTGATAACTAGTAGTGATGAAGAAGACATTATGTAATACCTATGTTTGTACAACTTTTTATTAATTATTGCTTTAATAAATAAAAATTTAATACTGGTAGCCGTAACTTTGTGGTAATTCATTTTGAAAATAATAAAATAAAATAAAACAATAACTTTGTTATACCACTTTATTCACATGTAATAGTGACCGCGGTTTCGACATATAATGTCATTATCAAACTGCAAAAGTTACAGGCCTACATAGATCTTATAAATGACACAAAAAAATATGGGGGTGGTTTACGATGTTATTTAAAATTACTACTATATATTTAACTATTATATACAACATTGGAAAAGAGGTGTATATATAAGATCCAACTGGTCGTTAAGAACAATATCTATTGTGTTGTTTCCGCTTTTAAAAATTTCAAGTGACTCTAAAAGATTTAATTTACGACCTTTCTCGGCCAAATGCAATATTTCATGATGACCAAATGTATGCCTTTTTGTAATAAGATGGTTTGTGAATGTTGAATCTGTCTTCTTTAGTTTATATGACCTCATGTGTTCTTTTACCCGTATAATAAAACTTCGACCAGTCTGACCTATATATACACTTTTACAATCATTACAATATAATTTGTACACTCCTGATTTATTATTGATATCTGTTTTGGTTTTGCGTTAAAAATGAAATTACTTGTTTTTACATATGGTTTGTAAGCTATACTAATATTACTATAATTTTTTGAAATTGTATTTCCAATTTGCTCGCTTATTTTACCGAAGTAAGTTAACGAGACAAATTGTTTCAAATTAGCACTATCTTTAGGATATACTAAACTAAGGGCCACTTGTAACTGTTTTTTCTTTAGTATACTGTCAATTACGCTACTTTTATAACTATTGCTTACCGCGATTTGTTTTATAGTATTGATTTCACGAACAAAAGATTCATTAGACAAAGGAATATTTAATTCTCTATGCATCATAGAATTAAAAAATGAATGTTTGTGTGTCTTAGGGTGTAGTGAATCTTTGGGAATAATGCAATCAGTGAAAGTAGGTTTACGATATATATCAAATTTTAAGCTCTGATCTAATTTGTTTAATTTTAAATCCAGGAAGTAAATACTGTTATTCTCTTCTATTTCTACTGTAAAATTTATATTAGAATGGATTGAATTTGTGTAGTTCAGAAATGTTTGTAGTTGTCTATGAGTACCCTTAAAGCAAGCTAGAATGTCGTCTACATACCAATACCAAAATTTAATATGTTTTTTACCTAGTTGTGATGAAAGAATTTTTTCTGTAATATGCTTCATGAAAATTTCAACTAATAGAGGACTTAGAGGTGAGCCCATTGCCAGACCTTCTGTTTGTTTGTAGAATTAGTTGTTAAATGTAAAGTAACTTTTGTTGGTGACTAACTCCGTTAGAGATATGATTTCGTGTATAACAACCGGGTTTGTATTTTTCTTTACTAATATGTTTTCTATTAACCTTAAGCATTCCTTATGTGGTATTTTTGAAAACATGTTGGAAACATCAAATGATACCAGGATTTCTGTCTTTTGTATATTACAATATTTTAATTTAGCTGTTAACTGTATTGCGTTTTTTATGGAAGAGCTATCTGTAAATTCGGTATATTGTCTAATTATTATATTTAATTTTTCGGCTATTTTTTTATTGGGGCAAGAAATTTTATTATACGGGTAAAAGAACACATGAGGTCATATAAACTAAAGAAGACAGATTCAACATTCGCAAACCATCTTATTACAGAAAGGCATATATTTGGTCATCATAAAATATTGCATTTGGCCGAGAAAGGTCGTAAATTAAATCTTTTAGAGTCACTTGAAATTTTTAAAAGCGGAAACAACACAATAGATATTGTTCTTAACGACCAGTTGGATCTTATATATACACCTCTTTTCCAATGTTGTATATAATAGTTAAGTATTTAGTAGTAATTTTAAATAACATCATAAACCACCCCCATATATTCTTGTGTCATTTATAAGATCTATGTAGGCCTGTAACTTTTGCAGTTTGATAACCACATTGTATGTCGAAACCGCGGTCACTATTACATGTGAATAAAGTGGTATAACAAAGTTATTGTTTTATTTTATTTTAGTTTTTCAAAATAAAAATTTGTTTTACTTGAAAAATCTAATTAGTTTTATTTTTAAAAATTTTGGAATCTCAGCCTGTTTTCTGTGTTAGATCTTTGCTTCGTACAACACGGTATTTTTTAGGAATCTAACTACCGTGTTATGCGTAGGTTACCTATATACAAAATTCCTTCTATCGGTAAGGTAAGAAGTGAGAGGCATTGTTGGTGAGCTGCTGAAACCAAATAAACTCATTTTACCCAGGAGAGCAACATTGTCAATGGTATCGAGGACACGAGAAAAGTCAGTATAAATTACATCCATCTGCTCTCCACTATTAAGTGTTTCACAAAAACCCTGAGATAAAATTGCAAGACCTTTTAGACATAAAACCATGTTGATTGACGACAGGGATGATTTCAGTTAATGTAACTATAACAATGTCAATATTTAAGCAATTATGGAGAGTGTAAAAAGGACAATTATAATTGTTATTTACGTAGCTTTAAATAATACTTCGTCGCGATGTTATTAATGTAACAACACCTCGTTAATGCGTCTGCAATAAAATAATAAACTTACTTTTACTTTTTTGCCGCGTTTTGCGGCGATAGCCCTTGACTTTCTCCGTATTTTATCCAGATGTAAAATTTAAATTAACACTTCGCCAAAAAAAGAAGAATAATTCAAAAAGTTCAACTGTCTTCGATAACTTTAATTTTGCAATTAAAAATCGCGAATTAATTGCAGCCGTGAATTTTTTCGCGGAAAAGTCCCCAAAATTTTCAAAGTCAATATTTAAATTTTTACCGGTAAAAAATAAGTAGTTAAAATCGCGAAACCCTTGTGAATTCGGTGAAAGTATGTGTTTGTTTAGAGCGCGTGCGAACACGAACAAGGGACGCCGGTTACTGACGCCTGGCGTCGTTGATAAACCCAGGGACGGCGACTGGAATTGTACGAAAATCCAGACACTCCGTACGTTTGCTACGACCCCCTTATTCCTGTTCGAGCGGTCGTTAGTGAAATACTTTCGCTCGTCGCCGAATGACAATGAGGCCCAGCAATTAAAAATAGATGATGTCTTTTATATTTTCTATTAAAAAATTATTTTATGAATTTTTCTCTCGCGAAAATAATGTCGTTTATTTCTAGATAATCTCATTAACGGGCAAATAATGTTTAATTTTCACGTTAAAATTATCCAAAAAGCAACTAATTTAACGATTATAAAAGCAATTGTTTTATTACACGAAATTTGGTCATTTTTTCTGTTCGGGAAAAATAGATTTAATTTTGTATTTTTAGTTTCATTTAGATATAATCAAACAGATGTAGGTATAGTATTTTCGATGTTTCGATAAATGTTTTACTAAGGTTATTTTTCCATAATAAATAAAAGAACATTCATTGCTCCAACAATTTCTTTTAAATCTTCTCTCGAGAAAATTACCTCCAACTCAGTTCTTAATCTTGATTTGCTCAACATCGGATAAAATGAACATACATCGTTTAAAACATTCACAGGGAAATTTTTTGAATACTCTGAATATTTATCTTTGTTAAAAAGATCAGCCACTTGTAAATGACCCCGGTAAAAAAAAGCGTTCCTTCATTTGTACTATAATTATATCACAAACTTCTTTAGCAATAACACTTCGAAAATTATCATCCATTCGCCTTCTTTTAGATGTTGGATATGCTGATTCAACAATGTTTTTGAGAGAATCAATTTGATTTCTAATGTCAGAAACACTTTTCTCGAAAATTAGTAAGTCTTTTTGCAACTGTACGCTGTCCTTATTTTTTTATTGCAATTGATTATACAGTATGTCAACATGTGGGAAAATTTTATGGAAGAATTTTAACCAAAATATAAATTCGGGATCTTCCAATGCCCTTCTTAGACCGGATGCTTCATTTGAAGTAACACTTTTCTCACATCTGGATTCAATTTCTTCGAACACTTCTACAAGCTTTTCAAGATTTTCGTGAACAAAATTAACTGTAATTCCATCTAGTTGTCACCGCCCTTGGTAATCTTTTATTTATTATCTCTTGCAAAACATCACAACGATGAGATGAGTTTGAAAAAAAAACAGGTATGGCAGACAGATTATTAAAAAATACGCGTACTTTTGCATTTTGTGATGCCGATTTCTGCATAATGAGGTTTAATTGATGGGCATAACAATGAATAAAATGAGCATTAGGATATTTTGTTTTAATTTGAGCTTGAACGCCTCTGTTCACACCGCTCATAACATTTGCGCCGTCATACGCTTGACCTATTAATTTTTGGGGAGTTTTTAAAACTAGGGGGTCAATGCATGTTTTTAACCCATCAGCTGTTTTATCCCCCCTTATAAAACCACAAAAATATTCACGGATGGAGCCTTCACAAAAATATCTTAATATTAAAACCATTTGACAATAATTTGTGATATCAGTGGTTTCATCGCATTGAAGTGATAAATAGTCTTACTTTTCAATTTGCTTACAAATTTCTTCCCTACACACTTGTAACATACTGTCTAGAATTTCCTTCTGGATAGTATTTGAGGTCCCTTTAAAAACGGTTGCCGTACGTAAATGTTCTTTTAGTATATTGTCCAACTCTGCAATGAAATTAATTAGTTCTTTAAATATTCCTTTGTTCTCAGAGGATTCACTTTCATCATGACCTCTAAGTGCTAAATCAAAAGCACTACAAAATTTTACACAACTGATTATCCTTTTTAAAATAGGTCGATTTTTCTCGACCTTATTATTATGCGAAATAATACTTTCTCTGTATGCAGAGCTTAAGTGAGATACAACGAGACTATAAATGATTGTAAATTTTAGACATAAGTTGGAAACACTTCTGTAATTTTATGTTAGCACACCTGATTTTTAACGCATCCATATGATACAAATGACATAACCTACAAAGTTGCACCTATATAGGAATATCCAGGCAAGCCAATTTTTCAGTGTTGCCAAAGTAAATATTTGTTACAAACATTTATAGTCACGTAGTATAATATTAACCTTACCGAGCACAGCAAAGGCAGTACAAGAATTGATGTGGTAACGAGGCGATTCATGTTTTCTCATTTTTTCAGGAAGATAGTGTAAATCATTGATTCCTCTTCTTGCCCAGTTGGGGTCCAGTCTAGAGTCGGCTTTATAAAAAAGCAAGCACGAAAAATAGTACAACATATTTGTTATTTCACACCCACATATCCAGTTGTTTTTTTTATAAATATCTTTTGAAAACCGACGCGTAAAAGACCGGTTTTCGGCTTTTCATTCACAAGTTTGTGGCAACTTTATATCTGGCAACGGCCTCCCCAGTTCTTTAATTTTAAGTTTATCGGCTAATGGCAGCCCATCAAAATTTATTTGAATAATATTATTTACCAAATTCATTATTTATTATGACTAATCACACCCGAATTATATTATACGATACGGTACGATAGTCCCGTAGACGGCACTGAAACACTGGGCGCTAGATAACTGCGTCGTAAAATATCCTAAATGTTTTTATGGAATCGTGTACTATCGGCCAATATCGGGTCACATTCTCCAGGAATCTATAATGATTTATGCAGGACGCGGCGTATTTGCGCCTTACTATAATTCTTAGGTTCTAACAACGTTAGCCATTGTATGGCGAAACAATATTGTAGTGGTATTTACAATAAAAGAATTTTTGAAACTAGAAGTTTAATTACTTATTTCTTAGCGTTATAATGAAGTTTCAACAAGTATCTCCTTCGTCAATTAACTATTTAAAATGAATAGTAATAATAAATATTAAAATAAACATTTAAATTGTGTGTTATATTAAAAATTCTAGGAGGAGCGCGCGGCTTCGCGGCCTTATACAGCTACCGCCACTGGAATTATGCTTGTTGGTGTTTTTTTAAGGGACAGTCTGTATAGAGGAATGGTTTTTAAATCAAAATACCCAATTTGATTCAACGCGTCAACTAACAATCATTTTGTTGATGCTAAAGAGAATTAATTTCGAGTTTAAATAGTTAAAATTTTTAATCAGTAATTGCAATAAATTTATTAAAATTTAATTAAAATTAAATTTAAAAAAAATATATCTCAAATTCCACATAACCTCGCTGTAAATTTGACTAGTGGCCGCCACTTTTATATCCAAAATTGCTTTGTCTATGACTTAATAACACAGGCCTGCATAAAATTTGTGATGACGTGATTTTTGTTTGTTAAGCTCAGTTTTTATATAGCAATAACTAATTAAAATGCAGTTGGTCTCTACCACCCACAGATTTTTTTTTTGCACAAAAGAAAAAGAAAAAAATATAAAAAAAATCTTATAATAGGCGTTTTAATACATTTTAAAATGAATGTACTACTTCAAATTCTAGGTATTAACCCAGAAATGATTTTCTGTTGTGGTTTTAAAGAAATTTGTTAAATAGGCTCTCATTACCTGATGTAAATTTTTTATTACATGTATTAATTTTGGACAAGATTTCCGGGAATTTTTACCTGCTAAATCCTATTTATTATGCTTTCACTTTATTAGTACTGCGAAGAAGGATTTCAAGTTTATCACTCCAAACAAAATGTATATTTTAATGTCATTTACTTCATTATAGCTCTGAGTGTCGATCAGTAAACAAGTAAAATTAATTTGTCTTTAGTGTTGTGCGCGGTATTTGATAAATAAACATTGCTTAAAAATATGTCTAGCCGGTGTTGCAAAAACAAAGCAGATGATTTCTGTTATACTTGTGGATATTTCGTCTTGAAAAAGTTTAAGAGACCAATTGGTGAATTCGTGAAAAATAATATATATCAGATATATTATTACAAAATCAAATTAGGAGATCAAGATAAAGATTGGGCACCGCATGTTGTTTGTAAGGTATGTGAAGAAGGTTTAAGACATTGGACCAAAGGGAATAGCAAAAGCCTTCCTCTTGGAATACCGATGGTTTGGAGAGAACCGCAAAATCATCATGAAGATTGCTACTTTTGTCTTTGTGATATTAAGGGGCATAATAGAAAAACTTTGAAACATATTTTGTACCCAAACAATATTAAAGCAGCTATCAGACAAGTTCCTCACAGTGATCATGTACCTATACCTATACCCCCCAAAGTACTACAAGAAGATATTGAAACCTCTTCAACTTCCGGCTCCGTACAGATGGATAGTGATTTTGAACCATCAACCTCAGGTCAAAACCAACCTCAGCTATTTTCACAAGCCGAACTGAATGATTTAGTAAGAGATTTGGGACTTTCAAAAGATCTTTCTGACGTACTGGGGTCTAGTTTGAAACAAAAAAATTTGCTTGCTATTTTCATTGTGAAAATATAAGGTGTTTCATTTAAGTTTAATATTGGGTCATCGTTGTTTTTAAAAATCGAATTTAGGGGCGCCTCCCTTAGAGATGAATGTCTGCCGTTCCTTTGTTCGACAATTTAACACATGTTTAGACCTTTTCCTTAAGAGGCAAGTGTTTGTCTCGTAGTTTTAGATTGGCATGTTAATTTAGTCTTTACAGGGATGCAGTGTATAGTAGTTGTGCGGAAGCGTTTTTCTTACTTTACTGTGCCCCATGTGCGACTTTTAATTAGTAGTTATTACCTACTGATGATGACAACTTAGTTGTCGAAATACGTATTTAGGATACGACTAATAATTGTGGTAAGGGGTTATATACATTTTTTAAATTGATAATAGTGTTGGAATATATAGCAAACGCCAATTAAGTTGGCGCAAGGAGGGGTAAGTTCGCGCAGGATTAAATGTAGTGGGGAGATTTGTATTTGGTTTTACATCAAATGTCAGATAATTCTAACCTCTGCGCGTGTATCACTTTATGATCCCCTAGCAAAGACATTATGTTCCGTCAAACGACAATGACGAATGTATTCTGACAATTCCTTGAGTAGTGGGGATGGAGGTTTTTAAAAACAGCTCCTGCGCAGCCCCTCCTCGCGCCAACGTAATTGGCGCTTGCTATACGAGCAATTTTCGCATTTCGTAACTCACTGTTGGTTCAATCTGAAATTGCATATTATAATTTCTATTTCCACACATATCTAATACATTTTATTTACATTTACTTTACTTTATCTACTATTATTTATTAATTTTATTGCACTGAATGACTGAATCTATAGTCATTATACAGAATAAATATTCATAAACTATGCCGAGTGTCCCATGATATGACTGCCACAGCTTAAGAATATGTTACTAAAGAAATTTCAAATTAAAAATGTCTAATGCTCAGTTTCATAATAGATATATTTAGACGGCATTTTATTTTTTAAAAGGTCTTTCAGTGAAATATTTCGTCTCGTAATTACCATTTAGCTTAAAAGCTTGTTTTAAATCGACTTTTAGTTAAAGGAAGAATGCCATTTACCTGATTTAAACACACGGCCTGCAATCGTAGTGATTTGTAACCGCAAATGTAACTAAATATGAATAAATTTTATACTTCCTCGTTAATTGGTTTAAATGTAAACATAGTCGAGGCAATGCACCTCATTGACGTGACGTCAAACATATAATCAAGTGACAGAAATATGCAATGCGACCACACAAATAAATTAAAAATATTTTATATTAAGATACATAATAGTGACATAATAGTTAATAATTAAATTTTAATTTCAATGACTAATGCAATATTTATTTTGTAATTATATCAACGTTAAAAATGGAAAGAAAATAATTAATTCATCAGAATAATTGAAACATACATGAGTAGGTAAACCCCACCAGTTTTGTATAATACAAAGTTATTTTTAATAATATAAAATATTATTAAAAATCTGGTGTGAAGAACACAAATACAGGTTCACTATTAATATTTTTGTGAAAGTGTCCGAACATATCCCTCCCCAGAGACGTAGATACGTATTTCGCCTTTCTACAGGCTCATCGGTACGCCCCTGCTGGAGAAAGGATATCTTCAGATACATTCACAAAGAAGGACAACATCGCCACATCACAGAAATTACTCATGTATGTTTCAATTATTCTGATACATTACACATGCGGTTAGTCCGTAGTATGAGTGAAGACACAAACAAAATGCAGTTTCTAGAGAGATGGCTGTGCCACCTTTGGAAGGGTGTCGTTACTTCACATTGGTTATGTGGACGGGGCGAGGTACTTCGGCTGTCTGTCAACGGGCAGCGCTGAATTTACTTCTACGCTAATAATTTCTGTGATGTGGTGATATGGTTCTTTTTTGTGAATGTGTCTGAAGATATCCTTTCTCCAGCAGGGGCGTACCGATGAGCCTGTAGAAAGGCGAAATACGTATCTACGTCTCTGGGGAGGGATATGTTCGGACACGTTCACAAAAATATTAATAGTGAACCTGTATTTGTGTTCTTCACACCAGATTTTTAATAATATTTTATATTATTCAAAATACCTTTGAAATAATTAATTACTTAATTATTAGATTTCCGATATTGCAGTGCTTTTACGTTGCTGTTATTGGCTATTCGGAAAGAAATTTGATGAACTGGGAATGCCGGTTCTCATTGGTTCGGCCGTTTTGGAATGTTCACAGTTCGTAGAGTATCAAAGTATTAAAATTTTACAAATAAAACCTAACTTTCCTTCAGTCGAGATATATTTTAGTTTTTGTAGTCTGATCGAACATTGGAACAAGACTGGAGAAGATGTTCTCTTGCGTGCTCTATTTATACCCTACAGGATAAAATACATATAACGGGGAATAACTTTCGGTTATTCCCCAATATATGTAACCGAAAGTTATTCCCCATAGTATATTCTGTAATTTTAAATGGAAGCTTAGCAAATGGAGGAAATTTGAGATTGATTTCATTTACGGTTTGAAAGCGATAAAGGCGCTTACTCAGTAGATGGCGATATATATCGAACTTGCTTTTTCGCCATTTCATGTTAATATATACGTTGAGTGAAAGAATATAACGAGCGATCATTAAAATTTTCACTCGTAGCTGGCCGTGTATATAAAAATTATGTCGTAGCTTTAGTCATTAAGATGTTATTTCAAACATCTGTCAGTGTCAAATATATATTTTAAAGTTTCATCAAAAGAAAAAGTAATGGCCTTTAATGATATGCATAAAGCGTTTATGGTAGAATGTTACTTCCTGACATCTCAAAAAATTGATGGTATTTGGCAGCATTCATTAGAAAATTGCCTTGCGGAGTTTGAAGAGAGATATCCAAATACTGTTCCTAGCTATAAAGCTTTCCGTGATACGCTAATGCATTGTGTAAATCTTTTTCGTCAAACAGGCAGTATTTTAAGGAAAAAAGGAAGCGGTCCTCCTCTCAAGAGAAGTCGCGGCGTAATTGAAAATGTCAGACAAATTATTAACGAATCTCCTCAAACATCTACTCGCAGAGTTTCGCAACAAGTAGGGCTTTCGTATGGAACATGTCAAAAAATTTTAAAAAAGGACTTGCACATGTATCCATATAAATTAACTTCTGTACAAAATCTATTACCTACGGATTATGAAAAAAGAACACAATTTTGCCAATGGTTTATTCAAACAATGACAGACAATATTTTAAATCATACTTTTTTCACCGATGAAGCTTTGTTTTATTTGAAAGGTTATGTTAATTCGCAAAATATGCGTATGTGGTCCAGTGAAAATCCTCATTTCTACAGAGAAGTTCCTCTACATCCAGAAAAAATAGGCGTATAGGTAGGTATGAGTCGTCACCGATTAATAGGACCAATATTCTTTGAGGGGACGATAACATCGGAGAAATATCGTAACGAAATTCTCAGTGTTTTTACTAATCAATTGACTAATGATGAACTCCAGGTCGGATATTTTCAACAGGATGGGGCTACATCTCACGTTACACTTGAAAATATTCAGTTTTTGCAACAATTTTATGGCGATAGGATAATAAGTAGAAATACAGCGATTCCATATCCACCACGATCGTGTGATTTAACAGTCATGGATTTTTTTGTGTGTCCATATATAAAGAATATTATTTATGAATCACCAATTAATAATCTACAAGAGTTAAGACATAAAATCATAGAAAAATGTGAACACATCAATAACTCACCGGAAATACTGATCAATGTTTTCAATGCTCTACGAAATAGAGTGCGATTATGCTTGGTGGAGAATGGTCAACATTTTACACATTTTTTTATTATATTCTATTACTTTGTATAAAAATTATAAATATATTTAATATAAAAGTCAGCATTTCAAATTATTTTTTAACAATCATGACGTTTGAAATTATAATGACAGATCTCCTCTAATAACTTAAGTTAGGACATACTTATTGTGTACATGGCTTACTTGAGCGAAAATTTTAATGATCACTCGTTATACATATATATATACGATGTGTGCGAGATAAAGAGGGCCACTATGGGGATCTCGGAAACCTTAAGAGATACAGATTTGGTTAAATAGGAGAAAAGTTGCATAACCAAAGGTCTAAGATATTGGCGTTTAGATTTTCCTGAAATTTTTTTTAGTTTTTGAGAAATTTTGAAAAAATTGATTTTTTCAATTTTACAAACTGTTTTTTCCCTGGCGTTAATATTTGACCTACAGCAAAACCGATGAAACTCCTTCACAGCAACTTTTAATGCTGTTTAAGGTGGCGTTGTTAATTTTTAATCCGACGTTTCGTCTTTGCGGAACCATCATAAACTTTTTTTTTTTTAAATACGACAGTGATGTGTTTATATTAGCTTCGGAAAACCCTTTTTATTGCAAATTCAACGACCCATCATACTTAATTGCGGTTTCGTAATTTTTTCGATTATTTTGCGTTTTCCAAATATATGATACGCCATTATCACCAACGACGAAAGCAAGCTTTGGAAAGCAAGTGTGGTACTGTTGTATTTGGATTGGCAGTGGCATGTTTCATTTCATCCAACCAAAATTGTTCTGTTACAGAGCGTATATATTTGCAAAAGTATCGTGAAAGGAGGCAGCCAAATAAAATGAAAATTAGTAACAAACCTTAAAGCATAGAAAATCTGTAGTTTCCCGACGAAAAACGGGCAATGAGGAAACCCTACAAAATGTTCTGTTGGCCGTCACTGAAGATCCCGGTCGAATTGAACAAAACATTGGTATACGAAAATCAACGACACATTGCATTTAAAAAAAACATCCAATTACATCCATACAAGTACAGAATTTGTCAAGGACTTAGACCAGGTGATTTAGAATGACGTCGCTCATTCTGTAAATGGTACACAAGAAAATGTCAAGATAATATGAATTTTCCTTATCAAATAATATGGTCTGATGAGAGTATGATTACGAATAATGGCATTTTCAATAGACGAAATGTCCATTATTGGTCTGCAACCAATCCACGTTTAAAGAAAACGTCAAGGCATCAACACCGTTTTGGTTTTAATATGTGGTCTAGTATTTTCGGTACAACGATTGTAGGACCGTTTATTTACCACCATACCTTAACATCAGAGCGTTACCTAGATTTGCTGCAAAACGATTTAGAGGATACTTTGGGTAGCAAGCCCCTAGCAATGATTCATAACTCTTGGATACAACAAGATGGCACATAATTCTAGAGCCGTTCGCGAATATCTTTCAATGAGATTTCCAGAGAAAATCATTAGCACGCATTCGGAAACACCCTGGCTAGCGCGTTCACCCGATATAACTCCGCTTGATTTCTTCGGTTAAGAATCATGTTTATCAGCAAAATTTTGCAACAGATGAAGAACTGAGTTAGTTCTGAACGCATTTGCCGATATTACTCCACAAATGCTTATTAGAGTGTTAGAATCGACGGTGAGAAGATGCTATCTGTGCCTGGAGAATAATGGAAATCTTTTCGAACATATGCTCTAAAATTAGTTGTTTTGATCATATTCGTTTGTTGGTGTATTTTACTTTTTATGTCTTCTGATAATTTAATTTGATTTGTTCTTTGTTTTTTTTTAATGAAGCCATTGGATTGCTATTAAATATGTAAATGAAATAAACTGTTAATGAACATAACAATCATTTATTCTTAAAGAATAAAAAAAAATTGGTACAGGTCCGTACTAGGAATTTTCTTGATTAAGGTCGAAAAAATGACGAAACTGCAATTAAATGATAAAGTATGATAGGTCGTTGAATTCTAAATAAAAAGGGTTTTCGGAATCTAATATAACCACATCAGGGCCGTATTTAAAAAAATTAAGTTTATGATGGTTCCGCAAAGACGAAACGAAATTAAAGAACTAACAACGCCACCTTAAACAGCATTAAAAGTTGCCGTGGAGAAGTGTAATTGGTTTTGCTCTAGGTCAAATATTAACGCCAGGAAAAAATAGTTTGTAAAATCGAAAAATTAAATTTTTTCAAAATTTCTTAAAAACTAAATAATTTTTCAGGAAAATCTAAACGCCAATTTCTTAGACCTTTGAATACGCAACTTTTCTCCTATTAAATCAAATCTGTATCTCTTAAGGTTATATACTCCTATACTCAACGGTATACAGGCTGATTCATTTTCGGCCCTCGCCATGGGGATCTCGCTTATTATTGGAGATAGAGTATAGGTTTAAATTTGGCAAAGTTGTTAAATTTTGTGTTTGTTATAAATCCGTAAAGAAAATAGACCTGTGATAAATGACCTTCGTTATTTAAAAAAAAAAGCGAAAACCCCATTTTCTTCTTTTACCTGTAGCACCGACATTTGGCCTTGTAGGAAAAAATAAGAACACATCCTTGTGCCCATTTCTAAGCCTCTATCCAGTGGTGTACTCTAAATTTTTATACGACGTTTCGTTTCTTTCTGGCCATCATCAACTATCTAATTTCTTATAGGCGCCATATTGGATTTAGACATCTTCAGAAAGAGATTTTTTTCCTGATTTCAACCATATACAACATGCTGACTAAAGGTTTTGACATTAGGTTTTACTTGAAAGAATCAATTATAAGATTAAATAAGGTAGCCATGGAATTTCAATCTGTCAAACATTTCATTTATTGTTCATTAATAATACAAAAATGTCATACACTAACGAAGAGAAACGAGATATGATAAGTATTTTTTATTCTTCGAACCGAAATTCAACAGTAGCGAGTACAAGATATCTACAATTATATCCAGAACGACAACAGCCTCATCGTACCATTTTTCTAGATCTCGACAGAAATTTGGTCGAGAATGGATCGTTTACTAAGCCGCGTAATGGTCAAGACAACAGGAATTTAAATGAAAATCGACAAGATATTTTACAAATGGTAAATTAAGAAGTCAGAATTAAATTTGTGCCAGTCCAGAGTTTGGAGAACTTTACATAAAAGTAGGTTTAAACCATACAGGATTCATGTTAGGCACTCTTTACTGCCTGGAGATAATTTCAGAAGGCTAGTATATTGTAATTAGTTAATGGGAAGGATAGAAAATGACGATAATTTTTTAAGCAAAATCATCTGGTCAGATGTAACATAATTCACAAATTCTGGAATGTTCAACAGAAATACGGAGCACTATTGGGCAGTACAAAATCCCCGACAAAACAGGGCTAGAAGACCACAACATCGTTTTGGAATAAACGTTTGGATGGGTATTTTGGCAAATCGTCTCTTAGGACCAGTTATGTATGAAGAACATTTAAATGGAGAAAGATATTTAAACATTTTACGTACATACGTATCTGACTATCTTGACGACAATATCCCATTAAATCATTTACAATATTTATGGTGGCAACAAGATGGCGCACCAGCACACAATGCAGCTGTTGTTGGAAATTTCTTAAATCAAGAGTTTGCAAACCGTTGGATTGGAAATAAGGGAGTTGTTGAATGGCCTGCGAGATCACCTGATTTAAGTCCGCTAGATTTGTTTTATGGGGATATGTTAAAAATTATATTTATAAATTAGATGCGCCACAAAACATTGAAGAATTACGAGACAGACTTCAGAATGCCTTCGATGCAGTTCCTAGAAGAACTATACAAAGGGCAGTACAAAATGCCAGAAGGCGTGCCCTATTGTGCATTACCGAAGATGGCCAGAAAATTGAACATTTACTGTAATTGTTTATTGTTTACTTTTCTATGTATTTTTATTAATGTTTTTGTTATCTTGTACTCGCTACTGTTGAATTTCGTTTCGAAGAATAAAAAATACTTATCATATCTCGTTTCTCTTCGTTAGTATATGACATTTTTGTATTATTAATGAACAATAAATGAAATGTTTGACAGATTGAAATTCCAAAGGCTACCTTATTTAATCTTATAATTTATTCTTTCAAATAAAACCAAATGTCAAAAACTAATAGTCAGCATGTGGTACATGGTTAAAATCAGAAAAAATAACTCTGAAGATGTCTAAATCCAATATAGCGCCTATAAGAAATTAGATAGTTGATGATGGCCAGAAAGAAACGAAACGTCATATAAAAATTTAGAGTACACCACCGGATAGAGGTTTAGAAATGGCCACAAGAATGTGTTTTTATTCTTTCTCTAAAAGGCCAAATGTCGGTGTTACAGGTAAAAGAAGAAAATGGGGTTTTCGCGTTATTTTTTTAAATAACGAAGGTCATTTGTCACAGGTCTATTTTCTTTACGGATTTATAACAAACACAAAATTTAACAGCTTTGCCAAATTTAAACCTATACTCTCCAATAATAAGCGAGATCCCCATGGTGAGGGCCGACAATGAATCAGCCCGTATATCAACAACACATGGCGCTCACTGCAGAGTTTTGAATTACTGATTTAATATTAATAAATTGGTTATTTTCTATATTGTTTTACATATAAGTAGAGTATTTTAAAAATGATAAAATTTCCTTAATTTCGGTAGATTTAACAATGAATCGGTGGATGAAAGACAAAATCGGTAGATCTACCGAAAAATCGGTAAATCTGGCAGCACTGTATCAGAGTGACTCATTCCTCGTTATAAATTAGACCCTTACACTAGCGCATCCTGACGTGGATATGATAGTACTAAATTCGTAGACAACCGCGATGACGACATTTTTAAATTATTATAACGTTTTTTTTTTGTTCCAAATACGTGTTTCAATTTTTTTGATGTCATCAGTGCGATATATCTATAAATATAGAAATCACATGTATAAATAAAATTTAATTCCATTAAAAAATAAATTTAAACTTTAAATATTTAAAATTCAACAAATATACGGTGTGTCCCTGGATGGAGTTGACAAGAGGAAAAAAAAATTTATTATTGATTTTACGACAAAAAGTCATTCTTTATAAAAAGTTCTGCTTGTTGAGTAGATAAATTATATATATATATATATATATATATATATATATATGCCGGTTTAGAACGTTTTTCTTCGTTGTCCGACACCTAACTTCCATCCTCTTCTATCGCCACACTCCTCTGGTGTGAGGTTTCTTTCACTCATGGATCTTTGTATGCTCTTCTGCCATTCCAGTTTCGGTCTTCCCCGTTTCCTTCTCCCTCTTGAGTGCCAGTGCATTATTGTTTTGGGCCACCTGTTATTTTGCATTCGTTCTACGTGTCCGTACTAAGTAAGTTGTTTCTTTTCGATGTCTTGAACTATCGTGCCTTCTATTCCCATTTGTTGCTTTATATAATCATTCCTTATTCTCTCTCTTCGTGAAATTCGCATGGATCTTCTAATGGCATCCATTTCAACCGCCTCAACCTTCTTCCTTTGTCTATCTGCAATCTTCCAGGTTTCTGCTCCATATAGAAGGCTGCTCTTTACCATAGTCTCGTATATGTTAAATTTTCTCTTCTTTGTTATTTCCTTGCTCCATAGAATTCCATTCAGGCATCCGATCACTTTTTTTGCTTTGACTATACGTTTTTCGATCTCTCTCACATCTGTTCCGGTGTTGTCGAAAGTTACGCCCAGATATTCATATTCCTGACATTGCATTATTTCTTGACCATTGTCCACTTCCAGATTTCCGTCCTGGTTGCCAATACATAGATATTTTGTTTTGTTTATATTGACTGTCAAGCCCCATTTTCGATATTCTTCCATCATTTCCTCACCATGTATTGCATGTCCTCCTTGTCATTGGCCACTATGACCTGGTCGTCAGCAAACTGAAGGGTAAATAAGCACCTGTCATTTATCTCTATACCCATTCTCTGGACCTTCCTCTTCCAATTTCTTAGTGCCACCGCTACATATATCTTAAAGAGTGTTGGAGAAATACAGCATCCTTGGCGTAGTCCTTTATTTACCGTAAATGCATCTGTGAGTTCTTTACCCATCTTAATTCTTGATGTGGAGTCTTTATACAACTCTTTAAGGGCCGTTATATAGTTGTAATTGATGTTAGATTGTTCTAATACCTTCCATAATCTTGATACTGGGACTGTGTCATATGCTTTTTGTAGGTCCACGAACGTGAGGTGGGTTTCCAGCTGTCTAGCAGATCTTTTTTCTATAACTTGTTTTAGGCAGAATACGTTGTCCGTACATGATCTTCCTGCTCTAAAACCACATTGCTCTTCCTCTTCTTTGTCTTGGTAATCTTCTTCAATGAGGTCACGCAGGACTCTACCGTACAGTCTGCTTAGTGTGCTTGTGACTGATATGCCCCTATAATTATTGCAGTCTAGCTTATTTCCTTTTTTATGAATGGATGATATAAAAGCCGTTTTCCAGTCTTGCGGAACAGGATGTCCATTTAGGCATTTATTGATAATTAGTGTAAGACTTTTATAGAGCCTTTCTGTTCCATATTTGAGCATTTCGGAGTATATCCCTTCCGGGCCGCTGGCCCTGCCTGACTTAAGATTCCTAACAGTCTTCTTTATTGTTTCTTCCGATATCTCAACTTCTTCCCCTTGTACCACAAACTGTCTGGGGGAGTCTATTATATACTCTTGTCTATCTTCTTGTAGTAGGCCTTTGTAGTGTTCTAGCCACTGTTCCGGTTTGATTATTCGGATGTTAGCATTGTTCCTTCCTGGGGTTTTAACATTTGATATAAATCTCCACACCTCCGAGCACTTCCTACCTCCCATGTAGTTATTAATTTCTTCGCATTTCTTATCCCATGACTCGTTTTTAGCTATAGAGATGCTCGTTCTTAGTTGTCTTTTCGTATCTTTGTAGTCGTCAAAGTCCCGTTCACTTTTTGTCGTCAGCCATTTCAGATATTTCTGCTTCTTTTCTTTGACTAATTGTTCTATTTCCTCGTTCCACCAGTATTTCTTGTTGTTGTTGTTCTTCTTTCTGACTCCTACAGCTTCTTGGGTGACTTCTATTAGACTGCTTAAAACGTTATCGTAGAGTTCGTTAAAGGTACACCCTTCCGGGTTCAGTAGTTTGCTGTCGAGTCGTCTTTGATATATAAATACAGTGCTTTCGTCCTTAAAACTATCAAAATTATATTTGATTGTATGCACCGCGTTTGTGAGTGTTGTCCTGCTGTCTTGTTCATCTTGGGTCTTGTTCCCTTTCCTAAATTGCATTCTTATTTTGGCTCTCACCAAAAAATGATCCGACCCGCAAGTTATTCCCCTCAGGACTCTTACGTCGTTTATCTCTATGTTTGTTTCTTGTCTACTTATTACATAATCAATAATGGTTTTTAGATTACGGGTGTTCTGCATCCATGTGTAGCGATGGATGTCTTTGTGTTTGAAGAATCCGTTGTTTATTCTAAGATCGTGGGTTTCGCAGAGATTTATGAGTCTTCGGCCATTATCATTGATTATTTCTTCACCAAATGGTCCCACTACTGGGCTATTGTTTGCCCTTCCTGTTCTTCCATTGAAATCTCCCATCATTATGACTTCTCTCTTTCTTCCAATACCTATTAGGATTTCGTCCAATTTGTCTAGGAATTCCTGCTTAATGCCGACTCTTTCGTCATCTGACGGTGCGTAGACCGCTATAATGGTGATGTTATATCCATGTAGTTTCAAGTTGACCATCAGAATATTCTCGTCCACTGCTTCCCAGTTGTTAATTTTGTTCTTCCAGTCTTTCCTTATTAGTATGGATACCCCTCTAGCTGCTCTCATCTCCTTCGACACCCCAGTAAACAGGTGAACGTATTCTCCGACATTCTCGGTGCCACTTCCCTTTTTCTTGGTTTCTGTCAGCGCTATCAAATCGATGTTCAATTTCTTAATCTCTGATGCAATAATATCCGTTTTCAGTCTAATACCCTGTACATTCCACGTAGCAAAATTCATAATCCATCTTCTTTGCCGTTTTCGTTGTCTCAAAGATCCGTTCATTGTTCCGAGGCTTCGCTTAGGTTTTTTGGTATTTGTATATTTTTTCCGAGTATTAGAGAACCAGTCTAATGCCTCAACCCCCATCCTGGAGGACCGGGTCAGTTTTTGTTTCACGGTGAGTATTTTATTTCCTCACTACCCTCTGAATCTGCTGGATTGTAGACCCAGCGAGCTTCCCCTAATTCCCATAGGGACGCACCCGATGGAGGTAACTGACAAATCCCCACACGAGTAGATAAATTAACCATCGGAAAATCTAAAATTAAATGTACAGAATGTCCACAAATTAAGATAACATGAAAATGCTTCTATAGAAAAAGTTCTTTAATTTTGGCGATCAAAGGTTGTTGTAACGTATATCAATATTGTACTGTAAAACGTCATTTATTGTAGAGTTGTCAGTTATTATCCGTTGGATTTGCAAAATGTTAACTATCAGAGAACGTATTTATTTGATTAAATGTTATGGAATTGGAAACGTATCTTATCGATACGCTATAGACATGTTTCACGAAAAATTCCCAAACACGGCAGTATCGCGCGAAGCACTGCGCAAACTTGTGCAGAAATTTGATTTAACTGGATCTGTAGTAAATGTTAAGAAACCCAAGAAAAAATACAATGAAGACGATAAGGCTACACTTTTGGCAGTAGATTCAGTGATAGAAACACGAACATTATCCTTACGGAAACGATCACAAAGACTGAATATTAGTAAATCTCATTTGCAGAGAATTTATAAAGAAAACAAAGTTCGACCGTTTAAACCACAGTTCCGACATACACTTGAAAATGGAGATGAAGAGAAGCGATTGGATTTTTGTTTATGGGTTGGTGAGAAATACCTCGTAGATACACGTTTTCATAGAATGATATTTTTACTGATGAAGCAACCTTCTGCACCAATGGTCACGTTTCATCACAAAACAGTCGCTATTGGGCTTTTCATAATCCAAACTACGTCATTCAAAAACGAAGTCAACGTAATAAAAAAGTTAATGTTTGGAACGGATTTTTTGACGATCGAATCATTGGACCATATTTTATTGACGAGAACTTGAATCAACACGTTTATGTGCGTCTTTTAGAAACTTATCTATTACCATTTTTACATAATTTACCGCTAGAAATTCGGCGTAACATTTTCTGGCAACAAGACGGATGCCCTGCTCATGCGACGCTTTTGGTACGGCAGTGGTTGACAGATCAGTTCGAAGACAGATGGATGGGTAGATTTGGACCAATAAATTTTCCTGCTATATCACCTGACCTGACACCACTTGATTTTTTTTTGTGGGGTACATTAAAGCAAAAAGTTTACGGAATTGACCTGCCACATGATCGGGAAATACTAAAAACACGAATACAGGATGCAGTGAATGAGATAAATGTACCACAAACCATACGCAAAGTCTATGGTGAATTTATTAAAAGGGCGGAGGTATGTGTGGAAGTTGGAGGTGGCCTTGTAGAGTAATTTTTGTTGACTTTAATTAATTGAAATTTTGTACTTAAACTACAAAACATGCAATAAATGATACTCTTCTGTTGAAGCATTTTTATGTTATCTTAATTTTTGGACATTCTGTACATTTAATCTTAGATTTTCCGATGGTTTATTTATCTACTCAACAAGCAGAACTTTTTATAAAGAATGACTTTTTGTCGTAAAATCAATAACAAAAATTTTTTTCCTCTTGTCAACTCCATCCAGGGACACACGGTATAAAAAAATGCAATATTTTTGCAATAACACAAAATAAACTATACACTCATAACAATAAATAAACAGAAATTCTAGTTAACAGCAATATAAAATAAGGACAATTCTTCACATGCACAAAAGATTAGAAAATCCTAAACTTGCCAACATACCAAGAACCTAATGTATCTTCTACCAACGCATCAGTTGCCTGATTTTTCTCGAGTTTCGATTCAAAGATCTATCATTAGAAGACCGATAAATGTCATCATGAAATTTCCTAATAATTAAACTCATAGATATATTTAACAACTTCTCTTCAACTACAGTTTGATAATCGGATTTAATACAAGTATACCATGAAAAACTAACCTTTTGCAAAGTTCCCAACATTTTCTAGTGAATAGAATTTTCATCATGGCCAAAAGATTTTAACGACACACTTAATTTAAATGTCTTTTAACTAAAACTAAAACTTTTAATATCAGTTGATAATATCAGTCGTATATCTATTAAGCCGCCAATTAAATAGGAACCGTTAATATCGATTACTTAATTGGTAATTTCGTAATTACCGAGACTTTGGAGGCATTTAAAGATTTCAGCATATTAGCTATTTTATGCATTGAAAACATTTTCTTGAAAGGGATTTAAAATGGAATCCTTATATTCACATCCTAAATGAAATTAATCACATTCGCTATTGATAGGTACTTGGCGTTTCACCTTAAAAAAATAAGTATAAAATTAAAATATAAAATAAAAAATATTTAATAAATCTTTCGCCTATTTTATTACTCTCGATATGTTGCAATGTAATTTTTTTTTATAATTTGCTGCTACAAGAACATTATTAATACCTCAAAAACAATGTAATTATAATCTATCAACGTACTGTTTAAGTTTAGGTAATTTAGGGTGCGTACTGAAAATATTAAATTGCTAATCGAATTAGTTTTCCGTGCCGCAATGTTTTCGCAATCACTATTAAACTGAAAAATCGCACAATAATTTCGATATTATATTATTCACACATTGAGAGTTCATTTTTGTCCGGTGGCAATTTTATCATTATTTTTGTACGGCGGAGCTGAAAAAATACATTGAAACAACATGAAATAAACATGGGAAAAGTGTCTCCCTCTATATATTGTAAATTCATTCAGACAGATATTTCTAAAACGTCAAACTTTACACCAACACAGAACACCACTAACATCAGTCAACATTCATCCGTTTCGACATATAAGGTTATGTGTAATCTACTAATTTGTCATTTGAACCTAACCTAAAATAGTATATTAAAAAACAAGTTTCATAAGGCACCAGTTTGCCGCACGAGATCAGTTTAGAAAACGAGCCGCGATAGCGGCGAGTTTTCTAAAGAGCGAGTGCGGCAAAAGGCCTTATGAAACGAGTTTTTTATACTATTTTTTCTATTTTGCATTTTTTACATTAATAAATTGGAAATATTTAATTTGGAAGTTCAGAGTTTAATTTTTATATAAAGCATGCAGTTGGTCACATTGATACTTGACATTGTCAAATTTAAATCTTGCTATCCGCGAAGTATATTATATTACATATTATTTATTAATTTTCGTTAACATTATTTGATATTTTATTTAAAAATATAAACATGAGTGACTTAGAAACTAATATATCTTGTTGTCAATTGTATATAAGATACATTGTTTGTGTAGAGTACGAACATATATCATATCTGCCAAATGTACTTAAATTCTTAAAATCAAATGACAGCAATGATATTTATTTCTGTATTCGAACAACGCCAACATTGAAAAATGAAAAAAAGCGTATCGAAATGAAGCTCATTTCGATACTGTTTTGGGTTTCATAATGAGTTCATTTCGAACGCAAAATAGAAAAACGATATTACAAAATCTTAAAGAAATGTTCTAATTAAACGCTTGAAAAAAAATAGTATGTGTAGAATACAAGACAACGAAAACTTATACACATTCTACTAATTCGACTAACGCTTCAGCATTGAAAAGTGAAATGTATATTCGGCTGTAATATAAGCTTTCTCTGTCTAGTCTATAATAATATTCGCTGGCTGTATACTATTTCGATACGAACCCTTAGCTTTCGAGAGAGATCAATTGAAATATCTATCAAATCCAAATGTCAAAAAATGTAAAATCGAATTGTCAAATGCAAACGTAGTCAATTAAACATCGAATAATCACAAATAAATTATCTATAAAGTGGGTGATTTATACTCGTATTGCCGTTGTAATTGAGAATGTAATGTTGTAATTGAAAATGTACAATTAAAACAATTTCGTGATATAGTCTGAAGTTTATTTTGCTTTCATTAACCGCTATTCATAATTGATACGATGTAATGGGGAGTAAATTATTTACAGTGTTTTTTTTCCAATTTCGGGTGGGTTACATGAAAAATTCTCATTTATTTTGAATTAAATTAATACAAAATATTCACAGACACTTGCAAATATTCGATTATACGAGAAACATCACGAGACCAAAGATCGAGTAAAAGGGTAGACTATATCATGGAAATAAAAGAAATAAAAAGTAATGCAGCCGGGAATCGAACCCGGGCTGCGAAAAAATTTACGCTGCAGTCCGGAGAGTGTTGTTATCATTTAATGTATTTAGTATTTTCTTAATATCTTCAATATTTAGTGCCACAGTGCTACTCTTTTTTTTTATGGAATAGACTGAAGTTCTCTATGTTTAGCGTTTTTCGCATATACTGCAGTGCGAAAATCAATGTCTCTAAATGGATTGATAACCCGATTATAGTATATTAAAAAACAAGTTTCATCAGGCACCATTTTGCCGCACGAGATCAGTTTAGAAAACGAGCCGCGACAGCGGCGAGTTGGCCATGAAATTTTTAGGTATGTCGTAACTTAACCACATCGTTCTAAATTGTCAAATGTTGATGTCACTAGTGTCATCGATAACACGAAATTTGATTTATTCATGACAGGAAAATTATAACCTAGCCATTAACCTTACAATTTTCTAACCTTGCAATTTTCTAAAGCCGTCTATCTTTTAGATGTAACTGTTATTTGAGAAATTCATATTAGTAAACCTACAACATGCTTTTTGATGTTACTCTCACTAGAGGCAGTTTTTTTTTAAACGCAGTTAGTAGTTAGGTGCCATAGCTTGTTGGTTCAGGAGAATTTTTAGTTTTTTGTTTCGATTTCTTAAGAAATAGGAATTCTTCATTTATTTATACGAATAATTTAACGAAGAATAGTTTCTTTATTTTTTACTACTCTAATAATTTCTATAATATGAACTGGAATAAAAATCATTAATAAAAAACTATTAATCCTTTCAGAATCCATCAATTAATTAGTGTAATCTTCGATACTAAACTATCCGGTTTTGATTTTTACGCCGACTATTCAACTTCAAATACTTACCGTCACCATAAATTCCCACTTCAATCCGGTTTTAAGATATCTCATAAACAAACTACAGTTTTCATTAGTTTAAAATGAATTTTACAACGTGCAGTCAACAATTTTACGAGATCTACTGTATTTGGTTCAAAAAGTCATAAATTAACTTCTCACGTTAGCAAACTAAGTCTTTTAAATTACCATGCCATTCTAAACTAAGTTGATTCTGAATGATACTTTAACAACAAAACAATGACTACCTAAGTAAATAAATGCTTCTTATTTTTATGTATGACAGTAGAACTAATCTTTAACTTACTCCGAAAATAAAGAAAAATCTCTAAATACCGTGTATAAAATTTTATCAGTGTTATTAGGTGAAATCATAAAGCAAATTAACAAACTTTTTTTTATTTAAAAGGAACCATTCTACCATTTGTATATGTAGATGGCGCTGTGATCCAAAAGCAAAAATTGGGAATGGATGTAACGGGTGTTCAGAAACATTCGAAGTCAAGTGGGCTCTGAACAAAAAATCGTATATCTTTACTTAAGAATCTGATTTGTAATAATTATTAAATGTCAACTGTTGTCTGTCAAAAATTGTCAGAATCTAATATCGAAGATACTAATTTGATAACCTATCAAATTGTATTAAGTAAATATATCAATCTATCTCAGACATGACTTCATATTTTCAAGGACTACTTTGACTTCGATGTTTCTGAACACCCGTTATTAATTAAATAAAGAACTCTCTATATCAGATATTTAAAAACTTTCCATAAAAAGAAATTACTAGTTATTTCATAAAACTCTTAAAATACTTAAAAAAATTCAAGCAACATCCATTTTCCTCAGAGTTGCCATTTCGAAACTTTGATATTCTTTCTGCAGTTTTGCCAAATTTCCACGTTTATCAAACATACCATACATTTGATTTAAAATCCATTATTGTTTTGAAATTTTTAAACCTCTGGCTTTTTATTGAACTTACCAATAGTGTTACAAAGCGTTTTTTATTAGAGAAATTAATTCTTTGATGTACGTCACAAATCTTTTGTAAGATGGCGCCTTTGTCGCCAGTAATGCCAGTATTCAGTATTGACAGCTCAAGTAGCTCCATATAACCCTAATGTTTTATAGCGTTGTTTAACGTTTATTAATATTCATCCATAAAGATTTAATTTTAAAATAACACAATGTCTGACGATGAAGTAGAAAAATTCGAAATAACCGATTATGATCTTGAAAATGAATTTAACATTAACAGACCACGACGTAGACCTACCAAACATCAACAAATATATGGTAAGTAATTGGATGCTTTGCAATTTTACGTATATACATACTACGAAATCTTAAACTTATAACATATTAATCTTTTTCTAGTGTTAATAATGTGATAACATGGAATATACACTAGTTTCATCCATTTTGTATATCATAACACTGTTGGTTTACATTAAGCATTTTTCATCTAATGTAAATGTTTATCACCTTAGTATTTAAAAACTTAGCGGCTTGCAAGTATACTTAATAATTAACTCATATAAAGAAATGTTCCAAGTAACTGGAAAGAGATAATGATCATTTTAAGTACAAAAATATGGTAAAAAATTAATGCAGGTTATTCAAATCTGAAAGAAACTTTTGCATAATATGTGATGCCTAATTGTATTTGTACACCAAAGTAGTTAACATGTGTACAGTTATTTTAATACATCTCTGTTAGAAAATTATTTGAAGGTATACGAACCAATGTTATTTTTAATATAGATATAATAAAACACAGTTGTATAGTTTCAAAATAATATATATGCACTACATATGTTTCACCACACTGTGGCTTCATCAGGTGGATGAATATACTAATTCAAAATATTAATTAGATCTTATATATATCAATACAAAGTACAGAACTAATCTTATTCTAAGAGGGGGTGGACATGTATGAGTTTTAAGTTTAGTAGGGGGGAGTTATTTATGTCTAGTTGGTCATTTAAAATTATACCTAATTTATTATATTTGTTAATTTCTAAACTTTCTAACATATTAAGTTTTTTACTTTTATCTAGAACATGCAAAGTTTTAAAATTAGTATTGAATTTGTGATTATGTTCTAGGCAATGATTGGCAAAAGTTGAGTCTGTCTTCTTGTCTCTGTGGCTTCTTTCATGTTCCTTCATTCTAATATCAAATGTCCGTCCTGTTTGTCCGACATACACTTTTTTACAATCTTCGCATGTCAACTTGTAAACCCCTGAGTTTAATCTATTGTCCGTTTTATCTTTGTTGTTTTTTATAGCGTTTTTTATAGCGTTATTATTTTATAGCGTTATTTTTAATGTTGAACCTTAATACAATTTTTTTCTTCCCAATATTTATTATTAAAAAACTTTCATGTCAAATCAGTTACACCTTATTTTCTTTTTATAAAATACTTGGTGACTTTATCATATAAAATTATGTTATCATTACAACATAAAAAAGAAACATCACATTACTGTTGGCACGTTAATTGTTCATTTCTAGGTATATGGGCTGATGATAGTGATGGAGAAGATGAAATTAAACCATCATTTCGGTCAAAACAACCAAAAAGTTATTCTGCTCCTATAGGCTTTGTAGCTGGTGGAATTCAACAAGCAGGAAAGAAGAATGAAAACAATGTAGACATAAAAAAAGAAAGTGACGAATCTGAAGATGAAGGACCATCTACTTCGTTCAAATTACGAAATAGCTCTAGCGATTCCGAACCGGAAACCTTTCCCCGCTCAGGTTTTTTCTTAACTATTTAAATCTATATCATTTTAAACATCTATTACATTATGTTTCTTATAGGTTTTGGAATACATAAAGGACCCACTAATGCAACTATGACGGAAATAACTGGTGATATTGCCGGGTTAAGGAATAAACGTGCTCCTGTTAACAGTACTTTAATTAATCAAGGTGTGGGGAATTGGGAAAAACACACAAAAGGAATAGGTGCTAAGCTACTATTACAAATGGGTTTTCAACCAGGAAAAGGTCTTGGTAAAGATTTACAAGGTATATCAACTCCAGTAGAAGCACGTGTTAGAAAAGGACGAGGCGCCATAGGAGCATACGGAGCAGAAAATACTCCTAGTTTAGCAGCTAAAAAGGTAATGTATTTTGTGTATAGTAGCTATAGTCATTGCCTTATTTGATAATTATTCTAGGATATAATTGAAAAAATTGAGGCAGAAAATTCTGAAAATGAATCAAAATGGAAGAAAAATGACTTGACCAATAAGAAAACGAGATATTACTACAGAAGTGTCGATGATGTTATTGAAAAAGGTAAACGTCCAGGAGCTTATAGAAATTCTGGACCCACAAGGTAACAAAAAATTAAAGTCCGGAGCAAAGATTTATTAAAATATAGATTTTAAACAACATATTTCGACCAAATATTCTGTGAAAAAAATAAATTTAAAATATTCTAACAATCGTGCAGCTTCCAGCTTTTGTATTCAAATTTAGTACCGTTTATTACAATAATGAGAGAAAATTTAAACGTATTACTAAATATGATCCTTTTATGATACGAATAGAACATATTTTCATTAAAATAACAAAAGTCACGGAGTATCTAGATTTTACTCCTTGTTGTACTAATTATGTTTAACACACAACTTTTCAATTTGTAGCGAACTAAGTAAAGTGAAAGTCATTGATATGACCGGTCCACAGCAGCGTGTTCTAAGTGGATATCATGCATTGAGTGGTTTGAAGGCACCCCCGGGTATTGAAAGATTCGAGGATGTAGTTCACAAAAAGTGTATTAATTTCGCTTTACCAGAAATACAGCATAATTTGGATGTGTTGGTTGATTTGTGTGAACAGGTACGTTATTAATAGATTTTTTTTATTCATATTTGCAGTGCATGGTATAATTTAAGGTGTAATGTTCGAAATAAAATAGCTAATATAATAATTCAATTTTTAAAATACAAAATTGATACTATTCTATCGAAATGATTAATTTTATTTAAAAATTTTATACGGAACATTACCCAATCGGCAGTTTATTATTTTAAGTTAAGACTGATGTTTAAAATATTCTTGATTTGACATGGAAGAGACGCTCAATATCAACAACGTGCGGTTCAAGAAAGTTAAAGGCGTTTCGCAGATGTTATACTTGGGGGACGTTAGTCGACCATCGGTCTTCAGACCGAACATTAAATCATGTGTACGATTGTCTTTATTGTGTTAGGAGTTTTGTACGATTCAGTTTAATAATATTGCAATTACAAAGTTCGATAAAGCGGTCATCGACAGAAGTTTATTGATGAATTTCCAGATTTAATATACACTGACCACCTACGAATTTCACGAAAACACCTACACGTTTATTAATTGCTTTAGAAAATTAAATTTGGTTCAAGCACTACACATTCCTAATGAGAAACGCACAGAACAAAAACGGTGAAATATGAAATAAAATTAAATCACAAAAACTGAAAATGACAGCTTCAAATCAACTTTCAACCGAATGTTAATAATTTTTATGTCCTTCTTAAGTCTGGATTATACTGTTCGATCGTCTTGGCATGGAATTTATCAAATTTGTTAAGCAAATTTGAGTAATCTTGCAAAGTTACTGGCATTGTTGGACGACAACAAATACGCCACTGGAGTTCATCCCAAAGATGTTCTATCGGATTAAGATCCGGATTTAGATGCATGCTGACCTGACCAATCAAGTCTTCAAATTCCAACTTCATTAAGTTACTCACTAGCGATTCTTGCCATGACTCTTGTGTGGTCTGACGTTGCCATGTATCAAAATAAAGCCATCTCCAATAAAATGGGACAACAGCTTCTTGCAGATCTTCCACCTACCTGTGAGCGTTTAAAGCACCATTTTCTACAAATATTAGCTCTGTACGTGCTTCTGTGAAAATACCTGTCCATACCATAACAGGTCCACCACGAGAAGACCCCCCTTTAGAGATAGTACAATCGGCATGTCGCTCATTTCGTCTTCTCTACACTCTTTCCCGAGACCATTGGGTGATCGAAGACAGAAGCGCGACTGATCCATAAAGAGAACTTCATTGCTAAAGAGTCCAATTTGCTTATAATTGTGCAAACTGAACACGTGCTCTTCGATGCTTAGATAACGATTGTGATCCTGTAGCCGATCTTTCTAAAGTCAGACCACTTCTCAAGTCTTCGCCTAATTGTCCTTTCACTTATTTCTAGCCGTAGCACTGTTTCCAAGCGATGTTGAGGTTGAACTGCTGTTATTCTGCTTCGTCTTACGAATATGCCAGCCGTTAGAAATCGATTCCAAGCATGCTGAACGGTAATGCTAGATATTCCTAATGTACGGGAGACATACTACTGACTGCTGACTAATGTAATAATTTGTTGAAAATTGCAAAGAAGGTGCTAAATATAATAAAGAAATTTGAAATTAAAAAAAACAAAGTTTATGACTGATGATGCTGCAAACATGCTTTCCTTGGGCCAATCTCTTAAACAACATCGTGGCAAGTCGTTACATGTAGCGTACAAATCCATGCATTACATCTTGTGGTATCGAGAAGTAAACAGTTTAATAGTACATACAAAAGCAATATTTCTTAAATCCCCAAAACATATTCACGGATTTCACAGACAATGTCCCGGCAGTCCTGAACCTCCACAGCCGATTCTTACAGACTGAGGTATATGGTTAAAGGCAGTATTCTATTTTGAATCATGTCCAATAAATTAAGTCTGTAGTTTTACAATCTACAGCCGATTCTTAAGGCGGCTGCACAATTGAACGGGAACGCGAACGAAAACGCAAAGATTTGCTAGATGCACAATTAACAATAAGATTACTTGAACGCATAGGGATATTTAGTTTAATTTAGTGGTATTTGCGAATTTTACATATTGCTATGAATTGTGGTTTTGATAATTAATTTACCACCATTCACGACAAATCTATCCAGCTAGGATATTCAGTCGGTTTACTTTCAAAATGGGACTGCTTTCCTTTCAGGGTTCCAATTGGAAAACGTGGTTTTTCTCTTCTACAAATTTATAATGCGCCAGTAAAAGAGTATTGACAAATGTTATAATTATATTTCTTTAAGTTACTTGTAAACTTCTTGAAATAAAGTTTAATAATAATAAACACAATAAAATTTAAATGAAACTTTAATACAAAAAAAAAAAAAAATATCTTTATAAAGTATAAAGATTATATTGCCTCATTAAACAATTTTATAAAGGTAAAAATAACGCATGGAAATGACCGCAGCATGCGATCAAAAACCTTAGTGACTTCCGTTCAAAATTAAAACTAATAAATTACAAAGATGCTTTTTAATTTCTCGCACGAGAAACAAAATCAAAATAAACTATTTGACAGACCGAAACAAACTCTAACGCATGTGCAACCATATGTAAAAAATATGCCCTTGATATCCCAAGCGTACTAAAATTTTACATTTACAGAAATGTTTTTTTATACTAGAAATTTTAAAAAAACCTTTGTCATTTATATCAAATAACTAAGATAAAATTTCATAACGATAATAATAATACTATAGACAAATTACAATATTCAATTCGTTGAATATAAAAATAAGATATCTTTTATAAAATATATTTTTACGTAAGTAATATATTTTATAAAATATATCTTATACCGAAACTTGACAATAAATTAGGAAAACTATAGATGGAAATTACGGCGTAACAGTGCATCCCTACATTTACATCGTATCAGTGGCGGCTCTTTAATGAGAGCAAGTGAGCAATTGCACCCCCTGGAATTATGAAACAAAACAAACCAAGCGGCGACTAACTGTGAAAGTATTTATTTATTATATATATTATGTATTCTTAGTTATTGACGAGGAATGTGGCACGCTAACAACGTACATATACCGATCGTCGTCACAGATATACTGAGCAAAGCCCAACTGTTGCTCTATTAAGGCATTATCATTACATTGATGGTTGGGAGAACTGTATTTTGTCGTACTTCAATGTCGTATAATACATAGCGTTGGAGCAACTGAACCAGACTGCTCTCGGGCGTTGTTATAATGAATACGGTATCTTTTTTTACAGAACAACGCGTTTTCGCGGTTAACGTATAATGAAAGAATCCCAGAAAAAATCTTAAACGGCCGATGCCTCAATTATGTTTAGAAAATAAACAATCTGTTAAAGGTAAAGACGTTATAAGAAAATTCAAAATGAATATTTATCAGAAAAATGACTGGATTTGTGGGTGTGAAATTAAAAATACTTTGTTTTGTTTTCCGTGTCTTTTGTTTGGTGGTGAACCGTCTTGGTCAAAGAACGGAATAAGAGACTTAATTCATCTTAGTGCTAAAATGATTAAACATGAAAATTCCGAAGGGCATTTGAAAAATATATTTAGTCTAAGAATGTTAGGAAAAAATAACATTCAGAATGTTTTAGATTCATCATATAGAAAAGCAATTCAATAACACAATGAAAAGGTAACAAAAAATAGGCATGTGTTAAATTTAATAATAAATTGCATTAGATTTTGTGGCGCGTTTGAACTGGCACTTCGGGGTCATGATGAACAGCAAACGTCGAATAACAAGGGCATTTTGCGGGAATTGATAAATTTTACGGCAGAATTGGATAAATCGCTCAGAGATCACATCGAAGCAGCACCGGTTTTTAAGGGATTATCAAAAACGATACAGAATGAGCTGCTTGATGCAATGTTGAACGTGTATCATGAACAAGTTGCCAGTGAAATTAAAGCAACCGACTTCATATCTGTGATAGCTGATGAAACCACAGATGTGTCCAATCAGTTTCAGTTGGTGGTTGTTTTAAGATATATTGTGAACGCGAGACCGGTCGAAAGATTTTGGAAATTTCTTCTGCCTAGTGGACATGATGCTAATTCTTTATCTGCCTCCATCCTTAACAAAATTATGTCACATGCTACATCGAGCAGTAGTAATTGCAGAATTTTTTTTGCCAATCTGACGGGATTTATGTACATTTTTGTCCACTTCACCACAACGAGCTGCAAGATTGGAAGAATTCCTTCAGAGAAAAAGCTTACCTCGTTCTTCAAAAATAAGATGGAACTTCAATTCTAGGACAGTGAATTCAATATATGAGCACCGAGAAGAAATAATTGAAGCTCTAGAACAAATCGAGGGAGAAGCTAGTTTACAAACTACCATTCATCAAGCTAGTGCCAATTTGCGAATTTTAGGGGAGGAAAATTTTATCTATTGGTTAACTTTCTTTCATAAAATTATGCCACATGTGGACATATTGTTTAATCAATTACAAAGTGTCAATACAGATGCATTAAAAATCAAGAATAATTTAGATAATTTTGAACGTGCTATTGGAAAAATTCGAACCGAAATCGCTGACACAGATAATCAGTTGGTTAAACAAAATGACCCAGAACTGACTCCTCGACCATCAAAGCGGCGAAGAGTAACTGATGGTAGCCAAAGAAGGAGGGAAACTATTGAAGTGTGCGATATTATTTTGCTAGAAATAAAAACTAGATTTCGGTATACAGGGCACTTAATATTAGCAAACTTAATTTCTTTTAAACAGTTCTCCTCTTTTCAAAAAATATTTCAGGAAGATTGCCTTTAAGAAGCAGTAAAATTTTATCCATGCCTCAATGAAAGCAGACTACGAACTGAATTAAGCGTTCTATATTCTAGAGAAGAATTTAGGCAAAATATAGAAGTCGGTGCTGTAGGTCTGCTAGGTCTTCTGCTGGATGGATTAAGCGACACCTTTAATGCAGTTGTTACGCTTTTAAAAATTGTCATTACAATCCCAATGACAACGTCCGAAGCGGAACGCCAGATTTCACGGCTGAAGAGAATAAAAACTTTCCTGAGAAATGCAATGAAAGAAGAGAGATTAAATGCCCTTACTATGTTATCTTGTGGAAAAGAATGTATAAATGATTTCCCAAACTTGAATGAAAAAGTGATAGAACTGTTCTGCAAGTCAAAGACACGTAAAATGGACTTCGTTTATCGTCAGATGTAATTAAACTGTGTAGTGTAATATTTACAATTCCCTCAAAACGAACTCTACAATGAACAGTACCTGTCTGGAACAGTACGTCGGTGAAATTTATAAAGATTGGGTAAGCGTTTTTGTATTACACTTTTTAATTTTGAAATTATGCACTCCCTATGTGAACCACCCCGAGCCGCCACTGCATCGTATTATTATACTTTTTTCTCGTTCTCATTCCCGTTCAATTGTGCAGCCGCCTTTACAGACAAACATTGTATTTTTGATCATTGCCAATAAATTAAATCTGTAGTTTTATAATTTAATCCTAAGGAAGCAACTGCCATTAAGGAAAGTCGAAAGAAATCACAAGATGCCCAAGTTGAAACATATTTACAAATTACTTATAACAATTACAATGGAATAGTTGAGGCACTTGAAAAAACACATCTTCGTTGTTATTAGTGGAGTCAATGCAAATAGTGTACAGTTACATAGATTCAGCGACGCAAGAACTTGCTAAACGCCTTGCACTTTTTCGAAGCGCACGCTACTGACCAAGCGAACGTTCGCAATACCAACTCCAATTATGAATTAACTAAACATTTGGATTCTTTCAGGATATTATTAGAATTGACAGAAATTCAAGATACAATCAAGACAAATTAATTGCTTTAAAACAAGACGAAATCACATTGAAAAATGTAATAACCAAGGAAGAAACTCTAATTGACAATTTAAATTCCGTATTGGAAATTGTTAGCACACTCACGGATTCCACTTTAGGTTTATCACTGGGTCAAGTGGCCAATATTTTCATGGATCTTCAGGTAAAAAAGTTGACAACTTGTAAGAAAGTATTTATTTTAAATAAAATATTCTAGGAGAATCATTATGAAGAATATTTTCAATATGAGCTGGGTGAGCTAGCTCCTGGTCTTGTCGGTCCTCTATTGACGTCTGCCCTGGCTAGTTGGTCGCCACTAAATGCTCCTTCTCAATACGCGGACGTTTTCGGCCAGTGGAAGGACATCCTGGAGAAGCCGATGCATCGTGGGACACTAGAAGGTAATAGTATGGGAATTCAGCCGTATGATAGTCTCTTATGGCACACTTGGGTGCCGGTTATCAGATCGTGCGTTAGGTAAGTTACTTCCTTTAGATGTATACATCTGAAATACTCTCCAATTGGGAATTTTGGTTTGCGTGACAAATTCGAAAGAGAATGTATCTCGTGATTAGGCAATGTAGTCGTAACTCGATCATTCATTAAAATTTATAGTAATCGTAATCTTCGACCGTTTAAAATTCTAATTCACGAGTCGATTTTCTTTCCATCTTTCCCTATGAAATCCTCAAAATACGGCATATTTCTTAAACACGAAAAATTTTTTAAATCGTAGAGATAAGTTAAATTAATGCATTATACTTGAGACACCTTTCTTAAGAAATAACCATATCTAAGAAATGTTTAAATTGGTATTTACTACACCACGTGAAGCACATAGTCCATTAATGCAGCAAATATCCAATGTAAATTTTAAACATATTGCTTACATTAATTAATACCAAAATATATAACAGTTTGCATATTGAATAGGGTCAATAGCTTCGTATTAACCCTTTCAGTACCGGATTTGAAATAACAATGTATGTCGCTAGGACCAGTTTTTTTTACATGCTACCAGGACACGTGCCGAATATATGCGTCAGGTGTAAAAAAATTAAAATGTGCAAAAATTCATTTATTTATAATAGTATTGTTATAAATAGCATATTACGTATATTTAAAATGTGTGCTTTGTATGATACACCTCAAAACAAGGTTGTACACACAAACCAATGTTACATTTTGCACACATGTACCTAGACTCACTTCTTTTCTTTGCGTGAAGCGTGCTTTGGCTGCAAACTATACATAATCGTACTTTATTATCAGGTACCAGGGCAGGAAAATGCCGCCCAATAAGCCGCTCAGGATTTTTGGTCATAGGTTTTACTCTGGTTTGGTTAGGCTGTAGTACATTGTCTCTAAAATTGCACAAAAACTATTAAGCTAAAGTTTTCTCACTAACTAAAACTTACCGCTTAATAAGCTGTCTTATGATTTTCAGCTGAAAATTTGCTAAAGATTCTCTCGCATTTTGTGTTTGATACAATGCATGTGCGTTGAGCATTGCTAGGTCCACCATGTGGAAAAATTATTTTTTGTACCATTTTACTGTTTTTCTCACACATTCTTTAGAACTTAACATCATGTCCGACCTGTCTATAGCACCCATATTTGCATTATAATCCAGAACACATGCTGGTTTCTTGATAGGTTCCTTAGTCTTGAAATCCAACTTGTCCGACGAGATTATTTTGTCCTCATGAAAACTAGTAAGCATATGTACATCGCGACGATCTTTCCATTTAAAGGCCAGTAAGTGCTCTGTAGATGTTGAGACCGTCTCGCCTTTGGTTAATTTCGTTGTCCAATTCGGCATACATTTCCTATTCGGACGAACTGTTTCGCAGGAGTTTGTTTGTGTTCATGTATAGCAATCGCCAAATAACTTGGCGCGAGGAGGGGGTGCGCAGAAGCCGTTTTTAAAAACGTCCACCCCCACTACTCAAGTAATTGTCAGAATACATTTGTCATTGACGTTTGATGGAACATAATGTCTTTGCTAGGGGATCATAAAATTATACACGTTCAGAGGTTTGAATTATCTGACATTTGATGTAAAACCAAATACAAATCTCCCCACTACTTCTAATCCTGCGCGAACTTACTCCTCCTCGCGCCAACTTAATTGGCGTTTGCTATAAGTACATTGATAAAGTTGGACTTGTATACCAATTATCTGTGTACAACGAATGGCCTTTCTCCAAATACGGCTTCATAAGATGTGCCACAACTGAACCGGATATACCTAGGTCTTGAAACAATTCTACGTCTGTTGTTTTACCAGTATAAACAATGATATTTAACACGTATCCCGTTTCGCAGTCACATAAAAGAAAAAGTTTGATACCGAAGCGATAGCGTTTAGATTTGATGTACTGTTTAAAATGTAAACGTCCTTTGAAAAGAACTAAACTCTCGTCAATCACAAGATTTGCGAACGGATAAAAACATTCAGAAAAACGGGTTGTCATTTTAGTTAACAATTCTCGTATCTTATAGAAAGAATCACCTTGTTTCTGATCAGCGTTATTTGAAAAATGTAACATGCTCAGTATCGCTAAAAAACTATTTCTGGGCATTACCTGCGAAAATATTGGTGTGTGAAGTAGTGCATCCGTAGACCAATGTTCTTTCATATTATTTTTTCTATGACGTGCAGTAAGTAACATAACAGCTAAAAATACATAAAATTCATCCTCATCTATTTCTTTCCATTTTAGGTTTTTGTTCTCCTTATTTTCCGAAGCATATTTATTAGTTTCGTCTACAATTAGCTTCACTACTTCTGAATTTACAAAGAACAGAAAATAGCTAAGTGCATTTGATTTGTCTTCTAGAGATTCTTGTAAACCAGAATGTTTATCGTCGAATGTATGTATTGTGGGCTTGAACGCTGTATTACGCCCAATTTAGTGATAAAACTCCTTGTGCACTTTGTTCTTTAATTTCAGAATTATCATCATCAGCTGTAACATTATTATTTTATTCCAGTTCCGTTTCATCCGAGCTGTCATCACTTGCATCGGATTCATTTTGATCAGGCTCGTATTCACTGCCGCTGTCAACGAAAGGTTCTTCGGCAGAATCTAAACTCGCTAAAATGCTTTCATATTCAGCTGTTGTCATTCCACAAATCCCTACATTGTCATTGTCACGTTTCCTTTTACATGTAGAACCACTTGTATAACTTGTAGAAGTACTTGAAGCCATAGCGTACACTCGCCTTCTCTATACTGCAATTTACCTAATACTAAAAACATGTCCCAACTTGTACACGGATACCCCCACCTATTTCATTCACAATAACTATACTTTGTAGTGTTGCGCAAATGTGCCGTATATATGAGGCAGTCGGCCAGCAGTTACTGCTTCAGGTACCTTATTTATCCGGCATTGGGCTTACAGATGCAGCACGAAGCGACACAAATACGGTAGTGGTCCTAGTAAAGGCGCTAAATCTAATACTGCCACATATATACGGCAATGGTCTACATAAAGTCATACAACTCTTACAACCCTGGTCGTATATATACGGCAGTGGTCCTGAGGAACCGTTCATACTTTGACTAATATATACGGCTATGGTACAGAAAGGGTTAAATGCGCTAAATTGAATTTAAAATGTACGTTACATATACAGTTGTCCCTGGATGGACTGAACAAGAGGGAAAGAAATTATTTGTAACTTAACCAAAAAATGTCATTCTTTATAAAATTTTTTGCTTGTCTCAAAACCACCTAATCTGAAACAAAATTCTAAATATTCTTTTTAGCAGTTGAGAAATTTATAAAATCACAAAAATTTAAGTAAAAACGTTTCTAAGTTCATGTTTTTGATTAAATCAGATTAACCTGTTATCTTACATGACAATCTAATAAGTAAAAAAACTTGCGTAATATTTGTCAATGTCATTACATATTTATTAATCTTTACTGAGAATTAATAGTAATGCTATCTTTAGAATAAAGAATTTACCTCGTTCAATGTTATGAAACTAGTGAGGCTTCTTCTAACTAAAGGCCCGATTATATGCCAAAAAAAACTGAAAATATGCACATAAATATGCAGATGTTTTAGCCTAAATATGCACTTCCTTATGAAAAAAATTCGGGGGATGTTGGAAAATGGAATACTGTAGAAAAAAATATTCTTTATGTTTACTACAAGTTTATTTAGAACATTTTACAACCATAATTAGCTACGAAAACAATTTACAATCACATATTTCTCAAAGTTTTCAACAGAAAAATTGTGACGCTTGTCTGAAAACATGTATTTATATATGTATTGAAAAGGTTCGTTCTACGTCGACGCTTGTTATAGGAGCATATTTCAAATTAGAAATATCATGTATTGTCAACTCAATATTTTCTACTGAATCACCACACAAGATTATAGCAATGTCCTTTAGCTTTTTAAAACCCTAATTTTTTCCTATTACACTTAAAAATTTTTCATACACCGACTGTCCACTCCTCCTTTAATATCAAAACATGACTTTTCAAATTTGTTTATTATTTCAACGCTCTCGATTAGCGACATAAATTGTTTTTCCAGCTGCAATATAGAAGTCGAAATAAAACTGTAATTGGCTTTAATAAACGCCAACTGTTGAGGTATTTCTTTACTCGAATACACATTTTGGGCGTCTATCACAGATTGTGCATTCCTATCCAAGATCCATAATAATTGTCTTTATTCCTTCATAATGATTTGCATGAAAAATAGCACCCTCCAACCACGTTCTCCATCGTGTGATTACTGATTGAGGAGGAAGCGGAACACCGGGTAGATATTGTTTGTAAAACTGAACTCGTAATGGGGCCTTTAAAAATACTTTCTTAACACTACTAATTAAAGTATTTACTAAGGGAAAATGGTTTCTGACTTCTTCTGCAACACGATTTAGTCCGTGCGCTAAGCAAGTTGTGTGAATTAAATTTGGGTAAATGATTTTCAAGTTGAAAGCTGCCTTCACCATGTATGGTGCAGCATCCGTCAAAAACAATAGAATTTTCTGTGTTGGAATCGATTCCGGTAAGAAGAAGGTTGCCAGTTCTTCCTGTATAAACCTTGTTATTGTTGAATTATTTGCCTTTTTCAACTGTTTGGATGAAATTAAATAAGATTTTGCTGGAACCGATACGTTAAGGATACCAATCATTAAGTGAACTATGTTTCGGCCCACACTATCAGTAGTTTCATCTACGCATGTATAAAGATAATTGTTTGCAACAACCTTCTTAATGCTATTCAATGTTTCTGCATAGATACAGCGAATATAATTTTTTCTTAATGTGCTCTCGTCGGGAATGTTATATTTGCTGGTGTACTTTTGCAAAAATAACTTGACATTTAAATTGTTTAATTTATGTAGTGGAATATCTGCCGGCACAAACATTTGACACAAATCTTCATTAATTCTTGTTCCGATTTTTTTGGAAGTTGATGGCAAACATTGCGGTAATGTTTGCTGACTCTTCTTCGCCAATTTCATCTTTGTTAGTTTTGCAGCATGAGATGGAGTTTTCATATGTTGGTCGACTCACTTGTAATCTTCTTATAAAATAAATGTTAGTAAAAGATAAAGGAATAATTAAAAACTTAATTAATTAATTAATAAGAGGAAATAAACTTCAAATTTTACTCACAATCTTGCAGCATGGTACGCAAAACACTTTTTCTCCATCCATACGCAATTCTGGATAAGGTGCAATCCATCTAGGCACAGTCGCTATTTTCGGCATTTTTGCCATTATATATCACAACTCACAAGTTTACACTTCGAAAAGCCAACGTAAAATGACGTTTAAAATAAAATTACTTTCGAATATGGGAATAAATTTCTCCGAATAGCAAAGAAACACATATACAGTAGAATCTCACAAATTCGAACCACCTTGTGCACCGGGCAGTTCGAATTTCTGAAAAGTTCGAATTTCTGGACATTTTTTTTTTTTACAGAAAATGATAAAATTATAATAAAACTACTTATGTAAGCTTTATTTTAACACAAAACAGTTTTTATTTATTAACATTTAATTAATTAACATTGAACATATTAAATTCATAGAAAAACTTTTAAAAACTTTTTTAATTATTAGGTATTTAATTGGTTTTTAACATAAAATCAGTAATACTTGTTTGTGTTTTTGATTTATTTAAACTGGATACAACGATATCGTTACGGACGTCCAAAAGGTTAGACATGTGTTTACTGGAAAATATATCACTGGTTTTGCACCATTTTATAACATTATTGATGTCTTCAAGGACTTTTAAATGAGGAATAGCTGGAGTTATGTCGATAATATCGACGTCGCTGCTATCTGAAGCCTCCTCATCGCTATTCTCTGCATCAGATCCGTCAGTAAACACATCTCCATTCCTCGATTTCATTTACATTTACGGAATTGTTTGGCATAATTTAATTCATTCAAAAGATCAAGGTTTGTTTGAAGAACTTCATTGCAATCCTGATTTCGTTGAGCCAATTATGCTAGTGGCAAATCATCATCGCTGTCGTAATCGCCTGAGTCCTAATTTAATAATTTGGGCCAAGAATTTTTTAACACTGTTTGTTGTACCTCATCCCATGCTTGTTTCAACAATATTATTGCATCTCGGATTGAATGCCGTTCCAAAAGCTTATCAATATCACCACCATCACCAATTAATTGAGATAATAGAAACTTACTTCTGTAAATAAGTTTTGTCATTTTAATAGGATTTTGATCCATTGGCTGCACAGCTGCTGTTACATTTGGCGGCAAGAAATATGCAATTATATTACCATCCTCACTTTGAAGTTTATCAATTGGTGCATGAGCGGAACAGTTATTTACAAGCAGAAGAGCTTTTGGGGCCAAATTATTGTCTTCAGAAAATCGGATGACCTGTAGAACAAAAAAAAAAAAAAAAAAATATGGAACTTAAAATATGCATTAGTTAAACATACTTCTTTGATAAATATCTTGTGAAACCAATCATGAAAAATCCGGGAAGTCATCCACGCATTTTTCGAAAAGTCATAATGAAGTGGGTTATCAAATCCTCTGAAGCTTCTTGGCTTTTTAGCTTTTCCAATAACCAATGGTTTTAATTTGTGTGAGCCATCAGAATTTGCGCCTAGTAAAATTGAAACGCGTTCTTTTTTAATTTTAAATCCTTGGGCACTTTTTTCACAAGCAGCGACAAATGTTTTATCTGGAAGGCAACGGAAAAATAATCCGCTTTCATCAGCATTATAGATTTGTGTTTCCAATAACCCCATTTCCGCGACTTTTGCACGAAATCTGTGTAGAAATGGAGTGACCTCACCAACATCACTCGAAAGTATTTCACCACCAATTTTTAAAAACCGTATTCCATGACGGGTTTTAAATTTGGAAAACCATCCATCACTTGCAGTCAATGCGTTTTTATCTTTATCGGGGTACACTTCACTAAAAATTGACTTAGCTTTTGCTTTTAATACGGGTCCTGTCACTGTTTTCTTCTTTTCACGTTGATTTAAAAACCACTTATAAAGGCGCTTTTCCATTTCCTCATATTCTGCCTTATGCAAAGATTTTTTTTTTGCTTCCTGATAGGTGCTGGTAACTGCATCCATTATTTCTTGTTTTTTTGATTTTATGTAGCTGATGGAAGATTTTGTCACATTAAAATCTTGAGCTAAACGATTTCCACTCACGCCTTCATTAAGTCTTTTTAATATTTTAACCTTAGTATCCAAAGATAAGGTATTTTTTTTTACGTTTGTTTGGCATTTTTTTTTAACTTTCACACGTATGAACACTTCACTTTGACCTTCAGTCATCAACTGACCCAAATTTGTACAAGCATATCAAATTTCACACGCATATGACCGAATTGTACACACCACGAATAACTCGGTGATTCCCCGTTTTATTTTTACTTTAATGAGCGAAAAAAAAATAATTTGTAGTGAAAATACAAAAAATATTTTCTAGTGGAAATAAAAACAAAAAAAAGCACATCCAGAAATTAGAACCACAGGTTCTAATTTCATAGCGTCCAATACATTGAAATGGCCGGTTCTAATTTCTGGACGGTTCGAATTTGTGAGATTCTACTGTACTCCTAATTTTCTGGTAAAATGTATTTTTGTATTTATTTAGAAGTTTTAAGGTATTAGCTTTTCCTGGAATTTTGTCTCGGCCTGGATGTATGGGAAGAGCATTAATAAATTCTTAGACGCTTATCGGAAAAGTAACGGGAAGAGGCTTAATAAAATGCTATTTTTAATTTTAAAAGGGCTGTTTAAGTTTTGTTTGTTTGACATATTTTTAGTAATGCCTATAATAAATTTGATTTAGTAAATAAATAAAACTCGGATACTTAAAATATGCAAAAATGCTAAATTACTACAAAATATGCAAATAATATACAAAATGCATATATGTATTATGCAAATATGCAAATTTATGCAAACTGAATATAATCCGGCCTTTCCTTATAACTTTGCAATTCATAAATTTCAACAGAAGTTTCCTAATGTTCTCGTGTGCGTAAATGCTTTACGAAATTTTGTAGAAAAATTTAAAAGAACAGGTAGCGTATGTGACATCAAGAAAAGAAAGAGGATTACATTGAAGAAGATGCAGCTACAATACTGACTTTAGATTCAGTAGAAACATATCCAAAATTATCCTTGCGAAAAAGGTCTGTACTGTTAAATCAGTTAATTAGCAAATCAAATTTACAAAGAATTTTGAAAGAAAACAAAATTAAACTTTATAAACCAATTTTTGTACATGAATTAAAAAATGGTGATGATAATCTGCGTTTAGACTTTTGCTTATGGATAGGAGCAAATCAGTCTGTAAATCGAAATTTCTTCAAAAACATAATTTTTTCGGATGAATCGACATTGCAACTAATGGGAAAGTTACAACGCAGAACTGTAGATTTTGGTCGAGAGACTATCGTAATTTCAAAATTGCAACGAGAAGTCAGTATTACAAAAAGGTATACAGTATATTTGATACCAGATTGAAGCGTTATTGGCTGGCCTGATTTAGCCCCAAACTATTTTTTATGGAATTTTGTAAAATGGTCCAATTGCGTTTTTCAGAGCAGAGCTCGTACAACCTTTGATTTAATGATTTGATGACCATTAATCATTGCACGCGAAACATCTCAGAAATTTTGTCGACGCATTAAGGTTTTGAACATCTGTTCTAATAAAATTATTCGAAATTGTTATTCAGTTTTTTTTTCTTTAAGAGATTTTTTAATTTCATTCTCTTTGGTTTCATGAGAAGAGTTATTTAGACATGTTTTTATTTTATATTCTCCAATAAATAAAATAGAAATTGTTTATGTCTATTCAACTTCATTATTTACAACTTTCTGAGTGACAATTATGACGTTCTATTATTGCAATATTTAATTTTTACTTGCGATTAGAGAAAATTTAATACATTTCTTTGGCGATAAGTAGAGCAGACCAATTTCCGCGCGCACCATGAGCGCCGGTATGGGAGTGTAATTCGTAATATATTAGAATATGCGATAGAATAGGGACGCAGCATGAGCTTGTTACCGATATAAGTATAGAAGTAGAGACATTTATTCTATCAGAAATAATTAAATATACATTTGGTTTTCTGCTATTAAAGTAATATGCATAAACACCCGAAAAATAAGAATAGTACATATTATAGCAGCGTTGTATGTACCTATAAATAAAATGGAAAATATATGAAATCAGTGATTGTGTGCACGACAGAGGATTTAAAAAAACACTTACCGTTTTAAGCGTCTTCCAAGGATAGACAAACTGGAGAAACCCGATTGTATATTTTCAACATCAGGTGCGTTTCTAATTTTATTTCTGAAAAACATGTCCGCCGTGAGGAAAAAATATGTTTATATTCGGAAAACGAACGTTCTACATCGAATGATGTTATATTCGCATAATCAAAATACTTTTTTAAGCAACTTAACGCATCTGTAGACGTGCCCTCACAAATACGTGTTAAGGTGTCAAAATCTGTATTTCTATATAAAACACTTTCAAATTTAATTAGAACACTTTCACTTTTTGCGTCTTCTACAGCACACGGTTGTGCGTGAACATCTTTAACGATTTGCAGTGATTCCTCTAACGACAGCGACGAATTTTCTAATTTTGTTATTGCTTCTTCTAGTCCCAAGTAATTCTCACGAATACTTTGTAAATCCATTTTAATCTGGGCATCTTGAATTTTTTTCTGACTTGTATTGATAGCTGCACTTTCTTTCGGATCGAATGATAAAACCACATCCTTAATTTTTTCAAAATGTTCATGATAGTAAAACCCCGCCGGTAACCATGTACCCCAACGTGTCAGAATCGGCTGTGGTGACTCAGGGGTTTGGGGACACAATTCGTGAAATTTCCGAATACGTTTTGGAGATTTCAGGAATACTGCCTTTGTAGTCGATATTAAAGCATCTACCTCTGGATAACATCTAGGAACCTGTTCTGCCACAAGGTGTAGAGCATGGAGTTTACAAGTAATATGTAACAAGTTAGGACAATATTTTCTAAGAGACCGGCCTACAGAACACATGGTTGCGGCACCATCGGTCATAAACATTAATACTTGGTCTTTCGAAAGTTTAAATTTTTCCAAAGTATCTAATAGCACCTCTGAAATTTTTTCGGCATTACATCGTTCTAGTCGTCTGGATGCTAATAAAATTGAAGACGTTGGTTGATGTGGTTCCATATTACGCGCTATCAAATTAACTACAGATTGTTTTTTGCTGTCAGTTGTTTCGACCACACATAACCACAGTTTTTTATTTTTCAGTTCGGCTTTGGTTTTATTTTCAACCTGTTTACGCACCGTTGGTAAATTCCTTCGTAATGTTGTCGTGCTCGGTAATGTTTGATTCGCGTATTTATTCCAAAATGAAATAAATGAATCATTACTTAACAAGTATGTGTACACACAATCATAGTTACACATAGTTCATGTATAAACTGTTGTCGATTAATTTTGTTATTATTGTGCTTCGAACTGCTTACGTGTTCTTTACAATGTGTTTTTGACCAACACATTAGATATGTATTGCACACTAAACATTTAATTTTTGAGCCATCGTATATTAAGTCCGGGAAATCCATAATAAACTTATTCGCTTCGTCTGACAACGGTCGTTTTCTCGATTTATGTGTCGACGACATTTTATTACGTATGCTTACACTTACATGCAGTCTAAGCAAGTACCAAACACATACTGAATGCTTTTTATTAGTTCTGATGCAATACAATCATCCTCACATCGGCGCACATGGCGCGCACGGAAATTGGTCTGCTCTAGCGATAAGTATTGCAATGTATTTATTGCGTCTGTGACTTCTCTGTCGTGCGAGTTGTGCGCGATATATCGGACCACACTTGCAAGAGCTGATTTTGTACGAAGGACACGCTATATATTTTAAGATGCCACGAAACTAGAGCAGTTAGAGCTGGCAGCACTGCATTTCCAAATAACACCATCCTTAAGTAATAAACTCTGACTGTCAGTTGAGTCGCAGCTCTCATAGAGCAAACGTGGTAGATACGATTTGTCATCGAAACATGGACTTATCAAAAGAACATGTACGCGCAATGATCTACTACGTAAAAGTCATTGAACACCCACCCCATTCGCCTGATATGGCCATGTGTGACTTCTGGTTGTTTTTTAGCCTAAAGAAACATTTACTTAGTCGATGTTTCACGACGGAGGATGAGATAGATGAAGCAATTCATCTATTTTTTGAGGGCATTTCAAAAGATGACTGGCTTTAAGCTTTTACGTTGTGGAAACTTCGGTTACGAAAGTGCATTGATGAATTGATAAATAATGTATTTTCGTAAAAATACTTGTAGTTTTCTTATACCTCAAAATATATAGCATGACCCTAGTATATCATCAGGTGACTATAGGACGCTCGTTCTTACGGTATCTTAACAAGTTATACGGTTTAACGTATAGTTGCTGGCGATTAGATTAGAACCGACGGAAAGTTTGATATTTTAATATGCCAAACAATTAGAAAGTTGAACAAAATTTTTGTTCAAAAATTTTATTAATTAAAATTAAGAAATATGTTCCTAATATTTAATACTTGCTAAACACTTTTCTTGGACTTGCTTTTTCTATCGAATTCCTTATTACCATTTAAATTTTTTCCACTATTTTTCCAAGCTAAATATGGTTTATTAATTTAAAAAGGTATATAACCCCTTACCACAATTATTAGTCGTATCCTAAATACGTATTTCGACAACTAAGTTGTCATCATCAGTAGGTAAAAACTACTAATTAAAAGTCACACATGGGGCACAGTAAAGTAAAATAAACGCTTCCGCACAACTACTATACACTGCAACCCTGTAAAGACTGTCAGTGTAAAGACTGTCAGTCTTTACAGGGTTGCAGTGTATAGTAGTTGTGCGGACGCGTTTATTTTACTTTACTGTGCCCCATGTGTGACTTTTAATTAGTAGTTTTTACCTGCTGATGATGACAACTTAGTTGTCGAAATACGTATTTAGGATACGACTAATAATTGTGGTAAGGGGTTATATACCTTTTTAAATTATTATTTAACCACAGTCTCCATTGAAAGAATTTTCATGGTTTATTAATTTCTTTTTGTTGTCATTTTTTCTTACAGTATACAGTACACATTTTTAATATATTCAATTCGTTTGCTATAGTAATTAGGTCTAGAAGATTCCCCGGCCAATCCAACAACGATAAATTTCCTGAGTTTAAATATTTTTTTCTATTTTGCGTTCGAAATGAACTCATTTTGAAACCCAAAACAGTATCGAAATGAGCTTCATTTCGATACGCTTTTTTTCATTTTTCAATGTTGGCGTTGTTCGAATACAGAAATAAATATCATTGCTGTCATTTGATTTTAAGAATTTATGTACATTTGACAGATATGATATATGTCCGTATTTTACACAAACAACGTATGTTGTATACAATTGACAACAACATATATATGTTTCTATGTCACTCATGTTTATATTTTTAAATGAAGTATCAAGTAATGTTAACGAAAATTAATAAATAATATGTAATATAATATACTTCGCGGATAGCAAGATTTAAATTTGAAAATGTCAAATATCAATGTGACCAACTGCATGCTTTATATAAAAATTAAACTCTGAACTTTCAAATTAAATAATTCCAATTTAAGCAATTTATTAATGTAAAAAACGCAAAATAGAAAAAATAGTATAAAAAACTCGTTTCATAAGGCCTTTTGCCGCACTCGCTCTTTAGAAAACTCGTTTTCTAAACTGATCTCGTGCGGCAAACTGGTGCCTTATGAAACTTGTTTTTTAATATACTATTTTGCAGATTGTGCTTTGTATCATAACGGTTTGTGACACCTTCTACGAAGTACTTGATTGGTGCATAAGTTCTTAGCGTTTTTATTGAACTCAAAATTAGTTGATTTTTGAAGAACAGAATACATGAACTAATCTAGAAATACACTGTCTTCCATTATTTACTATTGCATCCCAACAATTACGCAATTTTTCGATTCCACGCTTGAAAAAATTCGCTGGTTTGAAAGTGAAGAAGTCCTGAACCTAATTTTGCGACCTAAGTGCGACGTGGTTATCAAAGGAAATTCTCCGTTGGTTGTTTGATGGAGAACGGAACAGATGGAAGTTGAGTCGTAGATTTATTTATTTGGCGTATGCCTTACATGGATTTATAAATACATAACGTTACATATACATCTGTGGCATTTCTGATCTTCACTTTCTATATGGGTTGACTCTACTAAGTTCTTCGGCGTTTATTTGGCAAATTCGAATCAGTTTTCCGAGATTTTTGTCATTTGGTCTTGGGCAGAGCTGTGGTTGAGAGATTTTTAAGTACGTGGATCCATATACAGGCTGATTCAGTTACGGCCCTCACCATGGGGATCTCGCTTATTATTGGAGATAGAGTATAGGTTTAAATTTGGCAAAGTTGTTAAATTTAGTGTTTGACCTGTGACAAATAACCTTCGTTATTTAAAAAAAAACGCGAAAACCCCATTTTCTTCTTTTACCTGTAGCACCGACATTTGGCCTTGTAGAGAAAATATAAAAACACATCCTTGTGGCCATTTCTAAACCTCTATCCAGTGGTGTACTCTAAATTTTTATACGACGTTTCGTTTCTTTCTGGCCATCATCAACTATCTAATTTCTTATAGGCGCCATATTGGATTTAGACATCTTCAGAAAGAGTTTTTTTTTCTGATTTCAACCATGTACCACATGCTGACTATAGTTTTTGACATTCGGTTTTATTTGAAAGAATAAATTATAAGATTAAATAAGGTAGCCATGGAATTTCAATCTGTCAAACATTTCATTTATTGTTCATTAATAATACAAAAATGTCATACACTAACGAAGAGAAACGAGATATGATAAGTATTTTTTATTCTTCGAACCGAAATTCAACAGTAGCGAGTACAAGATATCTACAATTATATCCAGAACGACAACAGCCTCATCGTACCATTTTTCTAGATCTCGACAGAAATTTGGTCGAGAATGGATCCTTTACTAAGCCGCGTAATGGTCAAGACAACAGGAATTTAAATGAAAATCGACAAGATATTATTTTACAAATGGTAAATTAAAAGCGTGTTTTCAAATTTCATGTTAATCTTGTATTTTTATAGATAAATAATAATCGATCAATTTCTACACGCGAAGTAGCGTCAGAATTAAATTTGTGCTAGTCAAGAGTTTGGAGAACTTTACATAAAAGTAGGTTTAAACCATACAGGATCCATATTAGTCACTCTTTACTGCCTGGAGATAATTTGAGAAGGCTAGAATATTGTAATTGGTAATGGGAAGGATAGAAAATGACGAAAATTTTTTAAGCAAAATCATCTGGTCAGATGAAACAAAATTTACAAATTCTGGAATGTTCAACAGAAATACGGAGCACTATTGGGAAAATATCCCATTAAATCAATTACAATATTTATGGTGGTAACAAGATGGCGCACCAGCGCCATCTTGTTGCCACCATAAATATTGTAATTGATTTAATGCGATATTGTCAAGATAGTCAGATACGTATGTACGTAAAATGTTTAAATATCTTTCTCCATTTAAATGTTCTTCATACATAGCTGGTCCTAAGAGACGATTTGCCAAAATACCAATCCAAACGTTTATTCCAAAACGATGTTGTGGTCTTCTAACCCTGTTTTGTCGGGGATTTTGTACTGCCCAATAGTGCTCCGTATTTCTGTTGAACATTCCAGAATTTGTAAATTTGTTTCATCTGACCAGATGATTTTGCTTAAAAAATTTTCGTCATTTTCTATCCTTCCCATTACCAATTACAATATTCTAGCCTTCTCAAATTATCTCCAGGCAGTAAAGAGTGACTAACATGGATCCTGTATGGCAGGTGCGGCTCGTGATGACGTATTTTGGTTTGCAGTACAATGATCCGAGTGCTTCGTGTATTCTCGTGTACTAAATGTAACGTTTGCTTAGTAAACACCGAAAACACACGAGGCACTCGTATCATTGTACTGCAAACCAAAATACGTCATCACGAGCCGCGCCTGCTGTATGGTTTAAACCTACTTTTATGTAAAGTTCTCCAAACTCTGGACTGGCACAAATTTAATTCTGACGCTACTTCGCGTGTAGAAATTGATGGATTATTATCTATACAAGATTATTATACAAGATTAACATGAAATTTGAAAACACGCTTTTAATTTACCATTTGTAAAATATCTTGTCGATTTTCATTTAAATTCCTGTTGTCTTGACCATTACGCGGCTTAGTAAACGATCCATTCTCGACCAAATTTCTGTCGAGATCTAGAAAAATGGTACGATGAGGCTGTTGTCGTTCTGGATATAATTGTAGATATCTTGTACTCGCTACTGTTGAATTTCGGTTCGAAGAATAAAAAATACTTATCATATCTCGTTTCTCTTCGTTAGTGTATTACATTTTTGTATTATTAATGAACAATAAATGAAATGTTTGACAGATTGAAATTCCATGGCTACCTTATTTAATCTTATAATTTATTCTTTCAAATAAAACCTAATGTCAAAAACTTTAGTCAGCATGTGGTACATGGTTGAAATCAGAAAAAAAAAAACTCTTTCTGAAGATGTCTAAATCCAATATGGCGCCTATAAGAAATTAGATAGTTGATGATGGCCAGAAAGAAACGAAACGTCGTATAAAAATTTAGAGTACACCACTGGATAGAGGTTTAGAAATGGCCACAAGGATGTGTTTTTATTTTTTCTCTACAAGGCCAAATGTCGGTGCTACAGGTAAAAGAAGAAAATGGGGTTTTCGCGTTTTTTTTTTTAAGTAACGAAGGTCATTTGTCACAGGTCTATTTTCTTTACGGATTTATAACAAACACAAAATTTAACAACTTTGTCAAATTTAAACCTATACTCTATCTCCAATAATAAGAGAGATCCCCATGGCGAGGGCCGAAAATGAATCAGCCTGTATAATTGCACTTACACGTGGAAAACAAAATCGGACAAATGTCCGCTCAAACTTCGTTGACAAACTCTTACTCTTTTTACAAAATTATTTATGACATTTACGCACATTCCTGGATCGATTTCCATAATAACGCGCTCGATTTCATTCGTTAACTCATGGATTGTCCTCGGATTATTCATGTAAATACATACATACGTGATTTCAGGTATCCCCAGAGAAAAAAATTACACGGTGTCATGTCGCATGATCTTGGCGGCCAATTCTGATCTCCCTGGCGTGAAATGACACGCTCGGAAATCTCTCCTACAATAACGCACGAGTCTCACGCGCAGTATGGCTGGTGGCGCCATCTTGTTGGAACCACTTATTTTGGATATCTATGCCGTCCAATTCGGGGGCCAAAGAAACTCACGAAACATGTTCCGATAACGTCCGCCATTCACCGTAACTGCATTACCTGCAGCATTTTGAAAAAAGTAGGGCCCAATCACACCACCTGCATAAAAGCCACACTATACAGTTGCTCGTTGTGAATGCATCGGCTTATTCAGAACATAAATAAATGTATATAAACAATTTATACTTAACTTTAATAGGCCTCTTCTAAGTGCAAAACTTATTGTTAAATACTTTCTGTGTATCTTAATCTAAGTGCCGGCTAGCTGTGTTGTTGAACTTTTATGCGAGGATTCGCGACGCCCCTATATCCGACAGTTATGCCTGTTGACAAAGCCGTCCAGGTGAAAAAGCGCCTCATCAGTAAAGATAATCTTTTGTGCGAAATCCTCATCCAGATTTAGATTTTCCAACACCCAATCAGCGACGTCACGCCGTTGTAAATGATCGTCTGGCAGTAGCTGTTGCGTCAGTTGGACCCTGTAGGGGTGAAGATGAAGGTCCGCTGTCAGAATTCGTTGCATGGTGCTCTTCGAAACATTCAATTGCTGTGATCGACGGCGACTCGAAGTTCGGGGATTTCGGGCAGCACTTTCCCTTACTGCAGCAATATTTTCAGCGTATCGGCCGGTAGTCGAAGTGTTTCTAAGGAACTTTCACCGTTCCTGAAGTAAGTTGTGACAATGGCAACGCCTTGTTCGACAGTAAGACGGTTCATTTTCACTAACCGCAATATATCTAGTTGACAGCTAACTAAAAACACGAGTTGCCAACCGACCGGTACGAAAATGGCACCCTTTTTAAATTGTTCATTCTTATTGGGACACCGATATGTAGCTCTTACCGTATCATTTCGTTCAAGTTCCTCTTTCTAGTCACTAGAATATTACAAATGAAACAGACATGCAATATACATATCTGTACACATGGACAATACACCTCGTATTTTCAGCATTTACTACTGCTTAAGACACGTGTTTCTGCCATCTATAGGCGTCATCAGTCAAGCTAGTGAAGCAATGTAATACTAATGATACAAATCTTTTTAAGAACAGATTTGTATCTGTATATACATTTACACTGAAATCGCCTACAAGATATAGCAAATTTCGTCCTACAAGGTGGCACTATTTAATAAGTGACATCTGACGGACGAAAGAGACTATGCCGAAAAAGGCGACCTTTCGCTTGACCAGCTATGCTGGTACATAAGCGAAAAAATACGTATATCGGTGCAGTCCATTAACACGAGCCAGATGGCAGTAAATATACAAAAAGGTTTTAAGTATATCTATACGTGCGTAATACTATTACCCCTTTAAACAGTTCGGGTAGCAATACCACAGATCTACAAAGGCCCCTAGAAAAACTTGCCGACTAGCTCAGTATAAGAAAGCGGGAGCGTCGTGGGCCAACACAACCAAGATCTAATTTAGGCACCACTGCGTTCGGACTGGCAAGTTCATTGGTTAACGCAGAACACCCTCGGGCCTGATGGGCACAAGTACACTACTAGGGGTGTTCGGCTTCCAGATTAAAATTCTATAACTCTTTTGCTCGTTCGGGTTCAAGGCTTACAAACGCAAACACAAACATAAATTTATTGAGCGTACAATGCATAAGGAAAATAAATTACAGACAAAGAACGAATAAGTTTCAGGCAAATTAAGATTTAAACTATACAGCATAGTATGTTACTTTAAGAATTTCCTTAATAATGACACATACAGAGAAGGATGATAACAAGAGCTTAGCTAATATTCTAGCGTCATTAGTGCACCAAAGCTTTGTTGACTTTACAGTATCCACGCTATACATACAGAAATAATCTCTAAATGAATTTTCAGTAAATAAATAAGAAATTTAATAACAGGTTTAACATAAAATAAGCAGTATGTAAATGTTTAGAAATTAAATAATAGCATAATTCTATGACGAAAATTAACTTAATCTAAAAGGATTAATTCAATATCTGATAAGTCACAAAAAAAAGGCAGAATGAAAATGATTCTATTATACATAAAAGTATAAATCTATGTCGATAATTAACATAATCTTTAACCCTGCGAATTAAATCAAACCATTAAAACCAGTTCTCAGCCTGGTAAAGTGACTAGTACCAGAGTGTTTTTTTTACAAAATTCTAAGGGTTGAATCTAGTTAGTTAAATTGGCTCATGAAATAAATTGTCCCGTGTAGGGAATGGTATGAATTAATCAAACGAACAAATATTAAACTTCGTTACTTTAAAGAAAAGGATAAAAGTTAATTCTCAAACTACTTTATTAAATCGCTATTAGCCACTTAGTTCGTAAGGTAAATTAGGAATTATACATATTATAGAAAAATAACTAATCTTATCAAAGCATAGGAAAAGTTTAGTTTACGAAAGTTTACATATTATTAAAATAAGAAAGCATTTTCAAATTTGACGAATTAATGTGCCGTTTACAGTGCAGCATGTGGTACGCTCTCAGTTTTTTATATATTAAAGAAAGATTAATATTAAAAGAATCTATCTACGATTAAATCAACTGAAAAACAGAAGGTTTTTCTCTATATAAGACAAAATATTGATACGTTTCAGTGTAACATGTGGTACGTTCTCTGATTTTATATAAAAGAGAGATTAATATTTGAAAGAATCTAACAACGATAAAATCAACTGATAACAGAAGGTTTTTTTTCTATGTATGACAAAATATTGATTCGTATCGGTGTAACATGTGGTACGCTCTCAGTTTTTGTATATATAAATTTATATTAAAGAAAGAAAGATAATTACAAATAAGTTTATATATCTACGTTTAAATAACCGGAAATCAGTAGGAATTCCTCAAATTACGTCAGGTTTTCAGGAATCGATTAATCTAATTTTATCCACACTACCTTACGAGTAGAAGATTCGTAGGTTTCCAGTTCGTGGTTTCCGGGGTCCTGTAGGTTGCGGGAATCGATGCGTCCTCCAAACGGGATGCCTAAGTCGGGATTTTTCCGCGCAGTCGCTAATACAGCATCACTCTCCCTAAGCCGTGAATTACAGCCCTAAATATATGAAAGAGGGAAAACGTATAAATGAAAGTACATAAATTCCAGAAGAAAACAGAGTACGAAGCTGCAGTAAAATTACAGTCGTCCCTATGTTTTGAAACTCACCTGAAGCACGAAATCGAATGAAACTTACACTCACTAAAGGAATTTGTAAAATAAATCTAAGTCAAGTAAGACTAAATCCGGCCCTCGCAGAATAAGTACAAGCCTTATAGCAAGGACTAACTTCCAGTTACCGAGCAACAGGTTTCTTCAGGGCTAGCACGTGAAAAGACGCTCTACCTGAACGCAGATCGACTTAAATATCAGAAGGTACGCTACGTCATAGCCTTAAAAGAAACACTTAAAAGATACGTGAGTTGGAATCAAAGTTCCACACATGTTGACTGTGTCGGAACGTTTTTAAAATACAACGGCAGTATACAGAGTCAGCCATAGAATAGGGACACGATTAAAATAAGAAGGAATAAGAGTTCGAAAAATAGCTTAAGTTTAATCAAATAAAAACCTGAAATTACAATAAAATAGAAATTAACGTAAATAATGATATATGACCGGACTAAGTAGATTAATCGAGGATAGTAACGAAAGTGAACTGAATAAAATCTCCCAGATTGTTATCAAAATGATTTTACGGACGTAACAATACGTGCATAACTTATTGATATACTTAAACCTTTTTGTATATTTATCGCCATCTGGCTCGTGTTAATGGACTACACCTATACGTATTTTTTCGCTTATGTACCAGCATAGCTGGTCAAGCGAAAGGTCGCCTTTTTCGGCATAGTCTCTTTCGTCCGTCAGATGTCACTTATTAAATAGTGCCACCTTATAGGACGAAATTTGCTATATCTTGTAAGCGATTTCAGCGTAAATGTATATACAGATACAAATCTGTTCTTAAAAAGATTTGTATCATTAGTATTACATTGCTTCACTAGCTTGACTGATGACGCCTATAGATGGCAGAAACACGTGTCTTAAGCAGAAGTAAATGCTGAAAATACGATGTGTATTGTCCATGTGTACAGTTACAGATATGTATATTGTCTGTTTCATTTGTAATAAATGCGTAATACATGCATAACGTATTGATATACATAAACCTTTTTGTACACTAGAATATGTTACATTATAGCATATTGTAACTGTATCTCGTTAACTTTTTTCACAATTTAAGTGATACCATAAAAAAGTTCCTCATGATTGTGTAATAAGAAAATTATTTGTAAAAACGTTTCCAAAACTATGAAATTCCTTTATCGTCGCCTTTTTCAAATTCTTTCTTTCATCCTTCGATGATCCTTATATCCCCAAGAGGTGTCGGATTTCTTCAAATTCAAAAGCCTTTATTCCTACATATTTTTAAATTGTTTTAATATAAATGTTTATAAAACTCTGTTATAATATAGAGTAAATTTTAATTCTCTTTCTTAAAAACCCACAAAATTCCAAGCTAATTTTGCTAATGTATAATTTCAGTACGTGGAACCCGCGCGACTGTGACCCATTAATAAACCTCCTTGAGAAATGGAAACCACTACTTACACCTTGGGTACTGGACAATGTCCTGGATCAGCTAGTCATACCACGTTTAACCGCGGAAGTTACAAATTGGGATCCTCTTACGGACACCATACCAATCCACACTTGGGTGCATCCGTGGATTCCACTTCTAGGTAATCGAGAATTATAATTTTCAATAAATGTCTGTTAATATACTTTCTTTGTTTATAGATGTCCGATTGCAGACCAGTATTTATCCGATAATTCAAGAAAAATTAGGAATGGCGCTCACAAATTGGCACCCATCTGATGGATCTGCAAAACTAATGTTGAAGCCCTGGCAACGAGTCTTACCGGAAGGTTCATTTTTCGCTTTTCTAATTAAACATGTAGTTCCCAAGCTGCAGTTGTGTATGCAGTCACTAGTTATAAATCCACATCAGCAACCTTTAGGTAAATCAAACAAGCAGAAATAGCAGGTTACAGTAAACGGAGCCTTAAATAAGAACATATGCTTGATACGAAGTTGGTCAAACGCGAATTTCTCGCTACGCGATAAACAGTGAATGTGAAAATCATCAATATCAATCAGCAAACAATACACGGGGTGTCCTTGAAAGAAAAAGACCGTGTATAAAAAAATGGAAAGATGTAATTATATAAAATATGAATCCAAAATATTTTCCGAAAATTCCTTCAAAGTCAAATATTAAAAATATTTGTTCCGACTATAACTAAAAATTTGCAGCTAATATATTCCATGTAATCGTATCGAGGTTAACGAACCCTAAGCATACAAAGCTACTATCTTGTAGAGTTTTTATAACATTGACAGCTATTTAAATAATGTTATCTTCTAGAGTTTTTATAAACATTGCAGTGTAGTTCACGTGTAAATTCAATAGAGGTATTTTTTATAGACATTATGAATCTATAGGCGGCACATAATACACTTTTCAGGGGGTTTGCATCAAAATCACAATTTTTTGGATTATATTCGTATAATTTTATCTTTCCATTTTTCATACGTTGTTTTCTTCTTTCAAGGACATCCTGTATGTATAATGTTCATCCTGTATGTATAATGCCCATCGTGTGTGTGTATATTGCACATCCTGTATGTATAATGCTCATCCTGTATGTATAATGCTCATCCTATATGTATAATGCCCATCCTGCATGTATAATGCCCATCATCTACGTATAATGTTCATCCTGTATGTATAATGCCCACCTGTATGTACCACGTGGCCCAAAAGTCGCGCAACGTCAAAATGAAATCACATACGCCGTTCTCCCCCTAATGCAAGGTTGACGGCTGGTCTGTCGGCAGTACAGCGGTTGTCTGTGTGTGAAGCAATATCTTGTCGGAGTTTGTAAGTGTGTGAACGCGTTATCATGGCAACAAGCCCACATTATCGGTATACCGTAGCGCAACGGGTATTCTTGGTGTCTTCGTACTATCGTTACCATGCTGACTATGAACACATTTTTTCTGATTTCGCGGTAAAATTCCCTGTCTGTCAAGTTCCGAGGCGTGAGACTGTTTATCGCTTGATAAAAAGATTCGAAAAAAAACGGTTCTGTGGATGATTCCAAGCGTACAGGCCGACCACGTAGTCTGAGGACAGATGATAACTTACAAACTGTAGCTCAGAGTTTTATTGAATCGCCTGCGCGATCTGTCCGAAAAACCGCAAATGAACTGGATATTTCTCGTTCTACCCTACAGCGAATAATGAAGGAACTAGATTTGAAGGTTTACAGACCACGTCTCTTACAAGCATTGACAGAAGATAATCCGGATCGTCGGCTACAGTTCGCAGAATGGTATGTCATTCAATGTGAAGCCTTTCAAAATTTCTTCAAAACAATTTTGTGGTCGGACGAAGCTCAATTTAAATTAAATGGGCGCATCAATAGACACAATTGTGTGTACTGGTCCACTGAAAATCTGCATATCACCATTCAAGAAGTAAACGTGCCTGGAGTAACGGTATGGCTTGGTGTTTGCGCCTTCGGGATCGTCGGCCCCTATTTCTTCGACAATACTGTAACAGGTGTTGCATACCTCGATTTGTTGATGGAACTACGTGAAGAACTTGCCAATAACCCAGTATTTGCTGGTCAATGTTTAACTCTTCAACAAGATGGTGCTCCAGCACATTACGCTTTAATTGTTCGCGAATTTCTCGATGAATTTTTCCCCGGATGAATTGGAAGAAGAGGTCCAGTCGAATGGCCTCCGAGATCTCCCCACTAGATTTCGCTGTGTGGGGTGTTTTAAAGGATAAGGTATTCCATCATCAGTTGCCAGATATTGAGACCATGAAAAATGTTATAACCGAAGAAGTCGCCCAACTCAATGATGACAAACAATTACTTCGGCGCATTTGTAACGCGGTTAAAAAGCGATGTCTGACATGCATTGAAGAAGGTGGAGGACACTTCGAACATAAGCTGTGATCCCAAAGAGTAAATTTTTGTTCAAACATATTATTTTTATTATAGAAGAATAAATTTTGTATTTGTACTACACAATTTCATTTCTTTTTTTTTTCATTCGGTTGCGCGACTTTTGGGCCACACTGTATAATGCCCATCCTGTATGTATAATACCCATCCTGTATGTATAATGCCCATTCTGTATGTATAATGCCCATCCTGCATGTATAATGCCCACCTGTGTGTATAATGCCCATGCAACCATCAGTAAAGACACTATTTTTAATAAGACTTTCATTTAGATCGTATTTTGTGACAAAATTCCATTATGTTTATGATGATCTTCAGGAAATATTGCCTTTTTGTATGAATGTTACTTTTCAAAAACTTACGTACACTTTCGTTTCCAAATCTTTTATTTTAAGTCTGACTTTCCGTCGAATCGTTTTTGTACAATTTATTCCCAGTACTATGTTGAATCATGTTTAATCGTACAATTTATATTCTTAAATTCTAAATTTAAAGGCCCCGTTTTCTGTATGTATAATGGAATTAAATCAAATTATTGTTACTGTTGTGCTCATTCCATATTTTTATTTTCTGTAATAGAACCTTGGCACTGGGTGATGGAGTGGAATGAAATGTTATCAGTAGGAAGTATGACATTGATATTAGATAAATTTTTCTTTCCAAGATGGTTACAAACATTGGCGATGTGGTTGAATCATAATCCGGATTATTCTCAAGTAACGGAGTGGTATTCGGGATGGAAAAGGATGATGTCGGAACAACTACTCGCTCAGCCAACTATTAAAGGTAAGAAACTAACCTTATACACAAAGATAAGCATTGATAATATATAAAAATCATTTGTTCAATACTTAGAAAAACAAAATATGTTAACTCCAAAACTTCAATAATTTAAAACAATACTAAACTGAGGTGCAGAATTTACCGGAAATATTTCAATGTTGCGCATGAAATGTGCGCATATAATCGTGCTGTATTTTAGGTAATTATATTTAAACATATTACAACTTGTTTACAGTGAAATCCGCGCGCGCACTTCATACGAGCCTAGCAGATAAGAGTCGCATCAGAACTTTTGCAACGAATGTATCGCAAAGAAAGCGTCTTATTTCGTTTTTTTTTCGAAAGTTATTTGCGGAGTAACACGTTCAATTTATTGAGTAATTATTGTTTTTGAAAAGTGAAAACCAGAAAGACATGGGCCCAGAACAAGTTGCTCAAGCTGTTGCTTTAAGAAATGACTGTTGGGACGACGTGTTCACCGCAACCGTGCGGTGTTTCTGACGTTGGACAGGTTAGAAGAAGCCTAAAGAAGTTAGAATTTGCCGCTTTGATCAGGAGCATGCCTGATTGGATGGCAGCTCATAATTAGGGCTCATGGTGGGAATAGTGTTAGTCGTGTGTTGACCTGGTTAAATGGACAATTGGAAGTACAGTCGGCACTCTATATAGTGAAAGACCAAAATGTTGACCGAAATTTCACTATAAAGTTTTTCACTATACAGACTGTCCCGTAAAAAACGCCAACATTCATAATTCCGTTATTTATTGTCCGGTTTTATTTAAACAAAAAGTAAATTTAATAGCATCAAAAACACTATAAGATAGCAGTGTTTTATTTGTTTTCAATTGTTTTCATTAATGTCAAACGACAGTCAAGTTTTTTATTTTAAGTGGCAACATATATATTTTTGGCTATATTCGAATTGTATTTTTTTTTCTGAATTCAACGATGTATAACATGTTTATTTTTGATAAACGTTTATTGCAAAAAAAAAACTTTATAAATTTCATCTTTGTCTTCCATTATTTATAAATATTCGAATGTGTCATGAAACATTGGAAATGTAGGTATTATAAATATTATTATAAGAAACAAAACACTTTACAATAAATGTTGAAATTGCCCGCCACCTTGTTCAACACATATCGCACATCTCCTAATTACTCCAAAGGTCGCATTTAAAAGACAAGCGGCAGGTACTTCTTGACAAGTGTTAATAATTCTTTGTCTTAAAATGTCAACATTTTCTGGAGTTGTTAAATAAACTCGATCTTGTAGATAAGCCCACAACCAAAAATCGAGGGGCGTAAGATCCGGTGAACGCGCAGGCCACTCGATAGGACCGGATTTTCCTATACACCTGTTTCCAAATTGGGTGTTCAACACATCAGTATTTACTCTGGCGTTGTGCGCGGGAGCCCCATCTTGTTGAAAAAATATTCTATTTAAATTTGCCAAAGGTAATTCATCTAAAAAGTTTTGGAGATTTTCGTGTAATAAAGTGTAGTATTTTTCTTGATTTAAGCAACCATCTATGAAAAATGGCCCAATTAATTGATCACCTAAAATGCCACACCAAACATTTACGTTGAAACGTCTTTGAAAATTATTTTCAATTACAAATCTCGGATTGTCTGCACTCCACTGTCGATGTATGTTTCTATTAAAAATACCGTTGTTGCTAAAAGTGCATTCATCAGACCAAATTATTCTTCTGTAAAAATTCGGGTCTTGTTCTAATGCATTTAAATAAAAACGACAAAACTGGATTCTTCGGCCAGGATCATTTTGTTCTAATGCATGAACTTTTCGAGCTATGTACGGTTTAAGTTTGTGTTTTCTTAAAATACCATGAACTGTAGTTTTTGATACCCCAATATTATGTGCAATTTCGCGAATCGAAGTTCGTGAATTTTGCTGTACTGCAAGAAGAACATCTAATTCCTTATCTTCGGAGAATTTCCGTTTTTGTGGTTTTGGTTTGGTAAATGATCCATAATTTCTTAAATTCTTTTCAATTCTCTGAAATATTTTCGAACCTGGAACTTCTCTGTCCGGAAAACGAGCACTGTACCGACGAACTGCTTGAAGGCGATTTTTATTACATTCAAAGAACACTTGTAACATGTCCGTTAATTCATTGTTATTCATTTTTAACGAAAATACGCTTTCTGTTAAGGCAAAACGTTCAAACAGGATAATACAGAAAACTTAATAAAGTCAAACTGACACTTAAGGCACATTGACATAATGCTAGTGGACTGGGCCAAGTCTACTATAATGAAAGATGAAATTTATAAAGTTTTTTTTTTATTTTTTATTATTAGGAGATGTGCGATATGTGTTAAACAAGGTAGCGGGCAATTTCAACATTTATTGTAAAGTGTTTTGTTTCTTATAATAATATTTATAATACTTACATTTCAAATGTTTCATGACACATTCGAATATTTATAAATAATGGAAGACAAGGATGAAATTTATAAAGTTTTTTTTTTGCAATAAACGTTTATCAAAAATAAACATGTTATACATCGTTGAATTCAGAAAAAAAAAATACAATCCGAATATAGCCAAAAATATATATGTTGCCATTTAAAACAAAAAACTTGACTGTCGTTTGACATTAATGAAAACAATTGAAAACAAATAAAACACTGCTATCTTATAGTGTTTTTGATGCTATTAAATTTACTTTTTGTTTAAATAAAACCGGACAATAAATAACGGAATTATGAATGTTGGCGTTTTTTACGGGACAGTCTGTATAAAGAGAAAAAAATCAAAAATTGAATTATTAGAAAAGATTTTATTAAACATTTGAAAGTTTAAATACATAGCATGTACATACTGTACACATTACATATTGCTGTGTATAGTGGGTTTAATTCGAAAGATAATCCACCATTCACCACAATATGTCCGAACTTGAACTCAGCCAGCTTTTCTTTTAAAATGAGACTCCTCTTCATCCAGGGTTTCCCGTAAAGGAACGTGGAAATAAATACGAATTAACAATAATACAAACAATTCCACATAAAGTTTTATTTAAAAAAAAATAAAAAAGAATCTTTACTAAATGTAAAGACTACTACTGCATCATTATACAGAAGCACAGAGGAAAAAAGATTGTATGATAATTTACACGCATACAATGAAAACCTCTAATGAAACGCGAGCAAAATTAATCCTAATAGATTGATTAGAAAACTTTCAATTTCAAAAATTAATTAAATAACCCCAACTTCAAAACGTAAACAGATACAAACTGTCAAACGCGTAAATAACATTCACTCGTGCGCAATCTCACGAGCATAAAACTCCCACCATCCTTAAATTCAAAATGTTCTAGAATACCGTGACAAAAAAAAAAACCCTTTTCATAAAAAATATGATAGTTTTCTTCACCATCTATCTATTAAACTAAAATAGATATAAATTTATAAATCTAAATCATCAAAATTACAATTCAATTACAATGAAAAGCAATAAAGAAATATAGTATGAAAAAAGACTTACGCTAGCGTAAAATTTTCACACAAAAAAAAATAGAGAGATATCGAGTGGATTAAATTATTAACCAAAATACGAGATACAAACACTCGTAATTAAATCGATAATGACTTTAATCACAAAGCACTATAAAACAAAAGAAATCCGAAGTTACAAATATAAAAGATAAAAAATAAGTTTTTATCTTCAGACTGACAGAACTGACCCACTCGAGCACAAAAATATCTCTGCGGAAATATGCATAGCGCACGATCAACATAAAAAATATTCATCAAAATACGATCCAGGCTCATAGACATCCGGGAACGCCCTAGTCAAAAATACACATACAAAATATACAGTCATGGTTATAAATGTACATAACTAAATTGTTAAATTTAAAATTTATCTTCGGGGAAAAAATCGCTACAATATGTATGTACAGGGCTAAATACTACATACGAAATAAAAGGAATACATAACGGGTGTTCATTTGAAAAGTCAATCTAGTAGCATGTGATTTACTGAGAACATTTTGAAGTATGTCGTAAATTAAAATTTACTACTTAACCTACGAAGTCGTATATTTTGACAGTTTCATACATACAAATAAATAACAAATGTGATTGACATTATCAAATGTCATTTGGATTTACGTTTACGGAACAACAAACACATACTAATATATATGCGTCTTATTCTATCAAAATTTCAAAGTAACCTAGATTGACTTTACAAATGAACACACGTTAATACAATATCTGCTAATACGTACATATTGCTATGAATAGTGGTTTGAAAATTTAGCACGCCACCATCCACAACTAGTTTTCCCAACTAGGTTTCTCAGCCGGTGAATTTTCAAATATGAAACTTCTAATTCTCGGGTTCCACTTAGGAAATGCGTGACTGCAATGTTAATTTAGCGCCAGTGAAATGTTCACAAAAATGTATGTACTTATTTTTAACCCATTAAGGACCAAAACTGAACTAACAATTAAATATTATTTCTTTTTTTTTAAGTTACTCAGTTGGTCATTAGTAAAGCGTAGAAATGAAAAAAACGGGTCCTTTGACTTTCAAGAATTAAATATGATACCGTACTCAAATGAGTACACTGGGCTAATGAAAGTACAAAGATTAAATGTTTAGTGTATTAAAAAAGGTAATTTATATCAAGTAATTTATAACAAGATAACTGAAAATGTATTATAATGAAACAGATATGCAAAATACATATCCGTCACTGTAAACATGGACAAACACCTCGTATTTTTAGCATTTACTTCTGTTCAATACATATGTTTCAGCCATCTAGGCCTCATCGGTTGAACTAGTGAAGCAATGTGTATACAAATTAATACAGATCTGTTAAACAACGGATCTGTATCTGTATCTACATTTACGCTAAAATCGTCTCCAAGCTATAACCAGTTTCGTTCTATCAGGCGACACTAATTAATCAGTGACATCTGACGGAAGAAAGCGACTAGGCCAGAAAAGGCGATCTTCCGCTCGAATAGCAATGCTATTACGAAAAGCGGAAAAATACGTATATTGGTGCTGTCCATTAACACGCGCCAGATGGCGGTAAATATACAAAAAAGGGATATTTATCAATACGTATCTGCGTAATACGGCAAAAACGTATTGATAAATATCCCTTTTTTGAAAATGTATTACTTCTTTTTACTATGACTATATATTATCATCACAAGAAACAAAACATGACATAGAATACAATACCTATTATATGGTATGATATTTCTCAAAGCACTGTTTTTCTACGCAAAGTGTTGCAAAACATTTCTTGCAACGCCACCTAACACGTGAATGGCACTCACTACACCGTAGCTGCTTTTCAATTTTCTCTGGGAAGTGGCCAATACTATCATGTCTAACAGCACCAGGAACCTGACATGGTCGATTACTTCTGTAAGTTTTATTGTTCAAGCGGAGGTAATACCGGGTGACATATCTTGTGAAGTCAAGCAGACTCATTTTTCTTTCAGCTGTGGCACAGGCTTGATGTAACTTCCAGGAATTAGTCATGCATAAATTGACCATGTGAGTGAACAAGCACCACCAGCATTTTTTGCCTCTGATACTTATTCTGTAATTATTTGTAGCCTCATCATTCAAGTCAACGCCGCCCATTCCGACATTATAATTTTGAAACAACAAAGGCTGTTTGACAGAAACTACTTCCTTTTGGGCTCGTGACCATCGTCTAACGTAGTTGAGAGGTTCAATAAAATCATGATTAGTGACCATTGAACAGACACTATTGTCTTTCCATTTAACAAACAGTAACTTATTATTGGCGTCGAATCGGTAGTCGTATGTGCCTCTTTCTTGTTTGTCCATCATTTTAGAAGACTGTATGGTACACTTCTTTTGTCGATTTTCACGAATTGTACCTGTAGCTCGTATACCTTTAGTTGTCAAACGATTCATGAGGCTAAGAGTCGTAAAAAAATTATCGAAGTACACTACATGGTCAGCTGGGTTTTCTAAATGTTCCAATAACGAAATTACAACATTAGCACCAAGGCCCATACTTTCTTCCCTTTTTTCATTATTTTTACCACAGTAAACTTCAAATGCGTAGCAATATCCGGTAGAACTGCACACCATCCAGTCTTTAAACCCAAAGCGTACAGGTTTTCCGCGAATAAATTGTTTGGCAGGGTGGTGTCCAAAATACTTTACCATTGCTTCATCCACGCTCAGTTTTTCATGGAAGAACCCCCACTGTCTGAAGTTTTTATTCAAAACGTCCATAAGAGGCCGTAATTTGAACATTTTGTAATTTTTATCCAATATGTCATTGTTACACAAATGCAGGTACTTTTTATTTCCAGAAATCTATTCCGCGACATACACGTTGAAACCATTTCCACACCTAAATCTTCATCTAGCGACCAATACATCCTTTGCTGTGGCAACTTATGATACCCAGATAATAAAATCCCTACAAAATTTTTCATTTCTTCTAAGGTAACAAAAAAATCATGGTTATTTTTTTGGCGAGAGTAAAGAATAGTTTGTTGTGTTAAAAGCTCAAACACCTTGATGTCAAAGAGTTTTTCAAAAATTTGCAGTGGGTTACAGTCACGTAAACTTTCTTTTACTTTTTCTAAACGCACAGTAGCACCGTTTTCAATGTCATGCGAGAATACATAAACCGGCTCGTTTTTTTCCCACTTAGGATTTTTTTCGTCAATACGAGGGCGCTTGTTGACGAAACTTGAAAGGGGTTCATCATCACTGTCACTCCATTCGACCGAATTTCCAAAACCGACCTCCACAAAACCCGGCACATCATTTGGAATTTGACTTTCCATAATGTTGTCGTCATCCTGTTCTTCTTCATCTGTAAGAATATCTGGTTCTGGCGGAACAAGTATGACATCAATCACTCCTTCATGATTTTCTATTTCATCTGCAGCTTCCGGCAACGTGTGAAATACTTTTCGACCATAAAACCTTATATAAGGTATGTCAGGGAAGTCTTCTTCCATTTCTGAAAGCAAAGTCTGGTTGAATTTAGTAGTTCACTCATTAGCCCACTGTACTCAATCGAGTACAACAGTGTTTGGCGCCAATTCACGTTTCACCAATTAAGGTTATGTGTTTAAAATTGCTGTTTACCACATGTTTGATACATATAAAATAGACTGTTAAAGTAGTTTATCGAAGAATCATACGAACAATGTCAAACGTAGTTTATATTTGCTTTACTTACCTGGTCCAAAAATAAGGCACTTTTCAAAACAATCACTAACACTTCAACAAACAAATAAATATATCACAACTATGAAAAAAACTTCCCAGTAAGACATTAAAACATAATGAAACACACAAGTAACAAAAATATTACCCACCAGATGGCAGAAGATGTTCAACATCGCTGTACTCACTTGAGTACGGTGGGCGTTAATGGGTTAATTAGCAATAATGGCATGAGCACAATAAATTAAACACAGGATAAAATCAAAATGAATATTTAATACAAAATCAAAAAAAATCAAAAAATCTATCTTTACAAAGTATAAAGATACTGTATTATACAAAAATACATGAGATAAAAACATTCATTGTAAATTGACAGCTAAATGAATGGAAAACTTCCTCTTTATGAATCCGAACAAACTTATCTAAAAATAATCAAGTTTACTATTAATTTCTCCCCAGAGAACCACACTGTATAATCAAATTCTGATACACGTACAAAAACTTACGCATGTGTATAAACATGTACAAAAAAAAACGATGACTCCTCTCGAACAAACTTTTCAATCTATAAAATTACAAAGAATTTTAATATATAAACTGTATTATCTGTATTTCTTACAATTTAAATCTCTTATCTATAAACTTCTATACAATAGAAATATAATTGTAGTATTTATGAATTCATAAAAATTTTATATACTTACAAAAACTAATGTGGAGACTCACGACCAAAGGTGCTTTCAATTTAATAAAAAATACAAAGAGAAATTATCTCTATAAATATCGGGAATATAATACTAATATAACAAAATCACTTTCAATTAATCAACCCGAATTAATAAAATATAAAATATATATCGAAGAAAGCAACCTTATCGTTTCACAGCTTATAGGCGTCTCCCTTAATTTACCTCGGCCTCTCAAAGAGAACGACCTCGGATGTACCAGTTTTTCTCACTTCGCAAAATTTAAATACATTTTCAAAATATACAACTCATCCCACAAAATATGTACATTTTTAAATTAAATTATTTTTAATTAAAAATCCATAGCAATATGTATGTTATGTACATTTAAAATTTGTGTAGTCTTGAGAAATTGCTAAATAACACATGTATGTATAGCAATCGCCAATTAAGTCGACGCGAGGAGGGGGTGCGCAGAAGCCGTTTTTAAAAACGTCCACCCCCACTGCTCAAGTAATTGTCAGAATACATTTGACATTAACGTTTGACGGAACATAATGTCTCTAGCGTGATACGCTCAGAGGTTAGAATTATCTGACATTTGATTAAAACCAAATACAAATCTCCCCACTACTTTTAATCTTGCGCGAACTTACCCCTCCTCGCGCCAACTTAATTGGCGTTTGCTATACATACATATTATGTATTGGGAAAAATAATGTTATTTTCTTTTGAACATTACTTCTGAAAAATAATTGTTGCTCAACAAAATTCTCGCATTTATTCAAATACATAAAGAATTGATCAGCTACACTTTCCTGGCCCCTGAGAGTAGTTCGCACAATGTCAAATGCATTTCTTATTTCATTTTCACTAAATTTAGCAGGACATTCCCCGGTTTCAGTTTCTTCTTCATGATCTTCTATACTTTTTATATCGTCAATTATGTCTTAGGCAGTTGGGAGATCTGTCGTGCCAACATCATTTTCGATTTCTAAGAAATCTTCAAGTAAAAAATCTGCGTCGACGGTAGCAGTTTTTTGTAGAATACCCCATTGTTTTCTTAAGGTAGCGAGATCCATTTCGTCTTCTTCTTCCCAGTCGTCAATTTTTTCAGTAAAACCTGCTTTAGAAAAGCAGTTTTTGATTGTTTTCTGAGAAACATTTTCACTCTATACTTTAGCGACTTCGGTTATACACTCTTTAAAGGTAATCAATTTTTGGACTGGAAGGTTATCAATCGCGTTAACAATTTTGTGGACATTCTGTTTCGGTAATGATGTTTTATGTTTTTTATAATACCCTGATCCATAGGTCGCAATTTGGAGGTCGCGTTTAGTGGAAAAAAGATCAGTTCAATATTCGTTAATTTTTTACTTACAGTAACTGGATGTGCAGGACAATTGTCTATAAACATCGCAATCTTTCGCTTTTGGCTTTTCATTTTCGTGTCCAGTTCTTTGATCCATCTTTCGAAAATCTCAGAAGTCATCCATGCCTTGTTATTACTGGCGTAATCTAACTACAGATATTTAACTCCTTTTAAACAACGGGGATTTTTGCTTTTACCTATCAGCAGTAATTTCAGTTTTTCTGAGCCATTGATGTTTGCTCCAACCATCAGTGTCACCCTTTCTTTACTTGTTTTAACACCAAAACATTTATCACTTTTAAAAGCAAAAGTTTTGTTTGGCAAACATTTAAAAAGCAAACCGGTTTCATCACAATTGAAAAGGTTTTTTGGCTCGCACTTCTTCAATACACTTTTTAAAACCGTTTCAGTCCAAATGTCACAGTCCTCCTGACTAACGCTTGCACTCTCGCCGGACACCGTCTTGAAAACAATTGCATTGCGAGTCTTCCAGGCACTCAACCACCCTTCACTAGCTTGAAAATTAACGCAGTTAAATTCTTTACCAAATTGTAGAGCCTTATGCTTTATTAAATTTACCGATATTGGTACGTTTTGATGCGTACGGGCCACTTGAAACCATCGTAAAACTGCTTCATTACATTCTCGTGAGAACACACCCGTACTCGTTTTCGACTGCTTGGAACATTCGTTTTCTTGATGATACTTTCTCGACTTTTTATTATCAGAGAGACGCAACTTGGAGAAACACCGAATTTTGCAGCAACATCAATTTTTTTGCAGTCTTTATCAACTTCCTCCAAAACTTTAATTTTCTCAGCTAAACTTAAACACACTCGCTTGGACATCTTAACTGATTCTTAAACAAAAACAAACTGAACCTGTTTGCCAATTACCTATGTAATCTAGGCCTCGACTACATACATATAAAATGGGTTTTCCCCGGGATTCTCACAGAAATCTATTGTACCTGATTTAGCGTTATGAACGCGTTAAGAACCTTTTCAAACCAGTGCGTCATAAAAAAAATGGAGTTCGTGCTAATGTTAGGTAGAAATGGGAAACCCGAAGTGGCCGAAATCTCAATAAATGCATAAAAATTTATACATGAAATTCCGGTAAATATTTTATTATATAGAGTGTTACTATTTTACAGATTCACTATATGCAGGGCTTTTTACATGAAATTTCATTAAAATATTCTAGGGCTTGAAAAAATTGCACTAAAGAGTTTCTCACTATATAGAGTTTCACTATAAACAGTGTCGACTGTAGTTCCCTGTTCAAATATATTCTCAAATCGAGTGTTTTTGTTTTAACATCATCAAATTAACATTTTTTTTTAATTTCCAATTTATAGCAGTTTTATTCTGTTTCCAAAGTTGTTTATTTAGTTATTCTTTTGGCCTAGATTTCGCTCTTTTATAATGATTTTCATTTTGGTGGGTCAAAAACATTTTGACAAAATCAGCGTCCGGTTAATTTTGCATCTCAGTTTATTTGCAGCCAAAGTATTATAATAATCATGTATATTTATCCAATAGAAGAGAAAGTTCCATTAAAAAGATGTACAATAAAAATCAAAAATAAACACCCGAAAATTGCTATCCATTCAGACGTGTTTCGTCTTACTACAGACTCGTCAGTGCATGATGCTGGGACAGACAAAGTTCACAAAAAATAACTCCCTTACTACGTACAATCAAATTGATTGTATGTAGTGAGTTGTCTAAACCAGCATTACAAAATAAAAGCAATTTATAGCACGTCAATTGTAATAAAACTTTTTTGAAATTACATTCATTTGCACTTTATTTATTATAACCATTTGCTACGTAATTCTATTAAATAAAATAAAACAATAACTTTGTTATACCACTTTATTCACATGTAATAGTGACCGCGGTTTCGACATACAATGTTATTATCAAACTGCAAAAGTTACAGGCCTACATAGATCTTATAAATGACACAAAAATATATGGGGGTGGTTTATGATGTTATTTAAAATTACTACTATATACTTAACTATTATATATAACATTGGAAAAGAGGTGTATATATAAGATCCAACTGGTCGTTAAGAACAATATCTATTGTGTTGTTTCCGCTTTTAAAAATTTCAAGTGACTCTAAAAGATTTAATTTACGACCTTTCTCGGCCAAATGCAATATTTTATGATGACCAAATGTATGCCTTTCTGTAATAAGATGGTTTGCGAATGTTGAATCTGTCTTCTTTAGTTTATATAACCTCATGTGTTCTTTTACCCGTATAATAAAACTTCGACCAGTCTGACCTATATATACACTTTTACAATCATTACAATATAATTTGTACACTCCTGATTTATTATTGATATATGTTTTTGGTTTTGCGTTAAAAATGAAATTACTTGTTTTTACATATGGTTTGTAAGCTATACTAACATTACTATTATTTTTTGAAATTATATTTCCAAATTGCTCGCTTATTGGTACCTTGATATGGCTTGTCCTGTTGTAACTGGTTATCGATCCTTGACTGCCAGCAAGGGTTGGGTAACCCCAGAAATCATTGAGGAAAGTAAATCCCTCAAGGATTTATTTTGGCTAGCTAGGCACGCCAATGATTATGAATTATATGCTGCGTACAGGGATAGAAGGAGAAAGTACAAGTTAATGCTGGATATTGCAAAAATAAACTATAACACTAATAGAATAGCTAATTCGGTAAATAGATCTAGGCACATCTGGAGGATTGTTAATGGGGGCAGTGGCGGGAGTAAATATGGGCAACCGCTTCTGAGAGACGAGGACGGGGATGTAATGGCTCCTGGATGTGCAAGTGAAGTTTTTGGGGCGTACTTTAGTGGTGACGCTAGAAATAAAATGATACAGCGTTACTCGATGGGATTACCTCTGGCCTGTACATCGGATGAATCCGTGTCTGGCTCTCTTTTCTTTGATGAGATTGGCCATGAGGAAATATCAAGAGCTATCCTCAGGCTAAAAAATAGGAATCACTCTGGCAATGGTGGTATTCCAACAACACTGATTAAGTGTTCCCTGGAGTTTCTAGTGCGGCCATTGCAATATTGATTTAATCTCTCTCTGGATACTTGTACGTTTCCGGTTGTGTTTAAGAAGTCCTTGGTAGTGCCAGTTCATAAGAGGAAATCTTCGTTGTCTATTGAGGATTTCAGGCCTGTGTCTGTTTTGAATGAATTTTCTAAGGTACTGGAGAGAATTGTGTCTGACAGGATTACTAATTTCCTAACTATGAACAGTGCGTTGAGTGATGCGCAGCATGGATTTCGCATGGGCTTTTCCACTGCTACTGTAACATACAACTTTGCTGACAAAATTTATAAGGCGATTGATAAGGGAATGTATGCATTAGGATTATTTTTTGACTTAACGGCTGCATTCGATACTGTTCGTCACGACTTTCTTATAGAAAAACTTTACGCGTTGGGTATAAAGGGTGGGGTTCTTGCATGGATGAATTCATATCTCACCAATAGAACAATGTCTGTTAGGCTGGATAATGTGACATCAAGAGAATACTGTGTTGAGCTTGGAGTTCCGCAGGGATCAGTGCTTGGGCCGATATTGTTTATAATGTTTATAAACTGCTTACCTAGACATGTTAATCCAGATGGACTGGTAATGTTTGCTGATGACACTTCAATGCTCGTGATTTCTGATAATGAAGGGGATCTGTTATCTAAAGTGCAGCAAATCTTGACAGCTTTTAGTGAGTGGTGCTTCACAAACTGTCTTTTGTTAAACACTAGTAAATGTGCATGTGTTAAATTTTACAAACGAAAAGGTATAATAAGTGATAGTTTTGCTTTCCCTAATGGTGATAAACTGAGTGTTCTTGAGAACATAAAGTTCTTGGGTGTATTCATCGACGAGCATTTGACCTGGTGCGAGCACGTGGACTATGTGTGTGGTAGACTTAATAGTGCCTACTACGCAATACTTAAATTGAAATCCAGTCTTCACAAAAATTATTTGATAGATGTGTACTATGCTTTGGTGTATTCGGTTCTCTCTTATAATACTGTTCTGTGGGGTAATTCTGTAAATTGCAAACGTGTTTTTGTACAGCAGAAACGTATTTTGCGGTTAATTTTTAATTTGCGTAGTGACGAATCTTGCAGACCGATTTTTGGGAGAGGCCGAATATTAACGTTGCCATGTATATACATATACAAGTGTATTGAATACATAAGGGGCAATTTAGACAGCCAGAAGTGTGGGGCACATAATTATCCGACACGTTATGGGCACTTGTTGCGAACTGATCGCCATAGAACGGCGAGCTTTGAAAAATCACCGGCATATGCGGGTCAGACTGTATATAATAAACTTCCATCAGATATAAAAGATGTACGTGACATGGGAAAGTTTAAATCAACTGTGAAGCATTATCTCCTACGTAAGTGTTACTACTCAGTTAAAGATTTCCTGGAGGAATAGTAAGCAAATGGTTTACAGACTTCATATGCATACAAGTTCCTGAATCTATATGAACTTGTTTCGTTTATTTTAATGTTTGTTTTTTTTGTGATATACGTGACATATTTCTTTAAGTATTAAGTAATGGCAGTTTGGTCCTTTATTATTGTATTTTCTTTTATTGTGACGATTCATATACACTAAGTTTGTGTCTAAAATGAATAAATATTATTATTATTATTTTACCGAAGTAAGTTAACGAGACAAATTGTTTAAAATTAGCATTATCTTTAGGATATACTAAACTAAGGGCCACTTGCAACTGTTTTTTCTTTAGTATACTGTCAATTACGCTACTTTTATAAGTATTGTATACCGCTATTTGTTTTATAGTACTGATTTCACGAACAAAAGATTCATTAGACAAAAGAATATTTAATGCTCTATGTATCATAGAATTAAAAAATGAATGTTTGTGTGTCTTAGGGTGTAGTGAATCTTTTGGAATAATGCAATCAGTGAAAGTAGGTTTACGATATACATATATCAAATTTTAAGCTCTGATCTAATTTGTTTAATTTTAAATCCAGGAAGTTAATACTCTTATTTTCTTCTATTTCTACTGTAAAATTGATGTTAGAATGGATTGAATTTATGTAGTTGAGAAATGTTTGTAGTTGTCTATGAGTACCCTTAAAGCGAGCTAGGATGTCGTCTACATACCGATACCAAAATTTAATATGTTTTTTACCTAGTTGTGATGAAAGAATTTTTTCTGTAATATGCTTCATGAAAATTTCAGCTAATAGAGAACTTAGAGGTGAGCCCATTGCCAGACCTGTTTGTTTGTAGAATTTGTTGTTAGATGTAAAGTAACTTTGGTTGGTGACTAACTCCGTTAGAGATATGATTTCGTGTATAACAACCGGGTTTGTATTTTTCTTTACTAATGTTTTCTATTAACCGTAAGCATTCCTTATGTGGTATTTTTGAAGACATGTTGCAAACATCAAATGATACCAGGATTTCTGTCTTTTGTATATTATATTACAATCTTTTAATTTAGCTGTTAACTGTATTGCGTTTTTTATGGAAGAGCTATCTGTAAATTCGGTATATTGTCTAATTATTATGTTTAATTTTTCGGCTAATTTTTTATTGGGGCAAGAAATAAACGAAACAACTGGTCTGATGGGTGCTTCGTCTTTGTGAATTTTTACTAAACCGTATAATTTAGGGGGGGGGGGAGGATTCATATGGAAAAGTTTGTACTTATGTGTGTTTGAGATTACTGCATTACAATTTTTGACACATTCTTTAATTTCTGCCTGATACTGTTTGAAATTGTAATGCAGTAATCTCAAACACAGATAAGTACAAACTTTTCCATATGAATCCCCCCCGCCCTCCCCTAAATTATACGGTTTAGTAAAAATTCACAAAGAGGAAGCACCCATCAGACCAGTTGTTTCGTTTATTTCTTGCCCCAATAAAAAATTAGCCGAAAAATTAAACATAATAATTAGACAATATACCGAATTTACAGATAGCTCTTCCATAAAAAACGCAATACAGTTAACAGCTAAATAAAAAATTGTAATATACAAAAGACAGAAATCCTGGTATCATTTGATATTTCCAACATGTTTTCAAAAATACCACATAAGGAATGCTTAAGGTTAATAGAAAACATATTAGTAAAGAAAAATACATACCCGGTTGTTATACACGAAATCATATCTCTAAAGGAGTTAGTCACCAACCAAAGTTACTTTACATTTAACAACAAATTCTACAAACAAACAGAAGGTCTGGCAATGGGCCCACCTCTAAGTCCTCTATTAGCTGAAATTTTCATGAAGCATATTACGGAAAAAATTCTTTCATCACAACTAGGTAAAAAACATATTAAATTTTGGTATCGGTATGTAGACGACATCCTAGCTTGCTTTAAGGGTACTCATAGACAACTACAAACATTTCTGAACTACATAAATTCAATCCATTCTAATATCAATTTTACAGTAGAAATAGAAGAGAATAACAGTATTAACTTCCTGGATTTAAAATTAAACAAATTAGATCAGAGCTTAAAATTGGATATATGTATATCGTAAACCTACTTTCACTGATTGCATTATTCCCAAAGATTCACTACACCCTAAGACACACAAACATTCATTTTTTAATTCTATGATACATAGAGCATTAAATATTCCTTTGTCTAATGAATCTTTTGTTCGTGAGATCAATACTATAAAACAAATAGCGGTAAACAATAGTTATAAAAGTAGCGTAATTGACAGTATACTAAAGAAAAAACAGTTACAAGTGGCCCTTAGTTTAGTATATCCTAAAGATAGTGCTAATTTGAAACAATTTGTCTCGTTAACTTACTTCGGTAAAATAAGCGAGCAAATTGGAAATATAATTTCAAAAAATAATAGTAATGTTAGTATAGCTTACAAACCATATGTAAAAACAAGTAATTTCATTTTTAACGCAAAACCAAAACAGATATCAATAATAAATCAGGAGTGTACAAATTATATTGTAATGATTGTAAAAGTGTATATATAGGCCAGACTGGTCGAAGTTTTATTATACGGGTAAAAGAACACATGAGGTCATATAAACTAAAGAAGACAGATTCAACATTCGCAAACCATCTTATTACAGAAAGGCATACATTTGGTCACCGCAAAATATTGCATTTGGCTGAGAAAGGTCGTAAATTAAATCTTTTAGAGTCACTTGAAATTTTTAAAAGCGGAAATAACACAATAGATATTGTTCTTAACGACCAGTTGGATCTTATATATACACCTCTTTTCCAATGTTGTATATAATAGTTAAGTATATAGTAGTAATTTTAAATAACATCATAAACCACCCCCATATATTTTTGTGCCATTTATAAGATCTATGTAGGCCTGTAACTTTTGCAGTTTGATAATGACATTGTATGTCGAAACCGCGGTCACTATTACAAGTGAATAAAGTGGTATAACAAAGTTATTGTTTTATTTTATTTTATTATTTTCAAAATGAATTACCACAAAGTTACGGCTACCAGTATTAATTCTATTATTTTTTTTTAGATAATTTCCACAAAGCTTTAGAAATGATGAACAGAGCCGTATGTACAGGTCAACAACCAGGCGCGAAAGAATCAGTTTCATACTTAACAACCATAGAAACCAATTTACCACCGCCGCCTCCACCACCACGAATCGAAAACTTAGCAGAAGCAGTACGTACGGCGACACAAATACTTCAAGGCTTTAAAGATCTGATAGCCAAAAGATGCGAAGAACGCGGCATACTTTTCGTTCCTATTCCGAACAAATATCACGAAGCGAAACAAGTTTACAGGCTAGGTATGAATGGTGTGCAGTGTTACATCGATCGGAACGTCGTCTTTTATACTCAAAATAATTCCACATGGCTACCTACTTCCCTGAACAGACTACTGGATATGGCATAAGAAAAAAAAACACCTACACGTTTTATTTTGGAATAATTTATTTTTTACTATTGTATATAAGTAATAAATAAGATAGTTAACAATTTTTTAATATAATTTCGATATAAAGCATGCAATAGTAATAAGATCAAAACTTTTTAAACTTAATTAGAATCGCCTCGGGCATTTTTGTCAATTTCTTCGTTCCGTTCCTCCTTTTCCACATCTTCATCGTATTCGTTTTGAATGGAAACCGATTCAATGGGTTGTTCAGCAGTCGGTTCGTCGTCTCCTATTATGATTTCTTCGGGATCTGGAGCTCTTGGAAGAAATTCTGAATCTGGGTAAATAGTATTGAATATTTCTTTAGCCTAAAATAAAGCAGAAGTATGCAACATCACTCGAAACGATTACAACAAGCATACGAACTTTTTTAATGGATAAATCAATATCCAAATCACTATCCGGACCGGGACACAAGAATACATTTTCGGGAACGCCTTCACTTAAATCGGCAATGTTAGTATCCGGCGCGGAATAGTAGAAAGACCAAAGAACTTGAGGTCTTCTATCCTTTATATCACTATCTTCTTTTTCGCTTTGGAATAGTTTGGATACGCATTCTTCTAAATCTTCTTTTGGACTGTCTTCTTGCTTGGTGAACATGTGAATTATATCTAAATAAGAAGTTAATTTTAAAATATGTATTAATGTAACGAAAATAGTTACATAGAACGCTTAGAAGCGTAATTATTTATTAGATTTAATTAATTAATCTATTTTTTTTCATTTTTCTTTTACATTCAATTCCAATTTTTGAAGTTTAACTATGTGTCAATAGAGGGCGCTGCCTTGCATATTGAGCCTTTGCTTTTTAGTTGCTATACAGACTGTCCCGTAAAAAACGCCAACATTCATAATTCCGTTATTTATTGTCCGGTTTTATTTAAACAAAAAGTAAATTTAATAGCATCAAAAACACTATAAGATAGCAGTGTTTTATTTGTTTTCAATTGTTTTCATTAATGTCAAACGACAGTCAAGTTTTTTATTTTAAATGGCAACATATATATTTTTGGCTATATTCGGATTGGATTTTTTTTTCTGAATTCAACGATGTATAACATGTTTATTTTTGATAAACGTTTATTGCAAAAAAAAAACTTTATAAATTTCATCCTTGTCTTCCATTATTTATAAATATTCGAATGTGTCATGAAACATTTGAAATGTAAGTATTATAAATATTATTATAAGAAACAAAACACTTTACAATAAATGTTGAAATTGCCCGCCACCTTGTTTAACACATATCGCACATCTAATAATAAAAAATAAAAAAAAAACTTTATAAATTTCATCTTTCATTATAGTAGACTTGGCCCAGTCCACTAGCATTATGTCAATGTGCCTTAAGTGTCAGTTTGACTTTATTAAGTTTTCTGTATTATCCTATTTGAACGTTTTGCTGCAACAAAAAGCGTATTTTCGTTAAAAAGGAATAACAGTGAATTAACGGACATGTTACAAGTGTTCTTTGAATGTAATAAAAATCGCCTTCATGCAGTTCGTCGGTACAGTGCTCGTTTTCCGGACAGAGAAGTTCCAGGTTCGAAAATATTTCAGAGAATTGAAAAGAATTTAAGAAATTATGGATCATTTACCAAACCAAAAACACAAAAACGGAAATTCTCCGAAGATAAGATTCACAAACTTCGATTCGCGAAATTGCACATAATATTGGGGTATCAAAAACTACAGTTCATGGTATTTTAAGAAAACACAAACTTAAACCGTACATAGCTCGAAAAGTTCATGCATTAGAACAAAATGATCCTGGCCGAAGAATCCAGTTTTGTCGTTTTTATTTAAATGCATTCGAATTTTTACAGAAGGATAATTTGGAGTGCAGACAATCCGAGATTTGTAATTGAAAATAATTTTCAAAAACGTTTCAACGTAAATGTTTGGTGTGGCATTTTAGGTGATCAATTAATTGGGCCATTTTTCATAGATGGTTGCTTAAATCAAGAAAAATACTACACTTTATTACACGAAAATCTCCAAAACTTTTTAGATGAATTACCTTTGGCAAATTTAAATAGAATATTTTTTCAACAAGATGGGGCTCCCGCGCACAACGCCAGAGTAAATACTGATTTGTTGAACACCCAATTTGGAAATAGGTGGATAGGAACATCCGGTACTATCGAGTGGCCTGCGCGTTCACCGGATCTTACGCCCCTCGATTTTTGGTTGTGGGCTTATCTATAAGATCGAGTTTATTTAACAACTCCAAAAAATGTTGACATTTTAAGACAAAGAATTATTAACACTTGTCAAGAAGTACCTGCCGCTTGTCTTTTAAATGCGACCTTTGGAGTAATTAGGAGATGTGCGATATGCGTTGAACAAGCTGGCGGGCAATTTCAACATTTATTGTAAAGTGTTTTGTTTCTTATAATAATATTTATAATACTTGCATTTCCAATGTTTCATGACACATTCGAATATTTATAAATAATGGAAGACAAAGATGAAATTTATAAAGTTTTTTTTTTGCAATAAACGTTTATCAAAAATAAACATGTTATACATCGTTGAATTCAGAAAAAAAAAACCAATCCGAATATAGCCAAAAATATATATGTTGCCATTTAAAATAAAAAACTTCAAATTAATGAAAACAATTGAAAACAAATAAAACACTGCTATCTTATAGTGTTTTTGATGCTATTAAATTTACTTTTTGTTTAAATAAAACCGGACAATAAATAACGGAATTATGAATGTTGGCGTTTTTTACGGGACAGCTGTATATTACACTACAACGTAATGAAAATGAAAGTACCAGAGACTTAAAAAAATCATTCAATTGATAAAATTAGAGCTTTTTTTACTTTTGTTTCGCAGGTTTTAAAGTCAATTGGGCAATTGTAAGGAACTCTTTGGTTAATCAACTCTAAATAAACCCAAGATTCGCTTATTCTGTAAAAGTTAATTTAAAAAACTCTTACCACAATATAGCTTTAAATCATGGGCACATATTTCGACAACTAAGTTGTCAACATTAGCAGAAAAAAAATTATTGGAGTCTCTAAAAACGTCGGTGATATAGGATGCTTTTTGCTTGTATAAGATGCATTCTAGAGTTACTTCGAGTTAAAGAAGTACGTGTTGTGAAGTTCCAGTATATTATTACGTCGATGGTGTGCTTTGCTTGTGTCAAGTGTGAGCTGGTGCTCCGAGTGTAATACTTTTCCTACTGTTTATGATGACACCTTGGTTGTCGAAATATTTATCCAGGATTTAAAATTATATTGCAGTAAGGATTTTTTAAATTAACTTTCATTATCATCTATTGAGAATGGACCTATTTTGTCAATTATGTTAATATATTTCACCAAGAGCTAAGCTAAAACTCAATCGGAACAATGTTAAAAAATAATACGAAGAACTAGTGAAATAATTGGCTGTTGCTTGCTTGCCTCTGCTTGAAAGAATCGCATAAATTTGCGTCAAGTGATACACCTCGATTATATAGGTTATAAGTAGAGCAGACCAATTTCCGTGCGCGCCATGTGAGGATGATTGTATTGCATCAGAGCTAATAAAAAGCATTCACACAGTATGTGTTTGGTACTTGCTTAGACTGCATGTAAGTGTAAGCATACGTAATAAAATGTCGTCGACACATAAATCGAGAAAATGACCGTTGTCAGACGAAGTGAATAAGTTTATTATGGATTTCCCGGACTTAATATGCGATGGCTCAAAAATTAAATGTTTAGTGTGCAATACATATCTAATGTGTTGGTCAAAAACACATTGTAAAGAACACGTAAGCAGTTCGAAGGACAATAATAACAAAATTAATCGACAACAGTTTATACATGAACTATGTGTAACTATGATTGTGTGTACACTGCCATTTACCTTGTTAAGTAATGATTCATTTATTTCATTTTGGAATAAATACGCGAATCAAACATTACCGAGCACGACAACGTTACGAAGGAATTTACCATCGGTGCGTAAACAGGTTGAAAATAAAATCAAAGCCGAACTGAAAAATAAAAAACTGTGGTTATGTGTGGACGAAACAAATGACAGCAAAAACAATCTGTAGTTAGTTAATGTGATGGCGCGTAATATGGAACCACATCAACCAACGTCTTCAAATTTATTAGCATCCAGACGACTAGAACAATGTAATGCCGAAAAAATTTCAGAGGTACTATCAGATACTTTGGAAAAATTTAAACTTTCGAAAGACCAAGTATTAATGTTTATGACCGATGGTGCTGCAACCATGTGTTCTGTAGGCCGGTCTCTTAGAAAATATTGTCCTAACTTGTTACATATTACTTGTAAACTCCATGCTCTACACCTTGTGGCAGAACAGGTTCGTAGATGTTATCCAGAGGTAGCTTTAATATCGAGTACAAAGGCAATATTCCTTAAATCTCCAGAACGTATTCGGAAATTTCACGAATTGTGTCCCCATACCCCGGAGCCACCACAGCCGATTCTGACACGTTGGGGTACATGGTTACGGGCGGGGTTTTACTATCATGAACATTTTGAAAAAATTAAGGACGTAGTTTAATCATTCGATTCGAAAAAAAGTGCAGCTATCAATACAAGCCAGAAAAAAATTCAAAATGCCCAGATTAAAATGGATTTACAAAGTATTCGTGAGAATTACTTGGGACTAGAAGAGGCAATAACAAAATTAGAAAATTCGTCGCTGTCGTTAGAGGAATCACTGCAAATCGTTAAAGATCTTCACGCACAACTGTGTGCTGTAGAAGACGCAAAAAGTGAAAGTGTTCTAATTAAATTTGAAAGTGTTTTAGACAGAAATGCAGATTTTGACACCTTAACACGTATTTGTGAGGGCACGTCTACAGATGCGTTAAGTTGCTTAAAAAAGTATTTTGATTAGGCGAATATAACATCACTAGATATAGAAGGCTCGTTTTCCGAATATAAACATATTTTTTCCTCACGGCGGACATGTTTTTCAGAAATAACCTTAGAAACGCACCTGATGTTGAAAATATACAAACGGGTTTCAGTTTGTCAATCCTTGGAAGACGCTTAAAACGGTAAGTGTTTTTTTAAATCCTCTGTCGTGCACACAATCACTGATTTCATACATTTTCCATTTTATTTATAGGTACATATAACGCTGCTATAATATGTACTATTCTTATTTTTCGTGTGTTTATGCATATTACTTTAATAGCAGAAAACCAAATGTATATTTAATTATTTCTGATAGAATAAATGTCTCTACTTCTATACTTATATCGGTAACAAGCTCATGTTGCGTCCCTATTCTATCGCATATTCTAATATATTACAAATTACACTCCCATACCGGCGCTCATGGCGCGCACGGAAATTGGTCTGCTCTAATTATAAGTTTAATTATCTGTAGATATGTAACTGTTTATTAAGTTTAAGTAAAGTAATTCTTAATCTTAACGCTTTAAAAATTGATTCTATATTCAAATTCATAAACATATTTATTTGGCTATCTGGATGATGAATCCTGGCGCATCTTTAAACTTGAATTAAAATGATAAAACTTACATAATCCTTTCGGGCATGTTCCAGTTAAGCACCCAAGCTCGACAACATTGCATAAACGCTTTCCATTCTTCAATGGATAAAATAGCAGAGTGAGATGTTCTTTTTGACTTTCCATAATGGACCTAAGGCAGATTTTTAGAAAATAACTTTTATTTCCAAATACAAAAAAAAGACTTTTGTATAAAAATGCTTCGTCTCCGTGTTTTGCCGTGTGGTGGTTCCAATAATCGAAATTTCGCTGTTTATATCGCCAGCTACTTCAGGATTAACTCATTTAGTACAATTAATACAACATAATTGATTCAGAACCCAGGACAAACCACTCCTATGTAAAAAAAGGAGTTTACGGATTAATTTGCGAGTTATGGGAAGAACTACGTTGGACAAACAAGAAGAACTATTGAATAAAAGGCAAAGAAGTTATATAGTAGCCTTCGATGGAATTAAAGTAGTGACTACTATAAAAAATTAGCATGGGAAAAACATTAAAGAAACCATCAACCAAAAGGATGACTTAGCAACAGCGTCTGGAAGAATTTGATTCGATACCCCGTCACACTTAAAAATTCACCTCTTACTTTCCTACCTCGACTTTTTTCCAGAGAACTTGGGCTCAACAAGTGAGGTGAACGCTTTAATCAAGATTTATTGAAAATTGCGAAACGTTCCCAGGGATATTGGGATGAAAATATACTCGGGAACTAATGCCTGCGTTTACGAGATGGAACTGTTCCAAAAATTCTGGTGAACAGCGGTTATTTTCATGATTTGTTTCAACATGTTTAGGAAGCGCTCGCCATCTTTTGTAGCGTTAAAATGTTCGCACCAAAGTTCGCTCCGTTTCAGCGCAAGTTGCTCAAAATAAAAATGGCACATGTAACAAGGCAAATCAACGATTTAACCAACAACACTGGGACTGATCGAGGTTAATGAACATATTGTACATGAATATTCAATACATAAACAAATAAATAATTCATTATTTTAGGTATTTTAAAGTTTCAATGGATGGAGAAATCCAATTCATGAGGCAATTCATTTATAACATGTACTGCTAAATGCAAATTTAATAATTTTAAATCATCATTCAACACAAAATTATTTTTTTAATTTTAACTAATATAACCTACATTCAAAACAAAAAATAGGTTATGTTGCTCTCCACTTGTTTTGTTTTTGGTGACATGCGGAAAGAGATCGTTCACCCAACCCCAGTTCACGGAACTGTTTATTTGGATGCGCCAATGAAGCTCCAATGTATAGTAGTAGGGTGGCTGTACTCAACGGTTCTTTAGTAGGAATTATTCGTTGAGAGACTAATGGGTATATGCGCTAGGTTCAGTCGTCGAAAGCTGATGTGGGTGTTTATTATAGATTTATTTACGCAATTCTGACCTATCTATCCGAGTATTGCATTTTGTATGGGAGAGAGTATACCTATTTCTTTTCTTGCGAACCTTTCCGAGTATGTGCTCCTGACCATAGGGGCGCTTTTGTATACAGATTGAAGTAACGGTGGAAACTGCGAAGTATATTACACACACTAGTGCACGCATATTTACACGTACATGTGACTCTAATGACCGTAGGCGTAGTTTAGTTACAATATTGGAGATACATTTGTCAGTTTGGGTCCGTATTTAATATGTGTTTAGTACGGCAGAATGAAAGTGTGGATATAGAGGTTTGCTTTAAGGAATTGCATGCGTATGTATGCGTTAACATTGAACTGAAACAAAACTGAAAATTGTAACTAAAATAATATTATTAATGAAAATTAAATAAAATTCTTATAAAAAAACGAAACAAAATTTTAAATTAAATGTACAAAATTTAGTGTAGACGGTGCTCAAATATTTGTCCTTCTTGCAACAAGCAGTACGAATGTCATTCCCACTCTCCGCATAACCCACTACATAAGTGAAAGCCATCCCTACCAGTATCCTTGAAAATTGTTATACATATACGTAATGTGTTCATTTGAAAAGTCAATCTAGGTTACTTTGAAATTTTAATAGAATAAGACGCAAATATATTAGTATGTATTTGTTGTTCCGTAAACGTAAATCCAAATGACATTTGATAATGTCAATCACAAATATCAGTTAGTGCATAAAATAATCGTGCGTCGATTCTGGTTTAAATAAATTGCTTCTCAGTTTTAAAATGGCTTTCACTTTAGAACATAAATTTTTTTTAGTCCAGGCTTATTTTCGAAGTGGTAATAAAATTGATGGTTTATGGGTTTATTCAGTTCAAGATTGCATGGTAGAATTTCAAGTTGAGTTTCCACATTTTGTAATAGATTATATACAATTTAAGAATACTTTGGATAGAACTTTAAAACTTTTTTCTGAAGCTGGTAGTCTCTTAACCCTTTGCTTCCTAGTGGTTGCAGAGCACAACCACATTTTTAAGTTTTTTTTTCCTATCTTCCTTGTGGTGTTATACACTAGCCACAGTAGGTGGAGTCTAAAACATACTCCCACCCATCGACTCCTGCCTTCGCGTTTGAATCAGTGCATCATTGCAACGGTTATATCTTATTTTTTACCACGTGGAGCATGCCGATGTGACAGTAATTGTTTATAAAATAGATTATGGGCTTATTTATGAAGATGGCTGGTAGGTAAATGTTAAATATTAATAAAAATGTATGCCTTGCACTTATAGCAAGTGAGAATATTTGTTTACCTTAGTAGATGAGGTTATGTTTTATACACAAATGTGGTGGTCGCGGCACAAAACCACAAGGAAGATATTCATATTTTTTATAATATTTTTTTCAGCTAAAAACTCTATATACTCTATTCAAGAATTGGAAGCGCTTGGCCAGGACGAATTGTATACATTGATAGAAGATATCCCTTCTGGAGATGAGTCGGACATCAATGATGAAAGCGAGAATGAAGATGAAGGTGTCGTGGATCAGCCATTTGATATCAATGCAATGGATATCATAATTGCTGGTGACAATTATCGTTTTGCAGAAGATGATGGGTGGGATAGAGAAGATGAAATTCCATTGATCAACATTCAAGCTGATCTGATACGAGAAAACCAAAGGAAAAATACTATATGGACTCATGACCCACATCATACACAGAATATTCCCAGACGTACTTTCACTAGTGACAGTGGGTGTAGTGTACCTAAAGAAGTGGAAACACCAACAGATATTTTTTTACATTTATTTCCAAACACTTTGATAGAACACATTGCATTCCAGACAAATCTTTATGTTTTACAGAAGAACGGTGGTAATCATAATTTCCAGAGAACAAATTCTGGCGAAATAAAAAAGTTTATTGCTATAAACCTTTTTATGGGGATCAAACGCCTGCCAAGCTATCGAGACTATTGGTCGTCAAGGTTGGAACTACGAGATAATTTTGTATCTTCGATAATGTCAAGAGATAGATTTGACTGGTTACTGGCGAACATTCATTTGAACGATAATGCACTACAACCACAGCGACAAACTGTAGGATACGATAAACTGTACAAAGTTCGGCCACTGCTAGACAAGCTTTCAGATACATTTCTTCTTTCATATCAACCCTCAAAAAATCAAGCCATTGACGAGTCTATGATCAAATTTAAAGGTAGAAGTAGTTTTCGCCAATATATGCCGTTGAAACCGATAAAACGCGGATATAAAGTGTGGATTAGAGCAGATGAAAGCGGCTATGTGCACCAATTCCAGATTTATGTGGGCAAATCCAGCAATAAAGTTGAGAAAAATTTAGGTGCTCGAGTGGTAAAAGATCTAACTCGAAGTTTAGTTGGAAAAGGACATCATTTATATTTTGATAACTTTTTCAACTCAGTCGAACCAGAAAAAGACTTGTACGATGATATGATTTACGCCTGTGGAACATTTAGAAAAGGTAGAAAAGACATGCCAAAAGACTTGAAAGAAGACAAAGCCATGCAAAAGGGGAGATTCTGACTGGAGAGTTTCAACTTGCGGATTAACATTCTTGAAATGGAAGGATCGAAAATCAGTGTTCTTCTTGAGTAATTTTCATGATCCGTCTGTTGTTGAAACAATATCAAGAAAAAATAAAGATGGTTCACGAGAAGAAACAGCTTGTCCCATATTAGTGAAGGACTACAATAGCTGTATGGGATATGTGGACAAAATGGATATGCTCAAAAGTTGCTATGACATTGATAGAAAGTCCAAGAAATGGTGGCATCGCATAATGTTTTATTTTATTGATGTGGCGTTAGTAAATGCATTTACAATTTATAAAAATCGATGCAGTGAGAAAGTTGAAACTTTGAAACTGTTTAGGTTGTCGGTTATAATAGGCCTAATTGGTGCCGATCAAAATGAACAAAAGAAAGGTAAACGAAGCGCTGCACAACCTCCAAACAATTTTAAAATTACAGTACCATACGAAATTAGGTATGACAAATGTGCACATCTTCCAGTTCATGGAAAATCAAGAAGATGTGCACTAGGTAGTACACGTGCGAAACCCCACAGAGCCGTTTGGAGCTGTTTTGTCTGCCAAGTAGGCTTATGTCTAAGCGAAAGCAAAAATTGTTTTACACAATTTCATACCAAGTAATTTTTAAAATAATAAAGAATAAATTAAAACACTTGGCTTGTTTCACTATGAGATTTATTTAAATTCTCTAACATCTGTTTCGGCTGTTATGCCATTCTCAAAGAGATCTATAAATCTAACTTAAAGACTATCGCACTTGTTCTTATATGTTGTCTGTTCTTGTGTGTAGTGGGGGTGGTACTATATTGTGTATTACGGTGTCTATAAAGGGTGTATTGGTATATTCTATCTGTGTGTTGGTGATTGATAGATTTTGTTTTTTCGCTAGTTTTATTTCTAATATTTCTAGGAGGTCCAATCTCTTGCTTTTTGTGATATTGTGTATTAAGTCGCAGTTATCTATATCGGGGAAGTGGTTGAGTTCTATACAGTGTTCGGCAAAGCTTGTGTTTTTCTCACTATATAAAATTGACTTTTTGTGTTCTTTAACTCTGTTTTTAATGGCTCGTCCACTTTGGCCGATATAGATAGCTTCACAGTCTTTACATTTTAATTTATAAACACCTGATTAGTCCATTTTATCTCTTTTATCTTTGTTGTTGCTAATCATTGTTCCCAAATTTGTTTTATTTACCCAGCTTATTTTGATATCTAATCCTTTTACTATTCTGTTTATTTTATTAGTGAGTTGGGGTATGTATGTAATTTTGTGCCATCTTTGTATATTTTCTGTTATTTTCGGGTATAGGTATTTGTTCTTATTATTTTGTATTTCTTTACGTTTTAACAGTTTATCGACTATTTTAGGGTCATGTCCATTATTTCTTGCGATTAATTTAATTGTGTTTATTTCTGTATTAAAATCTGTCTTGTTTAATGGTGTGTTTGTGGCTCTATGTATATAACTCTGGAATGTTGACATTTTTATTTTCATCGATTGTTTAGCGTTTGCATGTAATATGTTGTCTGTAAAAATGGGTTTTCTGTAGATTTCAAATGTAAGCTTATTATTATTTCTGTTTATTGTAATGTCTAGAAAGTTTATTTTCCTGTCTTTTTCTGTTTCTTTTGTAAATTGTATCTTGTGGTTTATAGAATTTATTATTAGACATTACAATAAACAGAAATAATAATAAGCTTACATTTGAAATCTACAGAAAACCCACTTTTACAGACAACATATTACATGCAAACGCTAAACAATCGATGAAAATAAAAATGTCAACATTCCAGAGTTATATACATAGAGCCACAAACACACCATTAAACAAGACAGATTTTAATAGAGAAATAAACACAATTAAATTAATCGCAAGAAATAATGGATATGACCCTAAAATAGTCGATAAACTGTTAAAACGTAAAGAAATACAAAATAATAAGAACAAATACCTATACCCGAAAATAACAGAAAATATACAAAGATGGCACAAAATTACATACATACCCCAACTCACTAATAAAATAAACAGAATAGTAAAAGGATTAGATATCAAAATAAGCTGGGTAAATAAAACAAATTTGGGAACAATGATTAGCAACAACAAAGATAAAAGAGATAAAATGGACCAATCAGGTGTTTATAAATTAAAATGTAAAGACTGTGAAGCTATCTATATCGGCCAAAGTGGACGAGCCATTAAAAACAGAGTTAAAGAACACAAAAAGTCAATTTTATATAGTGAGAAAAACACAGGCTTTGCCGAACACTGTATAGAACTCAACCACTTCCCCGATATAGATAACTGCGACTTAATACACAATATCACAAAAAGCAAGAGATTGGACCTCCTAGAAATATTAGAAATAAAACTAGCGAAAAAACAAAATCTATCAATCACCAACACACAGATAGAATATACCAATACACCCTTTATAGACACCGTAATACACAATATAGTACCACCCCCACTACACACAAGAACAGACAACATATAAGAACAAGTGCGATAGTCTTTAAGTTAGATTTATTTGAGAATGGCATAACAGCCGAAACAGGTGTTAGAGAATTTAAATAAATCTCATAGTGAAACAAGCCAAGTGTTTTAATTTATTCTTTATTATTTACTGTATGAAGTTAAAATGTTTCACCAAGAAGTATCTGCAACAACAGCCGAGAATATTTTAAAATAAATTAGTTTTATTGAGATTTTGTGCCTCATTTTCCTTGTGGTTACACCCCGAGACCACGGCCTATAAAAAAAATCAAAATTTTGATAATTAGTCTTGTTGCATTTTCCCCCATAAATAAAGCCTAGGAACTATATTTTTCAATAAACAAGACTTTATTGGCATTTTTAAAAATGTCCGCCTCAAAGGGTTAAGAAAATCAGGCAGCGGAGCAGTTAAGAAACGTACACCTCAAGTTGTCAATCGTGTTGAAGAAATAATGGAAAATGAACCACAAACATCTGTTCCGACATTTGAGTCAACAAATAAACCTTTCTGTTGGTACAACCCACAAGTTATTAAAAAAAGATATGCAACTTTATCCATACTGTGTCACAGCAGTACAAGAATTGTTAGAAATTGATTACCCACGTAGACTACAGTTTTGTAATTGGTTTGTAAATATGAACAATAATGGAGAACTTTCGCAAAGAGTCATCTTTACTAAGCATGGTTTTATAAAACGGGATACCTAAATTCACAAAATACAAGAATTTCTTATCTAAAAAATAACATATTTCGAACACCTATATTGAATTTGAATGATATGCTACAGTGAATCGAACAGAAATGCATGGAAATTAATAACAATCTAGTAATGTTGCAGAATATCATCAGAAATTTTGAACGGAGGATTTTAAAGTGCATTGATCTTCAAGGACAACATTTTCAACATTTGTTATAGTTTTCAATAAATACCTATTATTTGTTATTTATTTGTATGTATGAAACTGTCAAAATATACGACTTCGCAGGTTAAGTAGTAAATTGTAATTTACGACATACTTCAAAATGTTCTCAGTAAATCACATGCTACTAGATTGACTTTTCAAATGAACACTTGTTATATGTGTGTGAATTTGAAGCTAATTATCTACTTTTAACTACGCCAATCTATATATGAGTATAAACAACCTGTAAAAAAAAGTTGTCGGGTATTTGAAACAAACAAATCTTAGTCAACATAATTCCACAAATCGACTGTATCTCACATCAAAAATTTGTTTTTTTTTATTTTGGGAGAGGTTGCCTTTGTGAAACAACTTATTGTGACTTAAAATTAGTTCTGCCAGACATCTGTCACCAGATTACTTATCATTTGCGCCATTTTCTTCTCTTCTCAAATTATGCATGAGTACACAAACGCAGAAATGGCTGACAGGCATTTCATGTAATGCTAGAGCTGCTGAAGCACGTATGCCGAAACATTTTCGAATCGGTTGTTACCCAGTCATATAATTTTCTCAAAGCTTTATGACCGACTATCCAAAACTGGTTCATTTAAAATTAATTGAAGTTCAGGTAGCCCTAAATCAATTTATACTTCCGCAGTAAAAGTATTTTGAGACGGGTAAAAGACAAGCCAAATATTAGAACCGAAGACTTCCCGCAGGGATGAACGTCAGTCATTCACCGATTTCGATAATTCCGCTCGAATAGCAGCTATATCGTTACCCCATTCAACGCGTGCAAGTTTTTCTGCTCACGATTGTGGTGGACGTTGAGGTTTTTGTCAATGGATTGTCAATGGAACGAAAACCGGCTTATTTAGTGACGATGCTGTGTTTATAAGTGACAGGAATTCAATTTTCATAATCCTCACGTGTGGGCACATCAGAAACCCCGTACTGTTGAACTGCATGACCAAAACTGTTTTTCGCTAAATGTTTAGCTTACTATTTAGACTTGTTTAATTGGTTCAGTATTACTCCCTAATCGTTTAATAAGACAAGCATACTTGGATGTTTTAAGAAATTAAGACAGAAGACGTGTGAATTTTTAACAGAATAAACATGTGATTTATGCACAATGGAGTGCCTACACATTTTCCCATGCTATTTAGAAATTTTTAGATCAAGATTGCAACGGGAGATGGATAGGTTGAGGTGGTCCAAATGTCGGCATTATGTTTTGTTTCATAAACATTGTCATCAGAGATTCTTTGTGATTTTTATCTTATTAAAACTGTATTAAATCGACTATATCTCAGAAACAGTTGAGTTTCGGAGCCATGTTGATTAAGACTTTTTCTTTGTTTCCACCAATACTATACTTGGATAAAATATTTGACAACATTTTTATAACACTCAGTATATATAACAAATTCCGAAGAATCAGAAAGTATGAACAGCGAAATGTGGATTATTACAACCATATATCAAGCGAGCCACAAAATTTGTATCCTAGGTAGGCCATGAATGACTCAGATAGGCATATAAGTCATGTCTGAGCTTAGAGAATTGACGAAGTGTCATTTCTAAATAATCATAAGTCAAATTGACACGTTACGATTGAACCTATTACTAATAGTACGACATGTAGGTTAGATCACTTAATCAATCTAAGACATAACTCTGAAAACTTTTTTTTGTGGCTGACTCAATAGCAAAATCCTGAAGAACATTGTTTTATGGATGAAACCGACCATTAAAACCCGTAAAATTTCATACACCTTACCCATTAGTAATAAATATTCCTCGTGAAATATAAGTCAATTTTGCAGACTTTACGAATTCAACTGGGCTTTTCTCAACGCCCATGACTAAGTATGGTGCTTTTATCCTTTGTTTTCCACAAACGAGGGACTCAAATTTTTTATCAGAATCAAATACAAATCCACCGAGATTCTGGTTTAATGCGTAAACACCTCCAAACACAGCACTTAATCTAAAGCAAAAATATTTATAGAATTAAGCAATATTTCTGTACAAAAAAAGATATTTTACCTACAAAATGCCTGACTTAATTCACCACTACCGTACATGGAATATAAAAACGGGGTTTTCCCAAATCTTCCTAAACTATTAAGGAATCTTTTTATATTCTCCACTCCTTCAAGACATGGTGTGTCAATAGTGGACATGGCGATAGCATATAAAACGTAATGTATAATATTATCAGTTAATTTTTTGTCTTTTAGGTAACTATGGAATGTTTTGGTTTCGTAATCTGGAAAATAATAGAAAAGTATTATTTAAATATCGTTTTAAATACTAATATTTATTGTTCAATAGTAATTTTACCTATTACAGAACAAAATTTAAACTAGTATACACATATACATACAGTGTAACGAATTCTATTATAGTGTTTCGTTTTTACAAAATAATATGGCATTACGACATTTCGTATATGAATTTACCTTTAAATTCATTTTCTTCACTATCCATACATGCAGTCAATAATTTCATGAGCATACGTTTTTCAATAACTGAAACCTTAGGATTTGAAAATACATCTGATCTTGAACATGGAACAACTTCCAATTGTCCATTTAACCAGGTCAAAACACGACTAACACTACGATATTCTGAATATCTAGCTATATTAGATGATATTAGCAATTCTACGAAATCACCTCTAGCAAATTGTAGCTAAAATGTTAACAGTTAAAACCCACACCAGCCTTTTTTTAAATATTTACTTTGGGAGCGATATCAATATTAAATTTTCTGGAATCTTTTAACAATTTTTCCTGAGTCCATACTTCTTCTGCAATACCATTATTAGCTTCTGATTTATCAGATTTATTTTCTTCGTCTTTGTTGTCAGTATTTTCAATTTTATTTTCAACTTTTCTAAAATGTAACATACCATAAATATTATAAGAGTTTATCAAAATATATCTTACTCAGGTGTATTCCATTTTACAGAAGTATTGGTTAAGCTGAATAAATTGTTTCCAATATGAAACAATGTCTCTCCCTCATTCAATTCTATAGGGCAAGATTCCTTATTTATATTCTGATTTTTTCCACATAATTTGTCAAGTTGCTCTAAATTAAAGGATGCCCATAATCCACCATAATAATCTTGGCTAAAACATACATTCTTTACTAAAGAATATTCATTTTCCCTCATTTAAATATTTTATTTCACCTATCGATGTGTAAGACAGTTTTACCGGTTCTACTTGCAGCCGCTGACACAACAGATTCCACAATACCTATACAAAATCAAAAAAGTAAATAACATCGTTGAATAAAATACAATATTACCAGTTCCTATAATAATTATATCAAATTCTGTGGGTAATTCGTAATCCATTTTACAAGCGCTATTCAAATATTGAAATCATTTATCTTTGAACATGTTAACCACAATAATCTGTTTGACGTTTAGTTTGAGCACATTCTTAATAAATTAAAATTTTTATTGTACATTTTTCTCAAAAACTAATTTTTGTATTGTTCATTTTACAACTATTGTATTTATAACAATAATTTTATTTTTCTTAAGTAACTTAATACGACTGCTAAAGATGATATTTGCCTTATAGAATGTATCCTTATGGAGAATGCTGTTTAGTAGATTCTAGTGTTTCTATCGTTCTTTATTATTCCTATCCTTTTTTACTAGTATTAGTGAAAAAAGGATGCCTTTAAATAAAAGTGAGGAGATTTAAAGTGTAGAATCTGAGATTGATATTTGTGTATTAAAACTGTCAAAAATAGTTTGCTTGTCACTTACGTGAAAATCTGAAATAAGCATAAACTGCTTTTTAAATTAGTGTTTTAGATTGTTTGAATTAAACAAACGAAAATGGTAAGTACTTACCTATTAAATGCATTAAATTTATTTTTACATCCCCAAATAATATAAAAAATGAACAAGCATTATATTTACGTTTTGTAATGACTTGCTACTTTAAGGTTATAATGTATTTTGTTTAGAGTTTTGGTTTACCTTCTATTAAAATTAAGCCAGATGTTTCATCTGAAGTGAATATACAAGAAGGATCATATGCAATGCCAAATTTAATGACAAATGGATTTGCTTCAGTAAAGTCAAATTTGGAATACACACATCCACTAATGGTTTCAGAGAATAATGTACGTAGAACAGCTATTGGTAATTCTGTGTATCTAATTAGGAATTTTATTTTCAGTATCATAAAAATAGAGAAAACCTGAATATGGTAATGTTGCGTAATACACAGGGTTTACATGCCCCTTTGAAATTTGCCATGGAATGTAAAGCTGCTAAAAAGATTGGACACCTTCCATTTTTAACTTCATCAAATATAATGCTAGATGTTCTTACTGGTAATGATACTTATATTGGACCTGAAAATATATTTAATTTGCCAGAATTTAGTGAAATGGCTGGACAACCACATGCTGTTGTAGAAAAATCATTGGGCATTTTGTAGGATAAATATATTTAATAATTGCACTTCATTTAATAAATATTTTTTATTAATTTATGTTGTTGCTTTATTTTTTAATTAACATCCTTTAAACGCAAGTTATTATGGCTACAATTTGATATAAAAACATATTGAATTCAGTCAGTGGTGGCTCTTTAATGAGAGCAAGTAAGCAATTGCACCCCCTGCAATTATGAAACAAAACAAACTAAGCGGCAACTAACTGTGAAAGTATTTATTTATTATATATATTATGTAATCATAGTTGTTGACGAGGAACGTGGCAAACTAACAACGTACATATACCGATCGTCGTCACAGATCTACTGAGCAGAGCCCAGCTGTTGCTCTGTTAAGACATTAACATTACATTGATAGTGGGGAGAACTGTATTTTGCCGTACTTCAATGTCGTATAAATACATAGCGTTGGAGCAACTGAACCAGACTGCTCTCAGGCGTTGTTATAATGAATACGGTATCTTTTTTACAGAACGCGTTTTCGCGGTTAACGTATAATGAAAAAATCTCAGTAAAAAATCTTAAACGGCCGATGCCTCAATTATGTTTAGAAAATAAACAATCTGTTAAAGGTAAAGACGTTATAAGAAAATTCAAAATGAATATTTATCAGAAAAATGACTGGATTTGTGGGTGTGAAGTTAAAAATACTTTGTTTTGTTTTGCATATCTTTTGTTTGGTGGTGAACCGTCTTGGTCAAAGAACGGAATAAGAGACTTAATTCATCTTAGTGCTAAAATTATTAAACATGAAAATTCCGAAGGGCATTTGAAAAATATATTTAGTCTAAGAATGTTAGGAAAAAATAACATTCAGAATGTTTTAGATTCATCATATAGAAAAGCAATTCAACAACACAATAAAAAGGTAACAAAAAATAGGCATGTGTTAAATTTAATAATAAATTGCATTAGATTTTGTGGCGCGTTTGAACTGGCACTTCGGGGTCATGATGAACAGCAAACGTCGAATAACAAGGGTATTTTTCGGGAATTGATAAATTTTACGGTAGAATTGGATAAATCGCTCAGAGATCACATCGAAGCAGCACCGGTTTTTAAGGGATTATCAAAAACGATACAGAATGAGCTGCTTGATGCAATGTTGAACGTGTATCATGAACAAGTTGCCAGTGAAATTAAAGCAACCGACTTGATATCTGTGATAGCTGATGAAACCACAGATGTGTCCAATCAGTTTCAGTTGGTGGTTGTTTTAAGATATATTGTGAACGCGAGACCGGTCGAAAGATTTTGGAAATTTCTTCTGCCTAGTGGACATGATGCTAATTCTTTATCTGCCTCCATCCTTAACGAAATTAGTTTGCTTGTTGATGACCCACAAAAACTAATTGCACAGAGCTATGATGGGGCAGCAGTCATGAGTGGTGCTATTAACGGCGTGCAAAGACATGTCCAAGACCAGTATCCAAGGGCTAATTGTGTACATTGTTATGCATATCGGACAAATCCAATTATGTCACATGCTACATCGAGCAGTAGTAATTGCAGAATTTTTTTTGCCAATCTGACGGGATTATGTACATTTTTCTCCAATTCACCGCAACGAGCTGCAAGATTGGAAGAATTCCTTCAGAGAAAAAGCTTACCTCGTTCTTCAAAAATAAGATGGAACTTCAATTCTAGGACAGTGAATACAATATATGAGCACCGAGAAGAAATAATTGAAGCTCTAGAACAAATCGAGGGAGAAGCTAGTTTACAAACTACCATTCATAAAGCTAGTGCCAATTTGCGAATTTTAGAGGAGGAAAATTTTATCTATTGGTTAACTTTCTTTCATAAAATTATGCTACATGTGGACATATTGTTTCAATTACAAAATATCAATACAGATGCATTAAAAATCAAGAATAGTTTAGATAGTTTTGAACGCGCTATTGGAAAAATTCGAACCGAAATCGCTGACACAGATAATCAGTTGGTTAAACAAAATGACCCAGAACTGACTCCTCGACCATCAAAGCGGCGAAGAGTAACTGATGGTAGCCAACGAAGGAGGGAAACTATTGAAGTGTGCGATATTATTTTGCTAGAAATAAAAACTAGATTTCGGTATACAGGGCACTTAATATTAGCAAACTTAATTTCTTTTAAACAGTTCTCCTCATTTCAAAAAAAATTTCCGGAAGATTGCCTTAAGAAGCAGTAAAATTTTATCCATGCCTCAATGAAAGCAGACTACGAACTGAATTAACGTTCTATATTCTAGAGAAGAATTTAGGCAAACTATAGAAGTCGGTGCTGTAGGTCTGCTAGGTCTTCTGCTGGATGGATTAAGCGACACCTTTAATGAAGTTGTTACGCTTTTAAAAATTGTCATTACAATCCCAATGACAACGTCCGAAGCGGAACGCCAGTTTTCACGGCTGAAGAGAATAAAAACTTTCCTGAAAAATACAGAAATACAATGAAAGAAGAGAGATTAAATGCCCTTACTATGTTATCTTGTGAAAAAGAATGTATAAATGATTTCCCAAACTTTAATGAAAAAGTGATAGAACTGTTCTGCAAGTCAAAGACACGTAAAATGGACTTTGTTTATCGTCAGATGTAATTAAACTGTGTAGTGTAATATTTACTATTCCCTCAAAACAAACTCTACAATGAACGGTACCTGTCTGGGAAAGTACGTCGGTGAAATTTATAAGGATTGGGTAAGCGTTTTAGTATTACACTTTTTAATTTTGAAATTATACACTCCCTATATGTGAACCACCCCGAGCCGCCACTGCCATACCGATTTTCTTCTCAAGAGTATGCGGACATGCATTTTGTGTATGGCTACTGTAACGGCAGTGCACGTCAAGCAGTTATTGAATATCGACATCGGTTTCCTCCTCATTACAGAACGTTTCTGAAAGTACACAGACAATTTCGAGAATGCGGATTGCGTGATTATCTTTTCGACCGAGGAGTAAATTTTCCAGCAGACTAGAGGAAGAAGCAGTAGCTACTGTTACAAGGGATCCAACTCTTAGTGTACGTCGAATCGCTAGACAACTAGGAGTGCCACGAACGACAGTTTGGCGAATTTTAAAACGTGAGGGCTTAAATCCATATCACTATCGCAGGGGACACGGTTTGCTTGAGGCAGACCACTATGCTCGTCTAGTTTATTCTACCTGGATATTAAGACAGTCACGGCTTCATTTTCATTTCTTCAGAACAGTCCTCTGGATAGATGAATCTACGTTCACAAGAAGTGGTGTTACAAATCTGAAAAACATACACAGGTGGTCATCAGAAAATCCCAAAGCTATACACCCATCTAAATTTCAACATGAATTTTCTATTAACGTTTGGGCGGCCCTTATCGATGACTTGTTGATTGGTCCTGTCGTTCTTCCTGGGAGGTTAAATGCAGACAATTTCCATCAATTTCTTATTGACGAACTGCCAGGTCTTTTAGAGAATGTCCCACTGAATGTTCGATGAGACATGTGGTTTCACATGGATGGGGCTCCATCACATTTCGGAATTGCTGTCCATAATTGGAACGTCAATTATCCAAGGTGGATTGGTCGAGGTGGTCCTGTTGCATGGCCACCCAGATCACCCGATCTTAATCTCCTTGACTTTTATTTATGGGGGTACATGAAAAATTTAGTCTACGCCATACGTCTACGCGCAAGTTTCGAACACAAGAGAAGAGTTGTTGGATCGTATTCACCTGTCTGCCGAGCAAATCCGACAAAACAAGTATGAAATTCGGATACCTAAGTACTTCTTCTGTTTGGCTTACGGACACAAGCCTGAATTAAACAAAAAGGTGGAGATTTCGAAAATATTATTAATTGAACTTTTTTTTAAATAAAATCAGTTTTTATTGACTTTAGGATTACATTTTTTTGCATGATCTGACAATCACATTCATCGATCTGTAACTTTGAAACAAATAAAAATGGATATACAAGTTTTGCGTTTTTGTTACTTCAAATGAAGTTTGCTTTACACTCCTAAAATTTGAACATAACGATACGGGAACTTGTATATAAACATTTACATGAAAAGGGTAACAAATATATCTTTTGAGTATGTTTATAACCATGTTAATAATTGGACTTGTGGTATTGCGTATACAAATCATGCATTATATTTGTTTAGCCTGAAGTCTGTATTTTACTAAATTTAAAATTGATTGATTAAGGTTAGGTATATGCTGTAAAACAAATTAACATCAAATACAAAAAAGAACAGCAACTTTTTCAAGATTTCATATTTTTAGGACGAAACTTGGTTACAAATTTAAATTTTCGTCACGCACCTTTAGATTTCTTTTTTTCCATGAAATAGTACAACATCGCTGGCGAGATGGCGCTAAAATTGTTTTGTTTGGTGTAAATAAATAATTATTTTACTAAAATAATACTTAAGAATCAAAAATGCATTTTTTATATTACTTATATACCTACATCAACATAGCAAACAAAAATCTTAAAAATTGAATGCTGAATGTAATATTTACTAATAACTAATTTTTGTATCCTAAATAATATTAGTAAAACTTTCTTTTGCAAATCGCTAGATGGCGCAAATCCACAAGTAATTAAATATCCGATAAAATTTTTGTTACATGGAATTCATTACATATTATAATAATTAAAAAATTTAATATGTATTTGTGATAAACATAATGAATTGTTCAGTTTTATGAGGTGCGCGTTTATAAATATAGGGCATAGAAACAATTTAATTATAGACTATAATGTGTGCTCTCCAAACAATAACCACTAAAAATTAGGAAAATATACAACATACTATTTTGTAACAAATATATTTAATATTTTTTTTTACCCTTACTACGTACATATATATTTTTAGTCTTTCTTATTCATTAAAATAAACATTTCATAATTAATCATTCTTCAACAGCTAATCGTGCAATAAAGGATATAAAGTTTAAATAGTAAAAGAATAAAGTGAGAAATGCACAAAAACACTTAAATATCAAATCTTGTAAATAATGGTACGTTTACTGATAGTTTCAAACTCCATTATTTTTAACCATCCTAAAATCAATTAATAATTAATTTATTTCTGTTTTATTGTATAGAAAAAAACTGGTATCTATTTGAATAAAATATATATGTGCATGAAATTAGATCTTTCTTTTTTGTTAATAATATTAAAATTAGATCAAAAGATGTGATCAATCATAACGAGAAGTATTTAAAACTATTCATTCTCTTTTTGAAATTATGATCACTTTAAGTCAATCGTATTGCTTAATTGTTAGTATCTTATTTAAGATTTTTTTTATTAATGTATACATATTTATGTTTTCTATAACTTATTTTGTAACAATTTCAAATATTCTCAATTTACTAATCTTCTTAACCTCTTGAATCCCAGTGTATAGTTCACTATCTTGCTCATTCTCCAATCTCTCTTGTATGGAAGTCAATATTGTTTGGACTTTATTTTCTCTTGCGCAAATTACAAATGGAAAATTAAATTTGCTCTTATATCTATAAATAAACAAAATAAATCAAAAACATCTTGTTAAATATTGTTTGCTTTTTTTAAAATTCAATAACCGCATAGTAAACTGGCGAACAAAAAAATTGTCTGACTCATTCGGAGGTTTGACAACATTTTAACAAAATTAATACCTTGTGAATCAGTTTTTAAGTTTTGAAGGTTATTGAGATGCAAAATGCCAATATAGGTATATTATCTCCCATATGCATCTATTTAAATATTTTTTTATAACCTATAGCAATTCATATATGCTATTTTTGAGATTTAATATGCAAAAAAAATTGTCGAACAGTTTTTTTTCCATCAGTTTACATTTATGGACATTCTAATGAATGCAACTACATCTACATTTTCATCTACAGTTACCTAACAAGCATATTATTAATTGTTGTGAAGTAAATACATATTTAAATAAATTAATGAAATCAAAAACTCCTATGACATTTTTCACTTTTTCGTAGGGGATTGGAGGAAGAATTATGAAAATGTAAAACTGGTAATTGTTACCATAATGTAGATATGCTAAGATAAAATATCACCTATACTAGATATATTTATATAGTAATTTAAAATTTTAAAGGTAATCCTGCATTTTAGGTACAGTATGTTTCAAAATAAATGCGAAAACTACGAAATATATATGAGCAGCCAACATCGCACTGTTGTAATGATGGTGACCGCCCCTCTTCATACCTAGTGATACATAATCCATAATTCTCTGTTAATATTTTGAACGTGACTACATTTTCATTAATTTTTTAATAATTTTGAAATTTTTAAAATTCTAAATGTATAAAATGTGTTGATAAATAATAAATAAATTAAAAAAAAAGGTAGAGTCAATGTCTATAGTAACTGAACGTATTATTTAAAAATTGTCATCGGGGAATCGATCTTGCGTCTCTGTCGAAAAGCCTTCGATAGATAGGGTATATAAGTGCATTTGTATACTAGAGTAGTTGCGGTATATATCTATGCATCATTGGTAGTACGTATTATGTATTCCGTAATGACGACCAGCGCTCTAACGTTGATAGAGATAAACATATGGTGGATTCAGAACTATATACAAAACATCTTTTTGTGTGTATTTTGTAGGAAGGTGACAACATTATATTTCTTTTTTTTTTTTTATAAATACTATGCGATTTTTTTATTTTATATTTTACAAACATTTTAAAGGCTTCTTGTAATATTAAAGTAAGTTTGTGAATAACTTTATGTATCAATAAACATGTTTGACATAATAAACAAATTCATTTCTATTTGACATTTTACAAAATTTACTTTTTTCCATATGGAATTAGTAAATAGGTTTTCATTTAATTATAAAAATTATCTATCTATCTTGATACTTTTCATTCGTATGACTACAAAGAAGTATGCGGACGACAATTTATGTTGCGTACATAATATATACTATTTTTGATATTGATAAGGTTTATAAGCAAAAGAAATAAATAATAAAATGCAAATAGGCAAATATATTATTTATAATAACCAAAAAAAAATATACAACAATAATAACAAAATATTGGGGAACTTTAATTTAACGGACAATAAATATTATACATAAAAAGCAATATAGTACAGGCTAGTTTATTTGTTGTTATCTTTACATTGGCTTCCTTTAAATTTACTAATTTTAAAAAGAGAGTAAAAAACAATATGCTGTGAAATAGAAATCTAAAAGTTTATTTTCTATCAAACGAATCAATTATATTTCCACGTACTGTGGAATAACTTTTTAAAAAAAGTTTAAATAGGGTTTCACATTAAAAATAAGCTACAAAAAAGTTGAAATAATATAAGAATAAAAGTACGTAAACAGACTATTATTATTAGGGTTGCGATATTTTCGGTGACCACGCGGCAATCACATGCACATGTATAAATAACCCATTCAAAGCAATATTATAAATAGAGTGGACCAAGCCGGAGCGATATTTGTAAATATTTCATATAAAACCCGAAAAACTATAATAATGTATCAATGTTCGCGATAGTATCTCTAGATATTAATAATGTTAAGCATACGGGAACCAATTCGTTGGTCACGCCTCTACTTTCGCTCCGAATTGGTCCACTTTATTTATAATATTGCTTTCAATGGGTTATTTATACATGTGCACGTGATTCGCGCGTGGTCACAGATAATATAGCAAACCCTAATTATTTTATTAATAAATATTTTAGTACTATGTTAGGTATGACTCTAAAAATAATTGTGACTAATAGTGAGACATTAATATTGCTAATATATATATTTTTATAATAATCGACCAAAAAAATTCAAAATTATAAACAATTTTTTGACGCAAAAAAAAACGTTGCTTTCTCAGCTCTAAAACTAAATTTTAATATTTGCTTCAACGACCATAATTATCAATAGTAAATTGGAGCCCCCTTTCCATGTGAATTCTAATTTTCGCTTCATTCAGGCGCGTAATTCTACTCGTCCCTTTACATCTGGTTTTGTTTATATTACTAGCACATCTCTTGAAATGGGGAAAAAGAAAACATTAAAACTGTATATACATACACCCTTTCATATAGCATTTTACACTTTGAGGCGAAAAATATAATTCACAATATTTTCATATATGTAGTATGAATGTGGTCTTTTAGTTAGTAGGTATATTGGCTAACTTAAAGACATTTATCAGTTTTATTATTATACGGATTGAAAGGTGTAACAGTAAAAAATTAATATTTCGATACTATAAAATATATTGATACAATTATTTATGAGCCATTGATCACTCAACCAATATATAATAATTATCAAATTCCAAAAATTATATTGACTAAAAAAATAAATAATGTATGTTTCTTTAATGTAAAAAACATCAGTCTAGCATGCTTATTTTTCAATAGTTTTATTCGATTCAACAATAAAATAATTATAAGCGAATAAATCGATTTTGAATTTGTTTTATGAAAATTATTAATTTTTGTATATATAATTAGAGGAAGCACATATTACAAAAATCATAGATTTGAAGAAAGGTTTCTTCATTTGATTTATTCCTTAACTCAATGTGTTCCATAAACAGCTTAGGAAGAGCTACATAGGTATTCTATTAGGATAAGGAAGCTGTACTTAACTCCGTATATACAGTCTGGTCATAAAGTTTGGAACCAAGCTTATAACCGCATTATTTTACATTTTTAGGAAAAACGCTCGGACAGGTAAATTTAATTTTTTGAAACGCCATCTTTTGACATACAATTTTTTTCTATGACGTCATTGGTTTTCGAGTGATGACGTTATCAACACTTTCTTTAAATGGCAACCATATTATTTTTTTCTCGTTTTTGGTATATCTTTATATCCACCAAATAGTGATATAAAACAATTGATATGTTGCATCACAATTTTTTGTAAAAAATGATATAAATTTAGAAAAAAAAAGGAAATTTTATTTTTGTAAAAAATTAAAATTAAATTAAAAAAAATACATCTGAACTTAAATTTATTGTAACAGTTAACGTAAATTTTCAAAATGGACCCCACCAACCAACTGACACTGTCCCAGCCGAGTGTAAACACTTCGTATACTCGCCTCAATTATGTCTGGGGATATTTGTGTAAGTTCTACGCGAATTCGTTCTTTTAAATCTTCTAAATTGTTCGGTTTCTTAAAATACACTTTCGATTTCAAATAACCCCACAAAAAAAAGTCTAGCGGAGTCAGGTCAGGAGAACGAGGTGGCCATTCTATGGCGCCTCTCCGTCCAATCCATTTATTGGGAAATATTTCGTCAAGATAGTGGCGAACCGCTACACCATAATGGGGGGGCGCCCCATCTTGTTGAAACCAAATATTTGGATGGAGTACATCACCATCCTCGTGATTTGGGAAAATAACAGCGAGCGCTGGAACCAGTTCAAATCTTAAAAATTCTAAATATTGCACAGCAGTCAAATTTCCTTCAAAAAAATATGGTCCTAAAATGCTTCGTCCAATCATTCCAACCCATACGTTAACTTTTCCTCTGCGCTGAGTATGACACGCTTGAGTCCAATGCGGATTGTTCTGCGACCAATATCTGCAATTATGGCGGTGAACAGATCCATTTAGGCAGAACGTAGCTTCATCTGAGAAGACGATGTTTTCCAAGAAATTTGGATTTTGGTCACAACGTAACATTACGTCTTCACAGAACTGCAGTCGACGATCTTTGTCATCCTCATGTAATTCCTGTACAAGTTGAACTTTGTAAGGACGATAGTGTTCTTTTTTAAATAAGTTGACGACAAATGAGTGAGCCACCTGATTGGATAACGCAAGTTGTCTGGTGGAAACATGATGCCTTTCTTCTGCTTCTAGAAGCACATTTAATTTCACATCTTCTCCTACTTGAGGTCTACCTTGCCGTGGTCGATCTTTTACGGATCTACTTTCGGTAAACTTTCCTACTAGTTTTGTCACCGTAGACCTGGTAATTGGAGGTCTATCATGGTGTTAATGGTTAAACAAATCGCATGCCTCTGCATGCGTTCTTTGTCTCTCCCCCAACCATAATTATAATTTCGATTCTTTCTCGCTCAGATAAATGTGCAATTTTTTATAATAGCGAAAGTGAACAATTTTTACGCAATATCTCAAAAATTTAACGTCAAAAATAGAAGAAAATAATTCAACAATGTTGTCGCCATAGAAACAATTTCAAACTAAACTTTTTGTACATAAATTGTATAAAAAGAAGCAAGAATGTCAGAAAGAAATATATTGCAAAAAAGTGCGTGTTTTTGTTTTTGTAATTTTTTTGCATAGTAACATGAGTACATGTGCTTTTGACGATCCGGTTTGTTCAAGAAGAATATTTAAGTCCTCCCACAAGACAGAAGTGTGAAGAAAACTTACTAACATATTTCAGTAAATTTTTTAATCTTAATTAGTTTTTGAAATCTTCAATTTTTGGGCGATAATTTTAATTAAGAAATGGTCTGCCACATCATGTCAATTTTTTAAATAAATTAAACTTCTTTGGCCCTTTTTTGTGAAACTATTTAATGTTAAATAAGATTTTGTAATAAGTAATTGGCCGATTGGGAAGACGAATTTCTTTTGACCTGGAGCGAATAACGCAGATTACTATTGATCGCAAAGCATTTACACTCGGCTGGGACAGTGTCAGTTGGTTGGTGGGGCCCATTTTGAAAATTTACGTTAACTGTTACAATAAATTTAAGTTCAGGTTTTTTTTTTAATTTAATTTTAATTTTGTCAAAAATAAAATTTTCGTATTTTTTTCTAAATTTATATCATTTTTTCCAAAAAAAAGTGATGCAACATACCAATTGTTTTATATCACTATTTGGTGGATATAAAGATCTACCAAAAACGAGAAAAAAATAAAATGGTTGCCATTTAAAGAAAGTGATGATAACGTCATCACTCGAAAACCAATGACGTCATAGAAAAAAATTGTATGTCAAAAGATGGCGTTTTAAAATAGAAAATTTACCTGTCCGAGCGTTTTTCCCAAAAATATAAAATAATGCGGTTATAAGCTTGGTTCCAAACTTTATGACCACACTGTATAAAAAAAATGTTCCTTAAGGGGAATTACTACAATACAAACATTTTAATTATTTTTATAAAGTTATTAAAAAATGTATTTAATAATTATGTTCAAAATACGTTTTTAATTATATTCTTTAACATTATAATGATAGTGTAAATATTGCTCTTCAGATTGTTCTAAAATCGTCTTCACGAACTATATATTCTTTTAATTTTATTTAACAGGTCTCGCAGGTCTACAGATGGAAAAAGAAATGAGACGAAGAAGAAAATCCATTCTTCCATAAACGGCTTAGATGTGGAAGGAAACGAGTACTGGATGAAAATGTCTTGAATAACGCGATAAACTACGTTTCTCAACAACCCTTATTTTCTCTACAAACGGTTATCGATATAAATACTTTCAATTGCAGCCGCCCAACACTTTGGAGGAGACTCAAGGACAGCGGATACAAATGCAGACGTCCAGCACAGGAAATCGATTTCACTCCGGTTCATGTGGAACGCAGATTGCAGTTCGCACAAGCAAACATAGGACGCAATTGGGACAACACGATTTTTACGGACGAAAAGGTGTTCTCTTCCGAAATTGGGTCTCGGAAACCTTTGTACAGGTTGCCGAATTCGAGATACCAAGAGTGGAATGTACTCAAAAAGAAGAGGAGCGGCCGAATATCTCTTAACATGTGTGGATGTCTGTTGCAGGTCCCGGAGAACTTGTACGCGTAGACCCACGAATGGATGCAAAGGTGTATGTGCAATTATTAGAAAATAGCATGCTACCGAGCGTACAGGCAGTTTATGGGGACGCAGCTCTAATGTATGTGCATGACATTTGTCCGGTGCATACTGTTAGAATTGTTAGAGAATGGTTTGACAACCACCCTCAATTCACAGTGACGAATTGGCCTGCTAGATCCCTGGACTTTAACCACATTGAAAATCTTTGGGCAGACATTGTGCGGCGATGGGATGACTTCCGGGGAAACATTCGCATAAGAAATGCTTAAGAAATTTATTTGCATGCCAGCACAATTTGGGAGCATTACAGGTTTACGGAAAATTGTGAAAACCTCGTGAATTCCATGGAAAGGCGACTGCAATCAACTATTGATAATAATGGTCGTTGGACCAAATATTAAAATATAGTTTTAGAGCCGGAAGGCAACGCGTATTTTTTTCGCAAATAATTTGTTAATAATTTTAAAGTTTCTTCTTTTAATCACTGTTTTCTTAAGAGCCATACCTAATATAGTATGTACTAAAATATGTATTCATATAATAATTGTCTGTTTATGCACTTTTATTCATAGATTATTTCAACATTTTTGTTGCTTCTTTTTTTGGTGAAACCCAGTTAAGCATTTATTTTGAAATTATTCAACAGTATGTGGAAATTGGTTTGATAGAAAATAATTTTATTTTGATTTAAATTTCAGAGCATATTGTTCTTAATTGAAAAATATTTGCATATACAATATTATTTTGAATTGATTGTTTGTTCCAATTAAATTCCTCAATATTTTGTTATTAATTTTTTTTTTAATTTTTATGTTAGTATTAATAAGAATAGTTGCGTTTTCTTATTTAATTCTTTTCTTTATAAACCTTATCACTATAAAAAATGGTATATCTTATATACGCAGAATACATTGTCGTCCGCATACATCTTTTTAGTCATACGAATGTAAATTATCAAGACTGATAGAGATTTTTTATAATGAAATAAGAACCAAATTACTAATTACATATGGACAAAAGTAAATTTTGTTAAATTACAAGTACAAATGAATTTCTTTATTATGTCAAACATGTTTATTGAAATATTAAGTAATTTAAGAACTTACTTTAATATTACAAGAAGCCTTTAAAATGTTTGTAAAACATCATACAGAAAATCGCATAGTATTTATAAAAAAAAAAAAAATTGAAATATTATGTTGCCACCTTCCTTAAAAATACACATAAACAGTTGTTTTGTATATAGTTATGAATTCAACATCTGTTTATCTCTATCAACGTTAGAGCGGTGGCCCTCATTTAGGAATACATAAAACGTATTACCCATGGTCTTACAAAAATACACGTATATGTATAATATATACCGCAACTACTCTAGTATACAAATGCACTTCTATACCCTATCTATCGAAGGCTTTTCGACTCGATTCCCCTAGGACAATTTTTAAATAATACGTTCAGTTACTATAGACATTGACTCTACCTTTTTTTTTTAATTTATTTATTATTTATCAACACATTTTATACATTTAGAATTTTAAAAATTTCAAAATTATTAAAAAATAAATGAAAATGTAGTCACGTTAAAAATATTAACAGAGAATTATGGATTATGTATCACTAGGTATGAAGAGGGGCGATCACCAACATTACAACAGTGCGATGTTGGCTGCTCATATATATTTCGTAGTTTTCGCATTTATTTTGAAACATACTGTACCTTTTTTAAGCAAAATATATACATTAATTTTTAACCAATGAAATGCGATTACCATTCAACAGCGTTGCCATATGTTAGATGATTTGAAGTAAATAAGTTCAAGACAAATAAGGTTATATTATTCAACAAAATAATAAAAATCGTCGTAATTAAATGCAACAACTATCTATTTAAAATATATATATTTTGGGTAAAACTGCAGAATAGGCCTCTCATCCGAATTTCCCGCCACTAGCATACGGAACCAGCTGCAACGTTGACAAATTTCGGTTACTTGGCATTTTGTCATTGAAACGTGTTTTTATACTTATTATTGATTTGTATTAATTCGTTTTTTTTCCATAATTTCTATTAAAATGGCAGGTAGAGGAGGTATTGCAGGATACACCATTGTTCAGGAAGGTAAAACTCAGTGGCGGTTTCTGCTATGGTTTGCAAGTTTGCGCAACCACCAAAACTAATAGATTTAATTTAATGAAAAAAAGCGTAATTCTACATTTTTTAAATTAAAAATTTGTACTACCTCACAGAATAAATGAACTATTATAAATTACTTATAATAGGTATATCTAATTGGATATGAATACGTTAAATAAATGAGAGAATAACACACTTGGTTTGCAGACTCATTGCAATCCACGAACGTATATATCCCTATACGGCTGACGAACTTTGTCGAACGTCTTTCGGGTATATCTCCATAAATGACAATAGTGTTGCAGCAGCAGTGCAACCAAAACATTAGACATATTTCTTGCTTACGGTGCAACGGTATAAAAGCGAATAAAAAAGTTGTATTTGTGTGTTTAAAAGTGTTTATGCTCTTTATTTTTAAATAATAATGAATTCAGTGCAGAGTTTAATAGTGGATCCGTTCTATAAAAGAACGTACGCCGAAAAAATTGAAATAAAGCGGTTGGGCAGACCTGTTCCGAATTTAAATCTGAAACAAACGATTTCCAGTAAGACGCGAACTTTTAATAGACTATTTAATAAGGATATTTATAATAAACATTTGTGGATTTGCGGTTGTAGTATAAAAAATGCATTATTCTGCTTTCCTTGCTTACTATTTGAAGGTGAAGAATTATGGACGAAAATGGGTTTAACTGATTTAAATCATTCAAGCGATCGAATTAAAAAACACAGTATATCACAAAGGCATATGAAAAATGTATTCCAATTATCGCTTTTTGGGAATGTGGATATTGCTGCTCAGATGGATAGTGCATATCGAAGAAATATAGCATTGCACAACGAGAAAGTTAAGTACAATCGATATGTAGTGAACATTATAATTAATTGTGTAAGTATTTGTGGAGCTTTTGAACTTGCTTTCTCAAGAAAGATAAATTTGCGACTGCGAAAGATCGTCGCATGGATTTTTTGCTTCAATAAAATCAGGATCAGAATCAGTGAGTTTTAAAAGCCTTTTTTCTTCTTTATATGTACCTTAGCAAAATTACTTTTAATAAAACATACTTAGTGACCTACCTTGTTTACCTACTGTAAAAAGTATTAGTATTCACTAAATTTGCAACCCCCACATTTTTGATGCACGAGCCGCCGCTGGTAAAACTGCAGAATAGGACTCTCATCCGAATTTCCCGCCACTAGCATACGGAACCAGCTGCAACGTTGACAAATTTCGGTTACTTGGCATTTAGTCATTGAAACGCGTTTTTTATACTTATTATTGATTTGTATTAATTCGTTTTTTTTCCATAATTTCTATTAAAATGGCAGGTAGAGGAGGTATTGCAGGATACACAATTGTTCAGGAAGACGAAATAATGGAAATTGAAGTTATTCGTGAGGAAAAGGTTATGTTTATTAATTTAGTTTTTCGCGAAGATATTGAAATTCTAAGGTGGTTGGCTAAACGCCGACTAATCAAGAATTTAAATAATTGTCAGCAGTGTGAAGTGCCTATGTCATTTGTAAAGAGGAGGAAACTTAAAGATAACTATCATTGGCAATGCAGAGTTTGCCGTAGATCAGCAAGTATTAGACAGTCCTCCTTTTTTTCAAATAGCAATTTGGAACTTCAACAAATTATTATTTTCATTTATGAATGGTGTCGTGATATTCCGCAGGTAACCATTGCACATGAAGCTGGACTTGGAAGCCATTCAACGCATACAGTTGTAGATTAGTGTAACTTCTGCAGGGATGTTTGTGACAGGCTTTAATCGACAATCCTACATTAGTTGGTGGATTAAATGAAAATTTTGAGCCGATTGTAGTTGAGATTGATGAATCTAAGTTTTGGCTAAGGTAAAGCATACATCTGCCACCGATTTTCGCAAGAATAATTAATGGGGAGTAAAATAATTAAGGGGAGCGTTTAGAGGACTTTTAGGGAAGCAATTTGTCCCAATAAAGTTTACAAAGTTTTAGGAGGAAAGGCACCGTTAAGCTACGAAAAAAAACAAATACGCTCAAATGTCCTTTTTACAGTGGAATTTTCCATAGCGTTTATTTACCAAACATACGCTAGTCAAAGTTAATATACAGAAAATATAAACGCCAATGGCTTTAGTATAAATGAAGGATACTATATAATACCAAGATAAATTTATATGTGTGTATTTGGATGTAAATGTAACGTTCGAGGCTAGTTGTCATTTTGAACGTATTTGATTTTTTGATAGCTTAGCGGTGCCTTTCCTCTTAAAACTTTGTAAACTTCATTAGGATAAATTACTTAACTAAAAGTCCTCTAAACGCCCACCTTTAATTATTTTACTCCTCAATAATTATTTTTGCGAAAATCGGTGGCAGATGTATGCTTTACCTTAGCCCTCTGGCAAATGTTTCCTTGTGGAAGTTGCTGATCGAACAGCCGAAACCTTATTAGCCCAGATCCGGAGGTAAGCAATAGCAAACTACTGACATTATACTACTTTTTAAGATTTGTCTGTTTCATTTCCTAGATTTATTTTACCTGGAAGCATCATTATGAGCGATGCATGTAGAGCATACAGAGGTATCAGCGAAATGGATGGTGGTGTATATGAACATTGTGTTGTCGTTCATCAAGAGAATTTTATTGATCCTGATGATAATGTCCATACAAAACTGTCAAGAACATGTGGATGCGTGCAAAAAGGAAGCTTCGACGCCAGTTTGGAACGTCTGAACACCTTTTAGAAACTTACCTACACGAGTTCCTGTGGAGAAGTCAGTTTCATCGAGATTATCATTTTGCAGAGTTTATTATTGCACTTTCTCAACAATATCCAGTGTAATTCAAGTTTAATTTTTATTAAAATATAGTTTAGATCATAAATCAATTCTCTGTTGCATGTATAGGTAGTTTATACTTATTCTATTTTCATTTTTAAGGAAAATATATTGTTTTCATTTTGGTTTAAGGTAAATATATTGTTTTCATTTTGGTTTAAGGTAAAAGTATTGCTTTTATTTTGGTTTGAGGTAAATAAATTGTATTTTCATTTTGGTTTAATGTAAATAAATTGTATTTTCATTTTGGTTTAATGTAAATAAATTGTATTTTCATTTTGGTTTAATATAAATTAATTGTATTTTCATTTTGGTTTAATGTAAATAAATTGTATTTTCATTTTGGTTTAAGGTAAATATATATTATGTAATTAATCCAAACGTAACGTATTATTTTAATACATATCCTTCCCCTAAAGCTAGATTTTTCATTATATACAATCACAGATTTTTAAAAATGTTAGCGAAATCCGCTTAAAGTAACAGCTTAAATTGTCTTGCTTACAAATATTTTTTAATTTATTATAGATGCTCGATTTGGCAACGCTGCCATACTTTATTGAGTTATGCGTATGCCTGTTTGTGCGCATGCGTAAATGAGAGACCTATTCTGCAGTTTTACCCAAAATTTTATTGATTTTCATTTAGAATACTATATAATAACTTAATAACGTAGGTACTCATCAACTGTAATTTTATAAATAAACACAATTTATATAAATATGCAAATAACAACATACCTTGTTAGGTTAGATATCTCTTAAATAAGTGAAGCATATTTTGTTAATTTTCCCACTAAAACATCATATATAGCAACAATATTTATTATAAAGAAATCTATTTATAAACATATGTGTTTTAAATTCTTGAAGTTGTTTAATCGATCATGGAATCTCTACATGCTTTCTATCTAAAATTAAAGAAAAAACAATTACTACTTGTTTCTTGTTTTAATAAATTACTACCTTCATATTTGCCATGGTTTTCTGGATTGTGGCCAATGAATGCTGTACAGGCCTTTGTCCAGTAACCTCAAAATTTGGCGGGTTGCATTGACAAATTACGCCATAATATATATCAGCGTTAATTGATCGGTGCACGACGTTTACAATGCGGGCGTTCCATGAATGATGTTTTTCTAATATATCAAAATATTTCTTTAATTCATCCCCTTCCATCGGCAATAGCCCTAAGCCGGTTAACTGATACTCTACACGCCATATACAGTACGGTTTCGTTCTGGATCTCTTCCAAGTAACATTTTAAATTATAAATTGTTTAGGGCAAATTCGTTCGAACGCCATTTTCGCTTCATGTACCTCTTCTTCCTTTGCGCAACCAACATCACACGGTAATGTTCCTAAAATATTATAGATAAAGTTTAAGTAAAAATTACTAAGCAATTACTTACTACTATATAAATTTGGATAGATCTCAGTCTCCAGGTCAAATTTAGTCGCTTCCGCTTGCCAATTTTCATACATTGTAAACTGGTATTCACACTTATATTTTTGTTTAGAATTCGCAATAAGAGATGGCAATAAAATCGGAAAGTGAGGCAGTAGAGAACTGTATTATCGTGCGAACCTCTTGAAATATATGATAGTTTTGGTAATTCCCTAAATAGTTGCCAGAAAAAAATAGGGTTAAAGTTGATTATAGAACAATAAACATATTATTTTATGGAATATGTATATATTTATACGAAAATACTTTTGAAATGGTAAGTATACTGTTTTGTTATATAAATACCAGAAATAAATTCTTAATAGATTTATCAAATTACTTGTAGGAGCAATCGTACCAGTACCGAAAAAAATGTTGTGTACCGGGGAAAAGATTTGTCGATGATCCACAAATACGGTACTTTACGTTTCCAAGAGACGATACTTTAAACAATAATTGGTTAGCAGCGGTAAATAATAGTGCACTGTTAGAAATGCCTCAGAAAAAAGTGCTACATTCATATAATGTTTGTCAAAGGCATTTTCAAGATAATCAGTTTCAAACTGAAGAAAAATTAAAATTAAATCGTGGTACAATACCTACTGTACATTTGTCATTAGAAACTGATTCACAATGTACATTAGCTATAAGTTGCTCAAGCACTTCAGGTTTACAAATTGGCACACCACAAAGAAGAAATATATCAGTTGACGCAAGTTGTCTGAATACATCAACTTCTATATCAGTTTCACCAGTATATCACAGTAAAATATTACACCCCAAAGATGTAAGTTACATGTAGATGCTGTTTTAGTTAAGTTCCATATTCATTCACAACATATGCAATTACTACTTATTTACTAAAGGCTTTGTAGATATAAGATAATTTATTATTTAACTTACTATAACTAGTAACATTTCACATTAAGTATATGTATATATTTTCTTGATTATGTCTGTATTGTTTGTAATAATTTTTCTCTGATTCCAAGAAAAATTGAATTTTTGGGGAGAATGAAATGATTGGATACAAGAATTATATGTCTATAATAAATTAAAATTCTTGTATTTTTAAAATGTCAACACCGAGAAGAAATAAGTATGTGTTATTCCTTAACAGTTGTTATGGCAAATCATTTTATAAAACTCGTGAATAAAAAATTGTCTAAACAAGATGCTAGACCCAATACGGTTGTTAATGCCTATTTACAACAACATGCATCAAAAGTGTTGTAATATATGATTTATCTAATGAACATATTTAATAAAATATTGCTAAATTTTTTAAAAAATAGCGTTTACTTTATTAAAACTTTCAATTTAAACCCTGCAAAAAGATGTGCCAAAACAAGTGAATATTCTCTGTTGTTGCAGATACTTCTTGGTGAAAGATTTTAACTTCATACAGTAAATAATAAAGAATAAATTAAAACACTTGGCTTGTTTCACTATGAGATTTATTTAAATTCTCTAACATCTGTTTCGGCTGTTATACCATTCTCAAAGAGATCTATAAATCTAAAGATAAATCTCTAGATTTATAGATCTCTTTGAGAATGGGATAACAGCCGAAACAGATGTTAGAGAATTTAAATAAATCTCATAGTGAAACAAGCCAACTGTTTTAATTTATTCTTTATTATTTACTGTATGAAGTGAATATTGTTGTTACTGGCACATACTATTCTATTCTTGATGTTATGTGGAACAAACATTAGCAAAAGATGCGTAAGTATTGTTTAATTGCAGATTAAATATTAATTATATTAATTGAAATATTTTTTTTACTTTATCTAGCGACAAAATGAAGATTTTATCTGCATTTAGTCACTAGATAAAGTATAAAAACTTGCATACTTCTAATACGAGTAATACAAATACATATTTACATTTAAATTTTCCGCGCAAGCAATTTAATTAAAATTCGCAACTGTAGAGGGCGAATGTCTCCACGTTTTAACATGGACTTGACATCTCTAGTTTATTCATATTCTCTGAATTCCTATCCAAGCGCACACTTGTGATCATAGCTGTTCAATCTGTGTCAGTCTATGTGTTCAATCCTGTTCAATCGTTGTTAACCTAAGGTAAGTCAATGTCTTGATATTTATTAAATGTTAAGTAAAATATAATTCGTCTGACATTATGTTCATTTTCAACGATTGTGTCTAAAATTAAAGTAAATCAAATAACTGAATCCTGACCCACGCAGGGTTGCCAGATATTTTTTCTGAGTTGTAGCCAAATTATAGAATCAAAGTAGCCACATTTACTGGCGAATTGACCAAAGTTTTTTAAAAATCTTCTTTTTATGGTGAAATAATAAGTAATTTTAGATAAATATAAAAATTATAGGCGTTTTTGTCAATCGCCTGCATCGTAGAATGCATGTATAGTTGGTTGTGGACATTTAGTAATTTACATTTTAAAACTGAGAAATTTGAATTTTATTAAATAAGCTTGTAAAGAAAAAAAAAACTGTTGTTTCTAACAATCGCATTTAATGAAAGTATAATAGATTAACACATTTAATAAGAAGTTTAATAACATGTTATATTTATTAACCCACATACACTTTATTAAATTTAGAATTATAAGTTTATGTACAATATATATTCATTCATCAAACGCATATATCCCATATTTCATCCATCACATCTGATTTTTCTTTTTCAGTAGTATCGTAACTAGTATACATTTGGTTTGTAAACAAGGAGAACATTTTGTGAGTGGGTTTAAACGAATTCGTACCAATGCATCCATTTATTTTGAGATTCATTCGGTTTCTTGGTTTTGTCTTTATCACATTCATGACTGAAAATACCCTCTCCACCACGGCGTTGCTAACCGGTAAAGATAAAAGGCTTAGTATAAATTCACTTAACAATTGAAAACGTTTTTCTTTTATGGCATTTTCATAAAGTCGTACAAAAGACCAGAATTCTAAAGTATCTACTGGTATTACTCCACTTAGAAATTGATTTGTCCAATTTATAGATAATAAGTTTCTCCACTGCTCTTCCAAAGTATTTATATTTTTTGAGGACTCTTGTAAAATATGTATTGGTAAATCAGCAAAAGATGGCCGTAACTGTGAAAGACAATTTTTTGGTGAAAAATATTTTAATTTTTCTAATAATTCCATATTGTTTGGAATTTTTTTAGCCAACTCCACACATAATCTTTTCAAATAATTGAAACAACGCATTTTCAGCATGATACCTAATTCATAAGAGAAAGTATCTTTTAATTCAGTGAATTTTATTTGAAAACCATATCCAAAATCTACTTCATCTATACTTAAAAATGCCAGTTCATTTTCTAAGGTTTGCTTCAAATAGTTAATGTTATATTTTTCCTGCTGGAAAGCAGTTTGAAAAGTGGGTTTTAATATTCTTTGACTGACTGAAAAGACTAAACATTTTAAATTATCATAAATAGTCTCAACATCAGGGCTAGTGTGTTGAAATAACAAATTACAGTCATTTAGTTGCTTAAGCAATGGCATTAAAAATGTTAAGTAGAGGTAATTAATATTGTCTTTGAACATATCTGCTAGTGTTCTAGCTGAATAACACTTTTCATCTAAACCTGCAATATCGAAGTGTGTTTTTAGTTCTAACCATTGATTTAAAATTCTTTCAACAGAATTATATCGAGAAAGCCATCTTGTTTCACAAGGCTGTATTAAATTCAAAAATGATTTTTCTCCATTATTTAATAAAATAAATATATCTTTATAATTTACTCTTCTTAAAGGACTATAAGAAAACCAGTTGTATGATTCTCTTATTAAAAAGTCTAATGAAGCTGGGAGTTCTTCAGATGCTTTTGAACTTACTATATTAATTGAATGACATATGCACTTTACTAACTGCAAGTTTGGAATATCATTTTTCAGTAACGTAAATAGTGAATGATTTTTTCCACAAAGATTTGCTGCTCCATCAGTACCTAGGCCAATGATATTTAGATAATTAATTCCTAAACTATTTAGAAAGGATTTTAAGGCTTCGTATAAGTCTGCGGCTGTAGTTCTGTTTACTTCAAACATACCCAAATAATCTGTGCATACACTATTACGTTTTTTACTAAAAAATCTAATACAGACTGCCATGTATTTATGTACAGAAATGTCTGTAGACTCATCTAAAATTAATGAAAACTTCACACCATTGAGATCATCAACTAGGTCCTCCAAAATAGCTGGAGAAATAACATTCATTATTAATGCAGTACATTTAGTTCGATGCATTCTATATTGTTCTTCTGGCATATTTGTTGCATTTAAAAGGTCAGTAAGATGATTCACACTTAATATTGATGTATGCATTACAGTGTATACGGCTAGTTTCAGTTCTTTGTCTTTTTTGTGTTTGTTATGTTTTCATTATTTATAATTCCTAAGTGTAAATTAGAAATTGTGAAAAAACTACTACACAAGAAAAACAATTTAATGTAATTATCTAATGATTTTAACGAAGGTTGATTTAATGGTCGAGTGCTATATGCACTTTTTCGTAAATTCTCTATATGCATTTTTGTAGATGCATGTTTAGTTAGGTCTGTTTTATGTGCTCGCAACTCAGATTTACATACTTTGCAATATGCGCCTATTTTTACCTTGCTCTCTTCTAACCAATCTAAAAATGCATACAATTATGGGTCAAAAAAATAAAGATTAACAATAACAAAATTAACACTACCTCTAAATTGTATCTCTTCCTCCCATTGTTTATTATATTTTTTTGTATATTTAGCATACTTTGTTTTCGGTGGCATATTTTAAAAAATTATAATGAACTTATAATTAAGTGAAAAATATACATAAATAAAATATGTAAAATAACGGATTAACGGACTACATAAATGCATAAAACATAAAACTATTAAAACAAAAAACTCCAATATGTGGTGGAAACATAAAAATGACCTTTATAGCCCAACTAATAAGATAAATAATTGAACATTTTAGCTTTAGAGGATGTGTTCATAATATCCATTTTAGGAACGTATCCTAAACTATTTTTAAAAAGTCGCCTAAAATAGCCTGAGATGGTAGCCTGTAGCAAATTAAATAAAACTGATCGCCAACAAACCTTTTTCAATAGCCCAATCGGCTATTTATCGCCCAACCTGGCAACCCTGGACCCACGAACGTGGTTTTTATATTGTTATCGTTTTTCAATGTCATAAAAGAAAAACATTGTTTTCGCGTCCAAAACATGGTAGTAATTAATAACTAGAATAATTATATTTATTATACTGTTATCACTGGGAAGTTGTAACACGTGTTGTACGGTAGGCAAAATTGCTTATCTGAATTTGTGTTTTTGTAAAGGTTTTTAAATATCGCAGAGAAAATATCTGCTTAAAGCTGACTCGTACTGTAAGTTGTTTCTATTCTTAGTTTGCTAGTATCATAATCCAGAAAGGTCCAAATCACACAATAGGTATTTGACTGCAGCTATTTTTTTATACTTGGAAGTAAGTGAATAATCTCATTTATCGGAAGAAAGGCATACCTATATTCAGAATACCAATTATTCATTAAACTCAACTTGTTTGTTAAAGTTAACTAATTGCCTTTCGCAGTTACTTTATAATAGCATACTTTACAGGCAAATAAGCTTGACCGTTGATAAACTTACCTACTCATTCTATCAACAACACAATTTCTCTCAAAGTTAGTTGCATTCCAAAAAAAAAATATATCGAAGTAATCTAAAAGTTGGAATTTTTTAAGGACAATTTGTTGTGCTTAGGTTATCAAAGATGAGTTATCTGTTTACATTGTCATCATCGATTAAATTATAATGAAAACATGTCTTTACCACAATTGTTGTTATATTGTTTATTACCGAATCTTTGCTATAAAACTATTATACTATTATATGGTCTTTGGTTAACTTGATAATATTTTTAACCATCTCTCTTAATTTCAATTATCGTTTCAATTTGCTTTATCTGACTATCTTTTCGAGTGATTCTCCTATATTCAAATAAAACTTTTTAGTGTATTCCAAATATGAATAAAATATTTCTTCCAAAGTAATATAATATTCTCTAATTTCTTGATCCGTTTTTGTATTTAATGTTATTATTAGGGATTTAATATTACGAACACTCAATAAAATCCATATTGTTTTATTTAAATTATTTGGCGAAACATTTATAATATATTTTGTTATCAATTTTTTATAATATGATAATTCTTTTTTAATCTTATCATAATTTATTATTTGGTATTCTATTTTATAGTTTTCTCAAATTTTCTTTAAATCTTTCTTAATATCGCGTAAATTCAGTGGGGGATAGCCACCCCCCACTGAAATTCCATATTGTATAAAGCATAAAAGATCATTTGTTATTATTATATTTTTCTTTTAAATAACGTAAACCATATATCGGTCACCCACGTACTCAAATTAATTTTATAGGAGTAGTTATTTTTATTTATAAAGTCAAACAGGTTTAATGGATTAGCATTAATTTTATAATTATGTATTGCTTTAGAAGATTATATTCGTTAACGTTAGTTTCCTATTTATCTAGCAATTCTTCTAATTTAAAATAATATTTCCTAACTTTTTTTGCCTTATTGTTATTCAACATCATTATTAATTCTTTAAAATTTTTAATCATTTTGTATACCGATCGTTTTGAATTGTAAGATATTAAAAGCGGAGAGGAGGTCAAGGGAAGTACGTCCCCACCAATATTGTAGAGCACACCGCTTATTCAGATAACGACGAATGCGGTGTGCATATCATGCGCGTATTCATTTCTATTAGCTAGCAGCTGGGTAGCTGTTTAGCGAAGGTTTGAGAAGGTGCATTATGCGTCGTGTTGTGCTTGAAGACATTTCACAAACTATGATAATATGCAATGTAAAAACGTTTAATTTTAACAGTAGATTAACATAAGGCAACTTATTTTTTAAAACATCAAATTAAGTGGAAAAACTTCTCTAAATTAAAATGAAATAAAACTACGTACCATTTAAAACATAAAATTTATTTCGAGCTGAATATTATTATACGAAAAACTTAAATAAGACTTCTAAAAATTAAATAACAGGGCGTACTCTTTAAAATATAAATTAAACTCATTCTGAAAATATCTAAACAAATTAAAATTATAATAATTAATTTTATAAATTATAATTTATTAAATTAAGTGTTCGAATGCTTTCCCTTCTTGCATTAAACAGTAACCCATTCTATCGTAAAATTCTCTTCGAACGTTAGACAACAAACCGGGAGTAATATTTTGGCAAACCTCAATAATTTTTTGTCGTAATTCTGGCAAAGTTGTAGCTCGGTTATGACTATAAATTTTATTTTTAATATAACCCCAAAGGAAAAAGTCAAGAGGAGCCAAATCAGGGGATCTTGCAGGCCATCGAATGGTGCCCACTTTCGAAATTAATTTATTTGGGAATACATTTTGGAGATATTGCCGAACATCCCTATGCTCATGTGCAGGACACCCGTCATGTTGGAACCATACATTATTGATATTGTCTGAGACTTCTTCAAGACCTGGTATAACATGTTCTTGTAGCAGATTCAAATACCGTTGTCCATTCAAATTGCCGTTAATAAAAAATGGTCCTATAATGTCATTATTGTAAATACCCACCCAGATGTTTAATTTCTGTGGATATTGCGTACGAGTTTGAAGTACTCTGTGCTCATTGTCTCGAGACCAATATTGGCAAATACTTGGATTTTGTGCGCCATGAATAGTAAACGAGGACTCGTCCGTAAAACATATGTTTTCAATAAAATTATTTATCTCAATATTTTTATCGATTATAGTTTGACAGAACTCCATTCTACGAAAATAATCATCCTCAAAAATCTCTTGGTGGTTTTGATATTTATATGACCGATATTTGTTTTTTTTCAAAACCGCGTACGCAGTTGATTTACTAATATCTAATTCTTCGGCAATATCACGAAGAGATTTATTTTTATTTTCTTCCACAGAAGCACAAATTGCTACCTCCGTATCCTCATCACGTGGCGGGTTATTACGTCTGCATCGATAGCAATTAACGACACATCCGTAGGTTTTAAATTTGTTAATAACGCGGGATATAGTTGATATCGATGGCACAGGTCTGTTAGGAAAGGACAAAGGGAATAAGTTTCTAATCTCTTCATACGTGTTCCCTTGAAAATTCCAACTTATAATTTCAATTTTCTCATTTACTAAAAATAAATCCATTATGGACGTAGCGGCCTGTCCTTGTTATACACACTTCGATCCGATTGCTGTGAACTACTGACTGCAACTAACTGCGTATTGTATCGCCTACTTGCGTTACTAGACCGTGGTATCTAGACTCATAGGTACGCGTCCCCACTTCTTTGCGAATTTTCATACCCCTTACCTCTTCCCGGCTTTATTTATCCTATTTGTCAAAACGATCGGTATATTTATACAAATTTGCTTTAGCATGTTTATAATCTATTTCTTCGTATGGGATTTCCTTGTCTTTTAAAAAGTTCTTAAAATCGCGTTATTTCTTCAATAAATCCCATGAATTGAAGCAAATTATTTGTGATTAATATTTTTCTTTTTCTGCAAAAACAACATATGTATTTCCAAAAAATACGACTATCAATTTTAACTTCAAATATGTCTCCTGCTATATTTTTTTCATAGCATTTGTTGATTTTTCATAACCCAATATTTTTGCTAAATCTTTACCTTTAAACAAAGGTTGATTATCATTGTCTAATATGAAAAATAAGTCTTGATCATAAACTTTCAAGTAACAGTATTATCTATGTCAATAATTTAATTTATTTTTTATTATGGAGTGAACGATCCCATTTATACTAGCTGTCTCAGTTTCAGGTTATCGTTTTTCAATTGCTCCAATTCATTTGCCATGCTTTCGTATTGTGGGAAATCCCTCTGATGTCAATTTTTCGCTTCTTCTTTCTTGGATGATAAAATTCTTTCCGTACGTTATTTGTCTTCATCATATAATTACTTCTAATAGCTTTATTTATATTATTATTATTCTAAAATAATTGCTGTCTTTTCTCTTGAACCTACGTTGATATCTAGCTTTTCATTCATTTTATGTAGACTTTTTATAATACGTAGGTCCCATATTGCCTCACATATTGTACTAGATCCCTTTTATTACAAGTACTTATTTTTTTGATAATTAATTAAATAAACATTAAATTGATCACCTCCCTATACCACACATATTTTTTTGAATCTCGAGGCTTATCACAATTTTACCTAAAAAGGGACAGTGTGTTTTAGCATGCACTGTTTATAGATAATTTCTTATGAAAAAAAATGTAATAAATTAAATGAATCGCTCACATAACGATAACCAAGAAGCATGGCAAATGTTTCAGAAAAGGTTAAACGATATGAGAAGTAAAGCCAATAATGACTTTGAACGATTAGTATATCGGAATATGTTTAATCAGTTTAAAATGTATGAAAATAACGTATTAACCTTGGCAAAACTAGATTTTCTTAAAATACACTTTCCTAATCTGCAGTTGAAGTAATCTTTGATGAATAAATTTTCTAATAAATGACAAGTCTTTGCTCCATTTGTTTGGAATTAAAATGTCCAGATGATTTTTATAACTATAGAAATAAATATGAAAAAACATGTAAACAATGTAAAAAAGCAGTTAATTCTACTTGTTTATTATGTGATTGTGGTAGATATTACACTAGAACTAATTTTAAAAGGCATATAAAAACAGATTTGCATAAAAATGGATTGAATTTATTTATTTACTAAAAATTGTTTGTTAGATTTTTTCCTATAATAAATGGAACGAAGGAACTTAAGTAATCTTCGTTTATCTGAGCTGTTTAATATTGCAAAATCACTAGACATCAAATATATTAGAAAATATAATAAAGCAGACTTAATAAAAGCTATTATTAAAGCTGAAGAGCAATTACATAAGGAAATAAAAAACGGAAAAAATCAATTATGCCTCCTTTGCGGAATTCGGACAAAGTCCTCATGAGCGAAGCGAATTCAGAAATATTTTCATTTGATGACGATTTATTTGCTGAACCAAGGAAAAAGAGAGTTAGGAAAATCAAATGTGACATATGTGGAAAATATATCAAAAGCACCCGAATGCAGCTACATAAAGAGAAAGAAAAAAAAAGAACCTAAAAACATTTCAGTTTGATGACGATATATTTGCTAAACCAAAAAAAAATAGAGTAAAGAAGATAAAATGTGATATGTGTGGAACATATATCGAGGAAACTCGAATACATTTGCATAAATTAAAACATGATTTGAATAGTCGTCGTTTGCTCGAATTACGTAATATGGCAAAATCCTTAGGTATAAGATACATTAAAAGATACAATAAGTCAGAATTGATAAACGAGATTATTAATGCTGAAGAGCAATTAAAAATAAAAAGAGGAAACAAAAACAGCTTGGAAATATTTCCGTTTAATGATGCCATATTTCCTAAATCGAAAAAAGAAAGAGTAAAAAGGATCAAGTGTGATAAATGTGGAAAATATATTAAGGAAAGTCGAATGCAGTTGCATAAAGCAAGACATAATCCAGAGCCAGATTTTATTTTAGTTCAGGTTGCTTTTAAGGGAAGATTATTAACGTATCAACATAATAATCTAGAAGAAGGTATAGATATGGAAACACATGGATATGATAAAAGAAAAGGCTATTAAAATAATTATAAATGCTTTAAATCTCCATAAAAATATTAAAATTAATTTAGAGATGGAATGCGAGTTTATGAAACTGGAAAATGAAGACTACAATGATACATAAATTTCAGTTACTAAATGTTATACTAAGAGAAAAAGATGGTCTGGAGGAATATTGGGATGAACAAAAGGATTTATTTATATCAAAATGTGATGAATTACAAGAAAAGGGATCTGGATGGACTTTGAAAAATATAAATTATTTGCGCATTAATATAAACAAATATACACCTTTAAGCGGAAATTCATATGTAGAATTACCCAAGTGGATTAAAGATAAAAAAGCTTGTGTTAATGTTAAAAACAACGATAACAAATGCTTTATGTACAGCGTAATATCCTGTTTACATCAAGCAAAAGAACATGTAGATAGACTGAATCATTATAATAAGCCGGAATATATAAACGAATTAAATTTTGAAGGAATAAATTTTCCTCTCAAAATCCAGGACATACCTAAATTTGAATCACATAATAAAATTAATGTTACCGTGTTTAGTTACGAAGAACAAATATTTTATCCTTTGTATCATAATAAGAAGCGATTCTATGAAATGAATATCGACTTACTATACTTTGGAAATAAAGACAACAATCATTATTGTTGGATCAAGAATTTGAGTCGATTGTTAAATGATCAGTTGGAAGTAAATAGAAACAAAAAACATTTCTGTAAAAGATGTTTAAACTACTCCGCTAGAACTGAAGATGCTTTAAAGAAACATCAAAATGTGTGCTTTAGTAATGAACCATGTGTTCCGAACATGCCTGAAGATAATGTATTAAAATTTAAAAATATTCAAAGCATGTTAGGACATCCGTATGTAATTTATTCCGATTTTGAAACCTATTCATACATGCGAACCAAATCCTGAATCATCATATACTCATAAAACACAATCTCATATTTCCTGTGGTTATGGATTATACGTTAAGAGTGCTTATAATAATATTGATAACGTATTGGAAATTTACAGAGGAGAGGAAAGTGATAAATGTTTTATAAAAAGAATAACTGAACATGCCAGAACAATATATAAGTTATTAAAAGAAAATAAACCCATAAAAGATATCGAACTAGAAGAATATAAAAAAACAAACATTTGTTATCTTTGTGAAAATGTGTTTTCTATAGAAAACCCAAAAGTAAGAGATCATGATCACTACACTGGAAAATATAGGGGAGCTGCTTGTAGAAAATGCAATTTGAAATATAGACAACCATTGTTTATTCCAATTTTGTTTCATAATTTAAGTTCTTACGATTGTCATTTGTTTATAAAAAATCTAGGAGAAGATAAAAGTCAATTGAAATTAATACCTAATAACGAAGAGAAGTATATTTCTTTCAGTAAAATTTTAAGAATGGATGATAATGGATATATCGAATTGAGATTTATCGATTCATTTAGATTTTTAGCAAGTAGCCTAGACAATTTGTCATCTAATCTGGAATCAAGTCAGTTGAGAGAAATAATTAAATACTTTTCAAATAGTGAATTAGATGTGTTATTTAGGAAAGAAAAAAGCAAGATAATTAGAAAAGGAATATATCCTTATGAATACATGGATTCTTTTGAGAAATTTTCTGAAACAAAACTTCCATCAATAGATAAATTTTATTCTTCGCTCACAAAAGAAGGAATTTCTCAAGAAGAATTCAAACATGCAGTTCAAGTATGGAAACATTTTAAAATTAAAAACTTGGGTGAATGGCAAGATTTATAACGAGCGTTCAACTAAATTTTACCTCGAAGTTGCCCATGGAAATTATACGTATATCTTAGCTTTTTACTTAAGTTCTTAATATGAATTTTGTTGGTTATGAACTATTTGAATGACATGATAAATGTCAAAATAATAAAATTAAAATATTTAACTAAATAAGATACGTTTATTTGCAACAAACAAGTAACATTTTATAAAAATTGTTGAAAGTGGCCACCACCTTGTTCGAGACATTTCTAACATCTTCTAATGAAGGAGAAAACGTTTTGTAGTAGCATATCGTCGATTTCGTTAATTATTTCAGCAATTCTGATCTGAAGGTCTGCAAGATCAGGTATCTGTACCCAAAAAAATGAGTTCTTTAAAAAGGCCACAGAAAAAAATCACAGGGGTTAACATCACAAGATCTTGTTGGAAATTCATGTTCGATGTTTAAACTTATCAACCGATTTTGATAAATTTCCGTATCATATTAATTGTTTCACAAGCTGTGTGCACTCTAGCTCCGTATTGTTGAAAGTAACCCTGATTTATTTCTTCTTCATTAAGCTGTTCAATAAATGTCATAATAATTTCTTGTCGATACCTTTCTCCTTTAAAGAAAATACGGCCAATGATTTTCCTTCGACTAATCGCACACCATACACCAATTTTCTGTGGATGAACAACATAACAGTCATGCGGTTTCTTAGTATTCCACATCCTTATATTTTGTGAGTTAACATATCCATTCAGATAAAACCATGATTCATCTGAGAAAAATTTTGTCAAGAATGTCATTATCAAAATTATTTAAGAACCACTGACAAAATGTTGTTCTTCTAGGATAGTCAATTTCTTTGATTTCTTGATAATAGGCCATGCGATATGGAAATAAATGTAAGTCTTTTTTCAAAATTGTATGACAAGTGCCAATTGAAACACCCACTCGTGGAGAGAATACTCGTATGGATGTTCCTGGTGTATCATTCATAATTTGCGTTACATCGTCAACTAGCTCTTCCGTACATTTTTTCGGACGGCCACTGTCTTCTTTCCGTATAACACTCTCTGTTTCTCTGAAAACCTTAGTGCAATATTTAACTGTGTACCAAAAACTATCAAAACCAAAGACGAAGTTTGGAAACATATTTCTAAATTCCTCTAAGCATTCTTCAAGAAAATAGTGCCATTGTCCGTTAATATTACGTCCGTTCCAAAAATAAGATTCAACCATGAATGATTTGTGTTGAACAGTGAAAACCATTTTAAATCAATTTTAAATTACAAAGCAATTTCAAAAAGCTCCAACTCTGTCAAATTGACAACTGATGCAAATGTAAATAGTACAATTTACGACAAACATTTTTATTGTCATGGGCTACTAGAGGTAAAATTTATTTGAACGCTTTTTACTTAAAACTAGATGTTTTGCTGTTAACTGATGTATTTGAAAATTTTGGAGACTTATGTTTGGAAAAGAGTTATGGACTCGATCCTGTTTGGTATTATACAACTCCGGGGTTAGCTTGGGACTGTATGCTCAAATATACTTCAGTGGAATTGGAATTATTAACTGATTATGAAATGTATTTGTTTTTTGAAAAGGGAATTAGAGGAGGTATTTCACAGTGTAGTAACAGGTATTCGCAAGCAGATGAAAATACTCAGATTATCTATATAGATGCTAATAATCTATATGGATGGGCTTTATCTCAGAAATTACCAGAAAAAGATTTTAAATGGTTGACTTGTGATGAAATTAAAAATGTCGACGGTATATTGGTATCAGATAGTGATACGGGTTATGTTTTGGAAGTCGATTTAGCATTTCCAGTAGACTTAGCAATTCATAACAAATTCAATGATCTCCCTTTAGCTCCGGAAAATAGAATTCCTCCGGGCGGAAAAGTAGAAAAACTACTTTGTCATTTCTATGATAAGAAAAATTATATAATTCATTACAAAACATTAAAACTTTATAAAAGTTTAGGTATTCGAATAACAAAGGTTCACAGAGGTATAAAATTTACTCAGTCAAATTTCATAGCACCATATGTAAAATTTAATACTGAACAAGGACAAAAGGCGAAAAATGATTTTGAAAAAGATTTCTGGAAATTAATGGTTAATGCCCCATATGGTAAGTCTATGCTATCTGTTAGAAACCAACAAAATATTAAATTATATTGTGATGAAGAAAAATTACAAAAAGCGATAAACAAACCTAATTTTAAACACATAACTATATTTAGTAAACACCTGGCGCAGTTCACAATTATAAAACGAAAGTATTGTTTAATAAACCAATTTATATTGGGCAAGCTGTATTAGATTTATCGAAATGGTTAATGTATAACTTCCATTACAATGTAATTAAAAATGAATTCAATGAAAACGTAAAACTTCTTTATGGAGACACTGATAGCTTTATATATGAGATTAAAAATGCCGATTTCTATGAATTTATGAAAAACAATCCCGACTATTTTGATACATCTGATTATCCAAAGGATCATCCATTATATTCTGATAAAAATAAGAAAGTAATAGGGAAATTCAAAGATGAATTGAATGGTATTAAGATATTAGAATGCATAGGTTTAAGGTCAAAAATGTACAGTTACAGAACTGAAACGTCTGTTTCGAAAAAATTAAAAGGTATCAAAAAAGCAGTATTGAAGAAAGAAATAAGTTTTGAAGATTACAAAAATTGCTTATTTAATCAAAAAGAATACTTCCATAGACAGAAAGTGATCAGGAGTCATAAACATGATATATTTACTGAAGAAGTAAAGAAAAAGTCTCTAAGTTGGAAAGATGATAAAAGATACCTTTTACCTAATTCTACAGATACATTAGCTTATGGACACGTATTAGTATCATCATAGGTACGTTCATGGACATTGTTGAATAAATCGCTATTTTTGATTAGTGTTGAAGTAATAAATTAAGAAAAAATAATTACAATTACGATTATAAACATAAGAACAAAAATAATAATTTTTAATTTATTAACTTGTTGAATGAGACTTGAAAACTTTTTTCGGAATTTTGGATATTCTTCATTGAATATATTTAAATTCTTGAATACAGTACATTCCATTTAATTTACAATTTTTGAATCTTTTCATTTATTGCTCTCATATTTTTAGTATGTCTTTCAAATATTTTCAAAGTTCATTCCTTTACATCATCGATGTTTGATGATATTACTACTGTTTTGTTTCTTAATTCTGCTAGCTTCTTAGGATCATAATTATTGTAGTTATCTAATTTATATTCCAATTCATCCATTTTATTATTAGCGGACTCTAGCTCACAGTCAGTCATAATTAGTTGTTCAAGGAATAAATTAGCTGCTTTTCTTGCAATATATTTATCTACAACTTCTTGTTTGAAACCAACTATTTTTGTTCCATCTTCTAATCTGTCTATTTCAGTAATAATAGGTTTTAAATATTTTTTCCATTTTTCTTTCTCATCGTTGGGAATGTATGAAACTAGTTTGTCCATTTATGACTGAAAAGTTTCTAAAGATTTACTAATTAATTCATCTGTTTCTTCATCTAGACTTATATTTTTACGACTACCTGCTTTATGTTCTACATTATCGAATATTTTTTTATTTTTTATTTTATTTTTTTTCTCTTTTGTTCCCAATTGTTCCGATTTGTTCTCTTTTGTTCCGGATTGCTCTGGTTTGTTACCGTTTGTTCTCGTTTTACATGCAATCTTAATTAAGGGAATTTCTGGAAATACTTTTTGTTGGGGCAACTGTGTTTTTGGTCGTCGCTCCTATGTTGACTCACCACGCACGGGTTGTAAGGCCGTATACGCACTAATTTTTTAATCTTCGGTGACAGTTATTAATGAAATGCGGCACATCCAATTTTACACACCTTTATTTACATATTTACATTACTTCATACATAAAATTTGTTGTATAATGAAAGACGGTTGTCTTTTGATAAAATATGAGACTGGTGTCTCTTGATATTAAAAGTCGATTGCTGTCTTTAACATTGTTCTTACGACTGTTTGTCTAGAACTTTATTATGTTAAGACTCGCGACTGTTATTAATTAATGTGAACTGTTGTCTTGAACATTGTTCTTACGAGTATTGTAAGAACGTTGTTCTGTGGCGAATTGCTACTCGACTTGTCTTAGTGACTTGAGTTCGCGGCTCGCTTTAGCGAATTGCTTCTCGACTTGTCTTATGGCTCGAGTTCGCGACTTGCTTTAGCGAATTGCTTCTGTAGTCATCGCGTGCAGAACTATTTAAAAACTTTTTAAACATTGTAAGCAAAATTTACCCTTCCCTTCAATTAACAAAATAGGCCACATGCGGCTAAATGACGAACAAAGGTCGGCAAGTTACAAAGAAACGCCTTGCTTGTATAAATTGTGCCTACAAATCAGCAAACGTTGCATCTAGTTTTTGAATCTAACTGTATACATGTGGAGGCACGTTAACTAATAAATATAACTTGAAACTTATCTAGAAAAATGCAGCGATAAATAAGTGCCGGTATAATAACATTGCTGACATATATGTGTGCCACAAATAAATAAGTACCGGGCATGCATATCTGATGACAAATATGTAATACGCGGTATCATAAATTTTATCGTGAAACGTTTGCATCTTAATACAATAAGAAGAATATAATAATTACATATACAGAGGTATTAATTTTGTTTCTGACTCTTATACGTATTTAAATACTATAATCTATTATTTCTTTATATTTCATGTGTAATATTAAAATGAATAATACTTATATTGAATATATAATACAAAATTAATAATACTTATGCTTACTATACGATATATAAATTCGTTTCGTTTATAAGACGAAACACTTTTAGATTTGCAAAAATCTGTCTTTGTTAGTTTTTTATTTACTGTAGAATTGAGATATTCAATGGCAAAATTACGATTTCTCATTTGCGTTACTTCATTGATATTTCTTGGTATATTTAGTTTTTTATCTTGAGTAAAAGATTTGTAACTATTTTTAAATTGTTGGAGTTCAGATTGTTGTCTTGTTTTTAATGGTGTGTAATACTCTGCAACAATTTTACTGTCTTTCGTATTTGTCATTTTTTTTTAATTTATTTTAGAAACTTTGTCTAATATTAAACTTTTGTTGGTTATGGTTTGCCATGTAATAGAGATTTGTTTTCGGTCTAATTTGACTTGTATGGTTAAAGGCAATTTATACCCCTTCTTATAATTAAATTATTATAAATAAATATAAAAATCAATGATCTTTCCCAATGCAAATAATTGTGTTTATATTTTGCTACAGCTTTCTTGATAACCAGTCCAATTTTTTTCTCTTCACCTGAGTTCATCATGCCTCGTTATAGAACAAAGAAAGGACAGAATACACGCACAACTCCCACAACAGCAACAAAACGCGAGATAAGGACACGGTCACACGACACACTTCAACTAGCTGCAGTGAGTGACTTACTTGTTCACAAGTAAATATTGTGTGAATGTTCAATATTTGTATGTTTCTGTATTTTTTCCCAGGGTACAAGCTCCGACGGTGAAGTTGTGAGTGTAGGTGGAACTGCTGCTGTCTATGGAAACAAAGTAAGTTGTTGTTGTGTGAGTAATTAAATAATTTAATGACTTTTAGTTACAGAAACCAAAGATCGAGTGTGGTTCAGCACTGTTTTCGAAGATCAAGGCAACAGACCACTTTGTTGATAAGACAAAAATGATAGAGGTGCTTTTCGATGATTCATCATATATTTTGATAACAAGACCAAGAAGATTCGGCAAGTCAACCATCATGAACATGGTCAAAGAGTTTGTGAATAAGAAGGTATACACAACAGGAGATAAAGTAGGACAAGAAATCCTGAGATCAACAGAAAATGATCGTGCATTTCCTGAGATGAATTTGCGTCTGTTTGAAGATGGGAACTTGGAAATTTCCAAGTGGGATGAGTTCTCTCGCCATCGTGGGAAATATCCGACCATTCACTTAGATTTCCAAACGATTGGTCGTGGTAATGATTATCTGGGAATTTTGCTTGAGTTTAGGGATGTCGTAACACGTGCATTCAATCAGCACAAATATTTACTGTGGTCAAAGCAGCTTCACAGATTCGAAAAAGAACAGTTTGAAAAATACCTGTATCCAGAACCAATAGAGAAAGCCATAATTAACCATAATAAAACAATGAAATCAGTGGAAACTATATTGTCAAACCATATAACAGGAGCTTTGCCATTCCTATCTCAAATTTTACACCAACACTACAATCATGAAATTTATCTTTTCATTGACGAGTACGACGCGCCCATTAACAACACACTCTTCATAAATAAAAAAATTTGCGAAAAGGTTAATGACCTGCTTACCGGTTTCTTTCAAAAACTTTTGAAGCGAGAAGACAGTTTCATAGCTCGTGCTTTAATCACAGGGATATCTTATATGAGTTCAGTAGGCTTGTCGAACAATGTGATAAAACACATGTTTCTCAGAGGAACACTGGGTGGTGATGATAGTTATGAAGTATTTTATGGCATAACAGAAGAAGAACTGGAGCAGCTCACAACAAAGTTTACTGAGAAATTTTGGCAGGGCGTGAACAAACTCCCTAAAAAAGAAGTGGCATCATATTACAACGGATACCAAAGTATTGGACGCAGTGGAGTCCAGATATATCCCATTTGGTCAATTGTGAACGCTCTAAAATATGGAGAGCTAAGCAATTATTGGGAGCAGTCTGGAATCATGGCGAGCGCAATACAGGGACTTAAAATACCAATTGTTCGGATCGCAATTGAAAAGTTGTTGTCGGGAAGACACATCAAATGTGAAATTCCATATAAATTAGGACTAGAACACCTCCAAGAACTGAGTGATGTAATTTTGAAGTGGGAAGAGAAAAGGACTCTGTTAAAACCTGATGTTTTCGTTTCCTTTCTGATGCAACAAGGGTATTTAACGTATGAAAAAAAAATAGAAAAAGACATATTTGAAGTTAAAATTCCTAATACACTTATTAAGGACGAATTTAGCAAACTGATCAAAACGTATGCTGCAGATAATTATGATTATCTCATTGGACGTGTAACGGATGTGTTCGATGAGTTCCCAGATGATCCAGATGAATTAAGTGATGAAATTGTGAAGGGGTTAATTAGATCTATGCAAAAGGTATTTGTACATGTGAGCAAAAAATGGCACCAACGCAACGAAAACGCGTACCATTCTGTGATTTTCCACTGTTTGTGTAAGTCATCAAAGTACATGTGTTGCACTGAACTGCCGGGAGGGAAAGGGAGACTTGACATTGCGTTCAATTCAGAAAATATAGCAATAATAATTGAGGTCAAGTACTGTCAGAGTGCATTAGAAGCTATTGAAGAAATTGAATGTAAACGCTATGTAGAAATTTTGAGGAAAAAGTTATCAAATGAAAATATCAAATGTGTTTGTATGGGATTGAATGTGAATTCCAAAAATAAAGTAAGCATTGTCTATAAGAATGCAGATAAGTCTGGTACACCACTTGAGATTTCTTTGTAAAATGAAGACTGAAATGTGCCTGTTGTGTTTATTACATTGTTAAATTCCGTTTCTAAATCAGGTTAAACAGTAGGTTTATGAAACATGTAAAATGAGTTTATAGTTATTATATTCAAATAAAGGAATTTGCAAAAATTTTACTCGCATCTTTAAAATATTTTTTTAACTTTCAAACTTAAAATAATATATTTTTGGCCGGTTGTATAAAGATGTGCCAACTAACATGATTTTAACTGATCATGTGACCCCTTTTTGAACGTGTTGATTGTTTTATTCATGTTTAATTGATTGTCAAAATCTTGTTAAAGTAGACACAGCTTTATACAACCGGGGCTTTATAATTTTATTATGATGAAAAACAGTAAAATAATAAAAAAATCTTATCCATGGCGACCAAAGGTGGGTGTTTTGCAATTTTTTTTATATAAACAAATACAATAATTCTCAATAATAATTATTTATTTTCAGTATGTAATGTATCATATTTCAAACTTTTTAATGTAATGACAGTTTTTACCGTACTAGTGCGGTAAAGAGAAGTTTAGCAGTTTTCATTGCAATTGCTTTCACTTGAATGCTTGTTAAAAAAATAAACAACTTCGTAACTAGGGTATGTATTATGTATCGTAAAATTTCATTTTTTTAATCAATAAGAAAATTAGCATAATATATTCAATCCGAAAACGACTGTATAAGATCCATTATAGGCGTGTTTGTAAGATATTCGCGTTCAATCCAAGGGGTCTCGGGTTCGAATTATTGCGAATCCAACTTTTTTTATTTCGTAATATTGCGCAATTTGATGTATTATTGTAGCTGATTAGAAATTATAATGGACAAGACCTAAATAGCTCAGTTAGTAAAGAGTTAGATAGGTAATTACAAGGTTTTGAGTTCGATTCCTATCGCCGCCTTTTTTATTGAGAATGCAGTTGTTCTTAAGTCTGAACTGGTGAGATCTCGAGTGGCCATAGAGATTGAGGACCCACGAAGATTGACGGGCAACTGAGTGCTGCCAAATATTCTCAAAACATTTCTCGGTTTTGGGACTCTTCCATCTATTCATGACTTACAGTAATATCGAACAACAATGGCCTGTCCTGTTGATTCGCCAAAGGCTCATGGACTGATTTTCGTGCCGATGATTCTCTTCGATAGACACATACCTATAAACGGTATAAGCTGTCGTGAAAGAGGAGATGCTGTAAGAATAGATCGGATTGTAGTCGGAATGAAAACGGGGAATGTTTTGCACATATTTTTATTAATTCTGTAAATATTCTGAATCCAAGAATTATCATGAAGGCATAGTCGAATATTGGGGTGTTGAAAACAAATATTTCCATGCCATGACAACGTTTACGTTCACGTCTTTGTTAAAATTACCAACGCTTGATCAACGTTAAACGTTGTCGTATACGTGTGATATTTTTTGATAATTAAGACACAAACCGAACATGTTTACGATAACATTAAAGTTTTAATAGCGATCTCTAAATGAAAATCCATAATGGAGTGTTCAGATATTTTAGTAGACTTCGAACAATTAGGTGTATCTTTTTTATGTGCGTATAATAGTTGAATACAGTTGGGGTATGCAAAATGTATTTGGTAATAATTTTTAAGACCTTTGCCATGCGCCAATTGGCTTGGTCCAGAAATGAAAAGCTATTTTTGGGGTATCTAAAAACTAGGGAATTTATAAAGGTTTTTCCTGGTTTTTAAAATAATTTTACTTGGAGTGTCGAGGATTTTAAGTCGCTTTAAGTTGTTTTTCATTGATTTTTCCATGCGCCAATAGGCTTGGTCCAGAAATGAAAAGCTGTTTTGAGGTGTGTGAAATCTAGAGATTTGACAATGGTTTTAGAGCAGTTTTGAGGTAATTTTAATTGATTTTTGCATGCGCCAATTGGCTTGGTCCAGAAATGAAGAGCAATTTTTGGGGTGTCTAAAATCAAGGCATTTTGTAAGTTTTTTAGATCTTTTTCGGATGGTTACTTTTGGGAAAACACTAAATTTGTAAGATTCTACCCTGTTTTTCGTGTGCCCAATTTTTGGTGGCCTACACATATTTGGGAACTTTTGGGGTGGATAAAAATTTATGATTTTTGAGAGGTTTTAGGCCCTATTCGGTTGTTTGCTTTTGGGCAAACAGCTAAATTTCTAAGATTTTGCCTTGTTTTTTAAGACGCCAAATGTCCTGGCCCACAAGTAACAATTTATATACTACTGAATGATGATGAACTTGGAAGAAATTATGAGGATATGTTTACCTTAGATGAAATAAAAAAGATTGAGAAATTATTAAAAATACAAATAGTTATAATTTGTTCAGAGAATTTCAATAATATAATTTATAAAGGTGAATATAGAAAATTAAAAATATATTTATATAAAAATAAAAATCATTTTGACGTTATAAACAGTTTAACAGGAATCCTGTTTTTTTCGTTTCCTTTATTTCTTCTCTTGAATATAATTTGTTAATAACTTTTTCTATTTCTTTATTACTTTTCTTTGAGTAATCTTCAAATGGATTAAATGCCTTTTTCCACTTGGGGGGAGCATTTCTTTGTCTTATTAGGTAATCTGGTTCAAATCTTTCCAACATAATTTCCTTTAACTTTTGTTGTTTAATTTTATCAAAATTTTCAGGATATATTTTTCTAACAATATTTTGCTAATTTCGTAATGTTGGTTTAATATTTAAATTATTAAATGTTTTTTTCTTTTTTTCTTCTGCACTTGTTGATCCATTTATAAGACAAAAAATTTATTAAATAATTTTGTTTAGTCTATTCTTGTGGATGTTAGTATTCAAGTGATCTTTAAGATAATATTTACGAACTTGTTTTCCACATTCACAATTAATTTTTTCTGAATTAATAATATAACTACATTCTTTACAGATAAAACCTATTCCATCTCCTGATAATTTATTATTATGAAATTGATCATAACACTTTTCTATTTTACAACAACTACACTTTTTTATTTTATTAATTCTGTTTTTATGAATATTAGAATTTAAATGTTTTTTTAAATATTTTTTATTTATTTTTTTCCCACATTCACAATCAACTTTTTCATCGTTATTTGTAATAACATAAACACATTGCTTACACCAAGATTGTAAATTATCTATAGTTATTTTACTTTGATGATATTCCTCAAAAGGTTTAGAAATATTACATTTAGTACAGGTTTTCATATTTATTAGAATAAAATTTTATTCAACAGTTGTTAATCTTAATAACAGATTTCTTAATTGTTCCAAGATACTCTTATTAGAACAAATTATATTAAACAAACTTAAATCAAATTTACCAGCTCTCACTAGATTATTTGTAAATTCATTAAATTCGTAATAAGTAGAATTTTTTAAAAAATATAAATTTCCATTAATATATCTAAATGCACTTGTAACATTTGTTGATATAGGGGAACAAAAAGAAGTGAGTTTAAGCGAAGAATTGCCGGTCATTGAAGCGCCTGAAAGTTTTTCTGCAAGTGATGAATGGCTAGACCGATGGAAAAAAAGACATGGTGTACGTCAACTGAAAGTTTGCGGGGAAAAGTTGTCTGCCGATGTATCTACCGCGAAAAAATTTGCAGAGAATTTTATGGAGCTTATGAAAGAAAATGATTTACAACCAGACCAGATCTACAATTGTGACGAAACCGGCTTGAATTACAAAATGTTGCCCTCAAGTACCTTAGCTTCAAATACGGAAGCTGGAGCACCTGGTTATAAACGTAGCAAAGAACGTATCACTGTTCTTGCATGCGCTAATGCTTCTGGGAGACACAAACTTCCATTATTATGTATCGGTAACTCAGCAAAACCACGGGCCTTCAAGAATATTCGTCCCAATGCTTTTCCTGTTTTGTATAAAAATAAAAAAAAAGGCTGGATGAATGCAAATCTATTCAAAAATTGGTTTTTTGAAGATTTCGTACCAAAAGTAGAGTCTTTTTTATAAGAGCACGGATACCCCAGAAAATGTTTTGTTACTAGACAATGCTCCCAGTCACCCAAGTGCGGAGCAACTTGAAAGTGGGGAAATAAAAGCAATGTTTTTGCCTCCTGCTGTAACTTCTCTCATTCAGCCCATGGATCAGGGTGTGCTGGAAAATTTAAAACGTAATTACAGGCGTTTGCTATTGGAGCATATTTTGGAAGAAGTAGATGAGGGTGCCAATCTCAGTGAATGTCTAAAGAAGTTAAACTTGAAAAATGTTGTATATTGGATAGCTTCAGCTTGGAATCAAGTAAAAGGTAGAACCCTGGAAAAATCTTGGTCAAAATTGATTCAACACGAGGAGGGACGTATCACAGAAGCAGAGTCCGATCATGAAGAAAGTTTACAGCAAATTTTCACGAAAATACCAGGATGTGAAAATGTTACGGAAACAGAAGTTAATGAATGGTTAAACAGTGATAATGTAGAAGATGAAATGACTGACCAAGAATTAATTGAAAGTGTTTGCAAAAATGCTAATGAAATAAGCAGTGATGACGATGACGAAGTAGAATGCACTGACAATATTCCAGTAAAAATGTCACATTCAGAAGGACTAGAAGCCTTGGAGAAAGCGTTAACTTATGTAGAACAACAAGAAAATGCAACTGCCGCGGATGTTCTTTTTATAAAACGTTGGAGAGACATTGCGGCCAAAAACAGAAGTAGTGCTAAACGAGTGAAGTTAAAAATTACCTCATTTTTAAACAGTAAAGTGTAGAATGGGATATATATCTTATATTTTACGTTGCATTTAACATGTCTTTTATGAATGTACATACATATTTAGGCATTTATGTACATACTATGTTAAAAAAAATTAAGTAATAAAAATTAAACAAATTATTTGTTGATGTTTATTTTTAAATTAATACATAAATTCAAGTAAAATATTTCATAAATGTTTTTAAGTCGGTCTAATGATATACGCATCCTAAACTCCTATTTTCCAAAAAAAAATTCGGATTAACCGAAATTTTGATTATCCGAAATCACTTTGGTCCACATTATTTCGGATAATCGAGACTGTACTGTACTAATTAATACTAATTATGACTAATAGTGGTCGACCAAAGAAAAAGTTATTTAATAATAACGACAATATAAATTTTGGATTGAGATCATTAATTGAATGAAAAATGGGTAGTGAATTATTATCACAAACGAAAAGAATAATAATTATAGGTCCATCCGGATCTGGTAAATCAACGATTGCTCAAGAAATAATATTTGGTATGGAAAGAAAATCTATTTCAGAAATAAATTATTTTTTACCTAATGGAAATGAACTGGAAAAAGATATGCAAGTAATTAAAGAATTATGTAAAGAATCTTTTATTTATTTTAATATATATATAGATACGAAAAAGATAGTATGTATTCCAAATGAATTGAGAGCACACAGTCTTAATATATTTGACGATGCACATAAGAAAAATGGTATAACAGATTTAGCAGAAAAATTATTTACGGAAGGAAGACAGACAGCAACACGTAATATATATTCAACAAACTGGTACATTTATACCAGCTGGAATGAAATCAAGTTATAGTGAAATAATTATTCATAAAAGTATAATAAATGATTTGGAAAATTATATTAATATTAATGATAAAACAATTAATGAATGTCTAAATAATTGTAGTAAAACTGGATTTTATACTATTAATAAAAATGGTATTTGTTTTCCAACAAAATTATGTGATTATAAATCCTTCAGAGAATATAAAAATAGATTGGAAGCAGTTGGTAGAAATACTGAAGAAGAATATAAAAATAATATTAAAAATAATGATATAATTTATAAAGCATATAAAAATTCTGAGGCTGATGATGCTAAGAAAACTAATATTATAACTGGTAATCAAAGCTATATTCAACAACTATTCAATGTATTATAAATGATTTTAAATTATATAATTAATAAATGTAATAAAGATGATGGAAAACAACTATCAAATATTGATTTAGAAAATATTTTTAAATTAATTACTGATAATGATGTGAACATATGTTCTGATAAAATACTAACAGATGGGTTGAGTAATCTACATAAATATAATATTTTTAATTTAGACTGGGAAAATGGAACACATTGGGTTGCTATGTAGGTATATAGATGATGTTAATAAAACAATTTATTTCTTCGATTCATTCGGTAATTCATTACCTGAAAAATTTATAATTCCCAAAAATTATACAATAACACATAATTATAAATTTCAAAATTTTGCTGATGTTAATTGTGGTTGGTGGTGTTTATTATTTTTATAGGTACGTATGCAATACTCGTTTATAATTTTGTTCCAAATAATCTAGGATCTTGTATATTTAGTAACTTTTTAATTTCTTCTGTTGGATTAACATTTTCAACTTGTTTGCTTTTATCAAAACATAACAATGGTATATCGTAGTAGTGTGCAAAATAGATACTTTTATGTATCGAATAAATACCAATACTTTACACTTTTGTATTCGATACTTTGTATCGGAGGTATTGGTAAACCACGATTAGTAGGGGTTTGTAGGCTCTCCAAAACTAATGGTAAGAAAGTATTTGCCACAGTATTCTTGTGAAATCGATAACGGGCACGAAATTCGTTCCCGTTAAAAAATTCCATTGGATTTTCGGCATCTCGTATGTATCTTTTTCGGACACGTTCTATATGCATTTCTTCTTCTTCTAGAACATCTATATATTCCAAAAATTCATCTAATTCTAATTCTTGGTACACATCCATATCGTTTAAAAAATAAATGTTAAAGTTTAAAAATATTAAGAGGTTATATTTCTATGCTCTAACTGTCAAACAACTACTTAAGGTAGCGCCAACGCAACCTTAAGAAATTATTAGATAATCGCCGCCTTAAGTATCAGCTGGTGCTTAAGGTTGGTTTATAAATCGCAAATGCGTCACAATCACATACTTAAGCATAGACGCCGCCTTAAGGTCTGACTATAAATATGGACCTTGTATCCGATACTTTTCCTTCAACTCAAGTCGATAACTATACTATACTTTGGTATACATCAATACATTTAATATGGTACCGTTGATGATCGGTTATATACCTATATCTATGCTTTATGGAGACGTACTTCTATGCAAATAAAATAATAAAGTATCTATAAAATAAATACTTACTATGCGATTTTGCGGAAAATTTAAGCTGTTGTTGAATAATTAATAAAAAATACTTATTAATGAATTATAGTAAATACGGTAATGAATATGAAAGAAAAATATTTAAATGTACGGCTGCGATCGTAATTTAAGGGACACTTATTTTTGTACATTGTAAATGTTTGTAAACAGGAAATAAATAAATAATTAAATAGGAAAAATAAAATATATCACATACAGTATACTAAAAAAAATAACTTCTTATATATACTATTAGGTACATATTTGCATTTAAAAACACTAATTTTTGTACATGTTCAGGTTTCAGTCTATTTCAGATATAAATTTGAAAAGATCGTGACTAAAGAATAAATTATGTATATCCAATTGTACACAAACGTAGATCTATCGTATGATATTGACAACTCTCAAATCGGCTGGTTATAAAATGTACATAAAATGCAACTAATTACCATAACCTAAAATCTATTTTATTTATGTCTTTGTACAGAAGTAAATAATTCTATAGATGGTATTTACATTTCATGACTATCGCGATTAAAGACTTTTTGATCATATATTACATAAACGTATCGTATTGTATGTATAGTAAATCTTTCAAAAGTATTGCAAAAGAAAAATGCAAATACATCTATATCTATAAAACTTAATAAACGTAGTATCGATAGTATCCGATACTTTTCATTATCGGTATACGATACATTTGCTACCTCTAGGTATCCGATACAAATGTATCGAATAGATACTTTTTGCACACCACTAATAGTAGTGTGCAAAATAGATACTTTTATGTATCGAATAAATACCAATACTTTACACTTTAATATTCGATACTTTGTATCGGATACTTGTATCCGATACTTTTCTGTCAACTCAAGTCGATACATTATATTTCATCTTTGATACTTTAGTACTTTGGTATACATTTAATACGATACCGTTGAGGATCGGTTATATACTTCTATGCAAATTAAATAATTGTATCAAATAAATACTTACTATGCGATGTTGCGGGAAATTAAACGATTGTTGAATAACTAATAAAAATATTTATTCATGAAATATAGTAAATACGGTAATGAATATGAAAGAAAAATATTTAAATGTAAATGTTTGTAAACAGGAAATAAATAAATAGGAAAAACAAAATATATTACATACAAATATACTAAAAAAAACTACTTATATATAATATTACATATTTGCATTTAAAAACACTAATTTTTGAACATGTTGTGTTTTGAGTCTATTTCTCCGGTCAGATATAATTTGACCACTTTTAGAAAACACACGTTCACTTGGAACAGATGTTGCCACAATTCCCAGGTACTTTTTAGCTAATTCTGATAATCGAGGATATATCATTTCACGTGATATATCTGTTTATTTATAAATCTGTTTATTGGAATTGTTATTTATTATATCGGGAATTTTAGTGTAAAGAAATACAAACACATTCCAGAAGACGTATAGAATTGTTTATTTAATAAACAGACGTCTTACGTCTTATTTATTACCCTTATAGTAAATTAAGAAAGATAATTTTAATAAGTATACTTCATAATCATAATTTTAATACGTATGCTTCAAATCAATGCCATAAACTAGACGTTATAATTTTTATTATGTATGTACATATGTGCAATATCTACATATACTTAGTGTTCAAAACAATAAATCAAAATAGCTTTGCTTTATTATATACGTATGTATATGTACACATAATTATTTATGTGTATATATCATTTCGAACTCTATAATTCATCCATACATTGAAATAGAGCCACGCTTTTGACATGGGTATCGAACCACTTGAATAGTAAAAATATTATGACTTTATTCATATATCTGTAACGTACGCATCAATGCTAACGTACCGCTGCCGCCATCTATCAACATAGAATTATAATATAATATAATGTCATGTCATATGTAAACAAAATGACTAATGTAAAATAATCATTTATAAATAAAGTATCTTAAATAGCATCTGAAGAGTCGTTTTATAATAACTACTAGCAACGTAAACCACACATAACGTTACATGGTGTCAGAAAAAAAAAAAAAAAAAATTAAATAAAATGACAGACAATGAAAATGCAAGCATGTGCTCTGTACAAGGGATGCGTCCTCCGAAAAATTTGGTAATCACAAATAACACCGACATGGCAAGAAAATGGTCAGAATGGCAACGACAATTTAAATGGTATGCCATAGCCATACATCTGTCGAAACATCCAAATGAAGTACAAGCTGCAAAACTAATGACAATGATAGGTACGGATGCTATTACTATATTTAATACATTCAATTTGACAGAAATTGAGCAGAAAGATATTAAAGTGATACTGCAAAAATTTACTAATTATTTTACACCAAAAGTAAATATTACGGCTAAGGTAAAGCATACATCTGCCACCGATTTTCGCAAAAATAATTATTGGGGAGTAAAATAATTAAGGGGGGGCGCTTAGAGGGCCTTTAGGGAAGCAATTTATCCAAATAAAGTTTACAAAGTTTTAGGGGGAAAGCCACCGTGAAGCTACAAAAAAAAATTAATCGCTCAAATGTCCTTTTTACATTGGAATTTTCCATAGCGTTTATTTACAAAATATACGCTAATCAAAGTTAATATACAGAAATATAAACGCCAATTGCTTTAGTATAAATCAAGGATACTATAAAATGCCAAGAAAACTTTATATGTTTGTATTTGGATGTAAACGTAACGTTCGAGGTTAGTTCACATTTTGAACGTATTTGATTTTTTGATAGCTTAGCGGTGCCTTTGCTTTTAAAACTTTGTAAACTTCATTAGGATATATCACTTTCCTAAAGGTACTTTAAACGCCCCCCTTAATTATTTTATTCCCCAATAATTATTTTTGCGAAAATCGGTGGCAGATGTATTCTTTACCTTAGCCAATATTACATATGAAAGATATACATTTAACAAAATGATGCAGGAAGATAATGAAACTTTCATTGAATTTTTAACTCGAATACAAGCACAAGCAAGAAAATGTGACTTCAAAGAAGTTAATGATAGTTTGTTAACAGACAAAATAGTAATAGGAATAAAGTCTGATCAATTACGAGAGAAATTGTTGTCTGAAGATAATTTACAGTTAGATAAAGCAATCAACATTAGTAAATCAAGTGAGCAAGCTACTAAACAAATGGAAGTTATTAAGACAAGAGATGCAACCGTGTACACTGTTACAAAAGGAAAGTATCATTCCAAAACAAAAGGTAAAGGTCAATGTTCTAATAATACATTTCATTGCAGGAGATGTGGAACCATTCATGAGCCAAGAAGCTGCCCTGCGTACGGAAAAGCATGCACAAAATGTAGCAAGAAAGGCCATTTTGGAAAGCAATGCAGAACAAAGGAAAAATCGACAAAGAAAATACAAGTTATAGATGAGGGTAGTGGTAGTGATAGCAATGCAGATGAAAATTTATATATCAATGAGATCATAACTAACAGTGATAATAATTGTTGGTATGAAAAAGTAAAAATAGGTAAAAGACATATAAATATCAAACTAGATACCCAAAAATATAGTAACAAATCTTGGATTAAAGATAAAACAATCGACAACAAGAAGTCTTGTCACATACAACAAAAGTAAAATCGATGTACTTGGTGAGGTTGATGTTAATGCAGAAATCAAAAACAAAAGCAGAAAAATTTGCTTCAAAGTAGCTGATGCAAATGTTATTCCTGTTTTGGGTCTAAAATCATGCACAGAATTAGGTTTAATAGCTAGAATTGAAGCAGTTTCCTGTTTTAGTGACATATTTGAAGGATTAGGTTGCCTGAAAAATTTTACATATGATATAGATCTAAAAGAAGATGCGAAGTTTGATATAAAACCCCCCAGAAAAATTCCACATGCAATAAGGTGTGAGGTGAAAAGAGAATTGGATAAAATGGTTAAATTAGATGTAATTAGACCTATAAAATTAGCTACACCAGTTGTAAGCCAGATGGTTATTGTAAGAAAAAACAATAAGTTACGCATATGCATAGATCCATCTGAACTAAACAAAAATATATTAAGACGACATTATCCACTTAAAACCATTGAAGAAATAACAACAAGAGTCAGTGGTTCAAAATATTTTACACTCCTCGATTGTAATAAAGGATTTTGGCAAATTAGAGTCACTGAAAGAACTGAGCAATATTTGACATTTGCTACACCATGGGGAAGATATACCTTCCGAAGGCTGCCATTTGGATTAGCCTCAGCACCAGAAATCTTCCAAGAAGTGATGAGTACATTATTACAAAATATACAAAATGTAGAGTGTTCAATGGATGATATTCTATTACACGCCAACAGCGAAGAGGAACTAAATAAAATCACCCATGAAGTAATAAATATTTTAAAAAGAGCTGGCTTAAAATTGAATAAAGAAAAATGCTTATTCAACAAAACCTGCATAAGATTTTTGGGGCATAAATTGACATCAAATGGTCTATTACCAGATGAAAGGAAAATAGAAGCAATCAAACAATTAATGGTACCAAATAATAAGAAACGTCTACAAAGACTGCTAGGTATGGTAACATACTTAAATAAATTTATACCCAATTTGTCCGAAATGACGGAACCATTGCGAATACTACTAAAAAATGACGTCGAATGGCTCTGGACAGACTATCAACAACATGCGTTCGAGAAAATTAAAAATGCTTTGTCAACGCCTCCAGTATTAAAATTCTATAATGTAAAGGAAGATGTAACTCTTTCAGTGGATGCTAGCTCAAAAGCAGTTGGAATGGTGCTACTGCAGCAAGGACAACCTGTTGCATACGCAACCAAAGCCTTAACACGAACACAACAAATGTATCCACAAATAGAAAAGGAAGCATTAGCCGTTAAAATAGGATGCCAAAAATTTCATGAATACATACTAGGTAAGAAATTGGTCATTGAAACAGATCACAAACCACTAGAAACCATTTTTAAAAAATCACTGGATAAAGCACCACCCAGATTACAAAAAATTGTATTTGACATACAGCAATACGCACCAACAGTAATTTACAAGAAAGGTTCTGATATACCAATACCAGATACACTAAGCAGAGATTGTAGTCACGAAAATGAAGAAAAGGAATCTAGTGAAGAATTGGAAGTTCACTTAGTACTTTCAATGTCAACAGAATCCAAAATCAGATACATAAAGGCCACAAGCACAGATACTGAATTACAAAGCTTGACCCAGATAATAAAGAATGGTTGGCCAAATAAACCAAAGAATTTGGATGACAACATAAAACCTTATTTTACTTATCGCGATGAACTATCGTTCCATGACGGTCTATTATTCAAGGGCAATAAAGTTATCGTCCCAAGTGCCGAACGTGAAAATATTCTCAAAAGCATACATGCTGGCCATTTAGGAATGCAGAGTTGCCTACATCGAGCCAGACCAGTTGTGTTTTGGAAAACAATGACAAAAGATATAGTCAACTATGTAGAACGTTGTACAGTATGTCAAAGAACACAAAGGAATAAGGATAAAGAAGTAATACTCAACAGGGAAGTACCAAAGCTTCCATGGCAAATAGTGTCATCAGACCTATTTCATTTTCAAGGAAAGGAATATGTACTTATAGCAGATAGTTATTCGGGGCACTATGATTTCAAGAAACTAGAAAACTCGTCATCATACGAAGTAATTAAGTGCTTCAAAGAATGGTCTTCTACACATGGAATTCCAGAAATATGTCAGACCGATAATGGACCTCAATATTCCTCAAAGGAATTTAAAGACTTTCGAAAGAAATGGGAATTTGAACACCAAACATCAAGTCCAAGGTTTCCCCGTTCGAATGGATTAGCAGAAATTTATGTTAAAAAAGCTAAGACTTTGTTGTTGAAATACAGCAAAGATAACTCCGATATCTATCTAGCTATCTTAAATCAAAGAAACACTCCAAGAGATAATATGTTAGACTCTCCGAATCAAAGATTAATGTCTAGAACAACGAAATCAACAATTCCAATAGAAGAAAATCTATTAAGACCTAGAGTTGTAGGAAATGTGCAAGATCGACTATCGAATCTAAGACAAAGGCAAAAATATCATGCCGATAAAATTGCAAAACCTTGTAAAGATCTACAAATTGGCGCTAAAGTTAGAGTCCAGGTAGGAAAAAATGATTGGATCGGAGGAGAAATATTGGACAAAACAAACAAACCAAGGTCATATATAGTAGAAACTGAAACCGGTGTTTATCGCAGAAATACAGCACACCTAAATCCTACAAAGGCAGATATCCGAGTACAAAAAGAAGTAGTAAGTAAAGGTGACGGAATAAACCTTGACGAAAAGGAGCAAATAACCAACGAGGAAAGAGATCAACAGCATACTGTTCCTTCACCAGCAGTTGATGCAAAACCAATTACTGTAACACCAGTAGCAATAGCCAAACTACCTGAGCCAAAACTAATTCAAACACGATCTGGGCGTATTGTAAAACCAATAGTGAAACTAGACTTATAAAAAAAAAAAGGGAGATGTAACGTACGCATCAATGCTAACGTACCGCTGCCGCCATCTATCAACAGAATTATAATATAATATAATGTAATGTCATGTCATATGTAAACAAAATGACTAATGTAAAATAATCATTTATAAATAAAGTATCTTAAATAGCATCTGAAGAGTCGTTTTATAATAACTACTAGCAACGTAAACCACACATAACGTTACAGATACGGGAACTTGTATATAAACATTTACATGAAAAGTGTAACAAATATATCTTTTGAGTATGTTTATAACCATGTTAATAATTGGACTTGTGGTATTGCGTATACAAATCATGCATTATATTTGTTTAGCCTGAAGTCTGTATTTTACTAAATTTAAAATTGATTGATTAAGGTTAGCTATATGCTGTAAAACAAATTAACATCAAATACAAAAAAGAACGGCAACTTTTTCAAGATTTCATATTTTTAGGACGAAACTTGGTTACAAATTTAAATTTTCGTCACGCACCTTTAGATTTCTTTTTTTCCATGAAATAGTACAACATCGCTAGCGAGATGACGCTAAAATTGTTTTGTTTGGTGTAAATAAATAATTATTTTACTAAAATAATACTTAAGAATCAAAAATGCATTTATTATATTACTTATATACCTACATCAACATAGCAAACAAAAATCTTAAAAATTGAATGCTGAATGTAATATTTACTAATTAATAAATTAATAACTAATTACTAATTTTTGTATCCTAAATAATATTAGTAAAACTTTCTTTTGCAAATCGCTAGATGGCGCAAATCCACAAGTAATTAAATATCCGATAAAATTTTTGTTACATGGAATTCATTATTATAATAATTAAAAAATTTAATATGTATTTGTGATAAACACAATGAATTGTTCAGTTTTATGAGGTGCGCGTATATAAATATAGGGCATAGAAACAATTTAATTATAGACTATAATGTGTGCTCTCCAAACAATAACAATAACCACTAAAAATTAGGAAAATATACAACATACTATTTTGTAACAAATATATTTAATATTTTTTTTTACCCTTACTACGTACATATATATTTTTAGTCTTTCTTATTCATTAAAATAAACATTTCATAATTAATCATTCTTCAACAGCTAATCGTGCAATAAAGGACATAAAGTTTAAATAGTAAAAGAATAAAGTTAGAAATGCACAAAAACACTTAAATATCAAATCTTGCAAATAATGGTACGTTTACTGATAGTTTCAAACTCCATTATTTTTAACCATCCTAAAATCAATTAATAATTAATTTATTTCTGTTTTATTGTATAGAAAAAAACTGGTATCTATTTGAATAAAATATATATGTGCATGAAATTAGATCTTTCTTTTTTGTTAATAATATTAAAATTAGATCAAAAGATGTGATCAATCATAACGAGAAGTATTTAAAACTATTCATTCTCTTTTTGAAATTATGATCACTTTAAGTCAATCGTATTGCTTAATTGCTAGTATCTTATTTAAGATTTTTTTAATTAATGTATACATATTTATTTTTTCTATAACTTATTTTGTAACAATTTCAAATATTCTCAATTTACTAATCTTCTTAACCTCTTGAATCCCAGTGTATAGTTCACTATCTTGCTCATTCTCCAATCTCTCTTGTATGGAAGTTAATATTGTTTGGACTTTATTTTCTCTTGCGCAAATTACAAATGGAAAATTAAATTTGCTCTTATATCTATAAATAAACAAAATAAATCAAAAACATCTTGTTAAATATTGTTTGCTTTTTTTAAAATTCAATAACCGCATAGTAAACTGGCGAACAAAAAAATTGTCTGACTCATTCGGAGGTTTGACAACATTTTAACAAAATTAATACCTTGCGAATCAGTTTTTAAGTTTTGAAGGTTATTGAGATGCAAAATGCCAATATAGGTATATTATCTCCCATATGCATCTATTTAAATATTTTTTTATAACCTATAGCAATTCATACATGCTATTTTTGAGATTTAAAATGCAAAAAAAATTGTCGAACAGTTTTTTTTTTCCATCAGTTTACATTTATGGACATTCTAATGAATGCAACTACACCTATATTTTAATCTACAGTTACCTAACAAGTATATTATTAATTGTTGTGAAGTAAATACATATTTAAATAAATTAATGGAATCAAAAACTCCTATGACATTTTTCACTTTTTCGTAGGGGATTGGAGGAAGAATTATGAAAATGTAAAACTGGTAATTGTTACCAAAATGTAGATATGCTAAGATAAAATATCACCTATACTAGATATATTTATATAGTAATTTAAAATTTTAATTCTCACTGTAATTATATAACTTGTTTTTAATTGTTGTATCATATGACTTTATTTTGCATCGTTCCGCAAAACGTTCAAAATTAACGTGTTATAACGGGTGTTCAGAAACATTCGAAGTCAAAGTAGGCTTTGAAAATATGAAGTCATGTCTGAGATAGATTGATACATTTACTTAATACAATTTTATAGGTTATCAAATTAGTATAATAATACTTATGTAAAGATATACGATTTTTTGTTCAGAGCCCACTTGACTTCGAATGTTTCTGAAGACCCGTTATAACGTGTATAAATTGTCGCAAAAGCATTGAACTATAGGCAGGGTATATTATCTGAATAGGCTGATTATTTGCCAAATTTTGATTGGTTGTTCAGATTTAATTAACGGTAACCACCGATGGCGTCGCTGAACTACCAAACTCACTTAGCGAATACACAATAGGTTACTGCATTACCAACGGTGTTGTTATTTGTTATGTCATATGTTAGGAGGTGTGTTTACTGGTGTTTACGTTGCGTTTTGTAGTTTTGTGTTTTCTTATAGTTTTTACGGTTTTTTCTACAAAATATTGACATTGTAGTTCTTACGTAGGTATATACATTGATAACCTAAGGTCTATATTTACCTGTTTACGTTGTAGGTGCATTGCCCTGAAGTTTTGTGTTTTGTTATAGTTCTTACGGTTTTTCTTACAAAATATAGACATTGTACTTCTGCTACGTAGGTATATTGATAAGCTTTTAAGTAGTTTGTATTTTTTCTAAATTAAAGGTATGTATTTGTTTATAGCAACCATGCCAAGAAACTGTTGTTTTCTTGGTTGCAATACCAAAGAAAAATTTATGATGTTCCACCGATTTCCTAATCCAGTAAAAAACACTGATCTTTTCAAACAGTGGGTTAGTGCAACTGGAAATAATCAATTGTTAATGAAACCCCATTATATTCATCAAAATTACAGAATTTGTAATTCTCATTTTAATGAAAAACAACTGGACATATGATTCCAACATTAAATCAGCCTGGTAAGTCTTCATGGATTGGCATTAATTATGAAGAAGAAGGAGCAGATGTCACTGTAAACGTGGATAAGCCTGAGTTTTGGAAGACAACATATAATTGGGAAACAATGAACATCGATGCCTCCCCTAGAAAACGTTTATCTGCTAAAAACGATCAAGCCGAAAGAGCTCTGCCATCAAAGACAATATTGTTTAAGGACAGAGAAGGGCATTGTGGTACGTAATAGCACATTGAATTTACTACTTAATTTTAAATTATATTATTTATCAGTTGCATGGCCAAGTTCATCATTGGCTATTATTCTACTTCCCGATTCCTGGGAAAACCTACAACCACTAGAAGAAGTAGCAGCAGGGTACGTGAGTGGATGGGTAGCAAAACATATTTTTCCTGTTTTTAAAGACTGCCCTGTTTGTAGTGACAATATTTTTCAAAGCGCGGACAAAAGAGATTCTCATTATCATGAGTTTATTAGAACCAAAGAATATGACAAAACTGAAAATAGCTTATTATATTGCAATATTAATTTTATAAAAGTCTTAATAGAAGTATATAATGTATGTTATTACCTTTTACCTAAACTGTTTATAAAAAAGCAACTTATTAGAACAATTATTTTGCATGTAAATAAATATGTTAAAATTAATTTTGTGGAATGTACACACACAGACAAACTTAAAGATAAGATATTTAATTCATTTGTATTATTATTGGTTTATCAATATGTAAAAACATTAAATAATATTTTGTCTAAAAAGCAAACAGTCATATTAAGCAATGACATTATTCAAAAAAATGCATTGCAGTATGTAAGTCGCAAATGATATTTTAAAATTATGAGTATTTTGTCATTATGTAGAATAAATACAGTTGTTCATTTAATTACATGTTGCATTAATTACATCCTGAAATATATTCAGAAAATTTAAGTATTATTTAAAAACAACTTAAGTTTACAGAATATTTAAACATCACTTTGATATCATTTTTTTGATAACTTAGATAATGCACTCCTATTATATTTGCAGTTAGATGTGTAAGATAACAATAAATTCGTTTATTTTTATCTGTACCTGCATATCTACCTGCAAAATATAAATGGGAGGTGCTATATTTAGTTATAAGTAGAGTGGACCAATCCGGAGCGATATTGGTAAATATTTCATATAAAAGCCGAAAAACTCCAATAATTTATCAATTAATATATAGATATAGATATATATATATATCAATTTATATATATATATATATATATATATATATATATATATATATAAATTGATAAATTATTGGAGTTTTTTGGCTTTTATATGAAATATTTACCAATATCGCTCCGGATTGGTCCACTCTAGTTATAAGCACTCTATATGTAATATTTAAATTTCCCGCTCACTGCACGTAAATGCATTAATAATAAATTCAAGTGACCACCGATGGCGTCGCTGATGTTCGTCCGAAGTTTCATCCCATTATGATGGTGTTCTATTTTAATCTTGTCTATGACTATAGGTATACTACTACTGGAACGACAACGCCGAACAGTAAAACCGGTCTTTCAAGTTAGAAGAGTACAGTCGCTAGGGATGCAAAAGATACATCGATGTATCATTCATAAACATCGATGTTTTAGTATCGATGTCGAAGCCCCAAAAACATCGATACATCGTTAATCAATGAACGATATTTTAACGTCGATGTTTGTTTATAATAGCGCCATCTGCATAATATTTTCAGAAGCGAATCACATCACTATTACTGTTTGCAAATTTTTGCAAACGTCGATCGGTTGTTCTCCGAGGCTGGGGCAACAATAACCCAAGAGAGAAACCGCTTATTGGGCACCAGGGTATCAAAATTAATGTTTTTGAATTCCATTATTAAAAAATCATACTTTCACAAATAAATTTAATTAATATTATCTATAAGCAAACGCCAAATAAGTTGGCGCGAGGATGGGTAAGTTCGCGCAGGACTAAAAGTAGTGAGGAGATTTGTATTTGGTTTTACATCAAATGTCAGAAAATTCTAACCTCTAAGCGTGTGTCACTTTATGATCCCCTAGCAAAGACATTATGTTCCGTCAAACGCATAGAAAATTACTATCGTGGTCAAACGTCAATGACAAATGTATTCTGACAATTACTTGAGTAGTGGGGGTGAACGTTTTTAAAAGCGGCTTCTGCGCACCCCCTCCTCGCGCCAACTTAATTGGCGCTTGCTATATGTGTTTTAATTCTTATACTAAAAATTTAGCTTCTCAATAATTTTTCAAAAACATCTGAAAAATGAAATCTGAATCGAAGAAACGTCGATATTTTCGACATCGATGTTTTACTTTTGAAAAACATCGATGTTCTAACATCGATGTTTTTATGAGCGATGTTGCATCCCTAACAGTCGCTGCGTCAGGCATATGTATCGCACTCTTACTCATATACTGTTTTGTGTAACGACAAACCGACACACCATATACTCCCACGCAACAGACAGAGAACGGTTACCCTTACGCAGCAACCACACCCTTCCAACACAGGACCGGCAACCCGACAATTTCTTTATTTACGTGCTCGTTCCAGTAGTAGTATCTACAGTTCAATGCGCAAAAGTTACACGTAGCGACATCCTTCGTTCGGTTCTGAACATAAAATCTTAATGTTAAAATGTCGGATCATGCTTAGTTTGTTTTCACGGGGTTCTTGAAGTTCAGAATTTTAGTAAGTAACTAACCCTTAGATACTCTTCGATATCTGTTAATAGAGATAGCTGCAATTTAGTTTAAAGAACAATTTTTACTATTTTGAATTAAAAGTTTGTTTTTAAAATTTCTTCATTAACGTACTTTCACGAAAAATACATTTGACAACGTTGTAGAACAATGAGTTGAAAGTTAATCAAATGTCGTCGAAACTACAACGCTAAAAAATAAAGGAAATTGACATAACGATTTTGACACTGTCCCGATTTTTTTGCTCACGATAGTATTTCAAAGTGATTTCAATCAAAAACATTACGTCAAATGTTGACATTATTACTGCGATATCTACAATTACAGTGTTGCCAAATGTATGTTTTTGTTCAAATGGTTCCTGAACACATACGACATTTTCACATTGAAATTTTTTATTCAGAATTGATCGAAGAATATCACTGTGTGTAGCTTTTGCGACATTTTATACACACGGTATATATGTAAATTTGGGCGACACAAAGTGAAACAGAATAATAAACCTAAATAAACTATATATGATTTCTTTGTTCATTTAAATATCATAAAATTATATGTCACTTTAAAAATTAAATAAAATCATCCCTAATATCTACGAATCTGTGACTTTCTAAATTTGCATTTGAAAATTGTTGAGTTTATCTAGTATAAATTTGTGATTGCCTTCCGCTAACATATTTAATGCCTGCCAAACTGGTGGTATATAATGGTCTTTTAAGCTTAATGGATCGATTAATAGTATATTAAAACATAAGTTTCATAAGGCACCATTTTGCCGTACAAGTTCAGTTTAGAAAACGACCAAATTGCTGTCATCCTATTATTTTTTCTTAAATCTTTTAATTCAACTATGAAAGGTAGGTTTTACGATTATTTCACACATTTCTACAACATCCTTCCTTTCATTAATTAATTTGTTTAATAAATTCCATTTGATAATAATGTAAAATAGTTTTAATCCAATGATTATAGGTTATCTCGGTTTTCAACGTATTTATTTCCTATTCGAGTTTCATTTTAAATCATAAATAGAGATTTATCATTCTATTTTAACTTATAACTTACTTACTTACTTTAATTTGACTTTGCAGTATCAGTTTTATTCAGACTGCAATAATATAATTAATAACGCATCGGTAAACATTGGCGAATTTTACCCTAAGCTACTTACTTTTTATTTAAATCATTTAATTTTGATTTATCTTCCTGTGCAATTACGTTCAACCCGGCAGAGTTTTGCTCTTCACGAGATTCGTTTGTTAATTCTGCTTGCTCCGATAATTTGCCAGCCAAATCAGGATGTAATTGCAAAATTTTTAATTTCTCTAAAATTTCAATAATTACGTAATTAATTATGAATATAGACATGCATTAATTTTGTTTGTAAAAAATTATCAAGGACTTCAAAATAGAAAAGTTTAGATATGCCAAATAGTGGTATTCTAAACCGTTTTATTGAGTTGTTTTGATTATCTTCTATAACTTTTCAAATTTACTATACTGTCTATGCTAGTCTGTAGTAAAATATAAAAACAAAACTAAAATTTATGTCAAATTGAGTATAACCTTAAAAATCCGAAGTAATTATATTTTACTAATCAATTCAATATGATTACCATAGTATGATCATTATAGTGTAAATTATCAGAAACTATTAAAAGAACCCATAAAATAGTGAAGAGTACGTAATAAAAACAATAAGTACAAAGGTTTAAATATTGTTAACCTATTCGAGTATTAAAACGAATAAATATTAATTTTGTTCCTCTCTTTCGTATATGGTATATTATTTTATATTTTAAATAATTTAAAAAAATCATCGAATAATACTGTTCAAATCACAAATTAAACAAATCGATTTAAAACGTTTTATTAAAATACAGAATTTTAAATTGTGTCTAATGTTGGTTGCCTATTTGAGTTGTACGAATATTTTTTATTTTTTTTGACACTAAAATTGAATATTATATTAATATGGCACATTAAAATGTATTATGATATTAGTGAGAACATTTGTCTTGTGAATACAGAATTTCTTTGAATAGAGACTACAAAGATTTCCTTCAATTATTATGAATATTAAATGATTTGAATCTATGAAAATATTGTTTTATTTTATTTTATTATTTTCTATGAAAAAACATTATTAATGAAAACTATTTACTTATTGCAAATCCTATTTTGGTATAAATAAACTACATTAATTGGGAAGTAATAAGAGTAATAAAGAGTAAAATTTATTTTTAGAACTTGCATATATACATAAATGTGTGATATTTTTCTTTAGAATATTCCAGTACTTATTTAAATATGAAAATTAATTTTATAAACAAATAATTTTATTATACATAATAAAAACACAAAAAACATACCTGCATCACTTAAAAGATCCAAATAGTTTGCAATTGCTTCAGAAATATCTTCAGCAGAACCAAATGGTCGGTACTTTAAAATTCCTATAGCTGCATTACTGTAGTGTTCTACCACATTACCGAAGATTTTAATAAATAAATCACTGGGAAGTTTATTGACTTCATCTATGGACAGTGCAATTGCGGTCATTTTTTATTATTACCATAGAGTGATCGAAAAATAACAAACAACACCTATAAAAAATTAAAACGTTTTGTTCATTTAAACTTTTTAATCTTTTTTGGATAACACCAACGACCTCAGGAAAATATATTGAATGTAGAAATTTGTATAACCTTGAAATATATACACATTTGTCACAATAGTATATTGAGTTGCATATTCTAGAAAGGGAATGAAATGCTTGCACAGAATTATTCAAGGTATTTCAACATAAAAAAGGTAATAAAGAATACAATTACTTAACAGTTTCAACATAAAATTCAAAATAGGGTCATCCGCACTTATTACGTTAATGCTTAATGAGCAAAATGGTATTAATAATTAATAAGAAATATGGTATTTTGTCCTATACAGGCATTAAGTATAAAATTTTGAAAAAAGGGCTAAAAAAACTTTATTTAGTACAGGTATTATAGAGAAGAAAATAATCTCGTAAAAGTAATTCGTCGAATGAATATAATTGATGAGCAAATTAAATTTGAGCATTATAAAACATGATCAAGTAAAATGACTAATCCTTCATTATCTGTTTAGATACTTTAAAGCTTATACTATTTGACAAATGATGGCAGCACCTTTCAACAAAATTTAAATGACCTATTTATTATTTATTCATGAATAATATTATCAGTATAGCTATAGCAAAAATAAATAAAATTTCTAAAATTAAATTAAAATACTATACACCTATACACATTTTATAGGTTATATTTTTGTAATTTGTTTTATAGCTTATATTTACCTTGAGTAAATTGATAAATTTACTTCCGTGCTTATTTATTCAGCGTTAATAATATCCAAATTATGGAATGAATTTTATCGTTTATAATATTGGCCTTAAGCCTTATAAGTAGAGCAGACCAATTTCCGTGCGCGCCATGTGCGCCGATGTGAGGATGATTGTATTGCATCAGAACTAATAAAAAGCATTCACTATGTGTTTGGTACTTGCTTAGACTGAATGTAAGTGTAAGCATACATAATAAAATGTCGTCGACACATAAATCGAGAAAACGACCGCTGTCAGACGAAGTGAATAAGTTTATTATGGATTTCCCGGACTTAATATACGATGGCTCAAAAATTAAATGTTTAGTGTGCAATACATATCTTATGTGTTGGTCAAAAACACATGGTAAAGAACACGTAAGTAGTTCGAAGCACAATAATAACAAAATTAATCGACAACAGTTTATACATGAACTATGCGTAACTATGATTGTGTGTACACTGCCGTATACCTTGTTAAGTAATGATTCATTTATTTAATTTTGGAATAAATACGCGAATCAAACATTACCGAGCACGACAACGTTACGGAGGAATTTACCATCGGTGCGTAAACAGGTTGAAAATAAAATCAAAGCCGAACTGAAAAATAAAAAACTGGTTATGTGTGGACGAAACAACTGACACCAAAAACAATCTGTAGTTAATGTGATGGCGCGTAATATGGAACCACATCAACCAACGTCTTCAATTTTATTAGCATCCAGACGACTAGAACAATGTAATGCCGAAAAAATTTCAGAGGTGCTATCAGATACTTTGGAAAAATTTAAACTTTCGAAAGACCAAGTATTAATGTTTATAACCGATGGTGCCGCAACCGTGTGTTCTGTAGGCCGGTCTTTTAGAAAATATTGTCCTAACTTGTTACATATTACTTGTAAACTCCATGCTCTACACCTTGTGGCCGAACAAGTTCGTAGATGTTATTCAGAGGTAGATGCTTTAATATCGACTACAAAGGCAGTATTCCTGAAATCTCCAAAACGTATTCGGAAATTTCACGAATTGCGTCTCCATACCCCTGAGCCACCACAGCCAATTCTGACATGTTGGGGTACATGGTTACGGGCGGGGTTTTACTATCATGAACATTTTGAAAAAATTAAGGACGTGGTTTTATCATTCGATCCTAAAGAAAGTGCAGCTATCAATACAAGCCAGAAAAAATTTCAAGATGCCCAGATTAAAATGGATTTACAAAGTATTCGTGAGAATTACTTGGGTCTAGAAGAAGCAATAACAAAATTAGAAAATTCATCGCTGTCGTTAGAGGAATCATTGCAAATCGTTAAAGATGTTCACGCACAACTGTGTGCTGTAGAAGACGCAAAAAGTGAAAGTGTTCTAATTAAATTTGAAAGTGTTTTAGACAGAAATGCAGATTTTGACACCTTAACACGTATTTGTGAGGGCACGTCTACAGATGCGTTAAGTTGCTTAAAAAAGTATTTTGATTATGCGAATATAACATCACTAGATGTAGAACGCTCGTTTTCCGAATATAAACATATTTTTTCTCACGGCGGACATGTTTTTCAGAAATAACCTTAGAAACGCACCTGATGTTGAAAATATATAATCGAGTTTCTCCAGTTTGTCAATCCTTGGAAGACGCTTAAAACGGTAAGTGTATTTTTAAATCCTCTGTCGTGCACACAATCACTGATTTCATACATTTTACATTTTATTTATAGGTACATACAACGCTGCTATAATATGTACTATTCTTATTTTTCGTGTGTTTATGCATATTACTTTAATAGCAGAAAACCAAATGTATATTTAATTATTTCTGACAGAATAAATGTCTCCACTTCTATACTTATATCGGTAACTAGCTCATGTTGCGTCCCTGTTCTATCGCATATTCTAATATATTACGAATTACACTCCCATACCGGCGCTCATGGCGCGCACGGAAATTGGTCTGCTCTACTTATAAGGCATTTACACTATATTTTAGCTATTTAAATCTGACTTTTTTAAATTATGTGACATTTATCAAATAATATATTAAAACACAAGTATTATGAAGCATTATTTTGTCGCACGAGTGCAGTTTAGAAAATGAGCAAGTTTTCTAAAGGTTTTTTTTATACTATTTTTCCTATTTTGCATTTTTTACATTAATAAATTGAAATTATTTAATTTGAAAATTCCGAGTTTTATCTTTATATAAAGTATGTATGCAGTTGTTCACATTGAAAATTCAAGGAACCGCTATTGTTATTAAAAATTCTCAAAATATCTTTCCGGATGTGAGACGTTATTTGATAAAAAAAAAATCATATGAAAATATATTGAAGTTAACCGTGGACGCTTTCAACGTTTACTAAAGTAGATTAGAACAATTTTTTAATATTGAATAAACTGCGTTGTTTTCATAATTTTCTTCTTTTTCTACTACAACCACGTATCTTCCTTCAGGCAAACTAGACTCAAAATTACTATTTTTATGTCTACTATCGCCAAATGCCGTATGGCCCATAATTTGTGGGACAGCCTGTATACTAGCTACGCGAGGAATGGTGACAAGAGGACTCACTCGCAATATATTCAATTGGAAAATATTGATCTAGAACATTACATCATGCCAAGTATCTTTCGAAGAAGTATCGTTTATAGATGAAGCAAAAAAATGTTGGGAAGCAATCGCTTGGGATCAGTAGAGAATCAAACAACGAAACGCCAGGACTTCAACTGCCACTTTACCAACAAATATCTTACTCCAATTTGGAGCAGATTCGTTACAGATTATGTAAAATTTACTCAAGTTAGTACAATATACCGTCTGAAAACGTGGTAAGTTAACGGCAGAGACGTGAACGATACCACTCCAGTACACTAAATAAGAGAGAAGGGAGGTACCATACCAGGCGCCAGGCGTGTCTGTGCCACCGGGTATTCTATCAAATACAGAATTTCGGGTAAGATATGCGAGTTATCTCTGTTTCTATTCACAAGAAAACGTTGGTAACTTTGCACAAGGTTAGCTTTTCATGGTATACTTGTATTAAATCCAATCATCAAACTTTAGCTCCAGAGCAGTTGTTAAATATTTCTATGAGTTAAATTATTAGGGAATTTCATGATGACATTTGTTGGTGTTCTAAAGATAGATCTCTGAATCGAAACTCCAGTACAATTAATTTTTGGTTATATGCATGTAAATACGTGTCTGTGATTTCTATATTTATAGATATATCGCACTGATGAGATCAAAAAAGATCGAAAGATGTATTTTGAGCATATTTAGTCCAGTCATATGAACAACAGAGGCGTTAACGTAAGGGTCTAATTTTTAACATGAAATGTAGCACTTTTATATGATATTGCTCCTTGGTTTGTGCCCAGTCTGATCAGATACGTCGGCGATTGATACGATAGAAATAGGAGTACATACGCAATATGTATGTGTATACCACACCTATTTCTGACCTATCCCTATTGCTTATCCAATCAAGTGCTACACTATACATTGAATAAACATATCGGGGAAGTAAAGTTGACGGGGACGCGTCTTGCTCAGCAGTATCGTTAACTTACCACATTTCCAGACGGTATAGATAATCCTCCTATAGCACTACAGATAGGTTCCAAGAAAATATCGTGTGTTAAACGAGACCCTGAGCAAATACAAAACATAGATTGATTCAGACAACTCATTAAAAAGAAGTATATACATATATATATTGATAAAAGGCTGATCGCCCCACCACCGTTGGGCTGACCAAATGATAAAAGACTGTGAGAGTCTTTTATGTTGAATTAAATGTAAAAGTAATTAATTAATTTGCCCAGAAAAATAAAATAATTTAAAAATTCACAAGTGTAGTTATAAATATGACCTATAGATGGAGTTAAGTTTAAATATTACAGTTGTCACATGTATAAAATTCGGAACATAAATAAATGTATATAAATAATTAATACTTAACTTTAATAGGCCTACTTCAAGTGCAAAACTTATTGTTAAATACTTTATGTGTATCTTAATCTAAGTACCGGCTAGCTGTTTATTATGGTGATTTAACACAGATGAAAATATTAAAATTACTGGGAGTTCGGTGTTCAATAGAATATAGATATGAGTTTAAAACAAGTTATTCAATGTGTGATGCTTCCAGATGTATTATTTAATAAATAAAACAAGAGAGTGAAAGGCAAAATCACTGGTTTAATACGAAAATCTATTCAAAAGGTAAGTTTTTAAACATGATAATGAAATACATAAACATATGTGTAGTCACGTGATTAGATCTGTTATGAATGTTAGGTTAACTGATTATAAAATGATAAATGCTTTAAAATTTGATCTATGTAACTACAATTATAACACAAGGGAACTGTATTCTTCCGTTTAAAAGGTATACTAATTACATACTAACATTGTTGGTATTCATATAAAAATATCAACGATTATTTTAAAATAAATATAAATTTTTTTTATATTTTAGGAGATGTAAATAAATATGTACTCAATTTGGTTTTACGGTGGACTCTGGATGTTCGAAGGGTGTTTGGATTCCTATACACAGAATAAAAGGCTCTGGTTGTGGAAATATACTGTTATCGTTCTTAGCGTGGGTAGATATTTTTGGTAGCGTCCCTCGGAAAATGGAATTTCGTTTTAAAAACGATCAGGCAGGTTTAAGGTTGTGTAAACTTCGTCAATCGATGCCTGGCAGGTGGGAGATTCGTAGGATATGTTTTATGGTAAGTTGATAATAATTTATTTACTATTTTATCACTTAGTTTCAGGAACACACTTTTTAAAAAAAATGTCGACGCGTGCAAAATTTTGTTGATTACCCTAAGCTAACTCTCTGTTGTTTTTCTTCAATATCCAGGCGTCTTATTTGTAATACCTGTTTGTATTTATTTAATCTCGTTAATAATTTATATAAATGAAATAAATTACTATTACTAATCGTTTAGATATTTCACAAAAATTATAGTTTTAATTTTATAATAGACAAAAGTGTATTTTAAATGTTCAATATTTCGCTAGATACCTGTTTACAATTGGGATATTTCCCGCCTTATACAATTCAAACAAGGTACAGCTATAACCATAATATGTGTTACAAATATTTCCAATCAATTAAGTTAAATATCTTCGGTAAAATTATATTGTAAATGAAAATGACTTAAGTAAATGACTACAAGAAAATAAATAACTATGTGATTCAAATTTGAGCAATTAAAAACGCGGAATTAACTTTATTGATATGGCACGTGAAAAATGCAGTTCCAACAGTATCTTATATTCTAAAATTAACATTTTAAATTAAAAAAAAATTCTGTATTTTTATTTAAGCCCTCTTATGTACATGGGTATGCCCTACCACAATATATATATATATATATATATATATATATATATATATATATATATATATATAGATTCAATTAGTTGGCGATTTATGGTCTGGTTTTACTTCAAAATACGTATATTTCAAACAATCATACAGGTTTCGGCATATAATGCCTTATTCAATGAATTTAAAATGTAAATGACAGTATATTAATGCCATACTTATACATTTGTAGTTGTCGTGGATAAAATTATCCAGAGATATATTCCAATTTAATAATAACAAATCATGCCTTAGTATTCTAAAAATAGTTAGACAACAAAAACGAGGAATGCCAAGGCATGGGTTATTATTATGTATGCACCCGTGGAGCGGCTTAAGATGTTAAGCTGTCGGCATTCGCCTTAAACGAGAACGAAAACCACGAAAACCTACTCGGACAGCCAGTCTTGGGTTCTAAACACGGAACTGTCAGCATGATAAGCAAATATACAGATATTTAAATAACATAAGATATATTATTACTTTGGTAACTATATCACCCCTTCCGCGTACACGTGGACGAGATTTGAGGATTAGCAGACAGATTTTGATAGTGTGAAGTCGTTTAAAAAAATGTACGCGTGTATGTCTTCTTAATGGAAGTTAATTCACGCATCTTTGACCTTTAGTTAATACATCGTTCATAAACGGATCATGTCAAAGGGTGAATTCTAAATTTTGGAACAGCCAATTTGTCGTTTGCGACTTACGTAGGTTTGAGGAAAATATAACCCAACCTTGGTTTTTGCTGGCGTTCCATTTCGTATTCGTAAACGGAAAAATTATAGCTTAATGCTGAAGAGTTCGCAAGCACTGCAGCCTATACTTCAAGGGCAATTTATAGTCGTCTAATTCCCCGAACAGCGATCGACCTGAGGAATTAATTACCTTCGACGGACACGGACAGGATATCAAGTAATTCGTATTATTAAAGTTTTTGTGTAATTTCAATTCCGTCTTATAATTTTTATTTAAGAAATAGTATGTACTTAAAGAAATTGCTCGAAGTGACCTCCATTTACTTCTTGACAGTAAAATATCCTATTTTTAAACTCTTCTCGTACTTCTACAAATGTGTCTGCGAAAACAGCCTCACATTCTGCAACAATACGTTGTTTTAAAACGTCAATATTGTCATGTTCAGTGACGTGAACCTTCGATTTAAGGTACCTCCACAGAAAAAAATCCAAAGGTGTGAGGTCCGGTGATCGAGGTGGCCATTCCGTTGAACCTCGTCGTCCAATCCATCTACCAGGATACTCCTCATGCAAATACCGTCTTACTGCACCGTAATAGTGTGGAGGAGCACCATCCTGTTGGAATGTTATTTCCAAATTGCCGAATTCATCTGGATTATCTTCCAAAATTTCAAGGATTAACGGTTCTATTGCGTTTTGCAACATCTCCAGATAAACCTCACCAGTTAAATTAGTATTTAAAAAAAACAACGATGTGGTTTCCCAGGATACCTGCCCAAACATTCACCTTCTGGAGAAATTGGGTATGTGTTTCACGAAACAGGTGAGGATTTGCGTCACTCCAATACCTCACATTCTGTGTATTTACATTTCCATTTAGATAGAAAGTACTTTCGTCACTAAAACAAATTGTTTTGACGTAGTCTGGCTGTTGGTTAATTTTAGTTTCCATATTTTCACAAAATTCTAGTCTTCGGTCTGGGTCGTCGTCTGAGAGTTGATGAACCATTTTTAATTTGTATGGATGAAATTTGTATTTTTTCAACACCCTGTGTACTGTACTTCGACTGACTTCACAGGTAGATGCAACTTGAGTTGTTGAAGAAGTAGGATTAACTCTTACTTCTGCCAGTATATCAATTTTTTTCTCATCAGAAATTTGTGGTCTGCCAGATCGTTTCGCATTATTAATACTACCCGTTGTTTCAAACTTACGAAGAAGCTTCCTTAAATAAGTCCTCGAAATGGGGCGATCGGGAAACCTCTCATTAAAAATGCGTTCTGCTGCATGAATATTTTGTCTAGTTTCACCAAGAATTAGGACCGCTGCTATTTTATCACCTAAAGCACGAACCATTTCGCTTCTTGAAGCACTTAAACTTTCGGCTCACAACAGTTTAACAAATTATTAAAATGTACAAAAATATTAAAAGTACCAAAAGCTGTTATAACAGTGAGACGTTCGATCAACAATACACAAATTATTAAATGTACAAAAACTTGGACAATTACAAAAACGTCGAATTTCGGAGACTAACAAAAATGTCAGATTATTTGACAACTATCCAGAGGCGGAGCTTGAATTTGGAATTTTAGTATTAACTTGACAATATTGACGTTTTAAAACAACGTATTGTTGCAGAATGTAAGGCTGTTTCCGCAGACACATTTGTAGAAGTACGAGAAGAGTTTAAAAATAGGATATTTTACTGTCAGGAAGTAAATGGAGGTCACTTCGAGCAATTTCTTTAAGTACATACTATTTCTTAAATCTGTATTTAATATCATACTGAATGGAATTTAAATTTTCATGTTTACTAATGAGCCATTAAAACTGCCTCAAACACAAACAAAATTAGTATCATTGAATAGGTTTTTTCGATACCTTTTAAAAGAGGTGTCGCTTGCTGTAGCGTTCCATTTAAAATTATTGGTCACAATGACCTTGTGACGTCATCTATGACGATTTCGTCATGTATCATCACTAGTAGGGAAGTTTATAACCTATAATATTCAGTTTCAAAATTTCACTTGTGAATGTATAATCGTTCCAAAGATAAGAGGGGGGGAGGGGACTTTTGAGAAGCACTGTACATTGCTTTCATATTTCGCCGTAATCATTTAACTTCTTTTAGCATAACTTAAATTCATTTTTGTAATATTAATATAGTGTTTAGCATGCCATTTAATGCCATATTAATCAATTTGCATAATGTCTTAGAGACCAACTCATTTAAAATTCAATATATCTTGCATAGTATAACTTAAAAGAATTCATTCTTGTGAATTAAAGTGTTTTTATTACTTACATTTAAGGCCAAATTATTCTTTCGTATTTTGTAAATTAAAATCTAAATTTTGTAGCATATTCCGATATCGCTATATTTTATAGTAATTTCTTCTGCGGTCACAATTGTGTTTGCCGTATCGTACGTGACCATAGATGTTCTTTTTTTACATACATGCAGGTGTCGATAAATGACGACGCATTTTTGTAATTTCGTAATTTAGTACGTTTGAGTAGTATGTATGTGCATGCGCCGAAGATCGCGCAATCTCTTTTCTCAGTTTTCAGTCTGAGCTTCCGTAAGCAAAACTAAGTGGCGCTACCGTCTAACTTTTATTTTACTCACCCACACCCGTTCCCACTGACTAAGGGCAGATATAAGAGATAGAAGCTCCCATACTTTGTGCAATACAACAACAGTTATTTTTTTATTTCGACAATCTTCAGACGCCTTCGCTGCGTCAGCTAGCAAAAACAGACAACTTTTATCAATACCATCGCGCTATATTATTCATATATACATGATAAGTTGATCGATAGTACATTGTCGGCACCGATGAATCACAGCCGATACGGGATAGCGCCGTTTACGCAGTCTATTCATAACCTAAAGCAGGGATGCACAGACTTATAGGGAACAGGGGCCACTCGGGAAAATTATAAGCCAAGGACGGGCCACTACAAAGAATACTTATTAACACAAATATTTTTATTTTTAAATATGTAGTATAAATTACTACAAATGATAAAAATAAAAGAACATTCAAAAATGTTTGTTGTAATTATGTAGTCGTAATGTAATCTAATCATTACAATGTAATATTTCATGTTTTATTATTTCGATGCATGACATTGCATTGACCTAACAATTTTGTTTATGTTTGGCTCCACATTACTTGTAGCCACACGTAAAATTGCTTCCAGATTTTCATTTGCCAGTGCACTTTCGGGTGAAATGTTGAAAGGATTGCTGAAAATGTCTAATAGAGGTTTAACTTTTTTGAAGTCTAGAAAACGATAATGAAAAGCTTGTATTAAAATATTAATTTTTTCAACATAAGCCAAATTGACATCAGTTTTATTGAATTTCTCCATAATTTTTTTGTAGTTCGGAAAATGGCTGTATTTGGCTGAATTGATTTGTGTCCTGAAAAGACTCAATTTGCATTGAAAGGACGAAACATGAGAGTATAACTGCGAAATCAATTGATCTTTGCCTTGGAGTCGCGTATTTAAGACATTCAAGTGATTTGTGATGTCTACAAGAAACGCTAAGTCACACAGCCAATCAGGGTTGTCGAGTTCGGAGACGTCCTTTTTCTTTTCCGCCAGAAATATTCTGATTTCTTCAATCAAGTTGAGAAACCGCTCTAGTGACAACCCCAGACTTAGCCACCTTACTTCAGTGTAAAACAGGAGATCACCATATTCGCTTTCAATATCCTCGAGAAATTGTGTGAATTGTCGGTGACTGATACCTCTTGATTTTATAAAGTTTACAGTAGGTACAACAACTTTCATCACATTTTCAAATCTCAATAATTTTGAACAAATGGCCTAATGCAATGAAACTGCATTAATTCCTTGGTATCTATGTTTTTAGTTTGTAAATACTCTTTTAACATAGTTATTATTCCAGATTTACTTCCAACCATTGAAGGTGCTCCATCAGTCGTAATTCCAGATAATTTCGTTAAATCCAAATCCATTATAGAACATTTTTCCAGAAGAGCTTTGAGCATGTCACTCCCCTTGGTTTAACTTGTCCAAGAACTCATACCAATGTTCTTCGCTCACTTCAAAATTTTGCGTTACACCTCGTAAAAATATTAAGAGTTTAGCAGTGGAACTTATATCTGTAGATTCGTCGAGTGCTATAGAAAAATACTCAAAACTTTTCGATTTGGTAGCTTCTATATTAGCTGCTAATGTGGTAAGTCTTCTTTGAACAGTCATCCGATTTAGTTGAATTTTCTCAAACCTCTTTGCATCTTTCTGATACATTTTTTTTTGGGCGATATCTAAACACTGCTTAACAAACTCATCTTTAAAAGGCCGACAAGTTTTCGCTATTATTCGAGATATTTCAAAGCTAACTTCAGCAGCTGTTTCAGCATCTTGAATTGGTTTTGTAGACATAGCTTGCTGGCCTATTAGTTCCCTTTGTAAAGTGGAAATTTTTTGCGTTCGATTTTCGCCGATTAATTTGGTAAAAGTATGATACTGGGTTTCATAATGCCTTTTCACATTATATTCCTTCGGAATAGAAACACTACTCTTGCATATTAAACAGACACTTTTGTTATGCGATGAAATAAAAAAGTATTTTTCGGTCCAAATATCTTGAAACTGTCGATTTTCGTCTTCAACCTTACGACTACGTTTTTTACTGGAGCCTGGTTTATCCATATCAAAATTGACATTATATTGTTACGTAGGTAGATGCCAAGTTCGAACGACGAAATATTTATTCTTGACAGATTACAATTCAAACAATATAACGTTCGCTTGTCCGTAGTTAAAACTTAACTGTCCCGATAGCGGGCGATGCGTTGTATTTATACGAGTTACCGAACATCGAGAACCTACCACATTGTTCGGGGATAATACCGACGTGTTTCACGAATCTTCGAGTAATCTCGTTGGTTCGACAGATTTCTAGTCTCGTAACAATATGCTTGGAACGACGAGGAGCATACCTATCCTACGTAGTAAACCTGAACAAGAAAGTAGTAGGTAGTTAAAGATACATATCTTACTAACAATTACAAAAGTTAGAGTAAAATAAAAAATTAAGAAATATTAATTTGAATGGATTTTTACCAACTTTTGTAGTTTTTCGAACAATTTTTAAAATTCGTTGACGGGCCGCATAAATAATCGACAGTGGGCGGCATGCGGCCCGCGGGCTGCGGTATGTGCATCGCAGACCTAAAGCAACAAGTGACAGTAAAATACTCATTTACAATAGTAAATATTTTGAAAAAACTGCTATACTAGTTATCTGGAATTCCATGCTCGCATGTACAGTTGCAAATATAGCATAATACGATACTGATTTAAAAATTTTAATTATACCTGACTGTTGCGATGTATGTTTCAGAAATTAATTAGGCAGAAAAGAAACGGTTTTTTTTTATCGCACTGTATACATTATTACGAATTATTACAAAATTTTCGCTGCATTGTTTCCCAATGATCCGTTCACAAATTTTGTTTGTCCGCGCATTAGATACGTGAAATCAGTGTGAGTTACGAACTAAAGCAAAGCCTTGGAAACATTTAAACTTGATCTTAATATCAGCCGAATAACGTTTGTACATTCTTTTATTGACATATATTTAGATTTGTTGGCGGACGAACTTTTGTTACTTAACCCCATTTAATTTCAATCTGTTTAAATACTGATATGTATAAGCCGTTATCTACCTATATGTATATAAAAGAAAGATTTACAAGCCACTCCTATAACAAGTCAGAGGGTACCGCCTCCGTGTTCAGGTGTTTCGTAAATTTCACCTCTACCAACAGGTATATAAAATATATCAATTTCAAATCGTCTCTCCGCTACGCCATTTTTAAATCTATCAAAATTAATTGTGATGTGATGGTTGAACCGTTTATTGGGGTCCCAATGAATATTCTATTACGCATTTCGGTTCGTTCTCTCTTTTTTTTCTTTCTTAGCCTTTTTTATTGTTTTGTAGATTAGGAATCCCTGTACGAAGGCTGTGTAATTGTATGCGTTAGAAAACCATAAAGAGATTCCTCTGAAGAATAAGATTACAAAAAATATTCAGGCGCTGTATTTTAAGATGTTTATCGAACTTCTAGATTGTGTTTTTTATAGCGTATTTCCTTAAAACACAGTGCGTGTATTAAAAAAAAATTAATCATTTATGAAGCTAACGGGTTTTTGAAATGTTTTCCTAATTTGTTTCGCGAAAGCTGATATAAAATTAAAAACAAAATTAATTAAAACTTCAAAGAAAGTTATTCTGAAACTTAAATGTCAACAGGTATCAGATTGAATGTATGAATTTTGTTTATAAAATGAACATATTCTTTTATGTTATATAACAAAAGCATTCAAGGAAATAAATAAAATTAGAACTAAAGTAAAGGTATGCGCTAAGAACAAGAACACTTGACTGTTTTTTTTTAGAAGGATAACCTCCAAAAGTTGACATTTTTCAATATTTGGGACTTAAATAACAAACATATTAAAGAGGATCATTGCAGGGATAATAAATAGACTTATAGAGGCAAAAGCAGGGATTTGCCCGTAGATTTAAAACACTTTATAGAGATTAATTTCATTTCACATACAAAACAATTGATTACACAGGCCTGCATTTTTCAACTCTTTGAATGTTGATTTAAAAATTTTAACTGATTTCTAGTAATTGGGTAGCGCTGATTTCAAATCTGCTTTTATTTTTTTTTGTATCACGTAAGGTTATTTTTCAAACCAGTAAAATCAAAAAATATAGAAAAAAGACGATTTATTTCACTTATAAGCTAGTTTTATATTATATTAAAAAAAATACAAAAATATACACATAGAAACTATTAGAAATAGTTATTTATTCTTTATGCTTCTTAAAAAAACGTTTTCGTTTTTCAGAAAAGCTTCGTTTGGTTGTTTTTGATTGTCATATTCAGCTAAAGGAAGATCTGAAGGTAGTTTCTGTGGCAAGCAAATTTTTTTGTTTTAACCTAGACCCCAGTACTTCAGAAAGATCTTTTGAAAGTCTCAAATCTCTTACTAAATCATTCAGTTCGGCTTGTGAAAATAGCTGAGGTTGGTTTTGACCTGAGGTTGATGGTTCAAAATCGCTATCCATCTGTACGGAGCCGGAAGTTGAAGAGGTTTCAATATCTTCTTGTAGTACTTTGGGGGGTATAGGTATAGGCACATGATCACTGTGAGGAACTGGTCTGATAGCTGATTTAATATTGTTTGGGTACAAAATATGTTTCAAAGTTTTTCTATTATGCCCCTTAATATCACAAAGACAAAAAAGTAGCAATCTTCATGATGATTTTGCGGTTCTCTCCAAACCATCGGTATTTCAAAAGGAACGCTTTTTCTATTCCCTTTGGTCCAATGTCTTAAACCTTCTTCACATACCTTACAAACAACGTGCGGTGCCCAATCTTTATCTTGATCTCCTAATTTGATTTTGAAATAAGCATAATATGCATTTTTCACGAATTCACCAATTGGTCTCTTAAACTTTTTCAAGACGAAATATCCACAAATATAACAGAAATCATCTGGTTTGTTTTTGCAACACCGGCTAGACATATTTTTAGGCAATGTTTATTTATCAAATACCACGCACAACACTAAAGACAAATGAATTTTACTTGTTTACTGATCGACACTCAGAGCTATAATGAAGTAAATGACATTAAAATATACATTTTGTTTGGAGTGATAAACTTGAAATCCTTCTTCGCAGAACTAATAAAGTGAAAGCATAATAAATAGGATTTATCAGGTAAAAATTCCCGGAAATCTTTCCAAAATTAATACATGTAATAAAAGATTTACATCAGGTAGTGAGAGCCTATTTAACAAATTTCTTTAAAACCACAACAGAAAATCATTTTTGGGTTAATACCTAGAATTTGAAGTAGTACATTCATTTTAAAATGTATTAAAACGCCTATTACAAGATTTTTTTTATATTTTTTTCTTTTTCTTTTGTGCAAAAAAAAATCTGTGGGTGGTAGAGACCAACTGTATTTTAATTAGTTATTGCTATATATAAACTGAGCTTAACAAACAAAAATCACGTCATCACAAATTTTATGCAGGCCTGTATTAAGATGGCAGTTACGTTTTTTCTAACACGAGTTCAGAAAAATTCGGTCTCAAGTAGGTTTTGACCAAGAAATTGTAGTCTCTTGATTTATATTAAATATAAGCTGTAAAATATCGGCCAAAAATTGTTAGAACGAGCGATCAAATAAATCCGGAGTTGAATACGAAAACATAGATATTTTCTAACTTAAGTATTTCTAATATCAACATACATGCATACATAACGTGCCTTCAAAAACTTTCCTCATTAGAGACGGCCATGCTTATTAAAAATTATACGTTTGTGACAGATTACGTGCACTGTCACCAACCATAATCAAAAAGCATTTCACGTTACTTTAAGCGTATTTCAGCGATTGTAAAAAATAAATTAATTTGCTGATATAATTACAGTTCTCGACAAAAAAAAACGGGCCACTTTTTAAGTATTGTAAATAATGCTTGCGTGGCAACTACAAATTGAAATTGAAAACAAGTGAAATGCTTTAACCGTCAGATTGACAATCATGTAGCTAATGACAAACAAAATTTGAAGGAAACGATTAAAATGATTTTATTACTATACATCTAATAGATATTCAACAGTAATTATACAAGTAGTGATAATTTTAACAATGCGAGGGCGTATTTTTATGTTATCTACCTAGCTATGAAACAAAAGAGTGACGATGTCAAACAAATTATTGAAAAATTGCTGTCACTGTTAGAAGTACATGTGCTAAGTTGTGTTTAGTTTGTGCTGTTTATAGAGATTTGAGACGGTCTATTTCTCGATAAAATGAGTGAAACTAAGGTTGAACATCGCAGCGTAATAAAGTTCCTGACAAAAGAAGGCAATGGTCCAAAAGCAATTCATGAAAGAATGGTTGCTGTGTATGGGATGTCTAAACTCTTTCGATGGGGCCGATAGTCAATCAATGATGACCCAAAGTCCGGACGACCCGTTGAAGCTCGAACTGAAGACATTGTGCGAAAAGTTGAAAATTTGGTAATGAAAGATCGGCGTGTAAAGATCTCTGACATTGCCAATGCAGTCTGTATATCCGAAACAAGGTCCTCAAAATTTTGCATGACGATTTGGGTATGAATAAGGTGTCTGCACGGTGGATACCCAGATTGCTTACATCTGAACAAAAACTGTACAGAAAAGAAGTTTCTCCAGAAAATTTGGTCAAATTGGAGAGGGACAAAACATTTTTATCTCGAATTATCACCGGGAATGAGACTTGGATATATTACTGGGACCCTCCTACTAAACAAGAATCTATGCAGTGGGTTCATAAGGGCTCTCCACCACCAAAAAAGGTCAAGACCCAATTTTCAGGAAAAAAAACTGATGGCGACTGTTTTCTGGGATGCTGAAGGAGTCATGCTTATTGAATATATGCCGAGAGGGTCTACCATAAATGGAGAGGCCTACGGAAACACAATTAATAATTTAAAAACTGCTCTGGAGGAAAAACGCCCGCATTCTTATCCACAAAAAAACTTGTTGCTGCACGACAATTGTCGGGTTCATAAGGCAAAAAAAGTTCAGCAGATAATCAATGACTGTGGGTTTATAGAGTTAAGGCATCCACCTTATAGCCCCGACCTAGCTCCGTCAGACTTCTTCTTATTCAAAAATTTAAAAAATCATCTCAGGGGAAAGCGTTTTGCTTCTGATGAAGAACTCAAAGAAGCTGTTGAAGAATATTTTGCGGGGTTACCGAAGCAATTTTTTTCTGAGGGTATGGTGCAACTGGAAAAAAGATGGAATAAGTCAGTGGCGGCTCTTTAATGAGAGCAAGTGAGCAATTGCACCCCCTGGAATTATGAAACAAAACAAACCAAGCTGCGACTAACTGTGAAAGTATTTATTTATTATGTATATTATGTATTCATAGTTATTGACGAGGAACGTGGAACGCTACCAACGTACATACACCAATTGTCGTCACAGATATACTGAGCAAAGCCCAACTGTTGCTCTCGTAAGGCATTAACATTACACTGATGGTGGGGAGAACTGTATTTTATCGTACTTCAATGTCGTGTAATACATAGCGTTGGAGCAACTGAACCAAACTGCTCTCGGGCGTTGTTACAATAATTTCGTGTCTTTTTTAGAGAACAACGCGTTTTCGCGTTAACGTATAATGAAAAAATCGCAGTAAAAAATCTTAAACGGTCGATGCCTCAATTATGTTTAGAAAATAAACAATCTGTTAAAGGTAAAGACGTTATAAGAAAATTCAAAATATATTTATCAGAAAAATGACTGGATTTGTGGGTGTGAAATTATAAATACTTTGTTTTGTTTTCCGTGTCTTTTGTTTGGTGGTGAACCGTCTTGGTCAAAGAACGGAATAAGAGACTTAATTCATCTTAGTGCTAAAATTATTAAACATGAAAATTCCGAAGGGCATTTGAAAAATATATTTTTAGTCTAAGAATGTTAGGAAAAAATAACATTCAGAATGTTTTAGATTCATCATATAGAAAAGCAATTCAACAACACAATGAAAAGGTAACAAAAAATAGGTTTGTGTTAAATTTAATAAAAATTGCATTAGATTTTGTGGCGCGTTTGAACTGGCACTTCGGGGCCATGATGAACAGCAAACGTCGAATAACAAGGGCATTTTTCGGTAATTGATAAATTTTACGGTAGAATTGGATAAATCGCTCAGAGATCACATCGAAGCAGCACCGGCTTTTAAGGGATTATCAAAAACGATACAGAATAAGCTGCTTGATGCAATGTTGAACGTGTATCATGAACAAGTTGCCTGTGAAATTAAAGCAACCGACTTGATATCTGTGATAGCTGATGAAACCACAGATGTGTCCAATTCGTTTCAGTTGGTGGTTGTTTTAAAATATATTGTGAATGCGAGCCCGGTCGAAAGATTTTGGAAATTTCTTCTGCCTAGTGGACATGATGCTAATTCTTTATCTGCCTACGTCCTTAACGAAATTAGTTTGCTTGTTGATGACCCAGAAAAACTGATTGCACAGAGCTATGATGGGTCAGCAGTCAGGAGTGGTGCTATTAACGGCGTGCAAAGACATGTCCTAGACCAGTATCCAAGGGCTAATTCTGTACATTGTTATGCACATCAGACAAATCTAATTATGTCACATGCTACATCGAGCAGTAGTAATTGCAGAATTTTTTTTTGCCAATCTGACGGGATTATGTACATTTTTCTCCAATTCACCAAAACGAGCTGCAAGATTGGAAGAATTCCTTCAGAGGAAAAGCTTACCTCGTTCTTCAAAAATAAGATGGAACTTCAATTCTAGGACAGTGAATACAATATATGAGCACCGAGAAGAAATAATTGAAGTTCTAGAACAAATCGAGGGAGAAGCTAGTTTACAAACTACCATTCATCAAGCTAGGGCCAATTTGCGAACTTTAGAGGAGGAAAATTTTATCTATTGGTTAACTTTCTTTCACAAAATTATGCCACATATGGACATATTGTTTAATCAATTACAAAATGTCAATACAGATGCATTAAAAATCAAGAATAATTTAGATAATTTTGAACGCGCTATTGGAAAAATTCGAACCGAAATCGCTGACACAGATAATTAGTTGGTTAAACAAAATGACCCAGAACTGACTCCTCGACCATCAAAGCGACGAAGAGTAACTGATGGTAGCCAAAGAAGGAGGGAAACTATTGAAGTGTGCGATATTATTTTGCTAGAAATAAGAACTAGATTTCGGTATACAGGGCACTTAATATTAGCAAACTTAATTTCTTTTAAACAGTTCTCCTCTTTTCAAAAAAAATTTCCGGAAGATCGCCTTAAAGAAGCAGTAAAATTTTATCCATGCCTCAATAAAAGCAGACTACGAATTGAATTAAGCGTTCTATTATATATTCTAGAGAAGAATTTAGGCAAAATATAGAAGTCGGCGCTGTAGGTCTGCTAGGTCTTCTGCTGGATGGATTAAGCGACACCTTTAATGAAGTTGTTACGCTTTTAAAAATTGTCATTACAATCCCAATGACAACGTTCGAAGCGGAACGCCAGTTTTCACGGCTGAAGAGAATAAAAACTTTCCTGAGAAATACAATGAAAGAAGAGAGATTAAATGCCCTTACTATGTTATCTTGTGAAAAAGAATGTATAAATGATTTCCCAAACTTTAATGAAAAAGTGATAGAACTGTTCTGCAAGTCAAAGACACGCAAAATGGACTTTGTTTATCGTCAGATGTAATTAAACTGTGTAGTGTAATATTTACTATTCCCTCAAAACAAACTCTACAATGAACAGTACCTGTCTGGAACAGTACGTCGGTGAAATTTATAAGGATTGGGTAAGCGTTTTTGTATTACACTTTTTAATTTTCAAATTATACACTCCCTATGTGAACCACCCTGAGCCGCCACTGGAATAAGTGTATTAGTGTTGAAGGGAGTTATGTAGAAAAATAAATTTTTTTTGTTCTCTTATGTGCTTTTTTTCATGGATAGGTAGATAACATAAAAATAAGCCCTCGTACTTTTTCAATTTAAATTTGGGATTAATCAAGTTCAAATTGAGAATAAACATTTTCAAAATAGGAACAAACAATTACAAATAAAAACTGCTTTTATTATATTGTAAAACGCAAAGTAACACAATTAATAAATGGATTTTGTAAATTACATGATTAGATCGTTTAAATTTAATGCGCCCGGCATAAATCGTTGAATATGCGCTACATATCTTGGATAGTTTGTCGGATTTATTGTGTGTATTATTTCCTATAATTGTTGTAGACGAAAATCCGTCTGGTTTAAATTTGCTCTGCCCTCACCAGCTAAAATACGTGGCAAACGCAGATTTAAATCCCTTTAACAGCGGCTTTTAAGCTGGAGCATGCCTTTTCAATTGGATTTAACGTTGGGTCGTAAGGACCAAGTCTTAGCAATTTATGGTTGCTGAATTCATTTTCAGTAAACACAGTTTCTATACCGGCACGGAACGGAGCATTGTCAATTACCGACACCAGATGAGTCTGAAAAATTTATCAATTCTCAATTTGAAGTTGATTATTCTCAATTTGAAGCTGGTTATTTTCAATTCGAAGTTGGTTATTCTCAATTTGAAGTTGTTTATTCTCAATTTGAAGTTGAGTGTTCTCAATTTGAAGTTGATTATTCTGAATTTGAAGTTGAAAAGGTATAGATTCACGAATCTTTGTTGCTATAGAAATCTGACGAGTGGACGAAGTTCGCGAGTGAAATTTCTTAATAGCAACAAAGATGAGTGCTAATCTTGTTAAAAAAAATATTTATTTTTTAAACTATGTTGTAAAATGTTAAGCAAATATATAAGTATCTTTATTTAGAGAAACAGGTAGTGTGGAGCGTAAACAATGAAGTTATCGACCAAAAGAACGTACACGAGAAGTAATTTATAACGTAAGAGAACTAATGGTTGAAACCCCAGGAACGTCAATTAGGGTACTGTCAAAACTAACCTTCCATTTGGCACTTGCCAGAAAATATTAAAGAAGGATCTACACTTATTATCGTCTCACTTGCTTTCAAGAAATCTATCCAGTTCACTATCCCCGAAGATTAGAAATTTTGTTAATGGCTTTTAAATAATTTCGACGATGGCTTTTTAGACAAAACTTTCTTTTCAGATGAAGCGTGGTTCAATCTTAATAGGTATGTTAATTCCCAGAATACGAGAATGTGAAGTGCTGTAAAACCCAAAAATTTTTTTAAACGTTTAAACTATTTTATTAAACGTTTATGATAAACGGTTTCTCATAAATATATATTTTAAATTTTAAGTTATAATTAGTTATAAAATCTTCTAAAATTTCATTCGGTAAAAAAATATTCGAAATATTTTTTTCTAGTTTGTATTAAATTATGATAATAAAACAAATAAATTGCGTAGGGACCCAGGGGTCCACCCAGCCCCACACTTGTGGGGGCCATGCTTAATGTCCTAAACTGTTCCTTAGAAGTTACTCAACAAAAACTACAGTCGTCACTGTTTATAGTGAAACTCTATATAGTGAAAAACTCTTTATAGTGAAATTTTTTCAAGCCCTAGAATATTTTAATGAAATTTCATGTAAAAAGCCCTGCATATAGTGTATCTGCAAAATAGTAACACTCTATATAATAAAATGTTTACCGGAATTTCATATATAAATTTTTATGCATTTATTGAGATTTTGGCCAATCCCGGGGAAAGCCTTTATATGTATGTAGTCGAGGCCTAGATTACATATGTAATTCGCAAACAGGTTTAGTTTGTTTTTGTTTAAGAATCAGTTAAGATGTCCAAGCGATTGTGTTTAAGTTTAGCTGAGAAAATTAAAGTTTTGGAGGAAGATGATAAAGGCTGCAAAAAATTGATGTTGCTGCAAAATTCGGTGTTTCTCCAAGTTGCGTCTCTCTGATAATAAAAAGTCGCGAAACTATCATCCAGAAAACGAATGTTCCAAGCAGTCGAAAACGAGTACGGGTGTGTTCTTACGAGAATGTAAATGAAGCAGTTTTACGATGGTATCAAGTGGCCTGTACGCATCAAAACGTACCAATATCGGGAAATTTAATAAAGCATAAGGCTCTACAATTTGCTAAAGAATTTAACTGGGTTAATTTTCAAGCTAGTGAAGGGTGGTTGAGTGCCTGAAAGACTCGCAATGCAATTGTTTTCAAGACGGTGTCCGGCAAGAGTGCAAGCGTTAGTCAGGAGGACTGTGACATTTGGACTGAAACTGTTTTAAAAAAGTATTGAAAAAGTACGAGCCAAAAACGCTTTGAATTGTGATGAAACCGGTTTGTTTTTTAAATGTTTGCCAAACAAAACTTTGGCTATTGTATAGCTTTTAAAAGTGATAAATGTTTTGGTGTTAAAACAAGTAAAGAAGGGGTGACACTGATGGTTGGAGCAAACATCGATGGCTCAGAAAAACTGAAATTACTGCTGATAGGTAAAAGCAAAAATCCGCGTTGTTTAAAAGGAGTTAAATCTCTGGAGTTAGATTACGCCAGTAATAACAAAGCATGGATGACTTCTGAGATTTTCGAAAGATGGATCAAAGAACTGGACACGAAAATGAAAAGCCAAAAGCGCGCCAAAAGATTGCGATGTTTATAGACAATAGTCCTGCACATCCAGTTACTGTTAAGTAAAAAATTAGCGAATATTGAACTGATCTTTTTTCCACCAAACACGACATCCAAATTGTACACCTACAACCTATGGACCAGGTATTATAAAAAACATAAAACATCATTACCGAAACAGAATTATCCACAAAATTGTTAACGCGATTGATAACAACCTTCTAGTCTAAAAATTGATTACCCTGAAAGAGTGTATAACGGAAGCCGCTAAAGTATGGAGTGAAAATGTTTCTCAGAAAACAATCAAAAACTGTTTTTCTAAAGCAGGTTTTACTGAAAGAAATTACGAATGGGAAGAAGAAGACGAAATGGATCTCGCTACCTTAAGAAAACACTGGGGTATTCTACAAAAAACTTGAAGATTTCTTAGAAATCGACAATGATGTTGGCACGACAGATCTCCCAACTGACCAAGACATAATTGACGATATAAAAACTTCGTTAAATTAAGGCTTGAGAGATTGCAATTTTTCATAGGTTGACCGTTACTAGATTTAAATATTGGTATAATTCTGTTTCTTTAATAATAAAGTTTTATATAGATTAGTAGTAGCACTTTATAGCAGGTGCCTATTAATTAACTCTATCGTCAGATTAATCGATTTCAATTTATTTAATTTCAGCTTATACAGTAACGGCATAAATGCACAAGGTACGTATAATTAGCAAAATATTGTTTTTTCGATAGAATACAATCCTTTGAAACAGTGCGGCATCAATAAAATCAATTATAAACGATTTTTTATCGAATTTTATTGTCAATAAAACACTTTGTATATCAATAAATTTTATTATTTTATGGCGAATGGCGAATAGAAAGATAATTTTATTGGTGCTTGTATAAATCCCGAAATGAATAAGTTATAATATAAGTTATTTGTGGTAATAATAACAATAATGTTTTTCTAAAACAATCATGTTACTATAAGACCAAGTTTTAAATATACTATTGAACATAATAATCTAGGTTGTTTTGTCTAGACTTAAAAAAATCAGATAAATTGTTATTTAAAAATATTAAAAGATACTTCAATATTTTATCATTATCACATCTGCATTGTACAAGTGAGGAGGGTTCATGCAAAAGCAGACATGTCCATTTTACCCCTAAATTAACTTTTTGTCAGTTTTGTAATACTTGAAATGGTTTCTATGACTTGCATTTTTCAGAATCTCTCAAAACCATACAGATCTCACAGTATTTTGCATCTAAAAATATCGAGTTCAGACAAAAGCAGACATATCCCAAGTAAAACTAAAATTGGACAAAACGAGACAAATCCCACTAAAAATAGTAATTTCTTTCATGATTTCATTCAAAAATAAGACATATCCAAATACCATTTTTGCTTCTTTACGCTTCCTGTTTTACCGACGTCTCTTCTACTACTTGTTGGACATTGCACTTGAGTAAGACTTGAGTGTTATTCGTGCTGTTATTGTAGAAGGTGTTGTTGAAGATAAACAGTAATAAATAAATACGCAATGAATACTACAGTTGCTGCAATCAATGTGGGCAGCAGAAAGAAGACGCCGAAAATGCTGAAACGCGAGAAAGAAAAACATCAAAGGTAAAAATTAGTGTTGAGGTTATATCTCTCTGTATCATTATTTACAATTTTAGATATTCTAATGCCGATCCAAATTTAAGGCACTATGTGCGGCCTTGTAATCACAATAGTAAGGCGTATAAGTGCAGTTTGGTGAAAGTAAACGATATTAAAAAGGCTAGAGACAAGTTTTACGAAAATCCTTCTAAAATTGTTCAAGATCAGAAGTTGTGCCATCTGGTATCTGTCTGTGAACCGGAAAGACGTCGACCTAAGGATGGGATGTCTCCCGAAAAAAGGAAATCAAAGTCTGTACATACTGTTTACTTTTTCCGTACATACAGGAGTAATAACAAAACAGAAAGTTTGACGGTCCGCAGAAACTTTTTTTTGTCTGTATTCGATATTACAAAAAATCGGTTGTGTACTATTCAGAAAATTATACAAAGAGGCAATGTACCAAAAGAAAACCGAGGAGGTGATCGTTACGGTAATAAAAACATTGAAAAAAAGCAAAACATTCGGGAATTTCTACAGAACCTTCCAGCATCTGAGAGTCATTACAACAGAAGCAAATCCAGCCGTGTTTATGTGTCATGTGAACTGAATATTAAAAAATTGAGCGAGATGTATAATGTGAAAAACCCTGATTTTACCACATCACAATCAATGTTTAAACGAATTCTTTACGGAGAGTTTAACATTGGATTCGCTTCTCCAGCTTCAGATGTTTGCGGGACGTGTATCAATTTGAAAAATGCAATAAAACAAAAAGGACCGAATAAAGCACAACTAATTACAGAATTAAGAATTCATAAACTTAGAGCAAACAGTTTCTACACTCTGCTAAATGAAACGCCTGAAAAAAGTGTTACATTTTGTTTTGACCTCCAGCAAATACATCCACTACCAAAAACACCTATTCAGGATGCATTTTATTTAAGGCAAATTAGCTTTTACAGTTTTTGTTGTGTTGACGTACAATCAAAAAATCCTGTTTTCTATACCTGGTCTGAAAACCAGGCGAGCCGTGACTCAACAGAAATAGGATCCGCATTACTAGCCCATCTTAGATCTCTGGACCTAACTGATTTGGAACTAATAAGACTGTTTTATTATGGCTGTGGTGGCCAAAATAAAAACTCCCACATTATCCATATGTTGGCCTTTTGGCTGAGACATGAAGCCCCAGAAAATGTTAAGGAAGTTATAATTCATTTTCCACTAAGAGGACACTCATACCTGCCGGCCGATCGTGTTTTTGAGCGTGTCGAAAAAATTTTGAAAAAGTACAGTGTAATTCTCAATCCTGAAAAATATAATGGTTTTTATAGTCAAGTTGGAAGAGTTCGAGAATTAGGCAAAGATTGGAACCTGTATAATATCAAAAAACTTTCAGAAACCTCCAACAAACTGAGCAGTATCAAAGATTTAAAGAAAATTTATATAAAAAAAAAATATCGAGGAACACCACTACAGTCCGATACAAGGGATGTCAATTTTTTCGTTTTGAAAATGACGGCGAAAAATATGGCTCCCTGATAAAAAGAGGACGTAGCGAAAATAACTGCATATTAGAAGACCTGCCATTGGGAAACACACTTTCTACGGACAAAAAGAAAAATGTTGTAACCCTATTGGAAAAGCAATTTAATAAAGATGATGTTCAATGGCAGAACCTTCCTGAATTGAAGTTTTTTAAAAATATTTTGGAAGAAAACGTCATGCAGTTGGATGAACCAGAAGAAGAAGAAGAAGGAGCTGAAATATGTGATTGTATTGAAGAAGACAAAGAAATGCACATTTAACATTATTTTCTATTTTGTTTAGAGTTTTTAATAAAGGAGTAATATTTTTATTTTATGCAACCGAATTTTAACAAACCCAGAAATATCCCATATGAGTTCAAACAATTAACCAGACTTATCTGTGGGGATCATGCAAAAGCAGACAAATCCATTTTTGTTTGTTAAAAATATCTGAGGAAAATATAAATTGGTTTTGTTTTTATTGAAAAATGAGTTAAGAGATCACTTTCAGATCGATGTGTTCAAAAAAATTTTTGTTAAATAAAACGTCCTTTGATGTAAAAGTTTTTGCTGTTTTTCTCGAAACTTGTTCATATGGACATGTCTGCTTTTGCATGAACCCTCCTCAAGTAACCGGTTTAACCATAATAAATGACAATAATGTTGTATTGTTTATTACACCCCAAAAGCTGTCATTATAATAATTTTCGTTTGTAGTAGGTATCGTATATTGTAATTGTAATAATCAGAGAGCGGACTGATTGATTGACCAATTGCCACAATAAAAAGTTGTATAATATACATCTTATAACAGCCCCACTATTTGCTTGCTCGATTGCATTCGTCGAGCACATGTTGTTATTTCCGTCGTTATTGTGTCTATTCATTCATAAAATTCTTTTTACAGCGGCGTGTTTCTGGTTTCGTTTCTTTCAGTGTTATTTATTTACAACTTTTAGTATTTTAAAAAATCCGTTTTATATTGTTATATTGTATATTTATCCTATAATTTTTTATAAATATTAAGTTTAATTTATTACCTTATCTTTGGAGTAGTTTTCGTTTCTTCTTTTTAGTCCATTTCTTTCTGTTCTTAGCATTTCTCTTTATTTTCGTTAACTATGGAGACTCCTCGTAGGGTAACCATGGTAGGATGAATTCGAAGCCATACAGATTGGTTGCATATTCGTAATGATACCGAGATATATTACAGTGCTCGTTGATTAAGTTTAAGGTGTCCACAAAAGTGTAATGTGCAGAGCCATGTTACTTCGTAAACTCATTAAGATAACATATGACCATCTGCACCTGACACTTTTAACGAAGAACTGCGTAAAGCTTTCACGGCGGCCAATATCCCATTCAAAAAGCTTAACAATACAATCCTTAAGAGGTTTCTTACCAAATATACTGATCGTCATATACCAGATGATTCTAATTTACGTAAATACCACTTACCAAAATGTTATTGGAGAACCATTGAAAAAATACGAACCAACCCCTCCGGTCATAATCTTTGGGTAAGTGCAGACAAAACAACGGATTTAATAGGACGATATGTGTTAAATGTAGTTGTTGGCATTCTTCATCCGACAACTTCATACCAACCATACTTAATTGCAACTAAAATATTTCCAGTCGTAAATGGTGAAACGGTTGCAGAAGTAATTGACCAATTTATTCATAATATTCTGTCATCGGATAACAACTATAAAGACAAGATGGTATTATTGTTGATTGATGCGGCAGCTTATATGTTAAAAACAGGGAAGTTATTAAAGCAATCTTATCCCAATATGCTACACGTTACCTGTGCAGCATATGCACTACACAGAGTTTGTGAATACATCAGGAGTCACTTTCCAAATGTTGATAAGTTAATTTCATCATTTAAACAGATATTTCTCAAAGCACCTTCACGAGTGGCATTATATAGAGAAATACTTCCAAATTTGCCTTTAACCCCAGTTCCTGTATTAACTAGGCGGGGAACATGGCTAGAAGCAGAATTTTTCTGTTCACAACATTTGGATGAATTAAGAAACTTTGTTTTTTATCTTCAAGATGATGATACGCAAAGCATTTCTAATTGTAAACACCTGATACAAATTGAAAATTTACAAAACCAGCTAAACTTTATTAAACCTAATTTCCAGTGTCGCACAGATACGATTACTTACATGCAAAATCAAGATATTAACCTAAAAGAGGCGATAATTAACTTAGCAACCGTTATCGATCGAATGAAAAGTATGCCTTCTGAATTTTGAAACAAGCTGAGACAAAAAGTTGGTGCCATATTTAGCAGAAATCTAGATTTGAATATAACGGGTGTTCAGAAACATTCGAAGTCAAAGTAGTCCTTGAAAATATGAAGTCATGTCTGATATAGTTTGATACATTTACTTAATACAATTTTATAGGTTATCATACACGCAAATGTCAGTTTATGTCGAAATATATTACTTTAATATGCCATATTAATTAATATAAACTAGTCAAGTAATGATTTTAGAAGGTAACAGTAATTAATTTGCAAATTTCAAATTAACTATTTTGATATTTTAGAGAATTCTTGCTGAACAATAGCACCTCTTCATGCGATAACTGGAAAAAATTACATAATTCAATTAATATACTGTTCATTCTTGTGTAATAAAGCTCATCTAATTTGTAGTAACATGTAAAAAGACAATGCAGAATTAAGAGGAAATAACTTTACAAGTAAAGGTTTTATTCATCTTATAGTGACAATAGTATCTAGTTATCGTACTAGTTTAATATATTAACATTCAACAAATTATTGCATGAAATGGCTTAAAATAAATTTGAAACAAATAAATTGTTTGTAAAGTCCTTAGAATTACAACCTTATAATAAATATCATAAATTGTAGTTGTATAAATTACTAACAATAATGACCATAATTATAAAAGATGTTGAAAATGTCCACCACCTTCTTCCAAGAATTTTACGCACTTCCTCCGAATGCTACTAAATACATTTTGCAGTATGGGACTATTTCTAATTTCACTAATTTTATTTATAATTATGTCTTGGAGATCTATATAATCTTGCACTGGTACTTGATAAATTGAATTTTTCAAAAAATGCCATAAATAGTAATCACACGGTGTGTGATCACAAAATCTTGGAGGAAATTGTGTTCAAACTAATTAAACGATTTCCAAACACTTCTTGTAACATATTCATTGTTTTCCCCGCTGTGTGAGCACTAGCACCATCTTGTTGAAAGTATCCCAAAGCTAGTTCATCATCGCGAAGTTGATTAAAGAAAGGCAATAGTATTTCCTGTCGATATCTTTCTGCAGTCAAGGTACCATTAAAAAAAATTGGTCCAATAATTCTTCTTCTACTTATAGCGCACCAAACACCAACTTTTTGAGGATATAAAGGAGCTTCAACATAAAAATTATTGGGCTTTGTATCACTCCACATTCTCATGTTTTGCGAGTTAACATATCCACTAACATGAAACCATGCTTCGTCTGAAAAGAAAGTTTTGTCTAGGACATCATTATTAAAATTATTTGTAAACCATTCTCAAAATACTACTCGTCGCGGATAATCAATATCGAGGATTTCTTGCAAACAAGTTATACAATATGGGAATAACTGTAAATCTTCTTTTAAAACTTTATGGCAAGAACCAACTGACAACCCGTTTTGTTGAGCAAGAGTTCTTTCTGAAGTTTTAGGGGCATCAGTCATTATTTCTCTAACATTCCCAATCACTACTTCTGTCCGGACTTTTGGTCGCCCACCAACCTCTTGGGGTCCCACACTACCAGTTTGTCGAAAAACTGGAACAACTCTGATTAGTGTACACTGAAAAAGCAAAAGCAAGGTTGGGAAATTCATCTCGAAATTCTTCCAAACAAGCTTGAATTGAATACTTCCACTGGCAATCGATCTTTTGACCATTTCGAAAATATGCTTCAACCATGAATGCTTTGTGTACGTTAGTAAATACCATTTTCAAAATTAAAAAATATAAATTAGTATCTTCGATATTAGATTCTGACAATTTTTGAGAGACAACAGTTGACATTTAATAATTATTACAAATCAGATACTTAAGTAAAGATATACGATTTTTTGTTCAGAGCCCACTTGACTTCGAATGTTTCTGAACACCCGTTATTATATCAATTCTGCACAGAGCCGATTGAAAAATCTATACATTCGAAGTATGGTGCACTTTTGCAACATTTTAATCACGCACCCATCAACAGTTGTGATGTGGAACGGACATTTTCTATTTTTAAAGACGTTTTAACATCTAAAAGAACTAATTTAATACAGGAACGCCTTGAACAAATTTGAATTGTTTATAGTAATGTTTTACACTTTCAATGTTTCACAGAAAATACATAGTTTTGAGTTTTCTTCTTTGTAAATTATTTTTATTCAAAATTCGATACGCAATTCGCTTGTCAGCATTACTTTTGTTTCAGCAGTAGTTACTGCCGGTTACCAAACCGTTTATTACATTCGCTATGTTGTGCATTGACAGATACATATTAACTGCATATGTAGGTATGTGCCACTTATGCAACTTGCCACACATATCAAATTGTTCGAAACTCACAAACCTATTGCAAATACAAGGCAGACCCCTATAGGCTATGATTCATCAATCACTCGAGTCCGCTCTCTTGTAATATAAATAATTAATTATATAATTATATAATTAATTAAATTTAAGCGTTTGAGTAAAATTATACGGTGAGTAAAATCAAGGATTTTTGTTTATGCATAATTACAAGGCTAGTTTATGATTAGGATAGCTCTCAGTTTAGCTTATGGTTAAACGCTTTTAAAAGAATTGGTAATAAGCTGAATTTTACTATTAAGACGTTTTTATTAAGTAAGCTAGAAATGTGGACAATTAAAATAAGAAAATGGCAGGGAATTCTCCAGATATTACATTCATCGACAAAATATATACATTTTCAGATCTCGTTTAAATAGGAATTCCCAGTGATCATAACGTGAAAACAAAATATCCGGATAAAATTAATAAATATTTACCATTAGTTCTAGAAGTTTTTCCGTCAGGATAAAGCATCTGCTATGGCAACCGCTAAATTTGTCAAATTCGGAGACAAATTTCTGTCTCATCCATCATATTCACCATATCTGGCTCTGAGAATTTCTTCTTGTTTCCAAATTTAAACAATGGGCTTGGTGCAAGGAGATTCTAATTAAAAGGTGATAGTAACGGCGAATTTCAAGGTACCTCGTTTCCTTACTGTTGAGCAAATACAAATTCGTGTCATAATTTCAAATGAACAGTCATTTTAAATTATTACAGGAGTTTGCATGGCTAAGTTCAAACAAAATCCAAAAGAATATTTTTGTAGAGTAGAAAAACACAGTCAAAAGAATGATAAACGTGCTCCAAAGAAAGCAATAACCTTTGTTGTCCAATAAAATGATGGCCACGATTTTTTCGTATTTGAAAGGTGTAATCGTTCGAGATACTCCCCGAAAAATTCATCGAAAATTAACTCGATCGAATCAACTACTGCAGAATGTCCAGAGGTAGGTATTTGTCTGATATAATTTTCGATAATTACTGAAAATACCAAATATTCGATTAATAAAAAACAATAAGATAATGTTACATTTTGTAAGATTTATCTTAAACAAAAATTAGTTGAGCCATGTTTGATTTGTACGTCTAGAAATGTAATATAAATAATTATAGATCTTTAGTATAAAAACTAACTGTGTATAGAAACGAATAAATAAAAATTTCACGAATTACATTTGTTTTTATTAAGATATATTATTTAAATTGCGCATAATTTCATTAATTACAATCTTCAGAGATGATTCAAACAAAAAATATTTAAAATCTTCCGACATTTTAAATTTTCTTTTACGAGAACCTTCGGAAATTGTGCCCCTAATAAAAATTTTCTGATTATTTACTTTATTTTATCTCGACAATAACCATTGATTACGTGAGGGTACGGACGGACTTGGCTTCTATTGAAAAAAAGGACAGGTTCCAGTGGAACAACGGATGGTGTAAGATCGTGCCGAAAACGTGAGGCATTACATTCTAAGCATTATTTTATTGGAGGAGACCGCTCTGCTAAGAAAGATGTATAGGGATGCCGTAAAAACCAGCCATCCCCTACCGAGAAATCTGTCCTCACCTGAACCGCTAAACTAACCCAAATAAATATAGTGTAGAAACATGTTTTGTAAGCAAGTGTATTAGAATTGAGGTATGTCGTGTTTACGTCAAGAAATTAGATGAAGTAGAAATGCTTATTATAACAAAATTCATTAATATTATGCATATTTTAAGTTTAATTTTTAAAAGGAGAATTAGTGTTTACGTCTTAAGATTTACACAATGCTTCTAAGATGAGGTGTACATAGAATACATAACAAATAATTTAGCAGTATTGGAACTTAGTAAATTAAATTAACTTAAATTAAATAGCATATGCATATAAGAAAAAAACATGTTTTAAATAATTAAGACAATTATTAATCAATCAACGTATTTACTAGGACATTCTGCACATTTGAAATATGAATAAATAATATTGAACTATCTCCAAGGTTTTGGTATTAAATATTTTTTCTATTATCTTTTATCATTCTAATTTTCAGTTTCTTTGGCCGTTTCAGTTTGATAATTGTTTTCATAATAATAATCACTAATTGTGCGACACTGTGGTATTGGATGACACTTTGAAGAGCAGTAAACTCTGCTCTTGAGAAAGTGTTGTGGTCTTAGTGAGAGAATAGAGTTTTGAGGCTGTCTGTCAAAGTGACATTTATAAATAATACTAGCGGATACCCGGCATGTGCTACAACGCTAAAAAAAATGAAATACGTGTGTTTGAAAAAAAGAAATTTTTCTACAAACCGTTAAAAGTTGACATTTTGACACGGCTAACTTTACTTAAAAATGCGATTTTATAGCGTAGCGGGTTAAAAGTATTACTTTTAACACTAGTGTTAAAAGTAAATTGACATGACAGTTTGTCAAAAATGACAACATATATTAAAATGATTGAAAATTACATATTTCTTGGATAATTAATATTAAATGTACAGTTTGTGTAATTCGAGATATTTATTTCCTGTGTTGCAGTACTTTCAGAATTATTATTCTCGCTATTACTTCATTTTCTTGATTAAAATACGAACTCATCTTTTGTATGAATTGTGACTTAATTTGACGCAATTTAACAGTTGCGTCCAGTTGTGTCAAAACGTATTTATGAGCTGTCAAATTTGGTCAGTGGATTTTCATTATATTTTATAATAAAAATTGTGCTTGTAGAAAAAATATTGTACGATACACATGTTAAAAATGCTATTTTATTTCAGTCGTAAATTGCGACACTCGCTAACGCTCGTGTCGCAAACTTTTACTCGTGAAATATAATCGCACTTTTAACACTTGTTTCGCAAATAACTATTTTTCGGTAGGTATGTAAACATAAAGATTTTTTGTGGGCGTGGCCCACTTGAAATATCAAAAAGATATATAGACGTAAACCTAATCTGGACTATAAAATAATCTTCTAACTTTCGTTTAGCTGGCGGTGGTGCTGTGTTCAGATTTTCGGAATCTTGACTTGTTGAAGCTGTTAAACGATTAACGTCAGCTAAAATCTTATGTTATGTTTTGATGACAAATGTGTATGTAATCCCTTAGTCGATCCACCCAAAGTCTTGAGAATGGCAAGGCATCGCTTGCATTTAGCACTATTCCCGTCTTTCGCAACTAAAAAATAACTCCACGCTGACGACGTATCACTGTTTTTTTTATGTTGAACAAAGTCTTTTTAAAATAACTTTTGAATCGATTCTGCCTTTACTTGATGTAAATCCATATCAAATGATAAAAACACACAATGTTGTATTATATTTACACTTTATTTAATAATAATAATGACTATATAACAGCTGTTTCACCGTACAACGGTTTCTTCGGATATAACTATATATATATAACAAATAACTTTTTCAATATAACAAATAACTTTTTCAGATAATTGGTTTTTAAGTTTAAATGACGTAACCTGCGTAACCTTGACGCTGGTAGAATAATAAATGAAAAAAGTAAATCCTAATAAGCGTATTTATACTTTCGTACAGGGATTCCTCGGCAGGGAATCCTTCGCAACAATATTATGATATATCATATGAGGTGATCGGGATAAGTTACATATTATTTACATATTATTTAGGCTCTACCTGTCTAGTTCTTTTATCGTACGGCGTACCTAAGATTTATTTTTTGTCTTTACGTAATAAGTGCCCTTAATATAATCTAGGTAAGGTCATTGTCAAAGCGCAACGGATTACGGAATGCAAACTGACAATCCCGAAAATACCGAAAATAACTACTGTTTCCACATCAACTGTATTTATAACTTTTGTTGCTATTACATATGCGCTATATAGAATAGTTGGATGTAGTATACAAGCTACAACATTTACCACACAGCGTCCTAATACGAGGTGCATTCAAGTTCTAAGGCCTCCGATTTTTTTTCTAACTAACTACTCACCCGAAAACTATGAAACTGGTGTTACTCTCGACGTAATCTCCCTGCAGACGTACATATTTTTCACAACGTCGACGCCATGATTCCATGGCCGCGGCGAAGGCTTCTTTAGGAGTCTGTTTCGATCACTGGAAAATCGCTGAAGCAATGGCAGCACGGCTAGTGAATGTGCGGCCACGGACAGTGTCTTTCATTGTTGGAAACAGCCAAAAGTCACTAGGAGCCAGGTCAGGTGAGTAGGGAGCATGAGAAATCACTTAAAGTTGTTTTCACGAAGAAACTGTTGCGTAACGTTAGCCCGATGTGCGGGTGCGTTGTCTTGGTGAAACAGCACATGCGCAGCCTTTCCCGGACGTTTTTGTTGCAGTGCAGGAAGGAACTTGTTCTTCAAAACATTTTCGTAGGATACACCTGTCACCGTAGTGCCCTTTGGAACACAATGGGTAAGGATTACGCCCTCACTGTCCCAGAACATGGAACACCATCATTTTTTCAGCACTGGCGGTTACCCGAAATTTTTTTGGTGTGCTTCCATTGAGCTGACTGGCGCTTTGTTTCTGGATTGAAAAATGGCATCCACGTCTCATCCATTGTCACAATCGACGAAAAGGAAGTCCCAATCATGCCTTGGTTGCGCGTCAACATTGCTTGGCAACATGCCACACTAGCAGTCTTGTGGTCGTCCGTCAGCATTCGTGGCACCCACCTGGAGGACACTTCTCGCATTTTCAGGTCGTCATGCAGGATTGTGTGCACAGAACCCACGGACATGCTAACACTGGAGGCGATCTGTTCAACTGTCATTCGGCGATACCCCAAAACAAGTCTCTCCACTTTCTCGATCATGTCGTCAGACCGGCTGGTGCGAGCCCGAGGTTGTTTCGGTTTGTTGTCACACGATGTTTGCCTTCATTAAACTGTCGCACCCACGAACGCACTTTCGACACATCCATAACTCCATCACCACATGTCTCCTTTAACTGTCGATGAATTTCAATTGGTGTCACACCACGCAAATTCAGAAAACGAATGATTGCACGCTGTTCAAGTAAGGAAACCGTAACCATTTTAAGTATCTAAAACAGTTCTCATTCTCGACGCTGCCGCTACAATTCCATCTGCCGTACAGTGCTGCCATCTCTGTGACGTATTGACAACGAACGCACTCTCATTTTAAAACAATGCACATGCTTCTATCTCTTTCCAGCCAGGAGAAAAAAAATCGGAGGCCTTAGAACTTGAATGCACCTCGTATATCGACAGTTTCGTCGACACTTATCCATAGGTACTGATTTGAAAGATGGCTTCTAATGCGTTCTACTGCTTTCGTGTAGCACTTAGAAACATAATATTTGCGCAAGGTGGATTCATCAGGAACATTTGGACCAGTATATTTTTGGAGATATGTTTTGAAGGTGGCATTGTTAAGTTTATTTAATGGAATATTTGCCGCCATTAAAGTTTCACAGAGTTTCTCGTTAAAATTGTCATATTCCAACGGGTCTAATTTCTGTGTATGTGTTTGTGCTGCTAAGTGACGTTTTACGCGCGATTGGAATTTTTTAACGATATTTTTCAGACCTTGCAATAAATTTCGGAATCACTGGCAATTGACATACAATTAGTTTGACCCTTAATCCAACTCGCAATTGTTTCACGATGCCATTCTCGCCATTCCATATCATATCTGAAAAAGTAACTTAAACAATGTTTTAGATCTAAATTTAAAAAAATTAAAAATGTATGCGTAAGTTGTTGAAACTTAACGAAATTCACTGGACACTTACGTCAAAATAATTGGGAGAAGTAGATTCGATGAAGCGATATTAAACAGGATCTATTACAAAAATTACGAAGTATGTAATTGACAGTTAAAACAATGAAAAAAAATATAAACTAATAAATAAAATAAATTATAAAAACTCCTGCCGCTTCTATCTACGCTCACGAAGAATGGAATTTAAGTGTAATATCGAAGAAATTACGTCACAATTCAACGACAAAGAACAAATATGCGTTAACCGAATGAATAGTGCTATTCACTATTAGCGATGTTATAGACTATTTATATGGTCAATTTCGGCCTCTCGTGTCCGGTCCCTAATTATAACTATTTAATTGCGCCACAAATTGGGAGTCCATTCATTTTAATTTTCTAATTAGACACTTTATCGACATTAGTATAACACACATCAATTATCATGAATTTAACCAAATTTCGCCTTTTCCCATAAAAAAAATATTGCAGAATCAGAATATAATCCTGAGTTTTTCCGAAAGATGGAGCTAACAGTCGTGTTTCTTTTTCCGCCAAATTATCTATCACTGCAATCAATACAATTTATTAACCCTTAATAAAGTTGTAAAATCATCTAAAACTATCTTTGTTAGCTTCATCTAACTAATAGATTTTATGTAAAAATTAATAACTAACAAAATATTAAAATAATATTGTTAACTAAACTTTATGACTAGCATTCTATTTATATTTGTAAAATCTAAATAAAATAATTTTAATTGAACATTACTTATATATAAATACAATATTAACTGAAAATTACTTTCATCAATTCATTAATTCATCAAAATAAAATGATTCAACGATATTATACAAACATAATAAAATCAATGCTTGTTGCAATATAAATATAAAACACTAAATTCATAAATAATGATTTACGATTTCACAGATTTATTCGTTTACAATTGGAGTGAACGGCACCTATCTATTTGTTTATAGAACTAACAATAAATTATATTAGTTGCAATTAACACGTTCTTGCATTGCCATCCCGCTGTTAGAACTAATCTTTGAAATATGAAACAGTATACGGTAGCTGACGGGTGGTGTGTTTGTATCATCAAACATTTACAACACAATATTTCCTAATGAACTGTGAAAACTTTTAGTTCATATAACAATAAACTTTTATTTGTGTATGCAAGATAAATATGAACACACGTTGAAGGAGTATTACGACGACCACGAAGGACGAAATAGTGGCTGTTAAGGGGCAAGTTTTCCGTTCTTTTTTAAACGAGAAAACGAATCCAATTTCTCTTGATTTTGAAGCATGTATATTGGCGAAAGAAGAAAATGTCTTTGAAGAACTGAACTAAATAAATAAATTCGTTTGCGTTCTAATAATGTAATAATTAGATACCGGACACGAGATTTTGATGACTCTCGCCCACAAGCGTACTATTGAACATTTGTATTTTTAAAGTTTTTAATTATTTTATTTATACAGGTGAGTTTTTTTGAATGTTTAGCATTGGGATCTCAGAAACTACTGGAGATAGAAAAACGCTTAAATGGGGAAAGATGCGCAGTTTTACGAGTTTGATTTAAAACTGCTTTTGTTTCTCCGATAACTTTCATGGCTTATTAGATATTCAAAGAAAATAAAATTTTACGATTTTCTTTAAACATGCTTAGCATCGTTAATAGTAATTTTAGAGAAAAAGTGTTCAGACAAAAGTTTTAGATAATTTTACGCCAAATGAAACTATGTAGCTAATATTTTTTTTTCGTTCACCATTATCGAGTTATGACACAAAGTGTTTTTTTAAATAGAAACCATAGTTGGTTTTGACATCATTGAAAAGATTATTTCTTGCTGATTACAATGATATAAGGTTAGATATGGTTATTTTAAAAAATAAAGAGGATACAGACATTTCTATGATTGTTCACTTTATAAGATAAAAACTTAAAAAAAAAATGTTTGGTGTTTTGTAATTCAAAAAACGAAAAATCTGAGTTACAATAGTGTTCGTTGGAGCAGTCGAGATAAATATACTAACATTGCTTTCACGTTGAGTCACAGAAGTGAGGGGCTGTTAATTTTTACTTTTAAGTCAAGTTAATTGTCAAACATTGACAATTAACTATTAATTAATTTAATTGTAACTTAACTATAAGCGGTGCAAACGGCCGTTACTCATAAGTTTGCATTGGCTATGGAATTTTCTAACGTAGAAAAGCGTGATATGGTTGAATGTTACATTCAGTGCCAGAAAAATTCTACTAGAGCTGCTGAAGTTTATTTTGAAAATTATTTTGATCGACGTCAGCCGTCGCTACCTACTTTTAAGAGATTATGGGATAATTTAGCAGATTATGGTTCGTTCGTTAAACCAAAATCAAAAAAAGGGATGGATGAAGATAGAGAAATAAACATATTAGCAAGTGTCGCTCAGAATCCATCTACATCGACCCGACAAATTTCAACAGAAATGGCCCCCTCTCAACGCACTATTGTCAGAGTGTTGAAGAAGCATAAATTTCGTCCCTACAAATTATCAGTATCACAAACTTTACAGGAAGGTGATAACATCGGACGAATAGCTTTCTGTAGATGGTTTAAAGATCAGTGTCAAAACGATTCACACTTTTCAATGAAAATATTATGGACTGATGAATCTCGTTTCACAAATTGTGGAATGTTTAATAGGCACAATGAGCACATATGGTCTCAAACAAATCCACTTCACGTTGAACATAGGAGACCACAAATTAAATTTGGGTTTAATGTTTGGTGTGGTGTTATAGGATCAACTGTTCTTCCTCCTTTTATTTTTGATGGATCACTAACTGGCAATCGTTATCTTAATTTTTTACAACAAGATTTCGAGGAAATGTTAGATAATTTAAATTTAAGAACCCGAGCAATGCTGCAATGGTTTCAACATGACGGAGCGCCTCCGCACAATCAACTGAATGTTAGAAATTATTTAAATTTGAACTTCCCTAATCAATGGATAGGACGAAATGCATCCATTGAATGGCCGGCTAGATCCCCTGATTTATCAGTTTTGGATTTTTTCTTGTGGGGTGTACTAAAGGACACAGTATACAAAAGAACATATGAAACAATCGACGATTTAAGAGAAGCTGTCTTAGTTGCTTTTAATAACATCGATAGGCGTAAAGTCCGCAATGCTACAAATTCTGTTGTGAAGAGATGCAATTTGTGTATTAATAATAATGGAGGTATCTTTGAACATTAATAATGTTGTGTGCCCTTAATAAAAGTTCTTATAGTTTTCATTTTATTACTACATAAGATTTCAAAATAAGTTTTCGTTTGGTTTATATTTTATCAGTTCGAAATTCAATTGTTTTCCATAAAAACCATAAAAATGTCTATATCCTCTTTATTTTTTAAAATAACCACATAAAACCTTACATCATTGTAATCAGCAAAAAATAATCTTTTAAATGATGTCAAAACCAGCTATGGTTTCCATTAAAAAAAACACAATTTTGTGTCATAACTCGATAATGGCGAACGCAAAAAAAAGCTACATATTTTTATTTGGCGTAAAATTATCTAAAACTTTTGCTTGAACACTTTTTCTCTAAAATTACTATTAACGATGCTAAGCATGTTTAAAGAAAATCGTAAAATTTAGTTTTCTTTGTATATCTAATAAGCCATGAAAGTTATCGGAGAAACAAAAGCAGTTTTAAATCAAACTCGTAAAACTGCGCATTTTTCCCCATTTAAGCGGTTTTCTATCTCCAGTAGTTTCTGAGATCCCAATGCTAAACATTCAAAAAAACTCATCCTGTATAATTACACTTATAATAATAAAACAGGGTATATATAGGACTACAAAATACGAAATACATTTTTATTTGTTCATTTTGTAGTTCAAGTTGAGTAAAGGAGTATTAATATTTACTAGCAATACTTTCTCAAGGTTCTCTTCTGCAAAATTTGTTCTGTTTGAATGAAATACATCCTTATAAATAGAAAACGTCCTTTCTACATTGCAACTGGTTATAGGTGCATACTGGAAATATTCTTTTATTTCCGGGTATTTTGCAGTTAGATGTTGTGGCATTGTCACTTTATTTATCTTACGAAATATAATCTAAATAGACTAAATTATTAAAACTCCACGCGCTTCTATCTACACCCATGAAAACAGAAATTTAACTGTAAATATCCAACAAAAAATGTCGCAATTCTCGATGAAAACGGATGTGCGTGCTAGCCAGAGCAATAGTGCATTCAATAACTGCATGATGTACTTACAGATGTTGTAGACTATTTATATCGTCCGTCGTAATGACGTCATTTTAACCCGATGTGTCCGGTCTCTGGTAATAATAATAAATATGTAGTAGTAGTAGTAGTAGTAGTAATTCTTTATTTTAAAGTTCTAGAAAAAGAAATAAAATAAACATGTACAGCTTCCTAATCTACGAGGTGTGACTGTAAAATAACGAGACTGTGCCGTGAAACATTTTATTTTAAATATATATATTAATAATAAAGCACACTATATTAATAACAAAACATACCAAATAACAATTTAAAACTATTATTAGCAATAAGAATATTTATTTCGCAATAAGTATTTATTTACATTTATATAATATCACACGACGGGAATTACTCGTTGAATGACGTCTCTCTCCATTCAAAGTTCTTATATAGGACTATACACCTTCGAGGATTATTCCGGAGTTTCTAGACTTTTCCGACGACAACTGATATGTTCAGCGTCATGTGTTGTCATCGCAAGACCGTCGCTTGACGTATTGCGGATGACTCGCATCACATTACCACCCTTTTAAAGAAAAAGTTTCGTCCCGAAACATGTCATGCTTTGTTTCCCTTAGGCGATGGCGAAATTACATTGCGACGCCATATCGAAGTAACTGTCCACGGTCTTATCTTGCCTGGGTACAAGAGTACAAATTTCTCACTCAATGATGTCGGTTTGATTACATTAAGAATTTCCTGAACTTCTTTTACTGAATATGGTAATTTTGGAACTTGTAGTTTCGTATAAGATATATTGTTGGCGATACTTTACATCTTTTGATGTTAACTTCGCAATAATATCCTCGTTCCGAAAGTTCCTTATATTAATTTCCTTGGTCTGGTAGAGATATCTTCAACTGCCTTTATCTTAACATTATTGCTAAGCTTCTGACTGTTTAAAACACGCTCATAATTTTCATGGTTGTGGTTGCCTTAAGATTTTGAAAAAACTTTGTTGAAAAGAAACATTTCCCCTGTTGATTTTACTTCACGATAAAAGAAAGAATTTTCTCTCACCAACAACTTCTTCCCACGTTCACTTAACATTTCGGTCGCAACGTAACTGCATACTATGTACGACTATAACTTCACACATTCTTTTCGATCTAGTGTTTACACAATATTGATTTACAAGATTCCAAAAATCGCATTAATTACATAATCCTTACTAGTATTAGCATAATTAGAAAAAACATCCTCTAAGATTTCCAACCCTAGTTGTCCGAAGCTCTTACCACTTGCGCCGTTTAAATTTTCTCACAAAAAGAATATATGCTAGAATTTTAAGCGAAAATTTAATTCCTTAGAAGCTAGTAAACTTTAAAAATCAGTCGAATGTGAGAGATATGAGCTCAAAAATTCGGTAACTAAAGTATAACAAAAACAATATTTCAGTGAAATGTGTTTTATTTTTCGACATAATCTCCCTCAAGATCAATACATTTATTTAGTCGATGCTCAAATTTCTTTATGCCTCATCAGTACTTATTTTCCTAGAGCTCCTCAAAATAGTGGCCAACGACAGCTATCAGCTCCTCATCCGAAGCAAATCTCATACAGCCGAGGTGTTTCTTCAGTTTCGGGAACAGATGATAGTCCGATCGAGCTAAATCCGGCAAATAAGAGGGATGCTCAAGCGTTTCGAACTTTTATTTGGCCAATTTTTCTTTGACAATTCTGCTCGTATGAACTGGATTATTGTCTTGATGGAAAATTATTTTTTATGCTTTCTTCCGGGTATTTTTTCAACGATAGCTGCCTTAAATCGATCCAAAAGTTTAGAATAGTATAGTGCAGTAATCGTTTGTCCCTTTGGCAGGTAGTCGATAAGCAAGATTCCCTTCGCATCCCAGAAAACGGAAGTCACCATCTTTCCTGCCGATAGACTGACTTTGGCATTTTTTTGGAGTCGGTTCGCCACGTTTAGTCCACTCTTTTGGTTGCTGTTTATAATCTGGTGTAAAGTGGTGGACCCAAGTTTCATCGCACGTTACAAATTTGCGTAAAAAATCAGTTGGATTTTGCCGAAACCGCTCCAACATGGTTGTAGAACATTCAACGCGTTTGAGTTTTTGCTGTGTTGTTAGTAAACGCGACACACATCTAGCACACCGCTTAGACATGTCTAATTCAACATTTAAAATGTACGACACCCGTTCTCTGGAGATGCGTGTAGCCTCAGCAATATCTTGCAATGTGTATCGGCGATCAGCTTCCACAAATTTCAAAACTTTTTGCACACTTTCTGCAGAAGTGGCTGTTTTAGGACATCCAGAACGGGGATCGTCATTTACGCTCGTACGACCTTTTCTAAATTCGTTCACCCATTTGCAAACAGTCTTAAACCAAGGAGCTTCCTCGCCTAACACATTTACCATATCAACATGAATTTCTCTAGGCGAAGAATACTTTTTCCACAGGTGTTTAATCACTGCGCGAATTTCGATATTGTCAATTTTTAATAAGCGCTTTGAACGAGTGTACACAACAAACTGCTTAACAGATCGACATGAAGTTTAACGCGTATATCATTGATACATCAAGCTATACAATAGCGTCAAAGATTGCTTTTACATAGCGCCATCTCATAGTTAGTTACCGAATTTTTCAGCTTACCCTCGTATAAGCATAGTACGGCTCATTATCGATGTTTCTCTTCAAACATTTTATGAGTTCATAATATCTTGCGAAACATAGAGATTTTTAACTTTACGAAATCACAGTTGTACTTTCTGAGAAAACGTATATTTGTAAATAAGATTTTATGTTTAAAACAATAAACATGAAACGATTTTTCTAATATATGAGCACTGCAAAATTGCCAGCAAGATAACTTTAAATCGAAACTTACAATTGATGTATATCTTCCTATCGATCTGTTACATCTTTTTGATATCATTTCCGATAATGTTAATCCTAATAGACCACAATAAAACAATAAACGTACGTGAAATAATACTTATTATTTTGAAAATGGAAAAAAAAGAAAATGGCATCATCGATATTAATATTAATTAAATTTTTTGAATATGTTTCGATGTCAAACCACTCGAAAGTTATCTGATGAATTTTCTGAGACGTGCTGAATTTATTTTTATTTATTTATAGTCACGTAATGGGCGCATGATATTTTACTTATGTAAAAAAATTAGATGTACAAAGATGCTTTTATGTACAATTTATAACAAGTGGGGTAAAACAGGACTGATTTTTCCTCAGGTAATTGATAATTTTTTTTCATGGATATTAGAGGCAATAAGAGTCAATTTATATTACTTGAACTTTTAAATAGAAATCAATTATAATACAATTATCTAACAAGCGGTCCTTTTGCTGCAAAACATCGTTTTATTGTTATTCTTCTTTGGGATCTGTTGGCACGCATTCAATAGCAAAAACAAAAAAGTTATATGCAATGTGAAAGTTTACAGAATTTTATCACAAATCTATATCAAAAAAGAATTTTGCCGAATAATAAAATTTTTACATATTACAATACACAATTGCAAAATTTTATAGTACTCTATTATAGGTACATATTGCTATGAACTGTGGTTTGGAAATTAGCTATTCCACCATTCACGACAAATCTATCCAGCTAGGATATTCAGTCGGCTTATTTCCAAAATGTAAAATAAATATGTGATAGAATAGGCACGCAACATGAGCTAGTTACCGATATAAGTATAGAAGTAGAGACATTTATTCTATCAGAAATAATTAAATATACTTTCGGTTTTCTGCTATTGAAGTAATATGCATAAACACGCGAAAATTAAGAATAGTACATATAATAGCAGCGATAAATAAAATGGAAAATGTATGAAATCAGTGATTGTGTGCTCGACAGAGGATTTAAAAAAACACTTACCGTTTTAGGCGTCTTCCAAGGATTGACAAACTGGAGAAACTCGATTGCATATTTTCAACATCAGGTGCGTTTCTAAGGTTATTTATGAAAAACATGGACGGCGTGAGGAAAAAATATGTTTATATTCGGAAAACGAGCGTTCTACATCTAGTGATGTTATATTCACATAATCAAAATACTATTTTAAGCAACTTAACGCATCTGTATACGTACTCTCACAAATACGTGTTAAGGTGTCAAAATCTGCATTTCTGTCTAAAATACTTTCAAATTTAATTAGAAGACTTTCACTTTTTGCGTCTCCTACAGCACATAGTTGTGCGTGAACATCTTTAACGATTTGCAGTGATTCCTCTAACGACAGCGACGAATTTTCTAATTTTGTTATTGCTTCTTCTAGTCTCAAGTAATTCTCACGAATACTTTGTAAATCCATTTTAATCTGGGCATCTTGAAATTTTTTGTGGCTTGTATTGATAGCTGCACTTTCTTTCGGATCGAATGATAAAACCACGTCCTTAATTTTTTCAAAATATTCATGATACTAAAACCCCGCCCGTAACCATGTACCCCAACTTGTCAGAATCGGCAGTGGTGGCTCAGGGGTATGGGGACACAATTCGTGAAATTTCCGAATACGTTTTGGAGATTTCAGGAATACTACCTCTGTACTCGATATTAAAGCATCTACGTCTGGATAACATCTACGAACCTGTCCTGCCACAAGGTGTAGAGCATGGAGTTTACAAGTAATATGTAACAAGTTAGGACAATATTTTCTAAGAGACCGGCCTACAGAACACATGGTTGCGGCACCATCGGTCATAAACATTAATACTTGGTCTTTCGAAAATTTAAATTTTTCCAAAGTATCTAATAGCACCTCTGAAATTTTTTCGGCATTACATTCTTCTAGTCGTCTGGATGCTAATAAAATTGAAGACGTTGGTTGATGTGGTTCCATATTAGGCGCCATCACATTAACTACAGATTGTTTTTTGCTGTCAGTTGTTTCGTCCACACATAACCACAGTTTTTTATTTTTCAGTTCGGCTTTGATTTTATTTTCAACCTGTTTACGCACCGAAGGTAAATTCCTTCGTAACGTTGTCGTGCTCGGTAATGTTTGATTCGCGTATTTATTCCAAAATGAAATAAATAAATCATTACTTAACAAGGTAAACGGCAGTGTACACACAATCATAGTTACTCATAGTTCATGTATAAACTGTTGTCGATTAATTTTGTTATTATTGTGCTTCGAACTGCTTACGTGTTTCAGAATAATTGAAACATACATGAGTAGGTAAACCCCACCAGTGTATAATACAAAGGTATTTTTAATAATATAAAATATTATTAAAAATCTGGTGTGAAGAACACAAATACAGGTTCACTATTAATATTTTTTGTGAACGTGTCCGAACATATCCCTCCCCAGAGACGTAGATACGTATTTCGCCTTTCTACAGGCTCATCGGTACGCCCCTGCTGGAGAAAGGATATCTTCAAACACATTCACAAAGAAAGAACCACATCACAGAAATTATCCAGACCGAGCGTAGAAGTGTTCTTCACACCAGATTTTTAATAATATTTTATATTATTAAAAATACCTTTGTATTATGCTTACGTGTTCTTTACAATGTGTTTTTGACCAACATATTAGATATGTATTGCACACTAAACATTTAATTTTTGAGCCATCGTATATTAAGTCCGGGAAATCCATAATAAACTTATTCACTTCGTCTGACAACGGTCGTTTTCTCGATTTATGTGTCGACGACATTTTATTACGTGTGCTTACACTTACATGCAGGCAGCAAGTGCCAAACACATACTGAATGCTTTTTATTAGTTCTGATGCAATGCAATCATCCTCACATCGGCGCACATGGCGCGCACGGAAATTGGTCTGCTCTAGTCATAAGTGTACTGAAAATAAACGTATTATTATTTATTATTATTTAATAAAATTCACGATGTTTTTCCCTCATTATGTTTGTTCAAACCGAAGAACAATTGAACATATTGTGCATTAGCGAGACAAGGAACTGCAAAGAGCGGAGAGAGTATTGCAATTGTATCTTAGAGTATTTGTGAAACTTCAAATTTGTCAATTTCTAATCGATGTCAGGAATTGGAAATTTCCAACGTCAGTTTGTGGCCAATTCTGTGAAAGATCTTAGCCTTCGTGCTCACAAGCATTTGCTCTGTAAAATTCAGCAATTGCGATTTATATACAAAGAATTCAAATAAATTTTACCTCAAAGTAGCCCTTGGAAATTATGAATATGTCTTAGCTTGTTACTAATTTTAATAGGAATTTTGTTGGTTATGAGATGAGATATTTGATTGAAATGACAAATGTCAAAATAATAAAACGAACATTTTTAAGTGAATGAAATATGTTTATTTCCAACAAACAAGCAAAATTTGATAAAAATTGTTCAAAGTGTCCACCACCTTGTTCGAAACATTTCTCACATCTTCTTCTAATGGAGGAAAAAGTGTTTTGTAGTATCGCATTGTCAATTCCATTAATTCTTTCAGCAATTCTGATTTGAAGGCCTGCAAGATCAGGTATCTGTACTTGATAAAGTTCTTTAAGAATGGCCATAAAAAGAAATCACATGGGGTAATGTCACAAGATCTTTGTGGAAATTCATGTTCAGTGTTTAAACTTATCAACCGATTTTGAAAAAATTGCTGCAGAATATTAATTGTTTCACCTGCTGTGTGTGCTCTAGCTCCGTCTTGTTGAAAGTAACCCTGTGTTATTTCTTCGTCGTCAAGCTGTTCGATAAATGGCATAATAATTTCTTGTCGATACCTTTCTACTGTTAAGGTTCCGTTAAAAAAAATAGGGCCAATAATTCTCCTTCGACTAAATTCTAAATTCTTCTAAACAATCTTGAAGAGAATACTGCCATTGTCCGTCAATCTTACGTCCGTTTCGAAAATAAGATTCTAGCATGAATGATTTGTGTTGTATAGTAAAAACCATGTTAAATCAATTTTAAATTACAAAGCAATTTTTGTCAACTATGCATCTGTCTAATTGACAACTAATGCAAATTTAAATTATTAATAATCATACGTTTTTAAAGGAATGGCCTACTAGAGGCAAAGCTTATTTGAACGCTTTTTATATATGTATATGTATATGCAAATGAATTTCTAGGAAAATAATTTTCAGCGAGGGAGCTCACTTCTGGGTTAATGGTTTTGTGAATAAGCAAAACTGTCGTATCTGGTCTGAAAATATTGAAAGAAGTAATTCATGAAGAAATATTGCTTCGACTTAAACTGACTATTTAGGGTGTATTTCATGCTGTACGAGTCGTTAAATCTTAATTTTTTAAACTATGTTCCGTTACCGAGAATGGAACTTGCTATTGTTCTACGTTAATTGGATATTTTTGCCTTAAATGCTTTCAATGCCTTCGATTTGTTCAACATGTAGTTTCAACAAAAGGGTGCTACTTATCACATTCTCTATTACACGATTCATTTATTGAAAGAGAGATGTGTTCTTCACTTTAGCCAAAAATGCTACGATAGCACTATTTTCCTGTTTCAGTTTGTTCTACTGAAGATGGCAACTTAACTACCGAAATAGGTATTTAGAGATTATTGTTTCTATTTGTTTCATATTTCAGCCCGCAGTCTTCACCAATTCGGAGGTAAAATTGAATCGATTATTTCTAGAAATGGATCAGTTAATTAACATTCTCATTCATGCGATTCAGCACCCCCAAATTTGTTTGGGTGAGATTATGTTTAGCTATTAGTTTACGCCAACAAATCAGCAACATTACAAGACTTCTGGACCGTCATTGAACGTTTTATTGCTGATATGATATATCCGAACCAATTTATGCCAAGATGTAATGGAAAATTGGGTTCAATCTTCAAAAAAGCGCTTTCGTGAAGGACATAAAAGATATTCCATAAATAATTATAGTAACTGTACTTTACACCGAACTAAAAATAATCTTAAATTTCTTAATTAAGAACCCTTTACTTAAACTACAAATAGTATACTTAATAATTTAAAAAATATAAATATTTATTTATTCTGTAGAAAATTTAAAAAAAGTAATTTATAAGGTGACAATTATTGTAACTTTCTATTACTAATATATTTAATTTTTGATAATAATACTAATATGGCAAGAGAAAACACAAGTGTTGCTGATAGTTACAAATGGCTAGAAAATTAACAACTTTTCCCATACTAAATGAATTATCTAACATTTCTAAATACAATAGGCAACTAGAATGGCGTTCTATTTAAATTAATCAAGTTATAGCTACTTAAAATTCTTATTTGATTAGTTTTAATTTTGGTATACTCTGTATAAGATGGCACTTTATTATAATTTGGATATAAAATGCGATATATTGTTACACTTCACTGTAAATTTCGCTTGCATAACTTAATATTTCCTAATTATTCGAAACATGAAAATTAGGTTAGATTTTGACAATATTCAAATTATTTACAAAACCTTAAGGTTCAATTATTATGAACCTCATTAAAACAGACATTTTGATCGGTGAATATAAAAATGCAAAAAAACAATTTTTATACCTTTAGAGCTTTTGGAACATCCTGTATAATATGAAAATAATTTTACAAAGTAACCATAATAAACTCCCATATATATCAAAACTGAACTGACTTTTTGAAAGTCAAGTATTTTGGCCACAATATTCCGTGCCGTATAGCGTATATAGAATAACTCTGTATATCAAAACCGCAACATCAGGCGTGGACCCCGAACACATGATATGTGGGTACAGTAAAATGTTTTCCGACTACAGGCTGAGGAAGTGAGAAATTATTCGACACCATAATAATAATAATTTATGTCTTCGAATCTACCAATAACTTGACGCCAATTACAGGTGGCATTGACAGCCAATGAGCTATTATTAAACTTAGACAAAACAAAGGGGAAACAACATTATGTACGCTACCTGTTGTACATATAACAATCCAAACAAATATATATTGTTTCACACAAACAAAATTTCTGTAAAATTTCGCTTTTAAATTGAATGCTTCCAATATATTGTGACATATCAATATTCGGACACGTAATCTGAATGCTTTTACTGTGTCCTAGATTACGAGTCGGAATATTAATATATGACAACGCAATAGAACAGCATTTTACAGAAATTCCATTTGTAAAAAAAGACCACAATTATCAAAATTACTACATGTACACTCAGTCAGATATGTCATGTCATATATCCTTAATGTGTTTAGCTGTCGACATTCACGTTAAACTAGAAGGAAAACCACAAAAATCTTGTCCCGCGCCTTCAGCATGATAAAGGTCAGTGCGTTACCACTCGGCTATCAGATGTTCCTTGGGACTAGAGAAAATTTATACTTTTCCTTGTCGATAAATATTGTAATGTATTTATTGTGTTTGCCGTTTCTCTATCGCTATGGAACGCGATAAACCAGACCATGCTTAGAAGAGTTGAATTAGTGACTATAGGACGCTCGCTTATACAGTATAACTATTATTTATGTGATATTAGATCATGTTTGTATTGGCAGCATATTTCAACTTCCGGTTTAGAATACAATAACAATACAAATGTATAATTAATAACCAACTTAGTATTTGAATAAAAATTCTTTTAACTGCATTACCTCACTCAAATTTATTGATTAAAAGTTATTTTATGACGAATATTAATAAATATTCATCGTTTCTTAAAAAAATACATATAAACATTTTATTTATAGTCGTTATTGAATTCTAAAAGGCAATTACAAACAATATCATGTCACCTTAACTTTATTTAATCTTTTTTATGTTGCTCAGATAATTTACAACACCGCTTGAAATTTTAATCTGAGGTTATAAATTACGATACCAGTATTGTTGCATATCTTTCTAATTTCCGCGTAAATATAATTTATGGTTAATGTTATTCGTTAAGGTGAAAATTATTCCACAGAGTATATACGTGCCTGAACTCAGTGGCCAAAATTATCTTCAATTTTGTGAATCAAGATCAAGATTTTTCTGAGGCGTATGCGGCAAATTGATCTGTGGCTTGAAGCTTGTCGAAAAAATTTAAATTATCTACGTTGACATATATACAAGGTGGGCAGAAAAATGCGGATAGGCGTCAGGTAGAGCGATCCTATGACCAATTTTTAATCGACAATTCTTTCGAAAAAGTTGTTCGGTCCTTCGTTGAGGTACACTGGGTCAAGGTATTTAAAAATAAACAACTAGAATTTTTAAATTTAATAATAATAATAATAATAATAATAATAATAATAATAATAATAATAATAATAATAATAATAATAATAATAATAATAATAATAATAATAATAATAATAATAATAATAATAATAATAATAATAATAATAATAATAATAATAATAATAATAATAATAATAATAATAATAAATTATAGCAGGCGAGGATGTTGTTGAGATACATTCGTTTCAACCCACTTCGTCAACATAACAACTAAAGCGCCGGACCCTCTGGGCCGAGTAAATGTAACCCCCCCTACATGGGAGAAGTGTTATTATCTGCTTACTATGAATGAAGCATGCCATATGTAGTAGAGCCGCATAGATAGATTACGGAAAAATACCTGGAAATAAGAAATAATAAACAATAATAATGATATTATGAAAGTTATGCCAGCCATCTTGTTCTCAGGAACCGATGGGTTAACACCCTGGCAACCAAGGACAAATGTTCTTGTGAATGGAGGAAATAATAATAATAATAATAATAATAATAATAATAATAATAATAATAATAATAATAATAATAATAATACCCTGGCAACCAAGGACAAATTGAGTGTTCTTGTGAATGGAGGAAATAATAATAATAAACCCGCACAGGGTAGCCTAGAGCTAGGTTACTGGGGACTAGCGACCCCACGGTTTCCTGAGCTAACCGTTGGGTTAGGATAGCAGCCCCAATCAGGTAAACTTGCTCCAAACACTGATTAGCAAGCAAGGACTAAAACAGCGAATCGGGCATGAAACACAAAAATGGCATGCTTCAGTAGAAACAAAAGACTCAGGCGAGGATGTTGTTGAGATACATTCATTTCAACCCACTTCGTCAACATAACAACTAAAGCGCCGGACCCTCTGGGCCGAGTAAATGTAACCCCCCCTACAGGGGAGAAGTGTTATTACCTGCTTACTATGAATGAAGCATGCCATATGTAGTAGAGCCGCATAGATAGATTACGGAAAAATACCTGGAAATAAGAAATAATAAACAATAATAATGATATTATGAAAGTTATGCCAGCCATCTTGTTCTCACGAACCGATGGGTTAACACCCTGGCAACCAAGGACAAATTGAATGTTCTTGTGAATGGAGGAAATAATAATAATAATAATAATAATAATAATAATAATAATAATAATAATAATAATAATAATAATAATAATAATAATAATAATAATAATAAATAATAATAATAAACCCGCACAGGGTAGCCTAGAGCTAGGTTACTGGGGACTAGCGACCCCACGGTTTCCTGAGCTAACCGTTGGGTTGGGATAGCAGCCCAAATCAGGTACACTTGCTCCAAACACTGATTAACAAGCAAGGACTGAAACAGCGAATTGGGCATGAAACACAAACATGGCATGCTTCAGTAGAAACAAAAGACTCAGGCGAGGATGTTGTTGAGATACATTCATTTCAACCCACTTCGTCAACATAACAACTATAGCGCCGGACCCTCTGGGCCGAGTAAATGTAACCCCCCCTACATGGGAGTGGTATTATTATCTGCTTACTATGAATGAAGCATGCCATATGTGGTAGCGCCGCATAGATAGATTACGGAGAAATACCTAGAAATAAGAACTAAACAATAATAATATTATGACAGTTATGCCAGCCATCTTGTTCTCACGAACCGATGGATTAACACCCTGGCAACCAAGGACAAATTGAATGTTCTTGTGAATGAAGGAAATAATAATAATAATAATAATAATAATAATAATAATAATAATAATAATAATAATAATAATAATAAACCCGCACAGGGTAGCCTAGAGCTAGGCTACTGGGGACTAGCGACCCCACGGTTTCCTGAGCTAACCGTTGGGTTGGGATAACAGCCCCAATCAGGTACACTTGCTCTAAACACTGATTAACAAGCAAGAACTGAAACAGCGAATGGGCATGAAACACAAATATGGAATGCTTCAGTAGAAACAAAAGACTCAGGCGAGGATGTTGTTGAGATACATTCATTTCAACCCACTTCGTCAAAATAACACTAAAGCGCCGGACCCTCTGGGCCGAGTAAATGTAACCCCCCCTACATGGGAGAGGTGTTATTATCTGCTTACTATGAATGAAGCATGCCATATGTAGTAGAGCCGCATAGATAGATTACGGAAAAATACCTGGAAATAAGAAATAATAAACAGTAATAATAATATTATGACTGTTATGCCAGCCATCTTGTTCTCACGAACCGATGGGTTAACACCCTGGCAACCAAGGACAAATTGAATGTTCTTGTGAATGTAGGAAATAATAATAATAATAATATATATAATACTGACACTTAAGAAGGACAAGGTAACGTACATCATTGACATTGCTCTTCCTTTGGCAAAAAACACTGCAAGGAACTACAGTGAGAAGGTAAATAAATATTTACCTCTCAGCGACGAAATCAAGAGTATGTGGAAGATGGACAAGGTCCTAATAGTCCCAATTGTGATTGGCGCAACTGGAGAAATTCCACAGAAATTACACAAGTCCATAAATACTTTGGATCTCTACCAAAAACTTTATTTAAAAATGCAAAAAAGTGTCTTGTTAGACACGGCTGCAATAATACGTCGCGTGCTGAACTGAAATTGCAGCGCGCGAACGCGGGCAACGTGGCCGGGAGGCGAAATGACGGAACGGGTGGGGTGCTGATGTGGTCCTCTACTGGGTGGTAGCCTAGCATATGCGCTACCAAACTCTAGGGGGGTCTGCCCGATGGGCGGGCAGGTGCCATTCCGCCTTTCCAGCAGGGGAGAGAGGAACCAAGCTACGCGGCGCAAAACACGGCGCCGCGCAATGCATACACCACTAGGGTCGGTCCTGAGCGGCAACCTTGCCAGGCTGGCGTGAACAGCACACACACGCTCGATGTGTGTGCAGTGCCCCCGCAATGGCGGAAAACGTTAAGATGGCACAAAGTGTGACCGTCGTCGACCAAAGTAGCCGCTAAGAGTGTTCCATTGGTTGGCGATGAGCAACCCCGTGCAGGCTGCGCTTCGCGGGTCTGGGCCTTGCCTCGATGGGGCGGGGGTCGGGCCGTCGAAGTACTGCATGGAAAAGTAAAGAAGTTGCCGGGAAAGGGTTGGCGGCCCTGCACAACGGCTGGTTCTCCGATCTCTCAAAATTAGCACGACCGGACACTAAACACATGCACGAGTGCGCTAAAATACAACACCCCTACACTTGCGCGCTCGCACAAACACAAAACCACACACCCAGAGAGAGAAGCAAGCTGCCAGCAGCGGACAACACGTAAGTTGACACCCTGAAAGTACTGGTAAGTATCTACTATAATCAATATTCATATAAAAATAATGAATGCTAGATAACTATGCCACCCATCTTGTTCGAATGAACCGATGGGGTAAGATAATGGCAGCCAAGAGCGAATAGTTCTTGTGAGTGGAAGAGATAATAATAATAATAATAATAATATTAATAATAAATTATATCCAATCTTACACTTTTTACTGCATTAAATGAAATGTGCATAATTATAACGCGACACAGAAGTTTACACCCAAATTCCTCCGTACAACGTATATATCTACTTAGGGTCAACGCAGGGCGAAGCCTGGTGAATTTGATAAGTTTATTTATTGGAATATTTGCCGCCATTAAAGTTTCACAGAGTTCATCGTTAAAATTGTCAGATTACAACGGGTCTAATTTCTGTGTATGTGTTTGCGATGCTAAGCGACGTTTTACGTGGTATTTCTTGGAATTTTTCAACGATATTTTACAGACTTTGCAATAAATTTCGGAATCACTGGCAATGGACATACAATCAGTATGACCCTTAATTCAACTCGCCATTGTTTCGCGATGTCATTCTCTACGTTGTCCAAATCTATGTTTTAACAGTACTTTTTTTTTCTCTGGAGTATAGTGATGTATACATGTTTTACCTACGGCAAAAATTCTCTTGGATTTCGTTTGAACTTACAACAATTTGAATTTGAGAAACGTATCACATTTGCTCAACAGTAAGCAAACTCGGCAACCATCCTGTGGTTAGCTTTCTCATAATTAAATATTGATGCAAAATATTGTGTACCCGTTCGGTCGAGATGTTTACCGGTTTAGATATCCCACGCACTTTTATTCAGAATTTTAATACTCATATTAACCAACTACAAATCATTTGGAACAGATTCTTCAAAATATTTACGTAAATTTTCTTAAATTTTTTTAATTGCTTTTTTTTCTGTGTAAAAAATAATATTTAATCAACACACAAACTTCTTTTTCTCCATATTAACACAAAAACAACAAATAATTTACTTTAAGTTTTAATAAAATTGGACGAAGTTTTGAGACTATTCTTCTAATACATGGCTGAAGTCAAGTATATACTAATCATTCCCAAAGGGGTACCAACTTTAGAAAAGTAACCCAAATCGCCACTTATTACTTAAAACTTTCGTTTCCAAATAAATTATTATTATCGTAATTACTACTATTATAATCATTATTATTCTTGCTATTACTGTGATTATTTTAAGTCAAAATATATTTTATTAAGTGTTATTATAACAAACATTTTGTTTAGTTGGAATTATCGCAATAATTTAAAGAAATAGGTCACTATTTAATAAGTAGATTGTGCAGCAGTGTCAACAAACGATTAATTACTCCAACAAAAGTGAAAATAAAGGTTACTGGGTTTAGAATTATGTAACAAATAAGTGGCATTCTTTAACTAGGTTAATAATCTATTAATTACATATTAGAAATCATTAGTTTCAAACTCAAATATAACCTAGTACTTTTATAATATGTCACAGTACCTATGTTTTAGTAAAAACAATATTTTGTTTAAACGAATCAATCAATATTCATAATATTCTAATATATACTCAAAATATTCTTTATTCTCACCAATTTTTTTTGAAGATCCATATGAAAAATGACACGAAAATCTGTTAGATAATTACCAATTTCATTTTTTTTTTAAACTTTCAACATATAAAATTCATTTAATGGAGAATTTGAAAACAGAATGGATATTTTATTGTTTGAAGCGTCAAAATTCTTTTAAAAGGTTCGTTCTATTACCCTTTCGCCTAATTTTATTACACTTAATTGCTTTATTATAGCTATTCATTGGAAACAGTTGTAGTTTAGAGAGTATGATATAGTAGAAGTTACGAATCGAAATATTCACGTAATTTACCCTGCGTTGATTAATGAGGCGAGGTCAAATGTGACTGTCTGAACTTTAGATGTAAATGAGACAGTTTAATATGTGCTTCTTCCAAACATTCTGAAGAGTTATGTAAATTTATATACGAGATAATAATCAGAGTTTGACGCCTAAATTTTATTATGATAAATTAATAAATGTCTTACGAAAACCAGGAATATCTGCCATCTGTAATTATAGAACGTGTTTCAAAAAGAACTTCACCTCAGTAGACACTGAGTAACTAGTACTTGCAAATTATTATAAGCCACTTGCCTTCTATTTATAACTATCTATCTAATGTCGTTTTGACATTTGTCATTTTGTGACTCGTGAATATAATTTTTTCTTATAAATATTTTTTTTACTTAATAAACAATACCACACATTGCAAAAAAATATTTTGATTGTTGAAGCGTATTTCCGAAGTGCACAATTTCTTAATGGAGAATGGCAATATTCCTACGCGGAATGTAAGCGACACTTTCACTTGCAGTTTCCTAATAGAGTTGTGGTTAATACCGCCACGAACGACAGTTCGGCGAATTTTAAAACGTGAGGGCTTATATCCATATCACTATTACAGGGGACACGGTTTGCTTGAGGCAGACCACTATGCTCGTCTAGTTTATTTTACCTGGTTATTAAGACAGTTACGGCTTCATTTTAATTTCTGCTGAACAGTCCTCTGGCCAAATGAATCTACGTTCACGAGAAGTGGTGTTACAAATTTGAGAAACCTGCACAGGTGGTCATCAGAAAATCCCAAAGCTATACGCCCATCTAAATTTCAACACGAATTTTCTATTAACGTTTGGGCGGCCCTAATCGATGACTTGTTGATTGGTCCTGTCGTTCTTCCTGGGAGGTTAAATGCGGACAATAACCTTCAATTTTTTATTGACGAACTGCCAGGTCTTTTAGAGGATGTCCCACTGAATGTTCAACGATACAAGTGGTTTCACATGGATGGGGCACCACCACATTTCGGAATTGCTGTCCGAAATTGGGTTAACGTCAATTATTCAAGATGGATTGGTCGAGGTGGTCCTGTTGCATGGCCACCCAGATCACCAGATCTTAATCCCCTTGACTTTTATTTATGCAGGTACATGAAAAATTTAGTCTACGCGCAAGTTTCGAATACAAGAGAAGAGTTATTGGGTCGTATTCACCTGGCTGCCGATCAAATCCTACAAAACAAGTATGAAATTCGGATAAGTACTTCTTCTGTTGGCTTACTGGCACAAGCCTGCATTCAACAAGGAGGTGGGCACTTCGAAAATATTATTAATTGAACTTTTTTAAATAAAATCAGTTTTTATTGACTTTGGGATTACATTTTCTTTTTGATAATCTGACAATCCATTATTCCATTATTTGTACCGCGATATCATAAAGTTTCTGGGTCAACGGTGGCCATGGGGTGAAAAACGTCTGTCTTAATTTATATCATTCTTTTGAGAAAAATCTGATAAAATTTGCAGGGTAAGTGTCATGCTGACGTTAAAATTTGTCAATATATTAATCTTAATGTCAGTATGACACATAACCTGAAAATTTTATCAGATTTTTCTCAAAAAGATGATATAAATTAAGACAGACGTTTTTCACCCCATGGCCACCGTTGACCCAGAAACTTTATGATATCGCGGTATTTCATTTGGAACAATATTATTTAAGGTAGAAATGTTTTTCAATCAATTAGCAAGCATAAAAAATTTAAATACTTGTGACACGAATCAAATTAAATTTCCAGGAATTGTTTACGTTTTAAACAGCCGCTCAGATGTACATATTCAAGTATTTTTGTTGTACAAAAGCTTTGCATAATATGAATAAAAAGAGAAAGACAATATTCTATGTAAGAAAATAATTTTAAAGTAGAATAAAAACTAATTACTTCAAAACGCATTTTAAGAGAGAAAAAAATTTTTCTTCAATATTAAAATCACAAAAAAAATTCCAGGAAAAAAATACACTTAGAGTCTTCTGACCTAGTTAGAGTCTTCTGACATAATTAGAGTCTTCTGACATGGTTAGAGTCTTCTGACATAGTTAGAGTCTTCTGACATAATTAGAGTCTTCTGACATAATTAAGAGTCTTCTGACATAATTCGAGGCTTCTGACATAATTAGAGTCTTCTGACATAGTTAGAGTCTTCTGACCTAGTTTGAGTCTCCTGACTTCTGACCTACTTTTTATTAAATAAAATCAGTTTGTATTGACTTTAAGATTACATTCTTTTTCATGATCTGACAATTACATTCTTAGATCTGTAACGTTGAAACAAATAAAAATGGATATACAAGTTTTGCGTTTTCGTTACTTGAAATTAAGTCTACTTTACATTCCTAAAATTTGAACGTAACGACACGGGACAGCTTGTATTAAATAAATTATAAAAAATTATAAAATACATTATAAAAACTTCTCTCGCTTCTATCTACGTCCTTGAGGAAAGGAATTTAACTCTAATATTGGAGTAATTGCGTCACAATTCAACAACAAAACACATATGTGCGGTTAACCGAATGAATAGTGCTATTCAATAACTTAGCGATGTTATAGATTATTTATATGGTCCAACGTAATTTCGGTCTGTTGCGTCCGGTCTCTAATCATAACTCCCCCAATAAAATGTGCATACCGTATGTGTTAAATACCATTAGGCATAGAGAATGAACGTATGAGTAGATACAATGTATACGTACATGAGAAAGCCAGTGCAATGCCAGCGAAGACCGCGACGACCGATACCTATTGACTGGAAATTTTGCATTCAGTCTAGTTGCGGCCGTTACAGTTTGAAAGCGTACATTAAAATTAATGTATAATGGCTCTTTATACACCCACTGAAAAGTCTGCAATGGAGTGCATGAATTTGCTTGCGCTGACTTTTGCAGACCGTTCTGTACCTTGCAGACAAACAATTTATAATATTATAAATAAATTTGAAACTTGTTTCTGTCTCAATAACTGCACTAAATGCAAACCAAGAGGTATCACCACAAAAAATTGAGGAAAGAGAACGGCGGCATGTATTAATTTGTAGTATTGTGGAAATTGATAACACGAGATCTACTAGAAGTGCTACCGAGGAATTGGGTACAAGTAACACAACTATTTCACGTATTTGGTAAAATGTTTCAAATATTCGAAAACTCAAGAAATATTTCCCGAGGACAATTTCCGGAAAATGGAGTTTTGTCAAGACGTTATGGAAAAGATACATCGAGATGAAAATTTCGTTAAAAATATTCTCTTCACCAATGAATCAACTTTTCCATTACACGGAAAGCACAATCCCTCTGTTCTTCGATATTGGGCTTCGGAAAATCAACACCGGCATTTTGCAAAATGCATTCAGTAGCCTCAAAAACTAAACGTTTGGACAGGTATTTTAGGTGACCATTCTATTTTATTAATGGTATATTAAATGCCGACAAGTATCTCGAATTACTGAAAAATCAAATACTCCCGCCATTCAAAACATTGGAATAAATCAGGAAATCGTTTGGTTTCAACATGATGGCTGTCCAGCACATAATGCAGTAAGGGTAAAGGAATTTCTAGGAAATACTTTTCCTGAGCGTCTTATTACTCGAACAGGAAGCATTAAATGGCCCCCGCGATCTCCTGATCTATCTCCAAATGATTTCTTTGTGGGGATATCTAAAAAATATTTTTTATACTTATGAAGCTGGTAGAGCAGAAAATCTAATTACCTTGAGAGAAAAAATAACTGAGGCTGTGATTTCATTATCTGCCGACATCTTAGCAAATGTAAGAGCTAATTTTTACCACCGTCTAGGACAATGTCATGCTGTGCAAGGAGGAATTTTTGAACCTCTTGTAGAATTTATTATAATTTTTAGAAGCCTTTTTTATTTATTTTATTAGGATTATTCTTTAATTTTATTAGAATTACGCTTTTGTTTATGCGACGCACCGCAGCTTAAAAATTTCCTGCATCTACTGAAAGAAATAAGAAAAGCAAATCCCTTGCAATTCGTAAATGTTATTTTAGAACGCATTACAAGTACCTATGTCGATGGTCAAATGATTACTGCTAACTTGTATTTGCAAAACAATCGGAGACAATCGTTGCCGGCCGTCGAGGTCTTCGCTGGCATTGGATCGGCTATTCCATATACATATACATCGTATGTACTCATACATATTCCCTATGCCTAATGATATTTGACACATGCGGTATATATCATAAACTTCGACGATTAATATTTTCAATATTGATTATTTAAAACAGTATCTGTTGCCGCTTTACAATTTTTCGGAATACACTGCTGATAGACAAATACTATGTCTAAATGTTTCATGCCCCACAGGTAAACTGACAGCAGGTACTCTTTGTAACACGCTTCTAAACTCTTTTTCTTGCTTCATTTCATGTAGCATGAAAAAAAATGGAGCAAAATAAACTTATTTCACAACAAATAAGTTGGTTTGTCTTTTAAGGTTATGTTTAAAATTCTGCAATTTCAAATATGTATTTATACCGAGATTTACACGAAACTCAACTTATCTACGCTTTGGCATAAGTGTTCAGTTATACTGCAATACAATTATATTCCAAGTTTTAATTAAAATTAGGTACTGTAGAACTGTTTAACTAGAGATTAACTAAACATTATCCACATTCAGTTTATCTAACGGTATAATTGATGGGTTAAAGTGTATTGTAGAACCGGCCCTCAAAGTCTGTTCTGAATGATAAACACTTTTCCCCAAACTATTTATGAAATCTCTGATGAACATCAGTCGTTTTTACACCTTCGACCGGTGGCGGTTCTTTAATGAGAGCAAGTGAGCAATTGCACCCCCTGGAATTATGAAACAAAACAAACCAAGCGGCGACTAACTGTGAAAGTATTTATTTATTATATATATTATGTATTCATAGTTATTGACGAGAAACGTGGCACGCTAACAACGTACATATACCGATCGTCGTCACAGATATACTGAGCAAAGCCCGACTGTTGCTCTGTTAAGGCATTAACATTACATTGATGGTGGGGAGAACTGTATTTTGCCGTACTTCAATGTCGTATAATACATAGCGTTGGGGCAACTGAACCAGACTGCTCTCGGGCGTTGTTACAATGAATACGGTATCTTTTTCTACAGAACAACGCGTTTTCGCGGTTAACGTATAATGAAAAAATCGCAGTAAAAAATCTTAAACGGCCGATGCCTCAATTATGTTTAGAAAATAAACAATCTGTTAAAGGTAAAGATGTTATAAGAAAATTCAAAATGAATATTTATCAGAAAAATGACTGGATTTGTGGGTGTGAAATTAAAAATACTTTGTTTTGTTTTCCGTGTCTTTTGTTTGGTGATGAACCGTCTTGGTCAAAGAACGGAATAAGAGACTTAATTCATCTTAATACTAAAATTAGTAAACATGAAAATTCCGAAGGGCATTTGAAAAATATATTTAGTCTAAGAATGTTAGGAAAAAATAACATTCAGAATGTCTTAGATTCATCATATAGAAAAGCAATTCAACAACACAATGAAAAGGTAACAAATAATAGGCATGTGTTAAATTTAATAATAGATTGCATTAGATTTTGTGGCGCGTTTGAACTGGCACTTCGGGGTCATGATGAACAGCAAACGTCGAATAACAGGGGCATTTTTCGGGAATTGATAAATTTTACGGCAGAATTGGATAAATCGCTCAGAGATCACATCGAAGCAGCACCGGTTTTTAAGGGATTATCAAAAATGATACAGAATGAGCTGCTTCATGCAATGTTGAACGTGTATCATGAACAAGTTGCCAGTGAAATTAAAGCAACCGACTTCATATCTGTGATAGCTGATGAAACAACAGATGTGTCCAATCAGTTTCAGTTGGTGGTTGTTTTAAGATATATTGTGAACACGAGACCGGTCGAAAGATTTTGGAAATTTCTTCTGCCTAGTGGACATGATGCTAATTCTTTATGTGCCTCCATCCTTAACGAAATTAGTTTGCTTGTTGATGACCCAGAAAAACTGATTGCACAGAGCTATGATGGGGCAGCAGTCATGTGTGGTGCTATTAACGGCGTGCAAAGACATGTCGAAGACCAGTATCCAAGGGCTAATTTTGTACATTGTTATGCACATCAGACAAATCTAATTATGTCACATGCTACATCGAGCAGTAGTAATTGCAGAATTTTTTTTGCCACTCTGACGGGATTATGTACATTTTTCTCCACTTCACCACAACGAGCTGCAAGATTGGAAGAATTCCTTCAGAGAAGAAGCTTACCTCGTTCTTCAAAAATAAGATGGAACTTCAATTCTAGGACAGTGAATACAATATATGAGCACCGAGAAAAAATAATTGAAGCTCTAGAACAAATCGAGGGAGAAGCTATTTTACAAACTACCATTCATCAAGCTAGTGCCAATTTGCAAATTTTATAGGAGGAACATTTTATCTATTGGTTAACTTTCTTTCATAAAATTATGCCACATGTGGACATATTGTTTAATCAATTACAAAATGTCAATACAGATGTATTAAAAATCAAGAATAATTTAGATAATTTTGAACGCACTATTGGAAAAATTCGAACCGAAATCGCTGACACAGATAATCAGTTGGTTAAACAAAATGACCCAGAACTAACTCCTCGACCATCAAAGCGGCGAAGAGTAACTGATGGTAGCCAAAGAAGGAGGGAAACTATTGAAGTGTGCGATATTATTTTACTAGAAATAAAAACTAGATTTCGGTATACAGGGCACTTAATATTAGCAAACTTAATTTCTTTTAAACAGTTCTCCTCTTTTCAAAAAAAATTTCCTGAAGATTGCCTTAAAGAAGCAGTAAAATTTTATCCATTCCTCAATGAAAGCAGACTACGAACTGAATTAAGCGTTCTATATTCTAGAGAAGAATTTAGGCAAAATATAGAAGTCGGTGCTGTAGGTCTGCTAGGTGTTCTGCTGGATGGATTAAGCGACACCTTTAATGAAGTTGTTACGCTTTTAAAAATTGTCATTACAATCCCAATGACAACGTCCGAAGCGGAACGTCAGTTTTCACGGCTGAAGAAAATAAAAACTTTCCTGAGAAATACAATGAAAGAAGAGAGATTAAATGCCCTTACTATGTTATCTTGTGAAAAAGAATGTATAAATGATTTCCCAAACTTTAATGAAAAAGTGATAGAACTGTTCTGCAAGTCAAAGACACGTAAAATGGACTTCGTTTATCGTCAGATGCTATTAAACTGTGTAGTGTAATATTTACTATTCCCTCAAAACAAACTCTACAATGAACAGTACCTGTCTGGAACAGTACGTCGGTGAAATTTATAAGGATTGGGTGAGCGTTTTTGTATTACACTTTTTAATTTTGAAATTATGCACTCCCTATGTGAACCACCCCGAGCCGCCACTACTTCGACCTTCGTCGAAAATAAATTTAATAATTATACGTTATGTAACAGAATTTTACACATTGACAGCATTGATACAATCAAGTTGCAGTTTATAGCGTTAGATAATATGCTTACTTCGATAAATATAAAATTGTTTTGTAATATCTCTATGTTAAAAAAAAAAGAAAGAGCTTCCAATTTGACCTCTTGAATTGCCTTTGTATAGTTGCAATTTACACGAATAAAATTCCTAAAAAATAACTCTTTTAAAGCTTTTCCACGACATCATTCAACAAGTGGAGTTAATATTTTCGTTTACAAATATTAAAGAGAAATAATCAATTTGCGTGTACCTGAGAAACTCCGTCGCATATTACGTCACTTTTCAACTTACCTGCGAGTTTCATTCCCAGATTAAAATAACTTGGACCGCCGCGCGCCGATGCAAATTACAATCGCCGCACACAGGGACAAATTGAAAATTTAGTGCGACAAAATTATCTACTTCATATGGATTCAATAAATTTTAATAAAACTAGGTACCTCAAGGTTTTTAGGGTCGCTGATTACGAATCTGATGTTAGTTTTTAAAAATTCAAAATGGCGGATCCAATATGGCGTACAATTTTTAAAAAATTGATCGAATTTGCTTAAAACTTATTACACGGGATTTTTGATGTCAGTTTTTAAAAATTCAAAATTCAAATTTCAAAACATTAAAAACTAATTAAAAACTTAAAACGAGAATACTTATAAAAAGCGGAATTAATAATTATATTTTTTAAAAGTTTTTAATTAAATTTGATCAACTGGTGATGATACTACTGTGATGATACTAATAAGAATTATAATTAATTGTTTCACATTTTTTTTAATTATCAAGATGACATACGGGGACATAATATTAATTTTTATTTTATTCTATATTAACATCTTCATAGTCTTACGTCATCAAACTCCTGTTCATAATTCTCTTCTTCGTTGCCACAGAAAGTGGGCAGCCTTAGCATATTTAATACAGTTTCATTAAATTTTGCTTTACTTTTTTTACCTTTTTTTCAGCTATCGGTCACAACAGGGTCCGAAGAAACTAGCATCCAGTTAAATATGTCGCTGTTGGTATTGGCTCTTGAAGTTTTTCTGGAGTGATATTGTCTTAAATTTTTATACTCTTTATGACTTGCTTCAATTACATCTTCTGACAGTTGGCCTACTGGTAAAGGTAAAGATTTTATAATATCAGCTCCATGAATTAAAATTTTATGAACAGTGGCACTCATTTTGTACCAGCCATAAAGTTTAATGGCCATTTCTGCTGTTTCAAAGCAATAGTTTTTAAATACTTCTTCCTTGATGTAATGCCCACAAGAAATTATTGACAGGATATTTGCAAATCTTTCTATTAAGTCTTTATCAATTCCAGTTATTTCTGAAACGAGCGAAGGATTCTTAAAAAATTTTCGTGCAGTATTACCGTCATTGCTATTGCCTCCACCTTGTTTCGGCTGGTCAACAACAAGGCCCATTTGTTCATAAAACTTAGTTGCTATTTCACCCTTTTTTTCTTTTACTTCTTGTTTTGCACTGTCACCTCTTGCTTGCCATTTCTGTAGTTCCAATTTGTATGCTATATGTAGTAAATATTCATAACATCTAATATGTGCATGTAGCACCGAAATCCCATACTTAAAGGTGTCTTCATTACAGACTCTATTCTTTAATTTTTCTAAATCGTTTAAAATTTTGGAAGTAGCTTTACAAACATTACACGCTTGTGAACTTGCAGTATCACTCAAAATGTTGACAGTCTTTCCATCCAGCATTGTACATATAGGGATATGTTTAAATTTTATTTCTTTACCGTCAAGTACGATTGATGTGGGTTCCAATTGCAATATTTGATTTTGAATTTCGTTATACTCTTCTTTCACATTTTGGACGTTTTCCTTTTTTATCTTGAATGAGATTGGTCGACAATGCTTGGTCGATGATGGAGACATGTTCTTCCAAAATATTTTGTCATTATTGCTATTAGATTCACACATTTGCAGTGGCACAATCGTACATAAAATTATATTAGAGTCCGCATATGCTGAATTATTCGCAAAATTTTGTTTATATATACTGTGTCCACCGCTGCCATCCAAGCACCATTTATAATAAACTTCAATTGTATCACAGTCAGTGGAAATATACTGTAGTATCACATCAGTCTGAACTTGAGCCAGACGTTGCGTAGTATGTGCAAGAAGATCTTGAAGCGGTACCACAGCCTCATTTTCGTTTATCTCAATATTTGCTGGATAACACTTTCTTTTGGCCTCTCCTATCACATGATATGAGGGATAAATATTAGCTCCTCTTTCTATTGCTCCAAGTCGCATCGTTATATAATCCTCTTTTGTCAATCCAAGGTCCACTATAAGAGCTAAAGCTTCTTCAGGATTGTAAGGTTTTACAGAAGCAGAAGATGAAGTATCATGTGCCAATTTCATTCTTTTTAAACTTTTGGGCGAAGAATTGATGGCTAACTTCACAACATTAGCTGCACTTTTGTTGCCTGATTTCACCAAGCTTGTTTCTGTAGCCAAACATAATTTTTCTGAATTAAGATCTGATACAATTGCTCTTACATGTCTTTGCTTACTGCGATGAGAACTTTCTTCAAATGATTTTCTGAGTCTGCTTCGCATCTTTTGTTCTGAATGTGTTCCTATCGATAATGGAAGCAGTGGTGGTTGTATCTCCGGGAGTTTTAGGTTTTCGTCAAGCCAGTTTATGTGCTTCTTGTTAAAACGCTCATAGATATAATTACACTCACGCCACTTCGTAAACATCTTTGAAACAAACACTTTAACTTCCTGTTTTATTTGTTTTATTAAATCTTCAGAAAGCTCACTAACACCAATTTTGCCCAAAATATACTGTAATAGTTGTTCATTACACTTTGACGATGACAAATTATAAAATTGTTGGTTTTTCAGTACATTAAGTAACTCCTTTCTCTTCATTTTCATCTTCTTTAAAGCACAGATCTCAGTACACCCAATGTAGTTACGGAATTCCCGTTTCTAATATATTTTCGTGCACACAAGTATTTTGTGAGAAGACTGCACTGAATAAAAATTTAGCTATTGCGGTTCTGTTAGTTACAATTTAGTTACGGAATTCCCCTTTTTATATTTTTTCGTAACAGTTTAAGTATACATCAGTGGTGCACACAAGTATTTTGTGAGGAGACTGCACAGAATGAAAAATTTAGCGAATTAAAAAAAATGTCATTTGCATGTGGGATTTTCAGAATTAGGTGTACCACCTAAGGAAAATATGCTCAATTTATTGAAAGGGGAAACGGGGGGACCTCCACTTGACTTTTTTACACTTATTACTAGTTGTTTTTTTAACTTATAAGGAAAAGTCGTGGAACTGTTTGGAACTTTTTTTATAGCTCTAGCTAAAGTAAATTTTTCAATATATTTCATAATAAAAACATTATACTATATCTACACTACATATAATTGTTATTTTAATAATAACTGCAAATTAAATTAGATACCTGATGCTTAAAAATATATTTAAAAAACTTTAAACTGTAAATTTACAAAAAATTGTCGAGTGTAGCAACAATAAACGCTATAGATGCTGCTGACAGGTATAAGTGCGTGTAACAGATAATAATACTTTGAACGCACGTACAGACTAATGTGATGCGTTAAAAAAATAAATACTTATAGGTTGATTGCGTACTGGTATATAGAACATATTAAGTGCAATAGTGGTTACATTTAACAAAATAAAAAATTCCATTTTTGTCATCGTAATTCGGTTATTTGTCCCTACGTGCGCCGTCGAGAAAATACAATGTTAAAGCATCATAAAATATTATCTGTATATTTCCACTCTACTTTTTTATATTTTTAAGTTTGCTTAACTTTATTTACTCCTAAATTTTTCCGTACTGAAAGGCGATACGAAAAACGCAATTAAATTTCCAACTTTTGTTAGCATATACCTTTCCATTATAATGCAATATCTTTATCTACTAGACATCAACCTAACGATTTCTTATTTCCCTTCCTTATATAGAGACATTGTTAATAAATTTGTTACGTGCATTATTCCTTTCTGTCTCTCCTCTTTTAAATAATGAAATATTTTTATGATCGTAGATAATTACCACCAAAAAATAATTTATTCGACCCTTCCTTTCCCGGATTCGTGACGATGATGATGGTCACGGCAAATGCGTCTTTGAACCGCTGTCGACGACGTACATGGTGTACCATCACCATGGTCAAACCATAAAACCAAAATCTACGTTCTCGTCCACTTTGTTATCTGTTCCGTTTCTTCTTCTTCTATTATAAACTTTATGACATAGTGCATTCAAATGTTTATTGCACCATCGGGTCGGCATATCTTTAAATTTGCTGCTGCAGTGTAAGAAAGAAGGTTCCTTTTTATTGCTACCTCGACAACAAGGCACCAGATATTGACCAGGCGGTGTATGTATTAATTGGACGTTGTAATGGAATGACAGACACGGCTTTTTTTTTTGGCATTTTTCCAAAAGAAAATGTAAACCACGTAATCTAAACAGTTGGATATATTTGCGAATTAAATATGTATATAATACTAATATTAAGTAGTGTTTGACTATGTTAGAATGGTGTATATTACAAATTTTAGTTTAATAATATACATATACAGTAAATATCGTTTATAACGACGTTGAAGGGACCAACGAAATTCGGTCGTTATAACTAGAGAACGGACACACTTACCACTCAGTGCAGTACTGGCGAAAGGCTGTATTTCTAAAATATTTAATTTTATTTATATAATTGGAAAACGAACGGGTGGTGATCTATAAAATTACGAAATACATATTTAATTGTTGAAAAGTTGTATTTATAAAGTTTTTAATTTTATTTATATAATTGGAAAACAAACGGGTGGTGATCTATAAAATTACGAAATACATATGTATTTGTTGAAAAGTTGTATTTTTAAAGTTTTTAATTTTATTTCTATAATTGGAACATTTTTATTTGTTCATTTTGTCGTTCAATTGAGTAAAGGAGTATTAATATTGACAAGCAATAGTTTCTCAAGGTTTTCTTCTGTCAATTTTGTTCTCTTTGAATTAAGTACATCCTTATAAATAGAAAACGTCCTTTCTACATCGCAACTGGTTATAGGTGCATACTGGAAATATTCTTTTATTTCTTCATATTTAGCCGTTAGATTTTGTGGAATTGTCTCCATACATAATTGTTGCAATGTTATTAAATCTGGATTTCTATTAAGAATTGCTTCAAACTTTTGCCGAAGGCCACATCCGAAGTCACTTGGAATACTTTTCAAATTATTAACAGCCACATCTAATGTGGTTAATCTGTCATTTAATTTGAGATTTCGATTTTCAAAATAAGTGATTAGTTTTTGGCAATTTTCCAAAGTGTTCGTGAAGAAAGTACAACTGATTTTTTAAATTTGGGATTTGTGTGTGCTCCTTGCACTCACCAATACTTCTAGCATCCTCCTTTAGCAGTGTTACGAAATGCTTTAGACTATCGAAATTCTCAGCATAATAACTAGTAGCTTCCAGCCATGTTCCCCATCTAGTTATTACTGGAGTGGGAGGCAGTGACAGAGATGGAAATTTTTCCCTGAAAAGAGCTACTCTCAATGGTGCTTCTCTGAAAACTTTTTTAAAAGCTGATACAAGTCTATCAACTTCCGGAAAAGCGTCTCTGATATATTCACAGATTCTGTGGAGAGCATGTGCTACACAAGTAATATGCAGCATATTAGGATGTTTTCTTCAATAGTCTGCCTGTTTTTAACATATACGCAGCACTATCACTGACAAATAAAAGTATTTTTTCTTTGTACTTGGCGTCCGAATGAAGCATTTTTTGCATATTCTCCTTAATGGTTTCAGCAACTGTTTCCGCATCAACTCTATTTATAACACTTGCTGCTATTACATATGCGTTATAGGGAATAGTTGGATGTAGTAAACCAGCTACAACATTTACCACACAGCGTCCTAACATATCCACCGTTTCGTCGGCTCTTATCCATATGTATTGATACAAAAAAGGGATATTTATCAATACGTTTTTGCCGTATTACGCAGTTGTTATATAATGAAACAGATATGCAAAATACATATCCGTCACTGTAAACATGGACAAACACCTCGTATTTTTAGCATTTACTTCTGTTCAATACATATGTTTCGGCCATCTAGGCCTCATCGGTTGAACTAGTGAAGCAATGTGTATACAAATTAATACAGATCTGTTAAACAACGGATCTGTATTTGTATCTACATTTACGCTAAAATCGTCTCCAAGCTATAACCAGTTTCGTTCTATCAGGCGACACTAATTTAATCAGTGACATCTGACGGAAGAAAGCGGCTAGGCCAGAAAAGGCGATCTTCCGCTCGAATAGCAATGCTATTACGTAAAGCGGAAAAATACGTATATTGGTGCTGTCCATTAACACGCGCCAGATGGCGGTAAATATACAAAAAAGGGATATTTATCAATACGTTTTTGCCGTATTACGCAGTTGTTATATAATGAAACAGATATGCAAAATACATATCCGTCACTGTAAACATGGACAAACACCTCGTATTTTTAGCATTTACTTCTGTTCAATACATATGTTTCGGCCATCTAGGCCTCATCGGTTGAACTAGTGAAGCAATGTGTATACAAATTAATACAGATCTGTTAAACAACGGATCTGTATCTGTATCTACATTTACGCTAAAATCGTCTCCAAGCTATAACCAGTTTCGTTCTATCAGGCGACACTAATTTAATCAGTGACATCTGACGGAAGAAAGCGGCTAGGCCAGAAAAGGCGATCCGTTGTTTAACAGATCTGTATTAATTTGTATACACATTGCTTCACTAGTTCAACCGATGAGGCCTAGATGGCCGAAACATATGTATTGAACAGAAGTAAATGCTAAAAATACGAGGTGTTTGTCCATGTTTACAGTGACGGATATGTATTTTGCATATCTGTTTCATTATATAACAACTGCGTAATACGGCAAAAACGTATTGATAAATATCCCTTTTTTGTATATTTACCGCCATCTGGCGCGTGTTAATGGACAGCACCAATATACGTATTTTTCCGCTTTACGTAATAGCATTGCTATTCGAGCGGAAGATCGCCTTTTCTGGCCTAGCCGCTTTCTTCCGTCAGATGTCACTGATTAAATTAGTGTCGCCTGATAGAACGAAACTGGTTATAGCTTGGAGACGATTTTAGCGTAAATGTAGATACAGATACAGATCCGTTGTTTAACAGATCTGTATTAATTTGTATACACATTGCTTCACTAGTTCAACCGATGAGGCCTAGATGGCCGAAACATATGTATTGAACAGAAGTAAATGCTAAAAATACGAGGTGTTTGTCCATGTTTACAGTGACGGATATGTATTTTGCATATCTGTTTCATTATATAACAACTGCGTAATACGGCAAAAACGTGTTGATAAATATCCCTTTTTTGTATATTTACCGCCATCTGGCGCGTGTTAATGGACAGCACCAATATACGTATTTTTCCGCTTTACGTAATAGCATTGCTATTCGAGCGGAAGATCGCCTTTTCTGGCCTAGCCGCTTTCTTCCGTCAGATGTCACTGATTAAATTAGTGTCGCCTGATAGAACGAAACTGGTTATAGCTTGGAGACGATTTTAGCGTAAATGTAGATACAGATACAGATCCGTTGTTTAACAGATCTGTATTAATTTGTATACACATTGCTTCACTAGTTCAACCGATGAGGCCTAGATGGCCGAAACATATGTATTGAACAGAAGTAAATGCTAAAAATACGAGGTGTTTGTCCATGTTTACAGTGACGGATATGTATTTTGCATATCTGTTTCATTATATAACATATGTATTGATTTAAAAGATGGCTTCTAATGCGTTCTACTGTTCTCGTATAGCACCTAGAAACATAATATTTGTGTAAAGTTGATTCATCAGGAACATTTCGACCAGTATATTTTTTCAGAAATATTTTTAAAGTGGAATTGCTAAGTTTATTTAATGGAATATTAGCCGCCATAAAAGTTTTACAGAGTTCAGATGTGTTTGCGATCCTAAGTGACGAATTTTTGACGATATTTTACGGATTTTGTAATAAATTTCGGAATCACTGACAATGGACATACAATCAGTATGACCGTCAATCCAACTCGGCATTGTTTTACAATGCCGTTCTCGACATTCTTCCATATCATGTCTGAAAAGTAACTTAAACAATGCTTTAGATCTAAATAAATGAAAACTAAAAATGTGTGCGTAAGTTATTGAAACTGAACGAAATTCAATGCACAGTCTTACGTCGAAATAATTGGTAGAAATAGATTCAATCAAACGATATTAAACAGGATCTATCACAAAAATTACGATGTAATTAACAGTTAAAACTATGAAAACAAGAAACTTACTCACAGCACTTTATTTATCTTACGAAATATAAACTAATAAATAAAATACATTATAAAAACCCCGCTTCTATCTACGCTCATGAAAACACTTTAAAAAGCACTATATTCTCGGAATACAATAGCTGGCTAGTCCATTGTTATCGCGGCGAGACCAGGTGTCGGAGTAAGTCAAACAAATACTTCATTGAATTACGCCGGGATGTACTGAGCGACGTTATACACAATTCCAATTGCCGATTGCGTTTTATGGAAATTGTGTCCGTTCTCTAGTTATAACTGCTATAAGAGTAGGTCGCTATATCCAAATACCAAATTATTATATAAACAAATTTTATTTATCTTAGAAAATACCCTTAAACAACGAAAACAATATTCTAGTTTCATAGAATACAAATAAAAAAAAACATTTCCTTCTCAACTTATTTTACTAACAATTTAACACATATGTATATAATAATTAGAGAACGGACGCAATTTCCATAAAACGCAATCGGCAATTGGAATTGTGTATAACGTCGCTCAGTACATCCCGGCGTAATTCAATGAAGTATTTGTTTGACTTACTCGGACACCTGGTCTCGCCGCGATAACAATGGACAAGCCAGCTATTGTATTCCGAGAATATAGTGCTTTTTAAAGTGTTTTCATGAGCGTAGATAGAAGTGGGGTTTTTATAATGTATGTATTTTATTTATTAGTTTATATTTCGTAAGATAAATAAAGTGCTGTGAGTAAGTTTCTTGTTTTCATAGTTTCAACTGTTAATTACATCGTAATTTTTGTGATAGATCCTGTTTAATATCGTTTGATTGAATTTATTTCTACCAATTATTTCGACGTAAGAATGTGCATTGAATTTCGTTCAGTTTCAATAACTTACACATTTTTAGTTTTCATTTATTTAGATCTAGAGCATTGTTCAAGTTACTTTTGCAGACATGATATGGAAGAATGTCGAGAACGGCATTGTAAAACAATGGCGAGTTGGATTGACGGTCATACTGATTGTATGTCCATTGTCAGTGATTCCGAAATTTATTACAAAATCCGTAAAATATCGTCAAAAATTCGTCACTTAGGATCGCAAACACATCTGAACTCTGTAAAACTTTTATGGCGGCTAATATTACATTAAATAAACTTAGCAACCCCACTTTAAAAATATTTCTTCAAAAATATACTGGTCGAAATGTTCCTGATGAATCAACTTACGCAAATATTATGTTTCTAGGTGCTATACGAGAACAGTAGAACGCATTAGAAGCCATCTTTTAAATCAATACATATGGATAAGCGCCGACGAAACGATGGATATGTTAGGACGCTGTGTGGTAAATGTTGTAGCTGGTGTACTACATCCAACTATTCCCTATAACTCATATGTAATAGCAACAAGTGTTATAAATAGAGTTGATGCGGAAACAGTTGCTGAAACTATTAAGGAGAATATGCAAAAAATGCTTCATTCGGACGCCACGTACAAAGAAAAAATACTTTTATTTGTCAGCGATAGTGCTGCGTATATGTTAAAAACAGGCAGACTATTGAAGAAAACATATCCTAATATGCTGCATATTACTTGTGTAGCACATGCTCTCCACAGAATCTGTGAATATATCAGAGACACTTTTCCGGAAGTTGATAGACTTGTATCAGCTTTTAAAAAAGTTTTCAGAAAAGCACCATTGAGAGTAGCTCTTTTCAGCGAAAAATTTCCATCTCTGTCACTGCCTCCAACTCCAGTAATAACTAGATGGGGAACATGTCTGGAATCTACTAGTTATTATGCTGAGAATTTCGATAGTCTAAAACATTTCGCAACACTGCTAAAGGAGGATGTTAGAAGTATTGGTGAGTGCAAGGAGCTCACACAAATCCCAAATTTAAAAAATCAGTAGGTAACCTACTGATTATGACAACTTAGTTGTCGAAAAACGTATTTAGGATACGATTAATGATTATGGTAAGGGGTTATATACCTTTTTTAAGTTTTTACTTAACCACAGTCTCCAAAGATAGACATTTTACCTGAAAATTGATAAAAAATTATGCTAAAATATCAAATCGCACATCGCAAGTGAACAATATATAACAAAATCTACCTGTTTGAGTTCCGAAACTGCTTGAATTTTAAATGGAAAGAACTTTAGGTCCTTTTTTAAAATAGTATTACATGTTCCCATTGACAAACGAACTTGTGATACTTTTGCGATTGATTTTTTGGGTGAGTTCTCCATTCGACGTCGAATATAGTCTATGCAATTTGCTTTTCGTCTTCTAGGTGCTCCACCTCCTCCAGGGTTTACGAGTTATTACCCCTGTTTCATCAAATTTAACAACACAAGCTTGAATATGTTTTTGCAGTTGTGTGTAAGTAACTGGCAGATTAGGATACTGTTGTCGGAAATCCTGTAAGCACTGATTAGTGGAATAAATCGACTCTCCATTTTCTAATTTTTGGTCAGTTCTATAGTAACGTTGACTAATAAATATTTTATGTTGTAACTCTATCATTATAATAAAATAATTTAAAAAATATAAGCGTTTATAATTTGAGTTTTTTTGAATGTTTAACATTGGGATCTCAGAATCTACTGGAGATAGGAAAACGCTTAAATGGGGAAAGATGCGCAGTTTTACGAGTTTGATTTAAAACTGCTTTTGTCTCTCCGATAACTTTCATGGCTTATTAGATATTCAAAGAAAACTAAATTTTACGATTTTCTTTAAACACGCTTAGCGTAGTAATTTTAGAGAAAAAGTGTTCAGACAAAAGTTTTAGATAATTTTACGCCAAATAAAACTGTGTAGCTAATTTTTTTTTTCGTTCACCATTATCGAGTTATGACACAAACTTGTGTTTTTTTAAATAGAAACCATAGTTGGTTTTGACATCATTAAAAAGCTTATTTTTTGCTGATTACAATGATATAAGGTTTGATATGGTTATTTTAAAAAATAAAGAGGATATAGACATTTCTATGATTGTTGACTTTATAAGATAAAAACTTAAAAAAAAAAGTTTGGTGTTTTGTAATTCAAAAAACGAAAAATCTGAGTTACAATAGTGTTCGTTGGAGCAGTCGAGATAAATATACTAACATTGCTTTCACGTTGAGTCACAGAAGTGAGAGCTGTTAATTTTTACTTTTAAGTCAAGTTAATTGTCAAACATTGACAATTAACTATTAATTAATTTAATTGTAACTTAACTATAAGCGGTGCAAACGGCCGTTAATCATAAGTTTGCATTGGGTACGGAATTTTCTAACGTTGAAAAGCGTGATATGGTTGAATGTTACATTCAGTGCCAGAAAAATTCTACTAGAGCTGCTGAAATTTATTTTGAAAATTATTTTGATCGACGTCAGCCGTTGCTACCTACTTTTAAGAGATTATGGGATAATTTAGCAGATTATGGTTCGTTCGTTAAACCAAAATAAAAAAAAAGGGATGGATGAAGATAGAGAAATAAACATATTAGCAAGTGTCGCTCAGAATCCATCTACATCGACCCGACAAATTTCAACAGAAATGGGCTCCTCTCAACGCACTATTGTCAGAGTGTTGAAGAAGGATAAATTTCGTCCCTACAAATTATCAGTATCACAAACTTTACATGCAGGTGATAACATCAGACGAATAGCTTTTTGTAGATGGTTTAAAGATCAGTGTAAAAACGATCCACACTTTTCAATGAAAATATTATGGACTGATGAATCTCGTTTCACAAATTGTGGAATGTTTAATAGGCACAATGAGCACATATGGTCTCAAACAAATCCACTTCACGTTGAACATAGGAGACCACAAATTAAATTTGGGTTTAATGTTTGGTGTGGTGTTATAGGATCAACTGTTCTTCCTCCTTTTATTTTTGATGGATCACTAACTGGCAATCGTTATCTTAATTTTTTACAACAAGATTTCGAGGAAATGTTAGATAATTTAAATTTAAGAACCCGAGCAATGCTGCAATGGTTTCAACATGACGGAGCGCCTCCGCACAATCAACTAAATGTTAGAAATTATTTAAATTTGAACTTCCCTAATCAATGGATAGGACGAAATGCACCCATTGAATGGCCGGCTAGATCCCCTGATTTATCAGTTTTGGATTTTTTCTTGTGGGGTGTACTAAAGGACACAGTATACAAAAGAACATATGAAACAATCGACGATTTAAGAGAAGCTGTCTTAGTTGCTTTTATTAACATCGATAGGCGTAAAGTCTGCAATGCTACAAATTCTGTTGTGAAGAGATGCAATTTGTGTATTAATAATAATGGAGGTATCTTTAAACATTAATAATGTTGTGTGCCCTTAATAAAAGTTCTTATAGTTTTCATTTTATTACTACATAAGATTTCAAAATAAGTTTTCGTTTGGTTTGTATTTTATCAGTTCGAAATTCAATTGTTTACCATAAAAACCATAAAAATGTCTATATCCTCTTTATTTTTTAAAATAACCATATCAAACCTTATATCATTGTAATCAGCAAAAAATAAGATTTTTAATGATGTCAAAACCAACTATGGTTTCCATTTAAAAAACACAAGTTTGTGTCATAACTCGATAATGGTGAACGAAAAAAAATATTAGCTACGTAGTTTTATTTGGCGTAAAACTATCTAAAACTTTTGTCTGAACACTTTTCTCTAAAATTACTATTAACGATGCTAAGCATGTTTAAAAAAATCGTAAAATTTAGTTTTCTTTGTATATCTAATAAGCCATGAAAGTTATCGGAGAAACAAAAGCAGTTTTAAATCAAACTCGTAAAACTGCGCATCTTTCCCTATTTAAGCGTTGTTCTATCTCCAGTAGTTTCTGAGATCCCAATGCTAAACATTCAAAAAAACTCATCCTGTATATGACAAGTGTCAGAATTTGAAGTTTTCTAAATGTGCACCAATCTTTGATTAGTTAATTACTTAAAAAACAGCCTACTATAATAAGGAAACTTTTTGAATGTAAGTTATGAATTTAATATTATAAAAACGTATATTGAATCATTCGTTTTGTATCAGTATATTAGGCTTTTATGCCTTACCTCGGAGAAAGCTTGACTGTTATCTAAGAAAGTTAAAAGCAGTATTTCTCTTATCTAATGCGCTATTAAATTTTTGTAATTAAATTAATTTTGGATGAACGAAGAATACATTATAAGCTGACATTTACAAATTGGACAATTTTTAATTAGTACTAAAACTTTTTGTTTAGTAAATACGATTTAAACTAATCAGTATATAAATACTAAATGCAGAATCTCTGTTTTTCATAATATAAAATTTAAATGTGTAGATACCCTTCTTTCTAAGTCAACAACGAATGTCAAGATAGAAAAAAATCTAAATGCGAATGTTATCTATATATCGCAATAAATTTTAAGATTAAAAGACAAGACATTTATATGTGAGTATAATAAACAAATACCTCGCCAGTCAAACTTCCATATGTTCAAATATCATGATTGTAGTGTCAATTGCAAATCACTCACTGCCAATATTTGCCAGCATAAATAAAATCAATAAGTCCATGCATAGTATCTATAGTTTTCAAAAAATGTGAATTGACATAAGCGTAAAATAAAGGAAATGAACTGAGTAAACAATTAATAAGCCTATGATATATATATATATATATATATATATATATATATATATATATATATATATATTGATATAATACCGCGCTATAATACGAATGCCGTGGAGAAAAATAATGATAATAAATGCCTGAAATCTACTTATTCTCAAGGGTCTCGGAGCAAGTTCTCGATACACAGACAGTCAACTACTAATACATGAAATAAAACAGAAAAGTCAAATATATGTAAAGAAATATATTTTAATAATGTTGTATTGATTAACACAAGATACAAATTAAATCAATCAAAATATAATAAGTTTAAAAATCTTCAAAAATAATTACCCAAATCTGACATTTAAAACAAAGTAAAATGACGTTTGAGATGACGTGAGTTAATATTGTATAGATACGTGACTTCAAGTAATGTTATATCATTAACAAGTTTATAAATCACAATTTTCACAAAAATACCTGATAAATACTTTAAATTTTGAAGTCCACAATTTCATTAAGTTCTTTGGATGAAGTTCTCAGGAAAGTTTTCAACTGGAACATCAACATTGGCTGTCTGTTGCTTGATTCAAACTACTGGATAATATCCTATTCGCTGCGATGCTTTTGATTCAAATTTACAGGATATACCACCAGGTTATGTTCAATATAAGTCCCTGAAGAGATGTTCTTATACCAAAATAATTCAGAAGATATCTGATTTCTTCTTTAAGAGCGTTTCTTTCATATAAATCTATTCTTTGGTAATCACATGCATGTCCATGTTCTCCTTATATGGATAATATATCCAGAATACTCAATATATCTCTTCCTTATGCACAATAAATGTGCATAAACATATAATATAAGGTATATTAACGGAATATTGATTAAACTAAATTTATATAATGCAGATTAAAATCTTTTTTAATCTCCGTCAGAAAAATAATATCCATAATAATTATCCTGTTTCTCGTCGTCAAGACTCAGAAATTTTGTATAAGTATAAATCAGATATTCTACGAAATTTATACAAAGGTTACTAAAATAATTTAAAAGATAATATTATAAGAAAATCCACTCACGTAATCTCAATTACAAATCTTGTAAATGAAGTTCACATAAGTCAAACAAATAACAAAATTTACAGATATTTGCTCAAAAGAAAGATAGAACATAGTTGGTTTTAAAAATCCAAAATCCTCGTGAAGATAACTCGAAGTAAATTTACTAATAAGCAATACATAACCATAAATTAAATATACATACAATATTATATGGTATCATGATTTCAAAACCAATTATGAACCTATATTAAAATTACACAATTCTTACTATAAAGTAATACTTCACAAATCTGAACATTCAAGATATAACATTCTTGAAACAGATATCTAATAAGAAAATAATTAATTAATTAAGAAAATTGACTCACAACAATATATATATATATATATATATATATATATATATATATATATATATATATATATATATATATATATGGTAAATTCAAATTGTAGGCGATTTAAGGTCTGGCTCTACTTCAAAAACTATATATTTAAAAGAATCCTACATGTACATGGTTCGGCTAATAATGCCTTTCACAAGGAATACAAAATAATGTGCGTTCAAATAAATTTTACCTCTAGTAGTCCATGACAATAAAAATGTTTGTCGTAACTTGTACTATTTACATTTGCATCAGTTGTCAATTTGACAGACTATTCTGATGTATACTTAATTGAAACTTTTTTTAAATTGCTTTGTAACTTAAAATTGATTTAAAACTATTCAACACAAATCATTCATGGTTGAATCTTATTTTCGAAACGGACGTAAGATTGACGGACAATGGCACTATTTTATTGAAGAATGCTTAGACGAATTTAGAAATGTTTCCAAACTTCGCCTTTGATATTGATAGTTTTCGGTACACAGTTGCACTAAGGTTTTCAGAGAAACAGGGAGTGTTATACGGAAAGAAGGCAGTGGCCGGCCGAAAAAAAGTACGGAAGAGCTAGTTGACGATGTAACGCAAATTATGAATGATGCACCACGAACTTCCATACGAGTATTATCTCAACGAGTGGGTGAATCAATTGGCACCTGTCATACAATTTTGAAAAAAGATTTAAATTTATTTCCATATCGCATGACCTGTTATCAAGAAATAAAAGAAATTGACTATCCTAGAAGAACAACATTTTGTCAGTGGTTCTTAAATAATTTAGATAATGACTTTCTTGATAAAACTTATTTTTCTGATGAATCATGGTTTTATCTGAATGGATATGTTAACTCACAAAATATAAGGATGTGGAATACTGAGAAACCACATGAGTTTTATGCTGAAACCTCACTTCATCCACAGAAAATTGGTGTATGGTGTGCGCCTAGTCGAAGGAAAATCATTGACCCTATTTTCTTTAACGGTACCTTAACAGGAGAAAGGTATCGACAAGAAATTATTATGCCATTTATTGAACAGCTTAATGAAGAAGAAATAAATTAGGGTTACTTTCAACAAGACGGAGCCAGAGCGCACACAGCTGGTGAAACAATTAATATGATACGGCAAATTTATCAAAATTGGTTGATAAGTTTAAACACCGAACATGAATTTCCACCAAGATCTTTTTTCTGTTTTTTTTTCTGTGGCCTTTTTTAAAGAACTCAATTTTTCGGGTACAGATGCCTGATCTTGCAGACCTTCAAATCAGAATTGCTGAAAGAATTAACGAAATCGATGACAGAAGAAGAGAAGTGAGAAATGTCTCGAACAAGGTGGTGGCCACTTTCAACAATTTTTATAAAATGTTACTTGTTTGTTGCAAATAAACGTATCTCATTTAGTTAAATATTTTGATTTTATTATTTTGACATTTATCATGTCATTCAAATAGTTCATAACCAACAAAATTCATATTAAGAACTTAGTAAAAAGCTAAGATATACGTATAATTTCCATGGGCAACTTCGAGGTAAAATTTAGTTGAACGCTCGTTATAAATACTTAGGTCACGAAATAATTATCTATATATATAACGTGTGTATAAATTGTCGCAAAAGCTACACGCAGCGACATTCTTCGTTCGGTTCTTAATAAAAAATCTTAATGTTAAAATGTCGTATCATGCTTCGTTTGTTTTCAGGGGGTTCTTGAAGTTCAGACTTTTAGTGCGTAACTAACCTTTGCTCTTCGATATCTGTTAATAGAGATAGATGCAATTTAGTTTAAAGAAAAAAATTTTACTAGTATTATTTCGTAAACTTTTTTTTTAATTAAAAGCTTGTTTTTAACATTTATTCATTAACGTACTTCCACGAAAAACACATTTGGCAACGTTGTAGAAGAATAAGTTTGTATTTCAAAGTGAGTTCAATCAAAATCATTAGTGTCAAATTTTGACATTTACGAATTTACGAAGCATGATACGACATTTTAACATTAAGATTTTTTATTTAGAACCGAACGAAGAATGTGGCTACGTGTAGCTTTTGCGACAATTTATACACACGTTGTATACGGGGTTGGGCAGAAGTAACGCATCAGTCGAATAATTCCGTAAATATAAACTTTAGAACAAAATGTTGTCAACAAAAGTTATTTTGTATTGGCTTCAATCATTTGCGTTTTTTTTCATGATGATTACATATGACAGCAAAAAAATTTTTTTTTTAAATGGAAATAATATTTTTTTTTAGAAAATTCGGAATCTTTATTAATTTCTGAATATGAATATGTACTTTTTTCATGGGGTTAGATAATAAAAATATTGAGAAAAAAAAAATTAATGAACGTACATTTGGACTAGTGCAGTGTTTTGTAGATTGCTTTGGAAATTGTAGATTTTTTTGACTGTCATTGAATTTATTGACGTTTCACAATAAAATAGTTTCCATCGTAAAACTTGCTTTTCTTAATACGTGTTTTGTGTGAAAATGGTCAAATTAACTACTAAAGAAAGAATAGAAATTCTTATGATGGTCGGATATGGTGACAGGCAACGTTCACATCACGAAGTTTGCACTTTATTCAATAATGTTTATTTGGATCGAGATCCTATAGCTCAATCAACAGTTTCGAGATTGGTTACTAAATTTAGAGAAACGGGCGATGTTAGAGATATACCTAAAGCTGGCAGACCAAAGGATATCACTAATGAAGACCGATCTCTTTATGTTTTACGTGCTGTAACGGAAAATCCCACTACGTCAACCACTCGACTAGGATTAGAAAATGATATGAGTAGCAGATCTATTATACGAATATTAAAGGCAAACAAAAACAAGCCGGATAAGATACACTTACTGCACGAACTTAACGAAGATGACCCGGACAGAAGATTACAGTTTTGTGAAACAATAATGGAATTGTCCAATAACGATCCAAATTTTTTAAACAACATCGTATTTTCTGACGAAGCTACATTTTGTCTAAATGGATTTGTAAATAGGCATAACTGCCGTTATTGGGTGATTGAGAATCCACATTGGATGCGAGAAAATCATACACAGCATCGCCACAAACTTAATGTGTGGGCTGGCATTGTTGGGTAACGAATCATAGGTCCGTACTTCTTGGAACACAACCTAAATGGTGATGGTTACTTACATTTATTGCGTAACTGTATTGTACCAGATCTGTTGATGAACACGACAATCCAACCAAGCATGCCAAACCGTAATCTATGGTTTCTGGCTAAAAGTTATTTTTAAACCAGTCCTCGAAAAGAATCTTAGTCATCCAACCTTTCTTATTGGATTCCTAAATGGCAGGCAATTGTTTCTTGTTCAGCCCTTTAAAACACCTTGGATTTTCACTAACAATGGTTTTAGCTTAAAATCCTCCGCAGCATTTGCGCCTAGAAGCAAAGCTATTCGTTCTTTAAAAACCTTACATCTAGATGCAGACTTTTCAGATTTTGAAATGAAAGTTCTTTCAGGCATTCGCTTCCAGTAGAGTCCTGTTTCGTTTACATTAAAAACTTGTTCTGGTTGGTATCCACCTCTTTCTATAATTTTTTTCAAAGTGTTGGGATATTCTTTGCCTGCGTTATCATCGACACTAGCTTTTTCGCCTTTCATTTTTAAATTATGCAGATTGTGGCGATTTTCGAATTTTTCAAACAAACCTTGGCTTGCTTCGAATTTTTCATCTTTCGCAGATTCATCATTAAATTTTCGAAAATTCTTTTGGCCTTTTCTTGGATAGTCATCTGGCTCATTGGCATCCTTCGTTCATTATTATCTTCAATCCACATAACTAATAATTTTTCCATAACACTGCTTCTTTAACGAGTTAATTTTGAAACACTTGAAGGTGTAGCGGAAAACGAATGTAATTCAATTTCTTTTTTTCTATCAACGGTAGACTTCGTCAGTCCCATTGCATTACAAAATTTGAATAATTTTCTCACCAGCTATTTGCGTTACTTATTATTACAATATTGTTGTTGCAACGTTGTACGCATTTTCATTTGCAATAAACAAGAAGTCTTTTCACATCGACAAATTTAAATATACCGGGTGTATTATGAAAAACCTTTGGGGCTGCAGCTTCCTTATATTTTATCTGATTTTAATGAATGATATGTCAAACTAAATCGTTTTTAAAGCACGGTAACCTGTTTTTAAAAAAAAATTTTTTTGACATTTCGTTTTTGACAGAAAGTAGTTAATTTTTTTTTTGAAATTGTACTACATATTTTTTTTTACTTATTCTAATAAACATTTATTTCCTAAAGACAGCTCCATTAAATTGAGTGACAAATTTTTTATTATTAAAAAAAACTACGAAATTTACAGAAATCAAGCTATCATATATTTTAATGAATCAAATGTTCGAAATTGGCCCCATTTTGTTCCAGACACATTTGACACCTTCTATTAACTCCAACTGCTGCGTTTAATATAAGATTTGGTGGTATTTCATGACATACTTGTACTATCCTTCTTACTAAATCATCTCTGGTATCAGGTGGAGTCAAATAGACATGATCTTGAATGTGAGACCACAGAAAGAAATCCAGTGGATTCAGATCTGGCGAACCAGCAGGCCATCGAATAGGTCCGTAAGTGCCCATCCATCTGACGCCAAAATAATTATTTAGAAAATCAGTATTCGTTCGTGCATTATGGGGTGTGGCACCGTCCTGTTGGAACACCACCCTGTTTAACTCAGCAAGTGGCAACTCATCTAAATAATCGCTTAATTCATTGCGTAACAAATTATTATACTTTTCTTGGTTTAGATTACCCTCCACAAAAAAAGGCCCTACTACTCTATCGCCTAAAATGCCACACCATACATTTACACTGAACCGATTTTGAAAATTGTGTTGCATCACAACATGGTTATTTTCAGTGCTCCAATGGCGATGATTATTTCTGTTGAATAACCCATTTTTCCACAACACACGACGATAAACAATTGGATCTTCCCTTAGTTTATTCATGAAAACCTGGCAGAATTGAACCCTTCGTTGAGGGTCGTTTTCACCGAGAGCATGCACCTTCCGTGGTTTATAAGGAAATAACTTGTGCTTCTTCAGAATGTACTGAACTGTAGAATGTGATACCTGCATGTAGTGAGCAATTTCTCGCGTAGACGTATTAAAGTTTTCTTCCACATAGAGCAAGACACTTAATTCTAAATTTTGATCTTGAATTACACGTGCGTTTATTTTCGGTTTTTTGAATGATCCAAAATTTCGTAAATTTGGCACGAGCCTTCCAAACTTATCGGCACTTGGACGCAGTCCGTCAGGAAAACGATTTCCATAAAGTCGCAAAGCAGCTGCAGAATTTGTTCCGCATTCAAAATATGCTTGAATCGCATCCACACATTCGCCATTATCCATTTCAATAACAAAATTTAGAAATAAATCGTTGAAAATGTTATAATGAATGTGTGACTGACAGATGTCACAGCTCTCTTCGAAAATTTGGAATGCACTTTTATCGTTCAATATGACTGCTTGATTTTTAAATTTTTAAAATAAACACTGTAAAAGTTGTTGTTGACCCACCGCTCACTGATAACATTGGTTTGTAATCCTTTATGGGCTATATAGTATTGAATGTAAGTGATTTTAAAAGGTACACACATTTGCTGGTAATAAAATGAAATAGAGTATTTAAAATGCATTTAAGAAATCTCAGTGTTCGGAAAACCAGAATAAATCGAACTAAAAAAAAAACCTTCAATTTCTCGATTTTTTTTCATACAAGGATATCGTTGTTTACAGTTTCATATTCAGAAAAAGTAATATATTTGAATAAGGAAAAAAAAAGTATAGTGCAATCTAAAAAAACACAGTTTGCAGCTGTCTGTCAAAAACAAAGTGTAAAAAAAAATTCAAAGCGGATCACGCTACAGTGTTTTTAAAACGATTTAGTTCGACGTATAATTTATTACATTCGGATAAAAAATAAGAAAGTTACAACACGAAAGGTTTTTCATAATACACCCGGCATAAAAAAAAACTAAAAATATTTAAAAAAAATGTAACTACTTGATGAACACACTGTGCTGGCGAAACAATAGTCGTCGTTTTACGATTAGGTATTAAAAAAGTGAAGATTTAACCATTAGTTTTCTTTCATCATCATTTAAAAACATTTCCACATCTAATCATGTTACGAAAATGTATTTTAAAACCCATATTTAGCATATTTATTAAGATATCTGTGCGTATTTCCATAATTTCCGAAATTATACAAACTAATCATCCTCTACGCAAATCTCAATTTACATGATAAGCGAGTAACGTTCCGGACCGCCCAACGAATAACACATCAGATACAGAAATTAAGTCCATATTTAAATTCATGTATTATAGTTGGTAAAAGCCTGTTCTGTAGTCGTTTCGTATCAAACCGAGGGGTGAACTGTGTAACGTAAGGGTCCCGGCCGGCACGAGTACAGGGCTGCGGTTTGCCGTTCCAAAAGCTCCGGAGCTGTTAACACTACGATACTCCGGGGACCTCTCAGTCGGCGCATTGTTTCGCTTTAACAGACAACTTCCAGTATTTCTTTTACATTTAGAACAACTTTAGTTGGTATATAGTGAGCGGTGTCGTCGTCTTTCTGTCAGCCATATACAGAACTTTCCTTCTTAATGTCTTTACGCTATGTTGCAGAAACTAAATTTTTGTCTGGAAACATTTTTACAAAATTGTTTTTACAAATTTTAGCTTAGGTATGGAATTGATGAAATTTTATTTGATTTATTTCAATCGAATACTCTAAATTTGTTTTGATAGACAAACTGTTCCGGTTTCAGCTGTTACTTAACGACAGCTTCAAATACAGACTGAAGAAGCCGCTGGTTAATGAAACGATTATGCTCCTGAATAAATATTTATTAATATTATTCTGTTTTAAATTATAATAATAATAATAATAAAATATAATAATATGTCGATTTCTAAGAAATCTTCAAGTAAAAAATCTGCGTCGATGGTAGCAGTTTTTTTGTAGAATACCCCATTGTTTTCTTAAGGTAGCGAGATCCATATCGTCTTCTTCTTCCCAGTCGTCAATTTTTTCAGTAAAACCTGCTTTAGAAAAGTAGTTTTTGATTGTTTTCTGAGAAACATTTTCACTCCATACTTTAGCGACTTCGGAAATACACTCTTTAAGGGTAATCAATTTTTGGACTGGAAGGTTGTTATCAATCGCGTTAACAATTTTGTGGACAATTCTGTATAGGTAATGATGTTTTATGTTTTTTCCTGGTCCATAGGTTGCAATTTGGAGGTCGTGTTTGGTGGAAAAAAGATCAGTTCAATATTCGTTAATTTTTTACTTACAGTAACTGGATGTGCAGGACAATTGTCTATAAACATCGCAATCTTTTGGCGCGCTTTTGGCTTTTCATTTTCGTGTCCAGTTCTTTGATACATCTTTCGAAAATCTCAGAAGTCATCCATGCCTTGTTATTACTACCGTAATCTAACTCCAGAGATTTAACTCCTTTTAAACAACGGGGATTTTTGCTTTTACCTATCAGCAGTAATTTCAGTTTTTCTGAGCCATTGATATTTGCTCCAACCATCAGTGTCACCCTTTCTTTACTTGTTTTAACACCAAAACATTTATCACTTTTAAAAGCAAAAGTTTTGTTTGGCAAACATTTAAAAAACAAACCGGTTTCATCACAATTGAAAACGTTTTTTGGCTCGTACTTTTTCAATACACTTTTTAAAACGGTTTCAATCCAAATGTCACAGTCCTCCTGACTAACGCTTAATTAAACCTCATTATGCAGAAATCGGCATCACAAAATGCAAAAGTACGCGTGTTTTTTAATAATCTGTCGGCCATACCTGTTTTTTTTTCAAACTCATCTCATCGTTGTGATGTTTTGCAAGAGATAATAAATAAAAGATTACCAAGGGCGGTGACAACTAGATGGAATTATAGTTAATTTTGTTCACGAAAATCTTGAAAAGCTTGTAGAAGTGTTCGAAGAAATTGAAACAAGATGTGAGGAAAGTGTTACTTCAAATGAAGTATCCGGTCTAAGAAGGGCATTGGAAGATCCCGAATTTATATTTTGGTTAAAATTCTTCCATAAAATTTTGCCACATGTTCACATACTGTATAATCAATTGCAATAAAAAATAAGGACAGTGTACAGTTGCAAAAAGACTTACTAATTTTCGAGAAAAGTGTTTCTGACATTAGAAATCAAATTGATTCTCTTAAAAACATTGTTGAATCAGCATATCCAACATCTAAAAGAAGGCGAATGGATGATAATTTTCGAAGTGTTATTGCCAAAGAAGCTTGTGATATAATTGTAGTACGAATGAAGGAACGCTTTTCTTTACTGGGGTCATTTACAAGTGGCTGATCTTTTTAACAAAGATAAATATTCAGAGTTTTCAAAAAATTTCCTGTGAATGTTTTAAACGATGTATGTTCATTTTATCCGATGTTGAGCAAATCAAGATTAAGAACTGAGTTGGAGGTAATTTACTCGAGAGAAGATTTAAAAGAAATTGTTGGAGCAATGAATGTTCTTTTATTTATTATGGAAAAATAACCTTAGTGAAATATTTATCGAAAAATCGAAAATATTAAAAATTATCGTGACGACTCCAATGACAACAGCCGAAGCAGAACGCACTTTTTAGACGCTTAAACACATAAAAACATTTTTGCGAAATACCATGCTTAATGACAGACTAAATGCTTTAGCTATGATGTCCGTAAATCGAAACTGGTGCACGAGATAAACAATTTTGATGATAAAGTCATGGAAAAATTCATTTCCATGAAGGACCGCAGAGCGGATTTCATTTTTTAAAAATGACTTACCCACCCATTTTGTTTAGTTTAATCTGTGTAAATATGTTGTTCTTTCTTTTTCCTACTTATATACCGTGGCTACCTACTTTGTGAAGTGATATTTTATGACATTATAAAAACTATTCCGCTGTGCCAGCTCTTCGTTTTTGCAAACTTGAATTTTAAGGTAGGTGGATTTTTGTTTAAAATGAGCCCCTTATTTTGGATTTTTCCGTTTTGATTTACAATTATTATTGCTTTGTCGTTATTGTAAGTATTCATATTTTCAATTCCTATGTATTTATTCAACTTAAATAAATGTTATAAATGGATACTTTTTCGCGCAATTTCCCTATATGTCATTTGGTATTTGATTTCTGGTGCGCCCCTCCAAACTCAAACCCCACGACACGCCACTTCCAAGAAGTAATCCAAAATTTGCTAGTGAGCTTACCACGGCGAATACAGGCAGTTATCAGAGCTAGAGGGGTGTCATGCATTATTAACTTTTATTCTTCGTTCCATTTTTTTTGTTTTAAGAATTTTTTAAGATTTCCAAAGTATCGTTTTGTTTCTGAATTTGTAAATGAATGTAATTTATAATTTTTGCCATAAGTTTCCATTAAAAAAATATATAATTATCTCCAGTTGAATTGTTTTTTGATTATGTTTAAAATTAATTCATCAACAAAACAATTTAGTCAAAATTATATCGAATTATTTAAGTGGTTAGTTAATTTTAAATCTTATTTTACATTAATTAAACACAGATTAATATAAATAAGAGTTCTTAATATGTTAAACTACATAAACGGCGAAATAATATATCCATACATTATAAATGTACATAGAGTACATACACATATAAAAGGCGTGATTTTATATATTACTTGCTGACCCGGCAAACATTGTTTTGCCTTCAAATTTTATTTATATTTAAATAGGTGACCCGGCAGACTTCGTTCTGCCTAGAAAAGTATTAATTTAGATATTTAATGTTTTATTGTTATGGGTATGTTTAAAATACAGGTACTCTATAATATTTAAAGGAGATCGGTGCAGGTAATTCATATTTATTTGAAAAAAAAATTAAACATGTGAATAATAAATGAACTATTAAATGATAAAAAGTATATACATAATAAAGAGAATGTTAGTGTTATTCATTATAGTGGACCCGTGGAACTTCGTCTCGCAGGCGTTGCCCTGCGTCATTTCAAATTGCACTTTTGAAAAAATGCTGATAAATCGCAACACACGTCTGCACAACACAATAGCATGCGATGGAAAGACTGTGCAAATGAATCAGCTGTCAAAAGTTTATGCACACAACTCCATCTACTGGCAATACCGGAATCAGCATTTGAAATCATGTTCGTTTTTAATGTGTGACAAAAAAAATTGCTACAAAAACAATTGTCACACAAATTTGGTGGAGAAACAATTGTCGCAAAAAATTGTCAAAAAAAAAATAGTCACAACGTAACCTAAACATAAACGTCATCTATCATGAAGATGGCGTAGTCAAATCACTCCGTACAAAATGTATGGGAAAATGAATTTTCTTGATAATTTTTTTTTTTCGGGGATATTTCGGGAATTTTCTTAGGTATTATTCTTGTTTGGCCGGAGACCAGTCCGAATTGGTGCGAATCTTCGAAATCGGTCCAGGCGTTCTTGAGTTATAAGCGTAGTAACTAACGTCACTCTCTTTTATATATACAAAGAATTCAAATAAAATTTACCTCAAAGTAGCCCTTGGAATTTATGATTATGTCTTAGCTTGTTACTAATTTTAATAAGAATTTTGTTGGTTATGAGATGAGATATTTGATTGAAATGACAAATGTCAAAATAATAAAACGAACATTTTCAAGTGAATGAAATATGTTTATTTCCAACAAACAAGCAAAATTTTATAAAAATTGTTCAAAGTGTCCACCACCTTGTTCGAAACATTTCTCACATCTTCTTCTAATGGAGGAAAAAGTGTTTTGTAGTATCGCATTGTCAATTCCATTAATTCCTTCAGCAATTCTGATTTGAAGGCCTGCAAGATCAGGTATCTGTACTTGATAAATTGAGTTCTTTAAGAATGGCCATAAAAAGAAATCACATGGGGTAATGTCACATGATCTTGGTGGAAATTCATGTTCAGTGTTTAAACTTATCAACCGATTTTGAAAAAATTGCTGCAGAATATTAATTGTTTCACCTGCTGTGTGTGCTCTAGCTCCGTCTTGTTGAAAGTAACCCTGTGTTATTTCTTCGTCGTCAAGCTGTTCGATAAATGGCATAATAATTTCTTGTCGATACCTTTCATTGGAAATAAATGTGAGTCCTTTTTCAAAATTGTATGACATGTGCCAATTGACACACCCACTTGTTGTGATAATGCTCGTACGGAAGTTCTTGGTGCATTATTTATAATTTCTCTTACATTATTAACTAGCTCTTCTGTACGCTTTTTCGCCCGACCTGCGCCTTCTTTCTGTTTAACGCTCCCTGTTTCTCTGAAAACCATAACGGAATGTGTCACTGTGTGCCGAAAACTGTCATAATCAAAGATGACGTTAGGGGACTCATTTCTAAATTCTTCTAAACAATCTTGAAGAGAATACTGCCATTGTCCGTCAATCTTACGTCCGTTTCGAAAATAACATTCTAGCATGAATGATTTGTGTTGTATAGTAAAAACCATGTTAAATCAATTTTAAATTACAAAGCAATTTTTGTCAACTATGCATCTGTCTAATTGACAACTAATGCAAATTTAAATTATTAATAATCATACGTTTTTAAAGGAATGGCCTACTAGAGGCAAAGCTTATTTGAACGCTTTTTATATAGATTCTTACATATATAATGCGCTATTGTAAATAGAAGCAAACTATGAATAAATACCTATTATTTTTAATTCATTTAATTTAATAAAATGAAAATTCTGCGGCATTGGTCCATAGAGAATAAATGTATAATTTATGAATATTCCCCGAAGGTTAATATTTGGATTGGACTTTTAGAGGACCATATCATTGGACTTATTTGTCATTGATGGAAATTTAAACTCAAAAAATATTTACTTCTTTTGCTTTGCACCTTATGTGCAAAGCATACCAGATATTTCCATAAATGACGTTTGATTTCACCAGGATGCCCTGCTCATAATGCTGAAATTTCGCGACAGTCTTTAAGCAGTGTATTTGATATCAGATTGATAACTGTTGGAGCTGCCTGTTATCTCGCCTAATTTAGTGCCAAACAATTTTTTCTTGTGGGTTAATGTCAAATCATTTATTAGCGGTCTTCAGAACCACACAGTTTGTACTAACGGCAAACATTGTCCATTGCATGTTAAACATATTACTTCCGATATTGTCGAATGTTTGGAGAAATTTCGTCGGCACATTCTAATATTATATTCTAATAAAATAATTAATATTTAATTCTCTTTAGTTTCTTGAGAAAAGCTATTTAGTTTTTACAGGTGTTTTTATTTTATAAATCTGCTATAAATAGAATTTAGTTATTTTATTTACATACAATAACGTTATTTTTTATTCTATAAAGTTACAATATTACGTTATGTCATTATTTAGTATTTAGTTTTTCTTTACGTCTCGAGAAAATTCTATAGGTCCCCTTGTCAATAAGCATTGTAAATGCATCTAATGCTTGTTTGACGTGTGTGTTCTGTTTGGAGCCTGAAAACGTTGATATCGTATAACATCGGCTGACTATAGGACAATATTTTTATTACTATGTATACAGGATTTTTCACGTAATCCGTTCGTTAGAAGTTTTCTATGTTAACGCCTTAAGACATTTGAAAATTTGAGGCACGTATCTTATATCTTTCGCTGTCTTCAGTAGAAATATGACATAGTTCAGTTCAAGTACTCCCTAGATATATGCTTTTAAAAAGTGCATTGAAAAGCCAAAAAATTTCATAAAAATCAAAATAATTCAAAAACGGTTAATTTTTTACAAAAGAAACCTTAATAGGAATCCAAAAAAAATCAATAAAAAATATAACATTCCATTTAACATATTAAATTTGACAAAGACTTCCGGTGTAACGAAAATGGTTCATGAATGTAAATATTTTATTTTAACACACCAAGTATCAAAATTACATGCCACAAATTTTCAAAAGTGTCCTAAGGAATACAAAACTTCTAATCAACGTGTTATGTGAAAACCCCTGCATAAAACCTTCGTTGATATATGGAAAAATAATATAAATTATATCACCATAAAAATACATAACAATGGTGTAATATACTAACTCGTAAAATAAAATATTTGGAAATTTCAAAGTGGCCCTGCTTATTTCAAGGTACGTCGTCTTATTTTTTTACGAAATTTAATGCAATTCAATTATTAATTTTCGTACTTCTAGTTTTTTATCACCACAATAAATGTGCCTACTTCTTTCATGAACTATTTGATGTTCAGATATCATTTTATGGAGCCAATAAAATGGATTTCGTTATATTTGTTCAGGACTGCAAAAATATTCATAGTTATTAAATATTTATTCTACTTTTCGTAATGACATATAGTCGCATTTGTTATCTATACATATTCCTATTTGAATATAAAGAAACAACTTTATTTAATTAAATTGAAACTACAACATCAATATTATATACTGTTAATTGTAATATAAAGAGATGTCGATTTTCGGTACTTTTAAGTAATCCTTTAATTCGTTTGGTCAAACCTTGAGTAATCGTTAATCGTTTTGATTATTCCGATTATTCCGGTTATTCCGATTATTCCGACTATTCCGATTATTCCGATTATTCCGATAATTTCGATTATTCTGATTATTCTGATTATTCCGATTATTCCGATTATTCCGATTATTCCGATTATTCCGATTATTCCGATTATTCCGATTATTCCGATTATTCCGATTATTCCGATTATTCCGATTATTCCGATTATTCCGATTATTCCGATTATTCCGATTATTCCGATTATTCCGATTATTCCGATTATTCCGATTATTCCGATTATTCCGATTATTCCGATTATTCCGATTATTCCGATTATTCCGATTATTCCGATTATTCCGATTATTCCGATTATTCCGATTATTCCGATTATACCGATTATTCCGATTATTCTGATTATTCTGATTATTCTGATTATTCTGATTATTCTGATTATTCTGATTATTCTGATTATTCTGATTATTCTGATTATTCTGATTATTCTGATTATTCTGATTATTCTGATTATTCCGATTATTCTGATTATTCTGATTATGCCGATTATTTTGATTATTCTGATTATTCTGATTATTCTGATTATTCTGATTATTCTGATTATTCTGATTATTCTGATTATTCTGATTATTCTGATTATTCTGATTATTCTGATTATTCTGATTATTCTGATTATTCAGATTATTCTGATTATTTTGATTGTCGATATTGTACCGGCGCCCAAATTGTACCCTCAATTTCTTAAAAACTACTAAACATAATTCTCGCTTTCGCTCGGAAGATTCAACTGCTACAAAAGTTACTAGGTTGGTAAAAAAATCGCAGGAATACGTGCAACAATGGCGAATAGTTTTCCGCTTCTTTACTTATAACCTTGAGGAAGAACAGAAGAGAACCTTGAGAAAATATTGCTAGTTAATATTAGTACTCCTTTACTCAACTTGACCTACAAAATGAACAAATAAAAATGTATTTCGTATTTTATAGATTGTTTTCCAATTATATAAATAAAATCAAAAACTCTTTAAAAATACAAATTTTCAATAGTGGCCGATGAGTCATCGGCCTCTCATATCCGGTCCCTAATGTTTAGAAAAGCTAACAGAATTATTTTCGCTCATCCTTTTACCTTCTGCTACAATACAACCATTTAACTTAGATTCAGTAAATTACTCACCTTTGCATGTATTTTTTGCATGTATTTTTTAAATTATTATTTAACCACAGTCTCCATTGAAAGAATTTGCATGTATTGACTATTTAATAACTCGGTTAGTATTTCTTAAGATTTTATTTATTTTAATTGTTATTTTTACTCTAATTAGCTTAAAGGTTATAATTTAATTTAGTTTTTGAGCTATACTTTATTATTGTATTGTCCTCTTAATGGAGAGATCTGTTGGACAATAAAGACAATTATTATTAATATCCCTTATATTTTTCTTGAATTTAATGTGTAATCAACGTTTAAGTATGTGCGACAGTGCGACATATTGATTTCTACTTTTAGAAAACACATATCTCAAAGAAAAGGAAAGATAAACATGTAACGATAGAATCATTACAAAATATGAAATATTGATAGTAACTACAATATTTATTCTTGCTTTATATGCAGGTAAAGAAAAAATATATAAGCATCAGGCTGTATGACAGTAAAGGCGGTGAAACTATCAAACGATTGATAACTAAGATACCTTAATCCCGCATCGGCATTAGTTTAAAAGCATCACTTATTTGTTTAGTTTCGAATTCCACGCCGCCTAAAATCCACTATCTCGCTGCTTTTTGAGAGCGATTTTTTATTCCCGTGTTTGTCGAATCAATCGATAAGTCACGAATATCTTGATCCCTTTGTATTTTATAAAATTCTCTACTTATTTTCTATTTAAATCCAGAGAAAAAAAACACATATGGAAATGTGTATGATTTCGAACGATTTTATATTCCTTTTCGATATATTAATATGATAATAAATTATGTAATTAGCTATTGATGTTATAAATAGCAATTGAATAAAAACAAAAATCGAGTTTTGTCGATGTCATTACAAAATGCCGACAGTTTTCGGTGGGGGATCAGCTCTTATTAACTATATCAGCTCAGATTTAATAAAAAGCCTTTTGAAATACCCAAACAAATACTACAAATCCTATGAAAGCGATTCTTTTTTTTAAATCGTTTTAAATCCTAAAATTTAAGCTGTAAAAGAGGTTTGTCTTATAATTGATAATTCCCATCATCTACGCATCAAATTCTCACTAAACATTCCTTGTACTTATTATAATCGTATCCGTTAATTATAAACTATTCAAATTCCATTATCTTTCAATAAAATACAGCATAATTTTCCCATATTTAGTTCGTTTTAATAAGATCTGGTTTAAAATAAAACTGATGTTAAAGATCTTAGAAATAATCAATCTTTATGCAAAGCATTATAATTTTATTTTCTTTCCTATTTTATTTTGTATTATTTAATCATTAATATCTATTTACTTTATCATTTTAATATTTTTGCATGAGTTTTGAGTGAAAATAACTTTCATTATCGTATATACAAGTTGGTGTTTAAGTTGAATACTTAAAAACCAACATGTTCGATTAGCTTAATCCGCCCAGCGTCAATTGATTACACCTGGTCACCACAGTTTGGCTTTCTATAGACCAGGGATTCACAGACTTATAGGGAACAGGGGCCACTCGGGAAAATTATAAGCCAAGGACGGGCCACTACAAAGAATACTTATTAACAAAAATATTTTTATTTTTAAATAGTATGAATTATATATATATATATGTAATATAATCATTACAATGTAATATTTCATGTTTTATTATTTTGATGCATGACATTGCATTGACCTAACAATTTTGTTTATGTTTGGCAGGTTTGACATTACTTGTCGCCACACGTAAAATTTCTTCAGGATTTTCATTTGCCAGACGGTTTCGATTTTTTGTTTTGTTAAGTTTCATCACTGAAAACGTTCGCTCACAAATATACGTCGATCCCAATAAGCTTGCGCATTTCAATGCATTTATTCGCAACTCTTTATAAGCGGTCTGGTCAACGCAACGGTAAAAGTTGAGTAAATTACCTTCATTAAACTTGTTTCGTAAATTATCATCATTTTGCATGTCTATCACAATTCCAGCTGTATTGATTCCGGTGCATTTTCGGGTGAAATGTTGAAAGGATTGCTGAAAATGTCTAATAGAGGTTTAACTTTTTGAAGTCTAGAAAACGATTATGAAAAGCTTATATTAAAATATCAATTTTTTCAACATAAGCGAAATTGACATCAGTTTTATCGAATTTCTCAATAATTTTTTTGCAGTTCGGAAAAAGGCTGTAATTGGCTGAATTGATTTGTGTCCTGAAAAGGCTCAATTTGCATTGAAAGGACGAAACATGAGAGTATAACTGCGAAATCAATTGATATTTGCCTTGTAGTCGCTTATTTAAGACATTCAAGTGATTTGTGATGTCTATAAGAAACGCTAAGTCACACAGTCAATCAGGGTTGTCGAGTTCGGAGACGTCCTTTTTCTTTTCTGCCAGAAATATTTTCATTTCTTCAATCAAGTTAAGAAACCTCTCTAGTGACAACCCACGACTTAGCCACCTTACTTCAGTGTAAAACAGGAGATCACCATATTCGCTTTCAATATCCTCGAGAAATTGTGTGAATTGTCGGTGACTGATACCTCGTGATTCTATAAAGTTTACAGTAGGTACTACAGCTTTCAATCACATTTTCAAATCTCAATAATTTTGATGGCCTAACTGATGGCCTAATGCAATGAAACTGCATTAATTCCTTGGTATCTATGTTTTTAGTTTGTAAATACTCTTTTAATATAGTTATTATACCAGATTTACATCCAACCATTGAAGGTGCTCCGTCAGTCGTAATTCCAGATAATTTCGTTAAATCCAAATCCATTATAGAACATTTTTCCAGAAGAGCTTTGAGCATGTCACTCCCCTTGGTTTAACTTGTCAAAGAACTCATACCAACCAGTTCTTCACTCACTTCAAAATTTTGCGTTACACCTCGTAAAAATATTAAGAGTTGAGCAGTGGAACTTATATCTGTAGATTCGTCGAGTGCTATAGAAAAATACTCAAAACTTTTCGATTTCGTAGCTATATTAGCTGCTAATGTGGGAGGTCTTCTTTGAACAGTCATCCGATTTAGTTGAATTTTCTCAAACCTCTTTGCATCTTTCGGACACATTTTTTTTGCGGCGATATCTAAACACTGCTTAACAAACTCACCATTTTTAAAAGGCCGACAAGTTTTCGCTATTATTCGAGATATTTCAAAGCTAACTTCAGTAGCTGTTTCAGCATCTTGAATTGGTTTCGTAAACATAGCTTGCTGGCCTATTATTTCCCTTTGTAAAGTGGAAATTTTTTGCTTTAGATTTTCGCCGGTTAATTTGGTAAAAGTATGATTTTGGGTTTCATAATGCCTTTTCATATTATATTACTTCGGAATAGAAACACTACTCTTGCATATTAAACAGACACTTTTGTTATGCGATGAAATAAAAAGTATTTTTCGGTCCAAATATCTTGAAACTGTCGATTTTCATCTTCAACCTTACGACTACGTTTTTTACTGGGGCCTGGTTTATCCATATCAAAATTGATATTATATTGTTACATAGGTAGATACCAAGTTCGAACGACGAAATATTTATTCTTCACAGATTACAATTCACACAATATAGCGTTCGCTTGTCCGTAGTTAAAACTTAACTGCCCCGATAGCGGGCGATGCGTTGTATTTATACGAGTTACCTAACATCGAGAACCTACCACATTGTTCGGGGATAATATCGACGTGTTTCACGAATCTTCGAGTAATCTAGTTGGTTCGACAGATTTCTAGTCTCGTAACAATATGCTTGGAATGACGAGGAGCATACCTATCCTACGTAGTAAACCTGAACAAGAAAGTAGTAGGTACTTAAAGATACATATCTTACTAACAATTACAAAAGTTAGAACAAAATAAAAATACTTTTGTAGTTTTTCGAACAATTTTTAAAATTCGTTGGCGCGCCGCATAAATATCGACAGTGCGCCGCATGTGGCCCGCGGGCCGCGGTATGTGCATCGCTGGTCTAGACAGCTGGTGTTGTACAAGGAACATGCAACAGTATTATAGTTTTTATAACATCGACAGCTTTTACGTATGTAAACATATTGCTATGGATTTTTTTTTAAATAATATTTAAAAATAATTTGAAATAAATGTACATATTTTTTTATTTTCACTGTATCTTGAATGTATTTAAATTTAATGTAACATGTGATAAAAACTAGTTATTCGAGGTCGATCTGATCGAGAGGCCTATGTAAATTCAGGGAGACAGATTTAATAGCTCGTACTAGAAGGTAGCTTGGTGTGATATAATTAATTATATTGAATTAAATCGGTTAATTATTTGATAAGTGTTTTTATTGATGTATTAGAGAGTTGTAAAGTTAAATTCTCGTTTGCTAATTGTTGATTAATATAATTAGAGAACGGATGCAATTTCCATAAAACGCAATCAGCAATTGGAATTGTGTATAACGTCGCTCAGTACATCCCGGCATAATTCAATGAAGTATTTGTTTGACTTACTCGGCCACCTGGTCTCGCAGCGATAACAATGGACAACCCAACAAAAATTGAACCCGTTGGAATCTGACAATTTTAACGAAGAACTCTGTGAAACTTTTATGGCAGCTAATATTCCATTATTTAAATTGAACAATCCAATTTTGAAGACATTTCTGAAAAAATATACTGGTCGAAATGTTCCTGATGAATCAACTTTACGCAAATATTATGTTTCTAGGTGCTATACGAGAACAGTAGAACGCATTAGAAGCCATCTTTTAAATCAATACATATGGATAAGCGCCGACGAAGCGGTGGATATGTTAGGACGCTGTATGGTAAATGTTGTAGCTGGTGTACTACATCCAACTATTCCCTATAACTCATATGTAATAGCAACATGTGCTATAAATAGAGTTGATGCGGAAACAGTTGCTGAAACCATTAAGGAGAATATGCAAAAAATGCTTCATTCGGACGCACGTACAAAGAAAAAATACTTTTATTTGTCAGTGATAGTGCTGCGTATATGTTAAAAACAGGCAGACTATTGAAGAAAACATATCCTAATATGCCGCATATTACTTGTGTAGCACATGCTCTCTACAGAATCTGTGAATATATCAGAGACACTTTTCCGGAAGTTGATAGACTTGTATCAGCTTTTAAAAAAGTTTTCAGAAAAGCACCATTGAGAGTAGCTCTTTTCAGGGAAAAATTTCCATCTCTGTCACTGCCTCCAACTCCAGTAATAACTAGACGGGGAACATGGCTGGAAGCTACCAGTTATTATGCTGAGAATTTCGATAGTCTAAAACATTTCGTAATACTGCTAAAGGAGGATGCTAGAAGTATTGGTGAGTGCAAGGAGCTCACACAAATCCCAAATTTAAAAAATCAGTTGTACTTTGTTCACGAACACTTTGGAAAATTGCCAAAACTAATCACTTATTTTGAAAATCGAAATCTCAAATTAAATGACGGATTAACCACATTAGATGTGGCTGTTAATAATTTGAAAAGTATTCCAAGTGACTTCGGATGTGGCCTTCGGCAAAAGTTTGAAGCAATTCTTAATAGAAATCCAGATTTAATTACATTGCAGCAATTATGTATGTAGACAATTCCACAAAATCTAACGGCTAAATATGAAGAAATAAAAGAATATTTCCAGTATGCACCTATAACCAGTTGCGATGTAGAAAGGACGTTTTCTATTTATAAGCATGTACTTAATTCAAAGAGAACAAAATTGACAGAAGAAAACCTTGAGAAACTATTGCTAGTCAATATTAATACTCCTTTATTCAACTTGAACGACAAAATGAACAAATAAAAATGTTCCAATTTTAGAAATAAAATTAAAAACTTTAAAAATACAACTTTTCAACAAATACATATGTATTTCGTAATTTTATAGATCACCACCCGTTTGTTTTCCAATTATATAAATAAAATGAATTAATAAATATGTATTTCGTAATTTTAGATAGATAGATCACCACCCGTATGTTTTCCAATTATATAAATAAAATTAAAAACTTTATAAATACAACTTTTCAACAAATAAATATGTATTTCGTAATTTTATAGATCACCACCCGTTCGTTTTCCAATTACATAAATAAAATTAAATATTTTAGAAATACAGCCTTTCGCCAGTACTGCACTGGGCTTTGCGTCATGTGGTAAGCGTGTCCGTTCTCTAAATATAATATTAGCACCTTCTTTGTCTCCATATTAGTTTTTGTGAGTATATAATTTTTTTTATGAATTCATAAATATTACATATTAATATTACAATATTTCTATTGTATTGAAATTTATACATGTAATTAAGAAATTTAATTTAAGAATATAAATAATAAAGATTATTATTAACATTTCTTCGTAATTATTAAAATTGAAAAGTTTGAAGTTCGAGTGGATTCAGGGTTTCTTGTACATGTTGATTGCGCATTTGTAAATTTTGATCGTGTATCAGTATCTTATTATACAGTGTGGTTCTCTGGGGAGAAATTAAAAATAAACTTTATTATTTTAGATAAGTTTGATCGGAGTAATTAAGAGGCAGTTTTTTCATTCACTTAGCTGTCAATATTACAGTGAATATTTTTACCTCATGTATTATTGTAAAATACAGAATCTTTATACTTTATAAGATACTATATAGAGATAGATTTTTTTCTTTATTTTAATTTTTGTATTAAATATTCAGTTTAAATTTTTATCCTGTGTTTCATTTATTTTACATACCAATATTGTTGTTCAAGCTAAAAATATTAAATACGTAAAAAAAAAATTGTGAACAATTCACTGGCGCCAGACTTATTTTAGAAATAACACGACTTTCCGAATTGGAACCCGAGAAGATAGAAGTCTTATATTTGAAAATTCTCCGGCTGAGGAACCTAGTTGGAAAAACTAGTTGTAGATGGGAGTGCCCAATTCTCAAACCACTATTCATAGCAATATGTTATAATATAACGCGCCTTCAAAAACTTTCCTTATTTGAGAGGGGCATACATTTTGATCACAGTGCACGAAATCTGTCACAAACGTATAATTTTGAATGAGCATGGCCGTCTCTAATGAGGAAAGTTTTTAAAGGCACGTTACGTGTGTGTGTAACTTCAATAAAGGTATTTATTGTATACAGGCTGATTCATTTTCGGCCCTCACCATGGGGATCTCTCTTATTATTGGAGATAGAGTATAGGTTTAAATTTGGCAAAGTTGTTAAATTTTGTGTTTGTTATAAATCCGTAAAGAAAATAAACCTGTGACAAATGACCTTCGTTATTTAAAAAAAAAAACGCGAAAACCCCATTTTCTTCTTTTACCTGTAGCACCGACATTTGGCCTTATAGAGAAAAAATAAAAACACATCCTTGTGGCCATTTCTAAACCTCTATCCAGTGGTGTTCTCTAAATTTTTATACGACGTTTCGTTTCTATCTGGCCATCATCAACTATCTAATTTCTTATAGGCGCCATATTGGATTTAGACATCTTCAGAAAGAATTTTTTTTCTGATTTCAACCATGTACCACATGCTGACCAAAGTTTTTGACATTAGGTTTTATTTGAAAGAATAAATTGTAAGATTAAATAAGGTAGCCATCGTATTTCAATGTGTCAAACATTTCATTTATTGTTCATTAATAATACAAAAATGTCATACACTAACAAAGAGAAACGAGATATGATAAGTATTTTTTATTCTTCGAACCGAAATTCAACAGTAGCGAGTACAAGATATCTACAATTATATCCAGAACGACAACAGCCTCATCGTACCATTTTTCTAGATCTCGACAGAAATTTGGTCGAGAATGGATCGTTTACTAAGCCGCGTAATGGTCAAGACAACAGGAATTTAAATGAAAATCGACAAGATATTTTACAAATGGTAAATTAAAAGCGTGTTTTCAAATTTCATGTTAATCTTGTATTTTTATAGATAAATAATAATCCATCAATTTCTACACGCGAAGTAGCGTCAGAATTAAATTTGTGCTTGTCCAGAGTTTGGAGAACTTTACATAAAAGTAGGTTTAAACCATACAGGATCCATGTTGTCACTCTTTACTGCCTGGAGATAATTTGAGAAGGCTAGAATATTGTAATTGGTTAATGGGAAGGATAGAAAATGACGAAAATTTTTTAAGCAAAATCATCTGGTCAGATGAAACAAAATTTACAAATTCTGGAATGTTCAACAGAAATACGGAGCACTATTGGGCAGTACAAAATCCCCGACAAAATAGGGCTAGAAGACCACAACATCGTTTTGGAATAAACGTTTGGATGGGTATTTTGGCAAATCGTCTCTTAGAACCAGTTATGTATGAAGAACATTTAAATGGAGAAAGATATTCAAACATTTTACGTACATACGTATCTGACTATCTTGACGACAATATCCCATTAAATCAATTACAATATCTATGGTGGCAACAAGATGGCGCACCAGCACACAATGCAGCTGTTGTTAGAAATTTCTTAAATCAAGAGTTTGCAAACCGTTGGATTGGAAATAGGGGAGTTGTTGAATGGCCTGCGAGATCACCTGATTTAAGTCCGCTAGATTTTTTTTATGGGATATGTTAAAAATAATATTTATAAAGTAGATGCGCCACAAAACATTGAAGAATTACGAGACAGACTTCAGAATGCCTTCGATGCAGTTCCTAGAAGAACTATGCAAAGGGCAGTACAAAATGCCAGAAGGCGTGCCCAATTGTGCATTACCGAAGATGGCCAGATAATTGAACATTTACTGTAATTGTTTATTGTTTACTTTTCTATGTATTTTTATTAATGTTTTTGGTATCTTGTACTCGCTACTGTTGAATTTCGTTTCGAAGAATAAAAAATACTTATCATGTCTCGTTTCTCTTCGTTAGTGTATGACATTTTTGTATTATTAATGAACAATAAATGAAATGTTTGACAGATTGAAATTCCAAAGGCTACCTTATTTAATCTTATAATTTATTCTTTCAAATAAAACCTAATGTCAAAAACTTTAGTCAGCATGTGGTACATGGTTGAAATCAGAAAAAAAAAATTCTTTCTGAAGATGTCTAAATCCAATATGGCGCCTATAAAAAATTAGATAGTTGATAATGGCCAGAAAGAAACGAAACGTAGTATAAACATTTAGAGTACACCACTGGATAGAGGTTTATAAATGGCCACAAGGAGGATGTGTTTTTATTTTTTCTCTACAAGGCCAAATGTCGGTGCTACAGGTAAAAGAAGAAAATGGGGTTTTCGCGTTTTTTTTTTAAATAACGAAAGTCACAGGTCTATTTTCTTTACGGATTTATAACAAACACAAAATTTAACAACTTTGCCAAATTTAAACCTATACTCGATCTCCAATAATAAGAGAGATCCCCATGGTGAGGGCCGAAAATGAATCAGCCTGTATACCCATTCTCAATATTTTGAATTCATAGACGGAACATGATACACTTTTCAAGGGTTTTTAATTTTGGTGTTCGCATCGTAATTAACCCACCATTTTTTGAATTCGTCTTCTATATAATTGCATTTTTTCATTTTTCATACGTTGCCTCTTTATTTCAAAGACTACCTGTATATTTTGGTGTAAGGAACAAGAGAAATTTGGTTTCGAAATAAAAGGAATAGTAAATGGTGGAAATAAATAATTTATTTACATATTTATAAATAATAATACTGATTAAAACAAAACAACTCGACTTAAAACGGTATAAATACACAGTCACATTCTTTTCAAGGTAAAACAACATCGAAGGCACCTATATTTACACATACACATTTCCATACTTGTGTGTCTTTATTGTTATGTTTGTACTTGCAATTAAGACGGAAAAACGTCAATTTACAGTAATAAAATATATAAAATTCGACATACAATACAATTAAAATGATAACAACAACTAACTTATAAATTTTAAAGCATTATATATACATAGCAATACAAAATTTTACAAGCGAGTGTTAAACACTATATAATCCTGATTAATTTGTTAAAATAATAATAATTTAAATTTTAAACAGGAAAAAGATCTTTTAGATAACATTGACGATATACCTAGATTGTAAAAATAACTATAAGCTAACCTAGTATGTATATTCTTAAAGTACGTACTAATATATATTATGGGTGTTTATACACAATTAAAATTAATTCCTTATTGATTAATAATTTATTAACTATATACTGTTTACAAGCGAGATAATAAAAATTCGTTTCATTACGTGTAAATCTACTTAAAGTTCTGTTTTGACATAAAAATTAAATCATTTTCATGTTGATTTAGGCGCTTCTGTAACTGCACACCTCATTATGATTCAAACGGAAAATAAAACTCTGAAAATTACTGTCCTATTTCTTAGACGATTTACATATTCGAAACGCTTCTTGGAGCCGGGCAGAAAGATTAAAATTACCGTATAATTTTATTAATTATGTGAGTTTTTAAGATTGCAAAATTGTAAATTACTGTAAAATAAAAGTCTTCAAATACATTGAAATAAAAACGGAATATTTTTATACCAATATATTTTTATGTAACATTTATTTTATGGAGTTGGAGAATCATGTTAAGGTCCTCTACAATCTAACATATAGCATACTAGCAATAAATTGTATGTATAATTAACTTCCAATTTTAAAACTGTATTTAATTTTTCGAAAATCAGATTATACTAGCAATAAATTGTATGTATTATTAACTTCCAATTTTAAAACTGCATTTAATTTTTCGAAAATCAGATTATATCAAACAATCATTTTCTTACTTACGTTTGTGAAGCATGGGTGATAAATAAATCCAGACACAGCATAGGGAAAACGACATTATAATGTTACCTGTTGTACATGTAACAATCCAAAGAAATACATATATATTTTTCTCCCACAAACAAAATTTCTGTAAAAGTACACTTTTAAATTGAATGCTTTTATTGTGTTTTGATATATAAATATTCGGACACGCAATCTGATTTGAATAGTTCTACTAATGTTTTTAAAGAGGAGCCTAAACTCGCAACGAGAAAGCAACTTCATTTGCAGTATAGGAAGTTGTACTGGTTGGTAGGAAATAAATCAAATAATACACTGGGGGATAAATTATTACTGTATAAATCAAATTTGAAATCCTTTTCGATATATTGCGCCGATCTATTATGTACCACAAATAATTATAATATTAAAATCCAATCGCGTTTTCAAAATAAAGTGTTGTGTTAAATAGTGCTCGGTGGTATATCCCTAATTATTAATCTAAAATAATAACTTATTATGCCAACACTAAAAGAAGAAATGCAGATGATTAGTGAGATTTATACTGATAAAATCAAACTGCATTCTAATGTACTTGCTAACAGATTAATGAATGAAGATTTAGAGAGGAAACGGCCTAAGTGCCTTAAGTCTGCAGACATTTCAACTAAAATTAATGTACCTGTCATTTGTTACATATTGCAGTGAACTTTTCCCCGAAGAACATTTTTTATGTTAAACTTGTTTACAGATTTATATTTATTGATATTTTGAATTTTGTTTAAATATTTATTAAGGCTTGTTTTGTTGACCGCGCTTGTATACTTTTTATATTTATGTAGTTTACCGTAGTTGTGTTGAACAGGAAGCGGATTGACTGGAGTGATTATTTTGATATTCGTACTCTATGTCCGATCTATTTTTCCGGTCAGAGATATTTTGTATTGAAAGTGGAACAGTCGAAGAAATAAAAAACTTCCTTTTTTATTTCTATATTTTTATAATGTCGGTTTATTTTAGTTTTGTGCTTTGATGTGAATTAAATTTCATTATCGTTTTATTACGAGTGTTGTTTTATCTCGTATTTTTATGAATATTTGAAATCCACTTGATATCTCTCGCATTAAGTTTTTGTGTGTGAAAAATTTTACGTTAACGTAAGTAATTTTCATATTAGTTTTATATTAATTCTTTTCTTTGTAATTCACTTATAATTGTGTCGATTTGTATTATTGATTTATCGTTATATTAGTTTAAAATATAGATGGTAAAGAAAACTATCATATTTTTTTATGAGGGAGTTTTTTGTCACGTTACTCTAGAACATTTTGAAAGTCAGGTTTTGGAGGGAGATTTATGCTTGTGTTCGTGCGTACGAGTGAAAGTTATTTAAGTGTGATTGACAATCGGTCTATTTACGTTTTAAATTTTGGGGTTAATTATTTAAATTTTTGAAATTGAGAGTTTTCTAAACAATCTATCAGTGGCGGCTGGCGCATAAGCGCTGCAGTGCTGCAGAGCTCCCAAAAAATTGGGCGGGCGAACCTGTATTAGTTATAACTAGTTTTCTTTTACATAATTTTTCCGACATTTCTGATGTTTATAAAAGCGTAACATATTGTTGTGAAAATTCTCCCCCTGTATATCAAAAAAATTGCATATTTTCTATATCATCCTGTAAAGGACATCAAACCCTACAATTTGACACCTCAATCATCAAAATCCGATCAGTAGAAGCCGAGATATTCGTTTCCGAAATTCCAACACTTAACGCCGGTTATATACCTATAGTATATTATCAAATAATATACAATAGGCGACCAGTGGAATAACCAACCTAATTCGCGCGATCGCTCACTTGTGCCTTATCTGGTCCACACGTACGTGCGCTCAGAGCTCTTTCAAACACCCGCGCGCACCCCGCTACCCCCGCGGCTGTCTTAAACCACTGCGTGATTTTACCAGGCATGTTCGCTGCATTTACACCAGCGCCGAGGGCGATATGATTCGGTATCTAAACTAATATTATAAAAAGGAAACATTTGTGTTTTTGTATGTATGTTTGTAATGCTTTGACACAAAAACTACTGGACCGATTTCAAAAATTCTTTCACCATTAGAAAGCTGCATTTTCACTGAGTGACATAGGCTATATTACATTAAAAAAAAAAAAAGATATCCCCAATAAAAATGCATTAATGTAACCCAAAGTGTGAAAAAATTAGTCACAAAAAATCTACCATCGCGTACGCTGCGGAAACTATTGTTGATAGAACAAAAAAATGTTCTACAGTATTATAGAACGTATTAATATCTACACTACAAAAAAGTCCGGGAAGCCATATGTCCAGTCCAACTAATGTAGTTATGCCACTATAACTACTTTTTTACATTTTAAAAGTTAATAAAAGTGCCGACAATAATCAAACCATATTATCCATACCTCTGTATTATTTCTTATCCTATTAAATGATATTTTATTAAAGACCATTTCAATACCAGTAAAATACTTTTTAAATTATTAAAATCGGAGATTCCATTCAAAAGATATAACGAATTTAAAAATGTCAATCTAAAGAAAATAATGTTATAATATAATGTAGTAGTATTGCGATGGCCATATTCATTTTGTTTGTAATAAATTGACAATCGAAAAATTATAACTGGAATAAGAATAGTATTGGCAGAAGGAATTTAATAACAAGTTCAATGAGAATGAAAAGTAATAGGAAACAGGCACAGAGAAGTTGTTATAGAAAGAAGTTAAACATAAAGTGATATAAAATCCAAAAATTAAGGATCACAAGAAAGGAAGATTAAATATTTAAGAGAATACACTCACTATTGTATTTATTCAAGGTAGGATCGAAGAAAAGACAACATATACGGTACAAATTTTATTAAAAGAATTTAAATAACACTGAGATATTTGAAAGATGACGTTTTTGAAGTAATTTCGACAATGTGTCAAAAGCCAAGTGACAGGAACATTATTAAAATAGCGGGTTACATTGTTTATAAGTTATGTTAAATTAGTAAATGGACTAAACATATTTAATAAGCGATGAGCCACCACCAGAAAAACGCAAACGTCCAAATAACAGCAGATTTAATCATCGAATTTCGGCTTTAGAGGTGTGTGATGTGATTCTAAATTGTGCAAAAGATCGATTTCATTTTAAAGAGCATCTAGTAGTGGCATCACTTTTTTTTTCGGAATGCTTTGGAGAGTATTGCAGTAAATTTCCTGAGGACAAACTCACTTCCGCATGCTCCTATTATCCCACCCTTGATAAAGAAAGATTACGAACTGAATTGTCTGTTATTTACTCAAGAACTGATTGTAGATCTTTAAAAGGCGCACTATCTCTTCTAAAATTTTTAATAAAAAACAATCTGGGAGATACGTTGAAGGAGACTAGAAAATTATTAGAAATTGTAATAACAACTCCCATGACAAAATCATGACCAAAGATCGTTTAACATCTCTTTCCATGCTATCTATCGAAAAAAAGTTTATCTCCGAAATAGACAATTTTAATGACAAAGTGATAACAAAATTTGCAAATCGAAAAGAACGTAGAATAGATTTAATTTATAAGAAATAATTTGTTAGTAAAGTAGTGCTTAGTGACTCTTATTTTTTTGTGTGACAATTGACAATCGTTCCAGAAATACATTACTTCAGTGCGGAAGGCGAAGAAAGCACGATAAGATCGATGGGAGACAACCTCTTACTGCCCGTGCAAGGTAAATTTTTTTGTAAATCTTGCAGAACACCTTAAAATTTTTAGCACGAGCCGCCACTGCAATCTATTAGTTTTACTTTTTGCTCGCGATTCATCAGAGTTTTTCATTGTGTGCGTGTCTTGTATCACACAATTTTTTTACTCTATGCTTTTGTATAATGATGCATTAGCTCTCTTTATACTTAATAAAGAGTTTTTTTTATTTTTTTAAAATAAATATTATATTGCAAATTGTGAACTTTTATTGACTATTTTGAATTTTCCACATTCTTGTACGAGAAAGCCCCAGGATTAAGAAGTCTCTATTAAGAAGAAAACCAGACTGAGTTTAGTTCGAACATATTGTGATGAATAGTGGACCATCCTTCAATCAAACCCACTATTCATAGCAATATGTTTAGTTATGTAGCAGTTCTTAGATACTTTAGTAAACAGTACCGTTTATATGACGAGAGGAGTTACAGAAAAAGCGCCCCAGTATCAACACGAGAATCTGACGATAAATTGGTTTGATCTAAACACTCATTTATTTTTATATTTTGCATTTTAAGACGTAGCGTATCTACGTAAATAAAGCGAATAAATCGCGGACGGTTAGAAAAATATGCAGATCCACAATTGCTAAAACTAAGTAACAATCATATTAAATACTTATTGTTATTGTTAATATACATTATATACACGTCTAAACAGGAGGATATTATGTCGTTTAAACAACAAAACTATTCGATCTCATTCCTCGATAAAAAGTATCATAAAGATGTGCTTTCTACAGTTGTCAAAAATTCATGATGGAAAGAACGTACTTTTTACAAACAACTTATTTTTATTTACGAAATTTTTGTTTTCTTCTTTATTATAGAATAAATCTTTTACAAGATTTCTAAAAACTCTGTTTATTTCTTAATAGTTTTAGGAGTTCTTAAAAGAAAAATAATATGCTAAATTACTTAATTACTAATAAAACAACGGAATTCGACGTTGGTTGCCAAATACTTTTATGTAATCACATTCTCCAATGAATATTTATACTATGATATCTTTAATAGATATTAATCAAGTGATCCGATGCGCGTCATAATTTATATAATGAGTAATTTTAAATCAAATGTAGTTTTAATATGCATTATTAAGAAATGTTTAGACATTACAGTATATAAAATAAAATTAAAAAACCCTTACCACAAATAGAATTTAATGATCTAAATACGTATTTCTACAACCACGTTGTCATCTTCAGTAGAAAAAACACTTGAACGCACAAAAACACTCACAGAAGGATTGTTCTGAACGTCTTCTATTTTAACACTAAATTCTTCAATCTTAAATGCTACAAAAATTACCTACATTTTGGTAAACCCCACCTCTTCATGCAAGAACATTAACCCATTATTTGTAAATTCTATAGAAAAACCGTTTAAAAATATTATAAAAGCCGTAATTTAACATACATTAAGGATCCAATTATGAAACTAATCCTTAAATTATGTTGAAATATAAATTTGGAAATTAATGTTGAGTCAGAATATTTTAATGGCAAATATTGTAATGAAACGAATTCAAAAATAAATTCCATGAATCCGAATATTTTTTAATGGTTTTCCTATTTTTCTTGCTTTAATAACATCTAACTGTCAATTAACTCAAATAAAGAAGAACCTGGTATAGGACCCAAATCTGCGTTAATTACGTTATTCCTATTTTTAAAGATAAAAATGCTCTCAAAACTATCTAATTCGCGGAGGCGTGTGACGTTTTTTTATTAATCTCAGGCAGTCAGATGTTACGTTGTGATCTGATTCAAGAATATGTCGGGCAACACTTGATTTTTCCGGTCTATTGAATCTAATATGCGAAACATGTTCTTTATAACGAGTTAGAATAGAACGTTTTGTTTGGACGACATATTTTTTATCACAATCCTTTATTTCATAGATTCCAGATTTGTTGTTTACCTCAACTTTGTCTTTCGCGTTGCCTAAGAGAGATTTTACAGAGTTATTCGACCGAAATGCTACTTGAACATTATACTGTTTAAAGGTTTTACTTAAATTTTTCGTAGTTTCGTGAAACGGTAAACTAATACATTTTTTGCTCGAATCAATTTGAGGTAGAATTATTTTGTAACAGAATTAAATTCAAAATTTCCTTGTATTAATTAAAAATAAATAAAAGTAGCAAAAAATTTATTAGTTAACAGTTTCATTTTTGTAGCATTTAAGATTGAGGAATTTAGTGTTAAACTAGAAGACGTTCAGAACAATCCTTCTGTGAGTGTTTTTGTGGGTTCAAGTGTTACACTGTTTTTTCTACTGAAGATGACAACGTGGTTGTAGAAATACGTATTTAGAATCATTAAATTATATTTGTGGTAAGGGTTTTTTAATTTTATTTTATTCACTTATAAGCCACAGTCTCCGATTTGTTAATTACAGTATATATCGTAATTTTATGGGTGGAAAGGTAGGAGAGGTAGTAGGTAGTATCACACCATGGCTTAAACAAACTCAGATATATACAAAAAAACACATATTCCAAAAAATACAGAACACACAAATAACCTGTCTACAATATACAGTTCATAAAGTATAAGTTTTCAGTTCGTACTGCCCAAGTGGGAACCGCAAATTGTACTTTATCTCTTTCTGACACACATGAATACGCGCTGTAATACTACACACGTTTGTCATTTTAAGTTAAGACGTACGTCTTTGAAATATTATATTAAATAAAAAGGGATAGGTTGTCTAGGAGATAGTCTTATGATATTCGGATTGCTGTGAAATTATTTTAATACTGTTGTTTATTGACTTTGTTTCCGGTATTCTGACTTCTTGGTTAAGTAATCTAATTTGAATATCTCGTTTGTAATCAAAAAGTTACAAAATTTGTCCTTTTGAGAACAATACTGGTAATAAATAATAATATCAATTAGTGGCAATAAGTACGAAATTGTTTGATTATCACTTTGACATTTCTAACCTATTTATTTGACAGAATATTTCTTAGATGCCTGGTAAGCCGCTTGGTTCTCAAGCTCAACAGCTTGTATTAAATTTTACAGCCTATTTTGAACGAGAAAAAGAGAATGGTGGGCCAATTATGTCCATCGATCGTGTTCATGAGGTAATTCACATAATCACATAAGGCAGTTATAAAATTAGTTTTATTTTAGAGGGTAGCACAAGCCCTTAATATTTCTAGTAGAACGGTCTACACTATTAAACATCGTAGCGTTCAGAATCCAGTCTTATCATCTCCTGGCAAAAACAGGTCTTGTAGGAAGCCAAAAACTAAGGATTTACCAGAAGCAACGAAAATGGAAGTTCGAAATACTGTTTATGACATGTATAAAGAAAGTATGTGTTTAATATATTGTAAACATTTATTACATGTTCAAATTTTTCAGGAGAACATCTTACCTTAAAAACTCTAAGAAATGTTTTGGCAACGAAAGAATTATTCATACGAGTACAATTTCTTTAGCAATATTGCTTAAAGATATTGGTTTTAAATACAAGAAAGAATGTAACAGAAGAGCACTCACAGAGAAATTAAATATAGTCTGCATGAGAAATGTGTTTTTAAGGGAATATATGAATAACTTAAATTCAACTTTAGAATGAAATCCTGGCAAAATGATAATATAAAAAGTGTTAGGAAACCCGAAGGCTATGATGGTAAACGGTTTATAATTATTCATGCTGGCACAGAAAATGGCTTCATTAAAGGAGCTAGTCTGATTTTTCCATCAAAAGCAATCACTGGTGATTACCATGGAGAAATGAATGGTGACTCCTTTAAGCAATGGGTAAATCATCAGCTTATACCAAATCTTGAAGTACCATCACTAATAATAATGGATAATGCTCCTTATCATAATGCTATTCAAAATAAACAACCGAATACCTCCTCCAAAAAAACAGAAATTATGGAATGGTTGAGAAAAAAAGATATAAGCTATTCACCTGCAATGTCTAAAAACAAGTTAATTCAATTAGTAAAATATCATAAAGATAAAATATTTATTATAGATGAAATAATAAGAGAAAGTGGACATGAAGTTTTAAGGTTACCTCCCTACCATTGTGATTTCAACGCAATTGAAATGATTTGGGCTAAAGTTAAAAATTATTATAATTCAAATATTGGAAGAAATGGTTATTCAGATGAATGAGTAAAAGAAATGTGGAATGAAACTCTGCAACAGTGTAATGAAAATACTTGGTATAATTGTGTTAGGCATACGTAAAATTTAATTAAAAAATGGCACGAGCGCAAGCAATTTCTTGATAGGGCAGAGATTGCCCTAGTGAAAACTAGTCAGTTTCTGATTCTGACTCAGAACTAGAGTCATTTACATTAATTATTATTCGAGAGATTGCTCGAATAATAATTAATGTAAATGACTCTAGTTCTGAGTCAGAATCAGAAACTGACTAGTTTTCATTTATTTTTGTAATATATATCCCATTCACGTTAAAAAGAACATATTGCAAATAATACAATATTTTCGAAGTTTTTATTTGGTTGAAACAATCAAGTTTACTTCTCTAAACATTAATAATCAGGTAACTATCTTATTTTGGCAAAATATTTTTGTATTTATATTTTGTAGAATTGACATAGTAACATTAATATTGCCATAAAAATCATCATGTGCATCATTTGCATGCACATAATATGAAGCTAAGAAGAAATTACTGCCACTGGTTCAACGAAACATTACATGATAAAGATCTCGAGGCAACATTTTTTATTTGAATGAAGTTTGTTTTTCTTACTGGTGGATTTTTTTTTATCGGTAGTGTACTAACCTGCAAAATTATCAAATGTAGTTATCAGAAAATCCTCATGTGTTTGTTAAATATTATCTTCATCTAATAAAGGATAATATGTATTTGGATTGTATTATTATACCATTATTTTCTTAAGAAACAATAAAATATTAAATGTAGACTATATAAATGTTTCTTTTATTAATTTGACAACATATATTTACAACTTTCAAAAGGTTTTAATTCTTTTTCAAAGAGTTACGAACATAACTTTTACATTCTATTCCAATATATTTAAATTTATTTAAAATATAAACAATATATAAGTTAAGTAGAAATCTAAATTATTCATCAAATTAATACATTCCCAATCTTTTTAACCCAGATATAGTGCAAGAAAATGATTTCGGTAGGTATGTCATTCTTAATAATGCAAACATTTTTAACACCCCTGTATTCACTAAGGCTCGTAATATGATACAACCTTAATTTTGCTTGAAGAATATTTTCATCCAATTGTGCATTTCGAAGTTGTTGTTCTTGAACTTCAATGGCCAACTCGTACTTTCTTTTTAAATAAATTTGTTCTTCATTTGATTTTTTTTTCTATTATGAACAATGTCATTTAAATTTGCATATACGTCACTTGCACTTGTTCTATTTTGAAGATACTGTCTTTTTCTGTTTACAGGTAGCTTTGTGGTATTGTTTATATTTTCATATGCACCACTTTATATTAACAATGCTTGTTTATTAGTTTTGTTATTTGAAACGGATATACTAGGTACATTATTTTGGGTTTCAAGTGAACTACTTTGTAGTAGATCCGACTCTTTTATATTGGCAAATATATATTCACTATTAACACAATTTGGATTATTTTCTTTACTAATACTGGTTAATTCGCTTAACTCAATAATAGCATCGTTGTCAGCTTCTACTACAATATATAGAGGATCTACAATGACAACTAGTTGAATACACCGTAAATATAAACATATAACTTTACCAGACTCTATATTTTTGTGATAGCATGATTCACTGTCAAAGTTATTGGCATCACATTCGAAATGCTTCTTCAACATGCTTTGGAGACGTTCTCCATTTTCTCCTAGAGTCTTTCTAAACATCCCTCTACCTGTGAGGTACAGATTAGCCTACATTAAATTTATTAAGTAATGGACTTATATTGTGTAATTTACAAAAATTAACCTTATCATCCGCCTGTTCTTTCCTACTTTTTCGTTTAAAATTATCATAAAACACTTTCAATTGTTGTATGTGGACCGCTATTAGAGCTATTGAAATTACGTGTGATTTCTTCCCATGCTGTTGTTTTACCCTTCGATGTGATGGCATCGGTCTTTTTATTCTCAATTACACCGATATGTGATTCTACAATATCCAGCAAGAGACAAATCTCTCTGTCCGAAAAGTGTTTACCTTTTACACGTTTTGACATCTCCATTTTTGCGATTTGCTGTGATTTGATTACAGTGAAGTATGTTTTTCCCAAATAATTTCGTTAAAATTCCCTAGATCGATAATTTCGTATTGATCTGTTAAAAAATTCTTTCTAACGTTTATGAATGTGCTATTTCATTTAATGATCATTATAATTAAAACGACCATTTCATAATGAACCATTATTCCGTTTTCTGTGAATACGGTCCTAAAGATCTTTTCAATACCTATGCATTTCACAATTGATATCTGACTTGAAATATTTCTTTTTAAATAAATTTTTGATCGAATATTATCGTGAGTTTATAATTTTAAATAACATTTAAAAAAATTTGTTCGAAGTAATAATTTCCGCACAGTTTTCTTGTGTTGAAAATATTTATATAAAACTAGAAAAGAAACAATACTTTTGAACTATTCATGTTCCCACTTTACTCATTATTTTGACATGTAGGTTATGTATTTGCTTTCTTTGGTTCTATTGCAAGTAAAACTGAAATTTTGACAATGTTTGCGAAACATGACATTTATATTTTATGATGACAGACGGTTGTTTCCGCGACTGAATACATGACTTCATTTGACTCCGCAGTACTGATTTGAATCATATGCTTCGAATTTGACCTTGAACTGAAAACTTATACTTTATGAACTGTACCTACCCATTTTATAACATCCCCCATATAATGACGATATAAACATTATAAAAATAAAATAAATAAATACATGTCCGAGAACAGTTTAAACCATGATTGTGACACCACCTACATTTCCACCTGTCATATTACCATTTGAACCAGACTGATTAAGTTTACCATATAATACCAACGTCACGAAAATATTATATATATATATATATATATATATATATATATATATATATATATAGATAATTAACTCGTGACCTTAGTATGTTATGGTAACTTCAAATTGTAGGCGATTTAAGGTCTGGTTTTACTTCAAAAACTATGTATTTAAAACAATCCTACATGTACATGTTTCGGCTAATGATGCCTTTCTCAAGGAATACAAAATACAAATTTCATTTGTATTTTGTAAACCCAGACCTTAAATCGCCTACAATTTGAATTTACTATTTATATATATATATATATATATATATATATATATATATATATTATATAAAGATAATTATTTCTTGATTTTTGTAAATTCTAGTAGATTTAGTTAGTCGGCGATTTAAAGCCTGTTCTACTTTAATATGTATATATTTAAAATAATTCAAATCTTACATGTTTCGGCAATTACTGTACTGCCTTTTTCAAAGAATTTTAAATTACGGCCGAAACATCTAAGATTTGATATATTTTAAATATATACATATTAATGTAAAACAGACTATCGCCGACTAACTAAATCGACTATATATATATATTATCTATGCAGACTATGTTTATGTAGTTTTTCTTAGTTTACTTGTCAGAAACGTCAGAAACGTCAAAAGTCAGAACTCTCACAATCGGGAGCCCTTTTGTCTTGCGAATCGTCGCTATGCGAGCGCTAGAATACTGATTCTAGGTAGGTATATGGATAAAAAGATGAAAATATATTCATGGTGATTCATAGACCTTTTAAAAATATAAAATTAAACTCGAAATTTTGTTTGTAAATAGTGCGTCTTTCAAAAGCTAAGTGAGGCAATGATAAATTATGGTACTTTAATTTTAAGTTACCGATCACTAATGTAAGTACACATTACATACTATTCAAATCCGAAAACTGCACAAAATACGCGATTTGGTCATTTATCCTAATCTCAACGTTAATCTTTACATTTGAACCGATCACAAACGAAAAACGTCATTACCCGAACTTTTCCAAACATTATCACTCATAGAATTTGAACTACAATCAGTATTGCAACCGTCCATGGGTCATATCATCGGTATAGTCCCTGATTGGTGCACCATCGGACTCATTTGTTGACCACCGTGTGCCGACGGATGGATTAGCGTCTGTTGTTGTAATTGCATGGACGCACTAGGATCGTCTTTAACGACGTATTCCGTTCGTTTTTTCACTTGTTTGCGTTCTTTCGCTCGTCGATTTTGAAACCAAATTTTCACCTGACGTTCCGACAGCCCTAAATTTGACGCTAGTTCAGCTTTCCTGCGTATCGTTATATAACGGCTGTAGTAAAATTCCTTTTCCAATTCGACGCGCTGATGATCTGTGTACACGACTCTGTATTTGTCTTTTGTTCGTGTTTTACCTGTAACAATACAAATATCTATTTAGCTCACATTGATCTCTTTCATTACGTAAAAAAAGTTAATTTTGTAAGTCTGTTTGATATTAAGCGTGATGCAAGAAGCAACTATAGAGTGTGGACAATTATCTTAAATTATTAGCATGCTATAGTAGTTTCGAGATTCATTGCTTCTAGTGATTCCAATAATACGAGACATAACGCTAAGAAATAAGTAATTAAACTTCTAGTTTCAAAAATTCCTTTATTGTAAATACCATTACAATATTGTTTCTCCATACAATGGCTGTATCAGGTGGATGAAATACTGAATATGTACAATACAAGTTTGAATATTTATGTGAAAATTATTGGGGAAATGGTGGTGGAAAAATTTTTACAATCTTAAATTTAGTAGAGAGGGGAGTTGTTTAAATCTAGTTGGTCATTTAAAGCTAATCCTAAACTATTGTATCTATTAATTTCTAAGTTTTCTCACAGGTTAAGTTTTTTACTTTTTTCTTGAATGTGTAAAATTTTGAAATCTATATTAAATCTATGATTGATATCTATACAATGACTTGCGAAAGTTGAATCTGTTTTCTCTTCTTTATGGCTTCTCTCGTGCTCTTTCATCCTAATTTTGAATGTCCTCCCTGTTTGTCCTATGTATACCTTATTACAATCTTCGCATGTTAACTTATATACCCCAGAGTTTGATTCTTTGTCTATTTTATCTTTGTTGTTTTTAATAATGTTCTGTATAGTATTGTCTGTTTTAAATGAGATATGTTCGTTATTAAGTTTTTTAATGAAAGTACCAATTTTTTCCGAAATTTTTCCTAAGTAAGTGATTGAATTATAGGAATTAATTATCTTGTATTTTAATTTTGGATAAACTAAGGAAAGGGTTTTAGATTTTTGTTAACTATTTAGGATGTTATTGACAATATTTATAGAGTAACCATTGTTTAATGCTATTGTGTCTATTCTATTTAGTTCAAGGTCGAAATTACTTTTACTCATAGCTACATGAATTAAGCTATATACCATTGATTGGTATGCTGATAATTTGTGTATTATAGGATGAAAACAATTAGCGTGTATTGTGGTATCTGTATGTGTTGGTTTATGGTATATAGCGAACTCGTGTTTATTAGTTTTGTGTGATATGGTTAAATCTAGAAAATTAATACTTTTATTTATTTCTGTTTCTGTAGTAAAATTTATTTTGGGGTGAATAGTGTTGATATAATTATGTAAAGTTTTTAATTGTCTATCTGAACCGTTAAAGCAAATTAATATGTCATCAACATACCTAAACCAATATACACAATTACCAAACAAGGGATGTGTACTAATTATAGTTTCTAAATTATTCATGAAAATTTCCGCTAATAAGGGGCTTAGTGGGTTTCCCATTGCTAGACCCTCTGCGTGTTTATAAAATTTCTTTTTAAATTGAAAATAATTTTGTTCCAGGCACGTTTCTAAGAGCTGTAAAATTTCGGTCTTTGTGACAATGTTCGTGTTTCTACGTTCTAGTTGTAAAGTAATTAAATCTATTACCTCCTGGGGTGGGATACTAGTGAACAAATTCGAGACATCAAAAGAAATGAGTTTACATTTGTTTGGTAATTGCAAGTTTGAAATGTTGTTAATTAATTCCTGGGAATTTTTAACGGAGAACTTAGATTTGAATTTAGTGTGTGTAAGAATTAAATCTATCGTATCGTACGTAAAAGCACCTTGTAGAAATTTGTCCAAACACTTAATAGATTATATAGATTTAAAATTTGTGTAATCTTGAGAAATTGCTAAATAACCCATGTATGTACGTACATATTATGTATTAGGAAAAATAATCAGTTATTTTCTTTTGAATATTACCTCTGAAAAATAATTGTTGCTCAACAAAATTCTCGCATTTATTCAAATGCATAAAGATTTGATCAGGTACACTTTCCTGGCCCCTGAGAGTAGTTTGCACATTGTCAAATGGATTTCTTATTTCATTTTCACTAAATTTAGCTGGACGTTCCCCGGTTTCAGTTTCTTCTTCATGATCTTCTATACTTTTCATTTCGTCAATTATGTCTTGGTCAGTTGGGAGATCTGTCATGCCAACATCATTGTCGATTTCTAAGAAATCTTCAAGTAAAAAATCTGCGTCGACGGTAGCAGTTTTTTGTAGAATACCCCATTGTTTTCTTAAGGTAGCGAGATCCATTTCGTCTTCTTCTTCCCATTCGTCAATTTTTTCAGTAAAACCTGCTTTAGAAAAGCAGTTTTTGATTGTTTTCTGAGAAACATTTTCACTCCATACTTTAGCGACTTCGGCGACACTCTTTAATAGTAATCAATTTTTGGACTCGAAGGTTGTTATCAATCGCGTTAACAATTTTGTGGACAATTCTGTTTCGGTAATGATGTTTTATATTTTTTATAATACCCATGGGTTGCAATTTGGAGGTCGTGTTTGATGGAAAAAAGATCAGTTCAATATTCGTTAATTTTTTACTTACAGTAACTGGATGTGCAGGACAATTGTCTATAAACATCGCAATCTTTTGGCGCGCTTTTGGCTTTTCATTTTCGTGTCCAGTTCTTTGGTCCATCTTTCGAAAATCTCAGAAGTCATCCATGCCTTGTTATTACTGGCGTAATCTAACTCCAGAGATTTAACTCCTTTTAAACAACGGGGATTTTTGCTTTTACCTATCAGCAGTAATTTCAGTTTTTCTGAGCCATTAATGTTTGCTCCAACCATCAGTGTCACCCTTTCTTTACTTGTTTTAACACCAAAACATTTATCACTTTTAAAAGCAAAAGTTTTGTTTGGCAAACATTTAAAAAACAAATCGGTTTCATCACAATTGAAAACGTTTTTTGGCTCGTACTTTTTCAATACACTTTTTAAAACAGTTCTAGTCCAAATGTCACAGTCTTCCTGACTAACGCTTGCACTCTCGCTGGACACCGTCTTGAAAACTATTGCATTGCGCGTCTTCCAGGCACTTAAGGCTCTACGCTATACCCGGCAATCCCACACTGAAATGAGTGTATTTTTCCGGCCTTTTTTTGGCTTCAAATTAAAAGTTGAAAGACCGCTCGATGTATGTATGACCATGTATCAATAAAAACTAGGTAGGTATTTACGTTTTTTTCAAAATTTTTGTACGGTTTGACTTTTATCGATAAAAAACAGAAAATCTATCTGGACAAATTTAGAGATAACCAGGCCAGCTAATGGAGTTATGAAATGTTTGTGTTGTAGGTATTTATAATATCTAGGTAGCTATACAGCCCGTTTTTGTCTAGATGTAAAAGTTGTTTAGTTATCAATAAAAATAAAAGTAAAAAACAGGCATCCGATACTCAACGTCCCTGAAAATATGCAGCCCACATTACAGCACACGGTAAAATAGAGTAGGTACCAAGACGTCATGTTGAGAGGGTCTAGTCATTTATATGTGAACAAACTAATTTGCAGCTAATAAATTACTGCATTTACATAAGTAAATAGTTTGTATTTAAAAAAAAATAGAATAAAAAAAATTAGAGATCTTTTTTCATAATACTTCTTATAGATTGATCTCTATGATACCTCGCGTCAATTATTTCTGGAAGCATTGCATTCATATAAAATTTTTCCAGATGTTGAATCATATGATGATTCCAGAAATCATCATTTCGTTCTATTACTATATATTTCAAATCGTGTTTAGTATAAACTACGAAATAACATTTCTCTCTTTTGGTGATGTGGAGTTGTCCCTGCACTTGATACATATAATTATCAAAAGGTTTTAGCAAAATTTTGTTACCTTCATTTGCATCTAAGGTGCAATAATTAATTATTTTTTCGTTAATGGCTTCATGTATTAATTTATCACGCGCTGAATAAGGACATTTTATTTCGACAATAGAATCGAATCCAATTAATCCGTCAGGAGTGGCGCCTAAAAATTTTTTCTTCTCGTCAATGAACAAACCGCATGCCTCAACTTTCAAATTTGTAATTTCCATAAATTTTTGCTTGGCCCTTTCTTCATTATCTATGCCATACTGTAGAGAATTTGGTAGTTTTTTATTATTGAATCTATTAGTATACAGCATATGTTTTATTGTACTAGCCGTGTCTGTTTTTTCTCTCATTTTACAAATCTTGCCAAAGTTACTTGCCGTTAATCTTATCTGTCTCTCTTTTTCCCAATCGTTGTTATGTCTCTGATTCACGGTCCTAATTTGAATATTATGACAATCAGATAATGACAATTCATCAAGAAATTGTTTTCTCTTGCTTTCGTATTCCGGAATAGGCATGTCAGGTACCACGATTTTGCACGCTCCGTAATCCGAATCAGCACTTTGAATTCGAATTTTATTTTTTTTGCTTTTCTTTTTTATTGCTTGATTTAGTTTAAGATTTTTGAATTTTTCCAAATATACACAGTTAAAATTATCCCCATTAGTTTTCTTAACAAATGTATATACAAATGTCTCTTTATTATTATAATTTATGGCTGCCGCAAAACATCTCCCTTGGTACGAGCCTCCCAGCGAAAAATTTATTCTTTTTCCTCCCACGAATTTATTCACAACAGAATTGAAGGATTCTACGACGTTATTGTCTACGTCATAAAGTAAACTGGAGGATAAATTGGCTACTCTATTCAAAGACTGAAAAAATATATCATATAGAGCACTGCTTTTGAAATGTTTGTAATCAATAGTATTTGAATTGTTACCATTGTTACCATCTTTACTACAAAAATAGCTAGCACAGTTACTATGTTCTCCAAATATGTGGGCAGGTCCATTGAGAATATCATTTTTTAAGTTTTCAATTTTTTGTTGAAAAGAAACATTTTCATTTTTGCGGTACTTTATGGCACTAACTACAGCTGTTCTAAATTTAAGAATATTCTGCCGTAAAAAATTTCGTATACACATATCTGATCGAGGAGTTTTTGAAATTTCTCGTATTTTCGTACAGAAATTTCGCAACACATGATTTCGACACTCAATTTTTTCAATAAAATATGTTGGTCCGTAAGGTTTTGCTGTTTGAATTTTTTTATATACACTACTATCCCCATCACCAATAATAGTTTTATATCGCAAATTATGCATTTCTATTGACATTCTAAACCCATCTAGAATAATAGCTGCTTCCATAGAAGTTGAAGAACTGCTCCAGTTTTGAAAACATTTATGAGACGGAACATTTTTTTTATCGTTATTTTTACAAAATTTGCACATTTTATTTTTTACTCCTACGTACAAAACTTTTTTAGTTCTGGTCCCAATTACGCACCCAACGCCCGAGAGAGCGTTATAATTAGACTTGTAACTTCGTTTTGACCAAGCTCCATCCACTGTTACAGTTATAAAAGGTATTCCGTCGCTATCAATTTCTCCTGCTTCAATTGCCAACTTACGTTCTTCCTTTCCTGCAGCTTGCATTTCTTTTAATGCTAACTCCTCTGTATTTTTTAGCACATTTTTTTCTATGCGCGCATACGTTGCTGAAGACATTTGAGGAATGTCTAAAGCTGCGGAAAATTCTGTTAATTGTGAATGACCCGCCCCTATTGCAACAGTTCCACACACCGCTGCTTCATTTACTCCACATTTTTTATATTCATTTTCAGTACTGAATGTATCGGTTATTCCACACATGTTGCATTTATAAGTAAAAACACTTTTAAAACCAAAATGTTTTTCCGCTATTATTTCTACATTTTGAAAAGTACAGCCAAACATATCATGTCGTATTCCTTTTAGAACAGTAAACAGATGATTTATATCAACAATCCTACGTCCAGCAAGAGTAAAATTTGCAATATTGTTTAAATTTTCTGTTTCAATAAAAACCTCATCTGATATATCCGAATCAAAACTGTCGTCGCGTGGCGAATTTGTCTCAGTGAAAACAATTTGATTATCTACAATATTATCACGTTGAGACACTATTCGATTTTTTATCCGAATTTGTTTCATCAACTGTTTTCTACTTTTCCGTTTTGCAGCGGTTGTCAATCTTTTTTGGGAGTGAAGTCCCATTGTTAATTATATTTCAAAATTACAACAGTCACCAACACTAATATACGTATGCAATATTTCGCATACGAATAGCTAATGAAAATAGTCCGAATATAATGCTAACGCACAGCAAAATTTTCCAAAATAGAAAAATCGCTCCGAAAATACAAGCACAATTGACAAGAACTAACAAAAGCACAGCAAATTCACTTATAATCACATGCAAAGCACAAGATGGTAAAAACCAATTGACCTTATGTTCAAGTATTCATCATATTTATAATTTTTTTTTTGACATTCCCACCCCTTATTTTTTAAGATAGGTGGGAGCAGAAAGTTGTTTATCATATGGTCATATCTTTATCGAATTATATACATTTTTCCAAGTAACCAGGTGATTAACTTTTAATGACTAAGAAGGATTAGAAAGCCAGGTAATGCGAGTTCTATACACTTGTATAATTATGAACAAATAAATATATTATTATTATTATTATTATATTATTATATTATTATTTCAATTAGGTATGTATGGGTAAAATTGTGTAGCTTTACTACCCTACTTATTTTATATTAAAACCTATTAAGTTACATTTGTTATAATAATACATCTATTCTTTATCTACGATTCAAAAAATTTTAGGCGGAAATACACAGATCATCTATCTGCTTAAAACAAGTCATAAATAAATCCCAAGTAGCTGATGTGTCAATAATCAAATTTGTTTGCTAATTTACATAATCCTTCGACCATCTCAGCAGGGCGTCTTGGTACCTGTCCGCTGTAGTGAGCTGTAATGTGGGTTGCATATTTCTGAAATGGTAATTTTTCGGGCACTAAAGTAGACCCTTAAGGCTCTACGCTATACCCGGCAATCCCACACTGAAATGAGTGTATTTTTCCGGCCTTTTTTTGGCTTCAAATTAAAAGTTGAAAGACCGCTCGATGTATGTATGACCATGTATCAATAAAAACTAGGTAGGTATTTACGTTTTTTTCAAAATTTTTGTACGGTTTGACTTTTATCGATAAAAAACAGAAAATCTATCCGGACAAATTTAGAGATAACCAGGCCAGCTAATGGAGTTATGAAATGTTTGTGTTGTAGGTATTTATAATATCTAGGTAGCTATACAGCCCGTTTTTGTCTAGATGTAAAAGTTGTTTAGTTATCAATAAAAATAAAAGTAAAAAACAGGCATCCGATACTCAACGTCCCTGAAAATATGCAGCCCACATTACAGCACACGGTAAAATAGAGTAGGTACCAAGACGTCATGTTGAGAGGGTCTAGTCATTTATATGTGAACAAACTAATTTGCAGCTAATAAATTACTGCATTTACATAAGTAAATAGTTTGTATTTAAAAAAAAATAGAATAAAAAAAATTAGAGATCTTTTTTCATAATACTTCTTATAGATTGATCTCTATGATACCTCGCGTCAATTATTTCTGGAAGCATTGCATTCATATAAAATTTTTCCAGATGTTGAATCATATGATGATTCCAGAAATCATCATTTCGTTCTATTACTATATATTTCAAATCGTGTTTAGTATAAACTACGAAATAACATTTCTCTCTTTTGGTGATGTGGAGTTGTCCCTGCACTTGATACATATAATTATCAAAAGGTTTTAGCAAAATTTTCTACGATTCAAATTATTATTTCAATTAGGTATGTATGGGTAAAATTGTGTAGCTTTACTACCCTACTTATTTTATATTAAAACCTATTAAGTTACATTTGTTATAATAATACATCTATTCTTTATCTACGATTCAAAAAATTTTAGGCGGAAATACACAGATCATCTATCTGCTTAAAACAAGTCATAAATAAATCCCAAGTAGCTGATGTGTCAATAATCAAATTTGTTTGCTAATTTACATAATCCTTCGACCATCTCAGCAGGGCGTCTTGGTACCTGTCCGCTGTAGTGAGCTGTAATGTGGGTTGCATTTTTCTGAAATGGTAATTTTTCGGGCACTAAAGTAGACCCTTAAGGCTCTACGCTATACCCGGCAATCCCACACTGAAATGAGTGTATTTTTCCGGCCTTTTTTTGGCTTCAAATTAAAAGTTGAAAGACCGCTCGATGTATGTATGACCATGTATCAATAAAAACTAGGTAGGTATTTACGTTTTTTTCAAAATTTTTGTACGGTTTGACTTTTATCGATAAAAAACAGAAAATCTATCTGGACAAATTTAGAGATAACCAGGCCAGCTAATGGAGTTATGAAATGTTTGTGTTGTAGGTATTTATAATATCTAGGTAGCTATACAGCCCGTTTTTGTCTAGATGTAAAAGTTGTTTAGTTATCAATAAAAATAAAAGTAAAAAACAGGCATCCGATACTCAACGTCCCTGAAAATATGCAGCCCACATTACAGCACACGGTAAAATAGAGTAGGTACCAAGACGTCATGTTGAGAGGGTCTAGTCATTTATATGTGAACAAACTAATTTGCAGCTAATAAATTACTGCATTTACATAAGTAAATAGTTTGTATTTAAAAAAAAATAGAATAAAAAAAATTAGAGATCTTTTTTCATAATACTTCTTATAGATTGATCTCTATGATACCTCGCGTCAATTATTTCTGGAAGCATTGCATTCATATAAAATTTTTCCAGATGTTGAATCATATGATGATTCCAGAAATCATCATTTCGTTCTATTACTATATATTTCAAATCGTGTTTAGTATAAACTACGAAATAACATTTCTCTCTTTTGGTGATGTGGAGTTGTCCCTGCACTTGATACATATAATTATCAAAAGGTTTTAGCAAAATTTTCTACGATTCAAAAAATTTTAGGCGGAAATACACAGATCATCTATCTGCTTAAAACAAGTCATAAATAAATCCCAAGTAGCTGATGTGTCAATAATCAAATTTGTTTGCTAATTTACATAATCCTTCGACCATCTCAGCAGGGCGTCTTGGTACCTGTCCGCTGTAGTGAGCTGTAATGTGGGTTGCATATTTCTGAAATGGTAATTTTTCGGGCACTAAAGTAGACCCTTAACCACCCTTCACTAGCTTGAAAATTAACGCAGTTAAATTCTTTAGCAAATTGTAGAGCCTTATGCTTTATTAAATTTCCGGATATTCGTACATTTTGATGCGTACGGGTCACTTGAAACTATCGTAAAACTGCTACATTTACATTCTCGTAAGAACACACCCATACTCGTTTTCGGCGACTTTTTATTATCAGAAAGACGCAACTTGGAGAAACACCGAATTTTGCAGCAACACCAATTTTTTGGCAGCATTTATCAACTTCCTCCGAAACTTTAATTTTCTCAGCTAAACTTAAACACACTCGCTTGGACATCTTAACTGATTCTTAAACAAAAACAAGCTGAACCTGATTGCGAATTACATATGTAATCTAGGCCTCGACTACATACATATAAAATGGGTTTTCCCTGCGATTCTCACAGAAATCTATTGTACTTGATTTAGCGTTGTGAACGCGTTAAGAACCTTTTCAAAACAGTGCGTCATAAAAATGGAGTTCGTGCTAATGTTAGGTAGAAATGGGAAACCCGAAGTGGCCAAAATCTCAATAAATGCATAAAAATTTATACATGAAATTCCGGTAAATATTTTATTATATAGAGTGTTACTATTTTACAGATTCACTATATGCAGGGCTTTTTACATGAAATTTCATTAAAATATTCTAGGGCTTGAAAAAATTGCACTATAAAGAGTTTTTCACTATATAGAGTTTCACTATAAACAGTGTCGACTATATTTTGGAAAATAGACATACTATATTTATATCGCCGAGTTCGAAAAAAAAATTATGTTTCCAACGATGCCAACTTCAAGCGATGTTGCCGTTTACAAAAAAATCAAGTTAGTCTTGGATGTAAGAACAAAAAAATTAAATATAGCCAAAAAGAGAAACATTTTCCTGTGTTCGTTTGCATAATTTCATTAAGATATCTCGAACCGTTCTCGAGATATTTAACCGTTTTCATACATAATAACGAGCCTGTATACCTATAGAATTTAATAAACGCGATAATCGCTTACTTACATTAAAAAAGAAAAAATTTTTTTTTTTTTTTGATGTTGGCAATTTAACCTCTTCTCATTTAACAAATGAATACCATATGCTGCACAATAAAGATGGCGGCACCGCTGATAGTAACTAAATGGTTATTGGTGAACAGAATTTCATTATCATTTTAAAAAGTCTACATTAGTATCTACGCGTATACAATATCTATGTATAAGTTAGGATCTGTTGTTGATAACGGGTAGTGGAAAAAATTTACATATGCGATAACATGTAAACCTACATGTGTATGTAGATACGTTAGTCTCTTTTATTTAATCTTCCTTTATATCAAAACAGCTCGTAATATAGCAAATAAAAGCAATTTTAATGTAAACAGTGTTAATTCCATAATAAGTGTATTCTTCTAAAACTGTAAAGAATGATGTGTAAATATTTGCGGTGAGCATATTTGAATCTATTAAATTATTCATTCTCTAAATTAACTTAGCGAATTTCTTTTTCTGTGGACTGTTATTTACTTAAACACTGTTTAGATACAAAAAAATGATGTTACTAATGAAGATATTAAATTTTATTTTCGTTACTGTAGGTCACAACTATTTATAACTTTCCACAACTGCTTAAGACAATAAAAGTTTCCTAACATGTTTGTCTAGCAATATTTTTTACCAGACCCATGCTTATATGCTTTCCTAGAATTAATAAAGAATCCTAATATATTAGTAATTATTATTTAAAATTTAAGTCCCTTGAAAAATTATTACTTCTTTAAATTGGTAACAAATTTCTAGATTTTCACTAAATTTAAAAATCAACCCTTAATACAACTCGCCATTGTTTCACGATGCCATTCTCTATTACAAAAATTACGAAGTATGTAATGAACAGTTAAAACAATGAAAAAAGAAACTATCTCACCGTATTTTATTTATCTTGCGAAATATAAACTAATAAATAAAATAAATTATAAAAACTCCTCCCGCTTGTATCTACGCCCATGAAGAACGGAATTTTGCTGTAATATTGACATAATTGCGTCACAATTCAACGACAAAAAACAGATGTGCGGTTAACCGAATGAATAGTGCTATTCAATAACTGCATGTTGTACTTGGCGATGTTATAGACCAGCGACGCACATACCGCGGCCCACTGTCGATATTTATTCGGCCCGCCAACAAATTTTAAAATTTGTTCGAAAAACTACAAGAGTAGGTAAAAATCCATTCAAATCAATATTTCTTAACTTTTTATTTTATTCTAACTTTTGTAATTGTTTTGTAATATGTATCTTTAAGTACCTACTACTTTCTTGTTCAGGTTTACTACGTAGGACAGGTATGCTCCTCGTCGTTCCAAGTATATTGTTACGAGACTAGAAATCTGTCGAACCAACTAGATTACTCGACGATCGGTATAAGCCCCGAACAATGTGGTAGGTTTTCGATGTTAGGTAACTCGTATAAATACAATATGGCCCGCTATCAGGGCAGTTAAGTTTTAACTACGGACAAGCGAACGTTATATTCTTTGAATTGTAATCTGTGAAGAATAAATATTTCATCGTTCGAACTTGGCATCTACCTACGTAACAATATAATATCAATTTTGATACGGATAAACCAGGCCCAAGTAAAAGACGTAGTCGTAAGTTTGAAGATGAAAATCGACAGTTTCAAGATATTTGGTCCGAAAAATACTTTTTTATTTCATCGCATAACAAAAGTGTCTGTTTAACATGCAAGAGTAGTGTTTCTATTCTGAAGGAATATAATGTGAAAAGGTATTATGAAACCCAGCATCATACTTTTACCACATTAATCTACGAAAATCGAACGCAAAAAATTTCCACTTTACAAATGGAACTAATAGGCCAGCAAAATGTTTACAAAACCAATTCAAGATTCTGAAACAGCTACTGAAGTTAGCTTTGAAATATCTCGAATAATAGCGAAAACTTGTCGGTTTTTTAAAGATGGTGAGTTTGATGAGCAGTGTTTAGATATCGCCGCAAAAAAATGTGTCCGAAAGACGCAAAGAGGTTTGAAAAAATTCAGCTAAATCGGATGACTGTTAAAAGAAGACTTACCACATTAGCAGCTAATATAGAAGAGCAATTAGCTACGAAATCGAAAAGTTTTGAGTATTTTTCTATAGCACTGGACGAATCTACAGATATAAGTTCCACTGATCAACTCTTAATATTTTTACGAGGTGTAACGCAAAATTTTGAAGTGAGTGAAGAACTGATTGGTATGAGTTCTTTGACAAGTCAAACCAATGGGAGTGACATGCTCAAAGCTCTTCTGGAAAAATGTTCTATAATGGATTTGGATTTAACAAAATTATCTGGAATTGCGACTGACGGAGCACCTTCAATGGTTGGAAGTAAATCTAGGATAATAACTATGTTAAAGGAGTATTTACAAACTAAAAACATAGATACCAAGGAATTAATGCAGTTTCATTGCATTAGGCCATCTGTTCAAAATTATTGAGATACACGAGGTATCAGTCACCGACAATTCACACAATTTCTCGAGGATATTGAAAGCGAATATGGTGATCTCCTGTTTTACACTGAAGTAAGGTGGCTAAGTCGTGGGTTGTCACTAGAGCGGTTTCTTAACTCGATTGAAGAAATGAAAATATTTCTGGCGGAAAAGAAAAAGGACGTCTCCGAACTCGACAACCCTGATTGACTGTGTGACTTAGCGTTTCTTATAGACATCACAAATCACTTGAATGTCTTAAATAAGCGACTCCAAAGCAAAGATCAATTGATTTCGCAGTTATACTCTCATGTTTCGTCCTTTCAATGCAAATTGAGTCTTTTCAGGACACAAATCAATTCAGCCAATTACAGCCATTTTCCGAACTACAAAAAAATTATGGAAAAATTCAATAAAACTGATGTCAATTTCGCTTATGTTGAAAAAAATGATATTTTAATACAAGCTTTTTATGATCGTTTTCTAGACTTCAAAAAAATTAAACCTCTATTAGACATTTTCAGCAATCCTTTCAACATTTCCCCTGATAATGCACCGGAATCAATACAGCTGGAATTGATAGACATGTAAAATGATGATAATTTATAATTTAGGAAACAAGTTTAATGAAGGTAAAAACCATTGACAAAACCGCTTAGAAGGAGTTGCGAATAAATGCATTCAAATGCGCAAGCTTATTTGGATCGACGAATATTTGTGAGCAAACGTTTTCAGTGATGAAACTTAACAAAACAAAAAATCGAAACCGTCTGGCAAATGAAAATCTGGAAGCAATTTTATGTGTGGGGACAAGTAATGTGGAGCCAAACATAAACAAAATTGTTAGGTCAATGCAATGTCATGCATGAAAATAATAAAACATGAAATATTACATTGTAATGATTAGATTACATTACGATTACATAAATACAACAAACATTTTTGAATGTTCTTTTATTTTTATCATTTGTAGTTATCAGAATAATTGAAACATACATGAGTAGGTATTTTTAATAATATAAAATATTATTAAAAATCTGGTGTGAAGAACACAAATGCAGGTTCACTATTAATATTTTCTGTGAACGTGTCCGAATATATCCTATCCCCAGAGACGTAGATACGTATTTCACCTTTCTACAGGCTCATTTTCTGTGAATGTCTCTGGGAGCCTGTAGAAAGGTGAAATACGTATCTACGTCTCTGGGGATAGGATATATTCGGACACGTTCACAGAAAATATTAATAGTGAACCTGCATTTGTGTTCTTCACACCAGATTTTTAATAATATTTTATATTATTAAAAAAACCTTTGTATCATTTGTAGTAATTCATACTATTTAAAAATAAAAATGTTTGTGTTAATAAGTATTCTTTGGAGTGGCCCGCCCTTGGCTTATAATTTTCCCGAGTGGCCCCTGTTCCCTGTAAGTCTGTGCGTCCCTGTTTTAGAGCATTAAGAACGCTATGAGAGTCCAACGTAGTTGTTGGTGAAACTTATTTCCTTAATTCAGTGCTCCAACAATTGCCCAAGCCTCTGCAGAAAAAAAATTCAACATACCACTTAAACTACATAACCTATCAACCCCATTATTTGAATCGTAAAACGCACAACTACAGCCATTGTTAGTTTTAGCATCTGTGTAAATAATAATGGAGAATAGAAATAAAACTACGGTTTTAATCTTCACTTTTAATCATTACTCGTAAAACGACAATTGTCGTTTTACGAGTAATGATTAAAAGTGAAGATTAAAACCGTAGTTTTATTTCTATTCTTAATTATGGATCTTCATCAAGTAATTGCCGAATCAATTCAATAATAATGGAGTTGGGAAAAGTATGTACGGATCTCATAATGCAGTGCTTTATCGCTTATGCGGATATCAGAATAATTCGCTTAGAAGTTCTGAATGGGGAAAATATATTGCTCGAAATCAATTTCGGGCAACTTCGGTTGGCGAATGCTGTAGTCAGGCTAGTAGTCAGAGACTGAGTACAGTCTGGGCAATCAGCTTGACTGTCAGGGCAAATCAAAACTTTTATTTAATGTATACTTATATATTTTATTTGAAAATTGATTTTTATGGTATTAAACTTTTATAATTCAAAACAATTATTTAGTAATGTAACACTTTCTTCTAGTTAATTCTTAAAAAAATATCACATATTCAGTTCTTTATCGTTTATGCGGCTACCAGAATAATTCGCTTAGAAGATTTGAATGGAGAAAATATATTGCTCGAAATAAATTTCTAGCAACTTCGATTGACGAATGCTGCAGTGTAGTCCAAATTAATGTATCGATAAGCTACAGTAAGTAAGGCAGATTTTTTCTTTTTCCAGTATGGAATTGATAGATCTAAAACGGTCAAACTCCAATGACACAGGTCTACAGTGACTTTGATGTTTGAAAGCTGTTTGCTAATTTGTATATGTTTGGGGGCCCTTATTCCAAAAAACGCCATATTTTTGCTCTATCACGTAATTTTTTTTATAGCGCTCTATATCTTAAAAATGTTAATTTATTAATATACATACCTATGACAAGAATATGTTTGTTCCATGTTAGGCATGATTTTTAAATGAATTGATTTTTATGAAATTAAATGTGATTTGGCAACACTGGTTAATATTAGATTTCTCAGCAAAGCAACAGAGTCGGCGCAGAAGCGTCAATACAACGTTGAAACCTGCTTATGTGCAGTTTGGTTGTGTTAGTCGTCGTGCTACGGTGTTCGCGCGCTTGTTGTCTTCGTTGTTGCGAATTTTAAGTGTTCTAGAACGTATAAATATGGAAAGAAGACATTGTGTGAACAATCCGAATAACTTTTGTTATATCTGTGGTAGGTAGTTATGTCGTAGTAAAGCAGAGGCAAACTATAACTTCGTTTGTGAAAAATGTATACCACGCTTATTTTGGTGTAAAAATTGGCGACCAAGACAAGTCCTGGGCTCCTCATACTGTTTGTTCCGTTTGCGTTGAAGCATTAAGAAACTGGCAAAAAGGTAGGAAGAAATGTTTAAGCTTTGGTGTTCCTATGGTATGGCGAGAGCCTAGAAATCACAGTGATGATTGTTATTTTTGTTCGTGTAATGTTCAAGGATTCAACAGAAAAAATAAGAAACAAATTGTGTATCCCAATCTTGACTCTGCTATTCGACCAGTTCCTCATGGACCAGATGGACCGATACCTACCGCCCCAAAAGCACTAGAAAACGTCATATCGTCAGAATCAGAGGAATCTAATTGCGACCTAGATTTCACACCAGATTTCAGAGAGCCCGAAGTGTTTAACCAGAGCGAACTAAATGATTTAATTAGAGATTTACACCTTCCAAAGGATGCATCCGAATTGTTAGCCTCCCAACTTCGTGAGAAACATTTACTGGCACCTGGCGTCACATCAAGCTTTTACCGGGATCGCGAAAAAGAGTTATGTCAATATTTTACTCAAGACGGACCGCTAGTGTATTGCAACAATATTCCTGACTTAATTTCAAAATTAGGAAATGTGCCGTATGTAAAAGAAGAATGGCATCTGTTTATTGACTCAAGTAAGCGTAGTTTAAAAGACGTTTTATTGCACAATGGTAACGAGCAAGCCTCGGTTCCCGTTGCCCATTCGGTACATTTAGTGGAAACGTATGAAAATTTTGAACTTCTTTTAAAGAAAATAAACTACCAAGAACATCAGTGGGTGCTTTGTGGTGACCTTAAAGTGCTGTGCATGCTACTAGGACAACAAGGAGGTTATACAAAATTTCCATCCTTTATTTGTGAGTGGGATAGTCGAGCAAGGGATAGACATTGGACTCAAATAGAATGGCCCTCTAGAACAAGCCTTACACCTGGTAGCAAAAATGTATTAAGAGATAGCTTGGTTCACCCCAAAAAAGTTTTACTGCCTCCTCTCCATATCAAACTTGGCTTGATGAAGCAGTTTGTTAAAGCCCTAGACAAAAATGGACAGTGTTTTAAATATTTGTGCGAGACATTTCCAGCCTTATCCGATGCCAAGTTAAAAGAAGGTATTTTTGTTGGGCCGCAGATAAGAACATTATGCAAAGACAAGGATTTACAAAACACAATGACCAATGTCGAGAAAAACGCCTGGGTTTCATTTAAAGAAGTAATTGATAAGTTTCTTGGGAACTCTAAGGACGAAAACTACGAAAATATTGTTCAAAATATGTTACAGCACTTTCATCGTCTAGGTTGTAATATGAGTTTGAAAGTGCATTTCCTGTTTTCACACTTGAACTATTTTCCTGAAAATCTTGGAGCAGTTAGCGAAGAACAGGGAGAGAGGTTTCACCAAGACATTAAGGAAATGGAACGGCGATACCAAGGCAGATGGAGCATAACGATGATGGCGGACTACTGCTGGATGTTAAAACGGGATATGCCCTTAAGAACATACAACCGAATGTCCGGACAACGCAGCTTTCTGGCAAAAAGACAAAGATTTCACTTAAAAAAGACTGAGTAAAGTATTTTTTTCCACTTTTTTAACTTGTATTCCACCTTTTTACTCAATAAACAAATAATTTTTTTTTAGAAATATCGTTTTTTTTCATTTAATATTTGCAAAAAAACCTTACGTGATACAAATAAATGCATAAAATTTTTGAAATCAGCCTACCAAAATTATATAAAAGCAGTTTTCAAAATAAAAACATGTGTCAAAAAGTTTAATTTTGTAGACCTGTGTTATTGTTAATCAAGGTGCTGTTGCCTTTGATTTTTAATTTTGTTATATACTTGGAAGCCAAATATTGCTGGCGTAACTTAAGTGTTTCTACGTACAATGCTTCCTGTGGAGTTGACCTCATTACACCCACACAAATTTAAAGAGCCTTATTTTAAACTACCTTTAATCTATTCAATGCTTTCTTGCTAGAATTATCGAAAAGAGTACATCTGAAATCTACATGCGACCTAATGCATGCATAATAGAACAACTTGGCTACAAAAATATCAGCAGCCCATCTGACTATAATAAAATTTCTCAATATATTAATACAACATATCAGGGATGTCTTTTATGTTTTGTATACTGGAACATAGAGGGCGACACTAATCAAATGTCAGTACTAAAAATTAAACCCCCATCTTTAGTTAGCCTAAATCGAAAGTTTTATTGCGATACGCGTAGTGTTATAGCTACAATGAACTATCAAAAGTTGACAAGTTAGTCGAAAAATGGAATTAAACCGTGAAAATTTTCTAATTGTCGAAGACAATTATCTCAACGAGAATGCCTCACCGAGTTGATTTCTATTTTCGGTAATAAAGCACCGTACTAGTAAACAATTTCTCGTTGGTATCGAGAATTCAAATGTGGACGGATTAGTCTTAGCGACGATCCAAGAGCAGGTGCAGCAAAAACGGCAATCACTCAGGAAAACGTCGGTACTGTGCGAAAACTCATTAACGAAGATCGAAATCTGACGTATCGCGAAATTGGGGCATCATTCATTTTCATTCATTTCAAAGACCTCAATTCAAAAAATTTTGCATGAAGAATTGTGTGTAAAAAAATTAGTTTCCCGTTGGATACCGCATCTATTGATCGAAGAACAGAAAACGGCCAGGGTGAATTGATGTCAAAAACTCAATACCGCTTCAACGCAGGAAACTGTAAAAACGTGTACAACTTCGTGAGCGGTGATGAATCTTGGATTTACTCATACGAGCCGGAAAATAAACGCCAGTTTTTTATTGTTTGAGTGTTCCAAGGTGAAGAAACGCCGACAAAAGTCATCCGTTCTCGAAGTATCTCCAAAAAGATGGTCGCGACATTTGCCTCAAAAACGGGTCTTACAGCAATAATTTCTCTAGAAAATCAAAGAACTACGAGGTGCATTCAAGTTCTAAGGCCTCCGATTTTTTTTCTTCAGACTGGAAAGAGATAGAAGCATGTGCATTGTTTTAAAATGAGCGTGCGTTCGTTGTCAACACGTCACAGAGATGGCAGCACTGTACGGCAGATGGAATTGTAGCGGCAGCGTCGAGAATGAGAACTGTTTTAGATACTTAAAATGGCTACGTTTTCCTTACTTGAACAGCGTGCAATCATTCGTTTTCTGAATTTGCGAGGTGTGACACCAATTGAAATTCATCGACAGTTGAAGGAGACATGTGGTGATGGAGTTATAGATGTGTCGAAAGTGCGTTCGTGGGTGCGACAGTTTAATGAAGGCAGAACATCGTGTGACAACAAACCGAAACAACCTCGGGCTCGCACAAGCCGGTCTGACGACATGATCGAGAAAGTGGAGAGACTTGTTTTGGGGGCTCGCCGAATTACAGTTGAACAGATTGCCTCCAGTGTTAGCATTTCCGTGGGTTATGTGCACACAATCCTGCATGACGACCTGAAAATGCAAGAAGTGTCATCCAGGTGGGTGCCACGAATGCTGACGGACCACCACAAGGCTGCTCGTGTGGCATGTTGCCAAGCAATGTTGACGCGCAACCAAGGCATGAATGGGACTTTCTTTTCGTCGATTGTGACAATGGATGAGACGTGGATGCCATTTTTCAATCCAGAAACAAAGCGCCAGTCAGCTCAATGGAAGCACACAGATTCACCGCCACCAAAAAAATTTCGGGTAACCGTCAGTGCTGAAAAATGATGGTGTCCATGTTCTGGGACTGTGAGGGCGTAATCCTTACCCATTGTGTACCAAATGGCACTACGGTGACAGGTGCATCCTACGAAAATGTTTTGAAGAACAAGTTCCTTCCTGCACTGCAACAAAAACGTCCGGGAAAGGCTGCGCGTGTGCTGTTTCACCAAGACAACGCACCCGCACATCGGGCTAACGTTACGCAACAGTTTCTTCGTGAAAACAACTTTGAAGTGATTTCTCATGCTCCCTACTCACCTGACCTGGCTCCTAGTGACTTTTGGCTGTTTCCAACAATGAAAGACACTGTCCGTGGCCGCACATTCACCAGCCGTGCTGCTATTGCTTCAGCGATTTTCCAGTGGTCGAAACAGACTCCTAAAGAAGCCTTCGCCGCAGCCATGGAATCATGGCGTCGACGTTGTGAAAAATGTGTACGTCTGCAGGGAGATTACGTTGAGAAGTAACACCAGTTTCAAAGTTTTCGGGTGAGTAGTTAGTTAGAAAAAAAATTCGGAGGCCTTAGAACTTGAATGCACCTCGTATTATTGCCGATTGGTATACAACCAGTTGTTTGCCGTACGTCATCGCTGAATTCCGAGAAACCAACCCACGACGACGAATCATCCTCCACCAAGACAATGCAAGTTCGCACACAGCTCGCAAGACAATTGAATTTTTAACGCAACAAAACGTCGATTCGTTAGCTCATCCTCCGTACAGCCTCGCCCTTAGTCCCGACGATTTCTTTACCTTTTCGAAAATTAAGGACGGACTACGTGCTCAAGGGTTCCAGTCGCCAGAAGGAGCAGTCGATGCCTTCAAAAACACAATTTTGACTGTACCGACAAACGAGTGGAATAACTGCTTTCAGAGTTGCTTCAAAAGTTGGAGAATACCTCGAAAAGCAAAAAATATGCAAAATATAAAAGACTACCCACTTATTTGTTTCACTAGCGTTTGCAACATTTGTATTAATTGCCTAAATGAATTAAACTCAAAGAGATACTCCTATGGGTTAAATAAAACTATTGAAAACTAAGTAAGTCACAGACGATATCTTTCTCACGTACATTGATCCTTTGCAGTGTCGTAAAAACTGTAAATACACGTATGAATTTATGTAAATATATTTTTTCTTTCATAAATTATGAGCAACACAGCAGAACTAATTTTCGCGTTGTATAAAAACGTAAAAAATAAGATAAAAATCGCGACAAACAAGTGCAAATAGTGTGGTGCTTTTTTCTTATTTAATGTGCTGAATTAATATTGTATTTGTTAAACAAGATATGTACGTAAAACCAATATGTTTAAGAACAAATACTAATGCACCTGGTATTATCTGGAAGCTAGTGTTTATGGTTTCAACAAGTGTAGATATTTCTTTAGCGATGAGTAGGCTTAGGATAATTATGCAGCAAAAAACTTCAAAATATACATGCAAATATGCACCAAAACCAGTCAGAATATTCACTGAAAATCAACTTTTAAAAAATAAATACAGTCGACACTCTATATAGTGAAAGACCAAAATGTTGACCGAAATTTCACTATAAAGAGTTTTTCACTATATAAAGAGAAAAAAAATCACAAAATTGAATTATTGAAAAAGATTTTATTAAACATTTGAAAGTTTAAATACATAGCATGTACATACTGTACATACTGTACATATTACATATTGCTATGGATTTTTAATTAAAAATAATTTAATTTATAAATGTTCATATTTTGTGAGATCAATTGTATATTCAAAATGTACTTAAATTTAACGAGAGAAAAACTTGTTTTTTTCCGATGTCGATCTCATGTGAAAGTCGAGGTCAATTCAAACTAGGAGACCTAGATCAGCTATTAAACGAGATGGTTGTGTTCTTTGAAATATATATATATATATATATATATATATATATATATATATATAAGGTAAACTTAATAAGTCGGCGATTAAAGGTCTGGTTTACTTCAGAGTATATATATTTAAAACATCCCTACATGTTTCGGCAATACGCCTTTGTCAAGAGAATACAAAATATAAATTTTATATTTTGTATTCTCTTGACAAAGGCGTATTGCCGAAACATGTAGGGATGTTTTAAATATATATACTCTGAAGTAAACCAGACCTTTAATCGCCGACTTATTAAGTTTACCTTATCATACCAAGGTCACGAAAATATTATATACAGTAAAACAACTTGAACTACGAAAGCCTATTGATAGGGGAAGGTAGTGGGAGGTAAAATTAAATGCATCCATTTTAGTATTGTCAACTTTTTATATGACAGGAATGTCAGTGGTTATGTGAAATACTTTAGCGAACCATCAAACTTTATCCTAATGGAATACACAATTAATGAAAAAGTGCAAATTATAAAGTGGTTTTATGGACGCCACACACTTTCATCAATTGTAAATATTTGGAGAACTACCTTCATTAATCGTCCTGTTCCATGTTTAAATACAATTCATCGAATTAAGGAAAATTTTGAAAAATACGGATGTGTCTCTCCCTCTTTACATAAAAAGCCCGCACATGATAATGCGGATCGGGCTATCATGATATGCGCTACTGTTGAAGAAAATGAATACCAAACGTTAGGCCAAATTAGTGAAAGTGTCGATGTCTCCCGTGAAACTGTTAGAAAAGTATTAAAGAATAATAAATACCGTTCGTATCATGTACAAAAAGTAAATGAAATATTTCCTGGAGATCATTATAACCGAGTTCAGTTCTGTTTGGATATAATTGAGAAATGTGGTGTGGATGAAAATTTTATTTCTAATATTCTCTTTACTGACGAATCTTCATTTATTTTACACGGTCGACATAATCCTATGTTAATAAGGTATTGGTCAAAAGACAATAAACATAAATCGTATACAGCTCATACACAATACTCACAGAAATTGAATGTTTGGATTGGAATGTTAGGAGACAATATAATTGGTCCATTTTTTATAAACGGCGTGTTAAATTCACAAAAATATTTACAATTGCTGCAATATGACATTATTCCTTTTATCCAGAACATACCCAATATTGAAATAGGAAGTATTTGGTATCAGCAAGACGGATGTCCTGCACATAACAGTGCAATTGTGCGTCAATTCTTAAGAAATACCTTTGGAAATAGAATTATTTCTCTAGGCGGTACAATTCAATGGCCGTCCGGATCACCAGATTTGTCCCCTAATGATTTTTTCTTGTGGGGGTATCTAAAGTCAAAAATTTACGGTTTCGAACATCAACGGTCAAATAATTTAGATGAACTACGTCAAAAAATAAGAAATTTCTTAGCATCGATTACGCCCGATATGCTGGCAAATGTTAGACGTGGTTTTTATGATCGGGTAGCGTATTGTTTAGAAATTCAAGGTGCACGATTCGAACACGTAATTAATTAAAAGTATTGTTTATTAAAGTTGTATTATGATAATAAATTTTATTTTGTTGGACTTATTTTTTATTTGACGGTTCTTTAGTTGCAATTAGTATGCAATACAATTTCAGTTTTCCCATAATATAAACTTAATTTAACAAACTCTACACGTTTATATTAAAAAACATATTATAAGTAGCTAAATAAGCTAAATGAATACATTTAATTTTACCTCCCACCACCCTCTCCTATCAATAGGCTTTCGTAGTTCAAGTTGTTATACTGTATATATATATATATATATATATATATATATATATATATATATATAATTGACTATTAAGTATTATCGACCGTACTGTATAAGTAAAAATTCATTAACGGGTGAGCGGTCTGTCAAGTAAAAATAAAACTCCTTTATTCCACTCTATATTTCATAACGCATTGGATACTTCATCAGGAGTGTCTACATGTTTAACAAAACCACAATATATATATATATATATATAATCCAAAAATCCCTATTACCATAACAATGGTGTAGGGCGTTTATCTTCTAGCTTTTTATAAACGTTTTCCATTCATTTCTATTCCTTGTCATGTTCTTCGCTTCTGTCCATGTTTTGCCTTTCCTTCCCAGTATTTCTGCTATGACATCATTCCATGTTGTCCTTGGCCTTCCTCTTCTTTTATTTTTCATTATCCTTGCTTCCCATATCCTTCTTGTTTGTCTTGTATTTTCCATTCTATATAAATGTCCCCACCATCCTAGCTGTCTTTGTTCAATGTATTCTAACACTGACTGCATTTTCAAATCTTTTCGTATTTCCAAGTTTCTTATTCTGTCCATCCTTGTAACTCCTCTAACTCTTCTTAAATACTTCATTTCTACTGCCTGTAATTTATTCTTTTGTCTTCTATTTAATATCCAGGATTCACAGCCATATGTTAATATCGGTCGGTAAATTGCCTTATATACTTTTAGTTTTGTTTCTCGGGATATCTCTTTTTTGTTAATGAAATTATTCCTCATGCTGTGGTACAGCTTTGTTGTTTTTTCTATTCTTTGATTAATCTCAGCGTCCTGGGTCCCTCTTCCATCAATTCGTACTCCCAAGTACTGGAATGTTCTCACTTGTTCTATTTCAGTTCCTTCTATTACGATTTTCGTATCTACCTGTTCATCTCCCACTACCATTACTTTAGTTTTGCTCTTACTCATCGTCATTCCACTGTCCTTTAGTGTCATATTCCATGTTGTTAAATTACGTTTCAGATCTTCCTCATTGTCGGCTATAACTACTATGTCGTCTGCGAATGCCCCTTCCGAAACTTCGACTGCATTCAAGTTAAGGTGTCCAACCCTGAACTTTTTACTCTTACATGCACACTGTTTGATAATGTCATCCATATAAACAATGAACAGCATTGGGCTCAGACTTCCCCCTTGGCGCAGTCCCTCGTTTGTTTTAAATATCTCAGATTCTAAATTGTTAGCTATTACAGCATTAGTATTGTGGTTATATATTTTCTGTATTAATCGTCTTATTTTGCCATTGACACCTCTTTCTCTTAATACATTCCACAATCTTTCTCTTGGTACTTTATCGAAGGCTTTTTCCAAGTCTATAAATGCTAAGAACACTTTCTTCTGTTCTCTAGAGGCTTTTTGTATTATTTGTTTCACAGAGAATATTTGGTCTTGTGTGCTCCTTCCTCTTCTAAACCCACTTTGTGACTCATGTAACGTATTTTCGAGTTTTGTTCTTAGTCTTTTATCTATTATTTGCTCGAGAATCTTCATTGCAGTACTTAGAAGGGATATTCCTCTGTAATTATTGCATTCTTTCTTATTTCCTTTATTCTTGTATATTGGTACTATCAATGACTTCTTCCAATCGTTTGGTATTTCCTCTTCTCTCCATATTCTGTTATATATTTTCAACATTAATTCTCTTCCTCTTTGTCCTATATTTTTTATCATTTCTGCTGTTATTTTGTCACAGCCTGGCGCTTTTCCATTTTTCTGTTTTTGTATTGCTTCTTCCAGTTCGTCCATGGTAATTATTTCTTCTGTCTCTTCTTCTCCTATTATTTGTTGTTCACTAGCATTCTCGTTTTCCACTCCTCCGCTTAACAATTCCTGAAAGTATTCTTTCCACCTTTCTATAATCTTCATTCTATCGCTTAGGATCTCTCCCTTCTTATTTTGTATATAATGTGTAGATTGTGACCTTTCTTCATTCCTTACTGATTTCAAGACTCTATAAAATAGTTTTTGGTTCTCTTTACTGTTTTTTTCCATCTTTTCCCCAAATTCTTTCCATGTCTCCTTTTTTGCTTGTACTACTAAATGTTTCACTTTTTTTCTTTCTTCTTTGTATATATCGTATTTTTCCACTGTTTGTTCTGCTAAGTATGTTTTCCATGCTTTTTTCTTTATCTTAATTTGATGTCTTATTTCATTTGTCCACCATTTTGTTTGTTTTTTCTTTTTATTTTTCCTTACGCCACATATCTCTTTCGTTGTAGTTATTATTATTTCTTTAAACCTATTCCAAATTTCTTCGATAGTTCCATTAATTTCTATATTTTCTACTCTTTCGGCTATCCTTTTCTGGAATTTTTCAGCAATGACTTCACTTCTTAATTTGTATATTCTAAGTGATTCTATTTGGTCTTGTTTCTGTGTATATATATATTGCTTTTCCTTGTTTTGAACTTTTTCTTTTATTCTTGATATAACCACAAAGTGATCGCTTCCTATTTCCGGCCCTCTTCTTACTTTCGTGTCGCTCACAATTCTTCTGTTATTTTTGTCAACTAATATGTAGTCAATTATGGACCTCTCCCCCCTACTCTTGACTTCTCTAGTATATCTGTGTATATCTTTGTGTTGGAAAAGAGTGTTAGTTATTACCAAGTTGTGTACAATGCAGAAGTCCAGCATTCTTTTTCCATTGTTATTTCTAACAGTCTCCCCGTTTGTTCCCAATACTTCACTATATTCATCGTCTCTTATGCCAACTCTACTGTTGAAATCTCCTACTACAAACATTATACCTTTCGCGTCTTCCACCACTAATGTTAGTTCTTCCCAAAATTTATTCTTATTTTCTGATGTATCATCTTCGTTTGGCCCGTACACCACTATTATTGTTTTCGTTCTGTTTCTTTCCTTCATCTCTATTAGTAATATTCTTTCTGACCAGGCATTCCATCTACAAATTTGGTTTTCTAATTTCTTGTGTATAATGCATCCCACTCCTGCAGCTGCTCTTTTTTCTTTTCCTACACGGCTATACATCATAATATGACCATTGTCCGTCTTAATAATTCCCTGTGCCTTTTTCTTTGTTTCCGTAATTGCTAATACATCCACTCCTAACTCTTCAAACTCCTTTTCTAATTCCTTTTCTTTTCCTGTTATGCTCTTTATATTCCAAGTACCAATTTTCCATGTTTCACTTTCTTTATCCTTACTTTTCTCTATCTTTTTTATTTTTTGTGTATCATCATTATCATACTGATCATTATTTTGTTTATTTTCCTTTATCATATCCTTTTTCTTGTCCGGGTCATCATCTTTATTTTCACTAGTCTTTACTATTAGTTTTTTGACACTATTTTTGGGATTTTCTTTTCTCGTGCCAATTCTCGTTCCTCCTTATTCCAATTCCCCTTTTCCCTATTCCATCTCCATTGTTCTCCCTCTACTATTAACTTTTGGAATCCTATCTTAACAGTTTTTCCTTTCATTCTCTCTTCTTTGGCCTTTCTTCGTATCTTTTCTTGTATTTCTCTTTCCTCTTTTGTCATGTCATCGTTAATGTATATATTTTGTTCCATAAACCCTCTCAATTTGCCCTTATTTTTCATTATTTTTATCTTATCATCTATATTCTTCAGTTCTATTAAGCAAGTTTTTGGACCCAGTTGTTTCACCGCTTTAATTTCAATTTGTATTTCCATGTACTTCTTGATAATATCTTCCACCGCTACCTTTAATTGATCTTGATCACTCCCATCTATTTTCAAGCCTACCATAACTGCGTTCTTTCTTCTATTCATACCCTCGAGTTTATCTAATCTTCCTTTGGCACTTCTAATTTATTTTTTCAGTTCTTCGTTTTCTTTTCTAATCTTCTCATTTTCTAATTTGATTTCTTTCATTTCTTCCATATATTTATCTTGTTTTCCCTCTATGTGTTGCACTTGTGTAACTAATCCTCGCATCATTTCCATTAATTTATCTAATTTACTTTCGTCACTGCTTGCTTCTTTGTCTGGTGTTCTGGTCAGCTTTTTACTCTTTTTGAAGATTTCGACTACGTCTTTTTTATTTCTCTTTCTTTTTCCTTCATCCGTGTTACTCCCATCACTGTCCATCGCAAACAATGTCTATCCAGGCCCCCAAACCACTAAGCTAGTTATCTCGTTAATATTTCCTAATATTTTATAAGCCGGACCTGTTCCTTATTGATATATTTAACCATTTATTTAACTAATTGCTATTTAATTAATAGTTAAAAAGCAGGTAAGGACAAAATCACGTTTAATTCATGTTTGTATAACCATTTCAAATATTTATTTTAAAATTTTCGGATCACATTTATTTGATTTTATTTCACACTAATTTGAAATTCGCTCGTGCGCCACAAATTTATTTATGTCTTACTAGTCCTTGTTTTTATTGTGCCATATGTTTATATTGTCGGATGCTGGCCTCTTTAGCGAGTCACCGCCCACATCTCTCTCTATCTCTTTTCTGTTGTTATTGCAAACACTAACATATATTATTTATTTTAATCATGTACTTATCTCTTCCACTATTTCACAAATTTACACCTTTGTGTATCACTTCTAATTATTTACTAACAATATTACTTTATTACACTCGCAAAAACCTCGTATTCGATAAATTCTTGCGGAGCCAAAATTACACGTCTATTCTCTATAACTACCACGCTACGTAAAAACCACAATATAACAATAACTAAATACTTACAATTACAATTGAGAGTTAAAATTTAGCAAACAACGGCACTAAACATGTTAAAATTCGCCAAATTTAAAACATCAAATCAATATACTGCTAGTTTGTCGTCAACCTCTTAAAAACAAATATACATAAATGTTAAAATATAAAACTAAACTTACAAAACACGCACCAAAAAACTGATGTCATAAAAAATCGAAACCAACAACAACTACAAATCAAATGATACAAGGACTGGTTAATAAAACTTAGCAGGTAAAATTAACTGCTGGTTAATTTTACCTGCCAAGTTTTATTAACCCTCATCAAAACATCAAATCCTTTGATTTGATGTTTTGAATTTGATGAATTTCGATATTTAACACTTCCCTGGATTTGAAAATAAAAAATAACTCTTTTCCTTCATAATTGTAGAGATTCAATGGAAACGACTATATTCTCAACACTATTACAAGGACATTAAAAATGCCATTCAAAGTGTAAATACATCGTTGAATGAGAATATATCCAATAAATAATATAATTTATCCACAATCACTTTATAATAGCTTTTATCCATACTTATGAAGCACATAAAGTGACCTATTATCCACTAGTGAAATAATGAAAAAATATAGAAACGTATGGTACGTGTAACTATGACACAGCCTGCCACCATTTCATTTTATGAATACGAATATTTTTTAATTAAATTTCGAATAATTCCATTCCATTAATGTGGTGATTGTGGATAAGACGTTGTATCGCATGCGTGTTTTAGATGCATTTTATCCACTTAAGAAAATTAAACTTCGATAAAATACTATCTACAACACTTATACAATAAATAACTAGTTTGTCAAGATTTTTTTAACTATATTTGACATTTAGATTATTTTTGTGAAAAGAGGTTGTAGTACTAGAAAATTAAAGCTCCAGTTTATGAAGTGTTTCTTTGCAGTTCGTGCTGCCCAAGTGTGAACCGCAAATTGTACTTTATCTCTTTCTAACACACATAAATACGCGCTGTAATACTATACACGTTTGTTATTTTAAGTTAAGTTAAGACGCATGAATCGCATGCTTTGCATTTAGTCAGGTGACTGAAAAGAAACACTTTATGAACTGTAAGTGAGCATTGGAATACAATTGAAAGTAAATAAAATACCAATATATATAAAACAATACAATTTTTTATTCAAAATAAGGCATAAAATAATACAAGGGATCTATCGTATGCGAAATATATTGATATACACATACGGGTGATTTTTATTCATATGGTTCGGACCTGGTATCAAAGCATTCACAAGAATTAATATTATTTAAAAAAGATAAAAAACTTCTTACCACTCTCACGACCGGTATTATCAACGTATTTAAAAGTACATTTATATTAAATGGCATTTAAAAGTAACGCAAGTGTATATATAATCAACTTGTTTAAAGGAACATTTAACTTTAAACACGCATTTATAACTAAATGCTCGAATTTGATAACTCAAGTATTAAAAGGAGAATTAACGCATGCGTATTTATGTATATCCATGTATGTATATACTTTTATATAATCTGTAACTCAGATATATTACATAACCTCGAAATTTCTGTGTAGTTACATCCATTATAGGGTATATATTTTCTGTTTAATATTAATTTCTCTACAAATAAATTTAAAAAAATTTTATATATTTTCAAAATTTCATTGTTGTATGAACTTTTTACTTCTTGCAATTATTTCTAATATATTAATGCAAGTGTTATTCTTTACATTTTGATTACAGTATACAAAACTATATATGTCAATTAAAAACTATTTTACAACTAAAACTTAATTCTAAGGAAACACATAACAATATTGAAGATCTGCTATTAATTTTGAATTAAAAGCAACATAAACCAAAGTGAAGCCAGGCACAAACTGTTCAAATGTGCTAAATTCGTATATTTTGTTCTAGAAGTATTACCAACTATCCTAAATATCACATTTAGTTAAATGTTACTTAAATACATTTCGTAATACAGAACTCGTAATTTAAAAGACACTTAATTTATGTATTTTAACTAAAATTACTTTTAATATCAGTTGATAATAGGCCGTCACGCTAATATGTATATCCTAAACACATATTTCGGAAATTAAGTAGTCATTTTCAGTGTTGAACATGGGCTCATAGTAACCAGTGTGTATAGCTCGGTTAGCACCTGATGGCACTTGCATGGATAACAATTTCAAGACAAAAAAGAGAACGCAGCATGAAACTAGAGAGATAGACATATTTTAGCCACGCTTCGCGCATCCTGAGTGCCTTCAGATACTAACCGAGCTATACGTTAATGTCTGGTCAATTGACTGTGAGCCCATATTCAACACTATAATTACTTCCTGCTGGAGTGTAGGAAATAATTATTATTATATTATATATTATATATTATATATTATATATTATATATTATATATTATATATTATATATTATATATTATATATTATATATTATATATTATATATTATATATTATATATTATATATTATATATTATATATTATATATTATATATTATATATTATATATTATATATTATATATTATATATTATATATTATATATTGTATATTACATATATTATATTTTACATATTAATAAATAATAATTAAAAAAATTAAAAACGGACAAGCAGTCTGTAAATTAATACTCATTTATTTTCAGTCCCTCTATATCTTGCAACAAATTAGTTTATTCCTCAGGAGATGAGAATCCATTGTTAAAAATAACAATGATGTAAATAGATATATTAAAATTGATTATGTCTACCTACGTCGTTGCTAGTTTTTAACTCTGGATTCACATCTCCTGAAGAAGTAACGAATTTGTTGCGAAATATAGAAAGATTGAAGATAAATGAGTGATAATTTACAGACCCCTTGTGCGTTCTGAATTTATCATCCACTAAATAGGACGGTGTTAGTATGGTAAGAGTTTTTTTAACCTTTTTTTACTTACAGTCTCAAATGAAATACTATAGACACAATTAGCAGAAAAAGAATGCAGATACTGATGTCCTGAACTAAATGTATTCAAACCACAATTGCACTTAATGTAACTTATAAAATATAACCTTATACATACATTGCACGTCTTTATTTTCCTTGCTAAAAATAATAAATACTACAAATTCGTTGCTTTAATTTTTTCGAATTGCTTTTCTAAAATATTATTTTAGTAAAATAAGATTTAAAATAAAAGTCGACGTTTGTGTTTAAAGTCGCACCATTATTGATCACATATATTTTTTTTATTGAATCAGATCTATTACCTAAAATATTATTTAAAAGTCTTACGGAAAAACTACAACTAAATTTAAGTTAATATTCCACTAATCACAACAAAATAAAAAAAAAAAAAAATTCACATTCTCAAAAAAAGGTATCGATATTCAGTTAGGCATTATAACATGGGTACTGTCGAACTCAAATATGACTGTTGTATATTCATTCCGTGTTGGTTCTGTTGGTGATTCTGCAATCTCTGTTGCAGTTCTTGTAATTGCGTCTTGTCATCCGGATTTTCCTTTTTAACCTCTTCGAATCGCTTCTTTAACAGTTTCCTTTCTTTCGCCCTGCGATTCTGAAACCATATTTTTATCTGCCTTTCAGAGAGTCCAAGATTGGCGGATAGTTCACACTTTCGTCTAATCGTTATGTATCTGTTGTTAAAATTGAACTCTTTTTCTAATTCTAAACGCTGATGGTCTGTATATACGACTCTATATTTATCCTTCGTCCTCGTTTTTCCTATAACAATTGAGAAAATCCCGTATAAGTGTCTCTTATATAATGTAAAACGTAGAAATTTCCCCACACGCTATTTTTCAATTGTCTTGGATAATAAATGTAGTTTAAATCAGTGTTTCTCAATTTTTTTTGGGTAACAGCACCCTCAGTATAACTATATTTTTGTATAGTCTGTCTATAGATATAATGGTTTGACTTCAAATAACAAGAAAATAATTTTCTAATCTGTAAATACTTTAATTAGGTACCCTATTACAATGGTATTTTAAATATTAATATCTCTTTCTCTTTCCCACAATTAACTAATTTGCAAAGCTGCTCGGAATATCAGGAAGATTAGAGAAATTGTATTCGACACCGTAGAAAATTAATTTTACCAAAGCACATGTACGAATCAGAAATTTATAATTCATTTAAGTGCTAGAAGTGAAATGAGTATTGAAAATTCCGGAGAAGATTAATGCATACATATAGAGTTGTTATTTTTCACCATATTCTAGAGTCTTACTAAGTACACGTTAATATGTACAAATGTTTTCAATATACATCGCGCTTTGTAAAGAAGGCGAGAGATCTACGCTTAACTAAAATATAAACATCTGGCCGGGATCCACAACCTAACACAATGCATACAATTAACCTGATTATCTTCAAATTCGCAATCTTTCTTTTGTAACTGGGTGCCTTTCGTAAAAGAAAACAAAACTTTTCCATGTTAATACTTAAATCTTATCGCACTGTATATATTAACAAGAATGCTGAGTTGTAATTTCATACAAACACGTGTTCTTTATAAAACTGTGTTTTGAAAACGTTTGTACGTATATATTAACTTATACTGAGTAGAATTCTGAAATGTGACAACTTTACCGACAACTTTACATAACAAGTGTTCATTTGAAAAGTCAATCTAGGTTACAAATAAATAAAACACACATAAGATGTTTTAGATTTACACTTTATTATTTATTATTATTATTATTTATTATAATAAAGTGTAAATCTAAAACATCTTATGTGTGTTTTATTTATTTGCGATATGGATTTACATCAAGCAAAGGTCGAAACAATAATAGAATTCAATCTAGGTTAATTTGAAATTTTGATAGAATAAGACGCAAATATATTAGTATGTGTTTGTTGTTCCGTAAACGTAAATCCAAATGACATTTGATAATGTCAATCACAAATATCAGTTAGTGCATAAAATAATCGTGCGTCGATTCTGGTTTAAATAAATTGCTTCTCAGTTTTAAAATGGCTTTCACTTTAGAACAAAAAATTTTTTTAGTCCAGGCTTATTTTCGAAGTGGTAATAAAATTGATGGTTTATGGGTTTATTCAGTTCAAGATTGCATGGTAGAATTTCAAGTTGAGTTTCCACATTTTGTAATAGATTATATACAATTTAAGAATACTTTGGATAGAACTTAAAACTTTTTTCTGAAACTGGTAGTCTCTTAAGAAAATCAGGCAGCGGAGCAGTTAAGAAACGTACAACTCAAGTTGTCAATCGTGTTGAAGAAATAATGGAAAATGAACCACAAACATCTGTTCGACATTTGAGTCAACAAATAAACCTTTCTGTTGGTACAACTCACAAGTTATAAAAAGATATGCAACTTTATCCATACCGTCTCACAGCAATACAAGAATTGTTAGAAATTGATTACCCACGTAGACTACAGTTTTGTAATTGGTTTGTAAATATGAACAATAATGGAGAACTATCGCAAAGAGTCCTCTTTACTGATGAAACATGGTTTTATAAAACGGGATACCTAAATTCACAAAATACAAGAATTTGGAGTAGTGAAAATCCACATGTAATTAATGAAGAATCGCTACATCCAGAGAAAATTGGTGTTTGGGCAGCGATAAGCCAAAGGCGAATCATTGGACTAATATTTTTTCAGGGAACGTTAAATGCTCAAAGGTACCGTACGGAAATTTTACAACCATTTGTCAATCAGTTGCATGATGATGAACTTCAAAATGCATATTTCCAACAAGACGGAGCACCTTGTCACTGTACTGCAGAATCTTTGGATTATTGAAGAGAATTTTTTGATGAACGTATAATTAGTCGAAATACTGAAATTGCCTGGCCTACACGTTCATGCGATTTAACACCTTGCGACTTCTATTTGTGGCCTTATCTAAAAAATAGCATATTTCGAACGCCTATATTGAATTTGAATGATATGCTACAGAGAATCGAACAGAAATGCATGGAAATTAATAACAATCCAGTAATGTTGCAGAATATCATCAGAAATTTTGAACGGAGCATTTTAAAGTGCATTGATCTTGAAGGACAATATTTTCAACATTTGTTATAGTTTTCAATAAATACCTATTATATGTTATTTATTTGTATGTATGAAACTGTCAAAATATACGACTTCGTAGGTTAAGTAGTAAATTTTAATTTACGACATACTTCAAAATGTTCTCAGTAAATCACATGCTATAGATTGACTTTTCAAATGAACACTTGTTATATGTATATCTATATACATTATTATTTCCATATTATCGTAGTAAACGTGAGGAACCTTATTGTTAATTCTAATAGAATAAAAATTAATATGTAGTTAATACTTCTCTGGTTTCTATGCCGATATAATAATCACTGTTTGAGTTTCTACAAACGCTCACCTAATTAAACCTAATCAAACATTAGAAAATTATTTTCTTATTATTTGAAGTCAAATCACAAACTATAAAGCCCTCTGTTATTTAAATATAAAATATATAAAACTAAATTGATGCAAACGAAATGTCGATATTTTCTTTTGCTGTAAAAATATATTCCTCGATATTTGTGACAGAAAGAAAATTTTGGAATATGAGTTAGTCAATTGTTCCTCGTACTGTGTGAGATTAAAAAGATATTCAAAAAGAATTATGCAACGTTGGTTGTGCTTAAATGAAGATGAAGTTTTAATGATTTTATTCGAACAAAAAAGCCCCAAGACATACGTAAAGAACACTTATATACAAATTTAATGTTAACCATACTGTATTAACGTAGTATGTTCATGTTATATTAATTAAAAAAGTAAACCTAAAATTTAATTTTGTTTGTAAAATACCACATTTCATTTTCACCATTCCAATTACTAGGGAACTGAAGAATATATTGCTAAAATAATAACACAAAAAGTAATAGTTATTTAAGTAATAAGTAGGGACCGGACAAGAGAGGCCCATGAGTCATCGCCCACAGGCGTACTATTGAAAATTTGTATTTTTAAAGAGAAACATATCCTAATATACATATTACTTGTCTAGCACATGCTCTCCACAGAATCTGTGAGAATATATCAGAGACACCTTTCCGGAAGTTGATAGACTTGTATCAGCTTTTAAAAAAGTTTTCAGAAAAGCACCATTGAGAGTTGCTCTTTTCAGGGAAAAATTTCCATGTCTGTCACTGCCTCCCACTCCAGTAATAACTAGATGGGGAACATGGCTGGAAGCTACTAGTTATTATGCTGAGAATTTCGATAGTCTAAAACATTTCGTAACACTGCTAAAGGAGGATGCTAGAAGTATTGGTGAGTGCAAGGAGCTCACACAAATCCCAAATTTAAAAAATCAGTTGTACTTTCTTCACGAACATTTTGGCAAATTGCCAAAACTAATCACTTATTTTGAAAATCGACATCTCAAATTCCGCTTCTAAAAAGGTTTTCAGAAAAGCACCAACTCCTATTTTTGGAAGTTGAGACTGAAAACTTTCATTTTTGTAACTGCCTCTCCCTCAAGTAATAACTAGATAGGGTACATTGTTGGAAGCTACTAGTTTTTATGCAGAGAATTTCGATAGTTTACAAAATTTAATTCCATGTTTAAATGACGATACAAATTCCAAATTTAAAAAATCAGTTGTACTTTGGAAATTTGCCAAAACTAACCACTTATTTTGAAAATCAAAATTTCAAATTAAATCATGGATTAACAACATTAGATGTGGCTATTAAAAATTTGAAAAATATTCCAAATGACTTCGGATGTAGCCTTCGGCAAAAGTTTCTTTTTGCGGCAACTACGTATAATAATAATGCCTCAAAATCTAACTGCTAAATACTCTGAAATTAAAGAATATTTCCAGTATGCACCTATAACCAGTTTCGATGCAGAAAGGACGTTTTCTATCTTCAAGGATGTATTTCATTCAAAGAGAATATTTTACAGAACAGAACCTTGAGTAAGTATTGCTAGTTAATATTAATACTCCTTTACTTATCTTAAACTACAAAATGAACAAATAAAACCCGTTTGTTCTTCAGTATATAAATAAAGTGAAAAGCTCTTTAAAAATACAAATTTTCAATAGTACGCCCGTGGACGATGAATCATCGGCCTGTCGTGTCCGGTCCCTAGTTATTATAAATAAGTAATTATATGGAAAGTCGTAATTAGAATTGTGTAGGGGTGTATTTGATCATTATGTGTTGTAAAAAGTAAAAGAATTTATTTTCTTTGGTTACAAAACAAGATTAAAAATAATAAGTATTTATTCAGAGTTTGCTTCTATTTACAATAGTGCAGTTTATATGTGTACGTATATTTATAATGAATTCATTTGATTTTTATACGTTTATATACAGTGTGTATAAGCCAAATGGAATAAATTCATTATTTCGGTTACTGTACATATTTATAAAAAATCCCGAAACATGTCATATTTAATTTATAAATTAACATTCTTCAACGTGAAAATGAGATCCCTACCTTCAACCCCCTTCGAATGACAGGTACAACCCCCATTTTTTTAAATGGGAAGTATAGGCTTGTGATATATCGTTGTAAAGGCCTCTTTATTCTCTATTCAAAGATGTTATAATTTTCATGTTTGTTTCAACAATTAAGATAGAATAAAATAAAATCATGTTGTTATCGAAATTCGCTACAATATACTCAAAAAATAAAATTTAATGCAAAATGTAAAGAAAAATTTAAAACGCCAAAAAAAAATATGAATGGCAATGAAGTAGATGTTCAAAATGTTCACCATGAACGTCTTGGCAACATCCTAATCTTAAATAAAACTGTCTTCTAACATTATTTAACATATCAGGCGTGATCGACCTAATCGCAAGCGTTATTCGTTCTCTTAAGTCATTTAAATCCAAAAGTTTAGTTTTGTACACAATGCTCTTCAAATATCCCCATAAAAAAAATCAAGTAAGGTCAGATCAGGTGATCGCGCTGGCCATTCTATCGATCCTCGCCTTCCTATCCACCGATTGGGAAATATTGCATCGAGGTACTGCCGGACATTGCGTTGGTAATGTGGTGGTGCTCCATCCTGCTGAAACCATATCGTATTCATTGGAACTTGAGGGTTTCCTGGATCAGGATATAAATTTGCCAAAGTTGGAATGACATCATTTTGAAGTAGTGCCAAATAACGATCGCCATTCAAATTGCCCTCAATGAGAAAGGGACCAATGATATGGTTTCCAACAATACCTGCCCAAACATTAACTTTTACTGGGTATTGTGTGTGTTCTTCCCTCATCCAGAGAGGGTTTTCCGTAGACCAGTAGCGGCAATTTTGCCGATTAGCATGACCGCTAAGAGAAAAAGTGCACTCATCAGAAAACATAACGTCTTCTAAATTGATAATATTGTTATCCAGCATGTCCATCATTGGCTCACAAAAATAAGTTCTCCTATCAAAATCGTCTTCCATAAGCTCCTGAGTAGATATCATTTTATAGGGATGCATTTTATTTTCTTTTTAATATGTTTACTATCGATGTATGGCTAACATTTAATGTAGTGGATGCATGTCTACTCGATGTATGTGGGTTTTCCATAAACTCAAGCATCACATCTACTTTGACTTCATCACTCAGTGCATTGGCAGCTGGTTTTTTTATCTGCCTTACATGACCAAACTCTCGAAACTGCTTCTCTATCTTACTTATTGTTCCTTGAGCTATAGGCGATAAATCAGGAAATTTCTCATGAAATAGGCGGGTTACTTCTTGTTGTGTTCGGGTTCTATCTCCGTAACCAATCATTTATATGACTGTTATTTTATGCATTTCCGTTAATCTAACCATTTCCCAGAATTGTATTTTACGAAATTCAAACTAAAATTATCAAACTGTCAATTTAAATGACAACTTTTAAATACAAAACAATTTACTAAGGCGTTTAAACAAACTAATGTTGCCACGGAAACTTTTTAAAGTATTTTTAATGGATACCATTTAAAATGCACATTGGTATGGTTTTTACTCACTTTCTTATTATGAAGACCTAAACGGGAAGTAAGTAATGTAATGATGCCTTTGATGTATGTATTAAATCTTTATAAACGCAAATGAGCATCTACTTCATTGACATTCATATTTTTCCGGGTGTTTTAAATTTTTCTTTACATTTTGCATTAAATTTCATTTTTTGAGTATATTGTAGCGAATTTCGATAACAACATGATTTTATTTTATTCTATCTAAATTGTTGCAACAAACATGAAAATTATAACATTTTTGAATAGAGAATAAAGTGACGTTTACAACGATATATCACAAGCCTATACTTCCCATTTAAAAAAATGGGGGTTGTACCTGTCATTCGAAGGGGGTTGAAGGTGGGGATCGCATTTTCACGTTGAAGAATGTTAATTTATAAATTAAATATGACGTGTTTCGGGATTTTTTATAAATATGTACAGTAACCGAAATAATGAATTTATTCCATTTGGCTTATACACACTGTATATTAACATATTAAGAATTCACATTTATATAAATTTGCGTTTAATTAACATATATATTTGTAAATGATTGCGCGGATATTACAAAATACACCCCTGCGTATCTACGGAAAGGACCATAATTTTTATTTAGTCAAACGAAAAGAAGTTGTTTCAACTTCTTTTCATTTCTTTCAATGGAGACTGTGGTTAAATAATAATTTAAAAAAGGTATATAACCCCTTACCACAATTATTAGTCGTATCCTAAATACGTATTTCGACAACTAAGTTGTCATCATCAGTAGGTAAAAACTACTAATTATGAAATCTATTGAACTCCTTTGACCGGGAAGTCATTGTGAAAATTCTTTCAATGGAGACTGTGGTTAAATAATAATTTAAAAAAGGTATATAAACCCTTACCACAATTATTAGTCGTATCCTATACGACTAATACGATACGTCTAATAATTGTGGTAAGGGGTTATATACCTTCTTTAAATTATTATTTAACCACAGTCTCCATTGAAAGAATTTTCACAATGACTTCCCGGTCAAAGGAGTTCAATAGATTTCATAATTAGTAGTTTTTACCTACTGATGATGACAACTTAGTTGTCGAAATACGTATTTAGGATACGACTAATAATTGTGGTAAGGAGTTATATACCTTTTTTAAATTCTTTTCATTTGACTAAATAAAAATATACCTTGAGAAGTGCGTAAATATATCAAATTATTTATACGTTTTTCCACGAGAATAAATTCTACAGCATTAATTATACCAGCAACTGTACTAGTAAATACTGCTGACGCGTTAAGATCTATAGCCTCTATACTCCACCCTTGACTCTTTAACAACCACACATAATGGGGTATTTTGTCCACTTTGAGAAACACTGATTTATGCTATCAAGCAACTAATTATTCACTATTTATTTCTTTGATAAAAAGTTCCCAAATTCCTGATATACATGATAGATATAAAAAAAATTAAATAATGAAAATCTATTAATTTATTGACCACAAGATGCTTTTATTTTTAAAAATAAAATTATTCTGCAGTTACGAACGAAAGTTCAATTTATTAAAAAAAAAGTCTTAAGTGAAACTAAAAAACTAAAAAAATACAAACGTTTGTAGCGTGCTCTGTAGCTGTGAGCTGTAGCATGATGAATCCACTGTGCGGACGAAACAATTGTCGTTTCACTATTACGTATTAAAAAAGATTTTAATCTTTAGTTTTATTTCTATATTTTAAATAACAATTATTTTGCAGAATATATTTTCAATATATATAACAATGAAAAAATGGGTGTATGTTAAAATGAATAATAAAAAAAATTAAGAAGCAAGGAAGTAGCTACTGTTGATATACGAAGCATGACTATGTAAATTACTAGAATGAGAGGGCTGGAGCAACGCCGCACGTTACATAATCGAAATTAATATTCGTGTTATGTAAATGTAAATTGTAAAATGTAAAGTGAAAAGCAAGTTATATTACTTAGCTATTAAGACGTAAGAGGTCTCTGCATGTGCATTTTAAGGTAAAAATGCGCAATCAATATTACAGAAAATTTTATATGAAAATCAGTTACTGCCTAACATGGTAAAAATGCAGACAGAGCTAAAGTCAAGTATATACGATATATAATTGGTCGAATAGATTCGAAAAAGTGAGCTAAGATAGACGTTAATATTAACAAAATTCGAGATGTATATTACGTCTTCATAAACGATTAATTGCAAAAGAATTGATCAATAAAGTATTACAAATTAATTGAGGAAAGATTCTGCGAAGTTTGAGTCTCGAATATTGATAAACGAACAGAAATGGTATTGGTTTCATGTTGCAATTAATCTTTCGATAAATATTGGCTATGAAAGGGAGGACTCAGAAACAAAAAGTCCTAAAGTTCCTGTGTTCAACACGATTTAAAAAAAAATATGCTCGTCAATCTCTCAATTGACGACCGATTACAAGGGAATAGTCTATTAATAATATATTGAAGCGAGACAAACCGTTAACTAATGATGCTATTAGTAGTGTTGAAAATATTGTGAGGTTGTTTTTGAAGAAAAAGCTAGAATCGTGGTCCAATATATTACGACAATGGGCTAAGTAACAGCGCGTTTACTATAAAAGACTTTCCAACCAACCATAATTCTAACTCCTTGTGGGCTATTTTTAGAATTAACAAAGACAAGATTTTCTAAATACAATTGATATTCAAAAGAATGTGATATGATTACTAGCTAGACAATATGCCAAACAATGAATTTCGAACTTACTTACGAAATTGGAACTCAGTTAACGCAATATATAGATGCACAAGAGCGCTTTGTTGAGAATAGTAACTTCTTATGTAACTTTTCCAGATATACAGTGATGAACAAATGTCTGGAACAATGTACCTAAATGTCTGCTAAATTAAAAAAAAATTAAAAGCGAAAATTAGGGTTGAAGAGCCATTCATTTGAACTATTTTTTTTTACTAAAGTAATACTTTTTTTAATTAAATTAAATTAAATTATTTTTTTTTACATTTTGGGATTCTCGTCGAAAACACGATTTCAACAAACTATAACACTTCTAAAGTATATTTTGTTTGTTAGGAAACGAAAATAAACTGCTCATACAAACAAAGTTAAACTTAATTTGTGATTTTCAATATTCTACTTCGTGACAGTAAGGCAATCGTTCTGTAAATTCTTTTGTAACCCTCGCTATGATGATGTCTGGTGAAATGCTGTGTACCACTTCATTAATTCTTTCAGCCAAATCTTACAAATTTCCAGATCGGGTAAGATACACTTTCTGTTTTAGATAGCCCCACAAAAAGTACTCCAGTGGATTGAGATCGGGAGAACGTGCAAGCCATTCAATTTTGCCTCTTCTTGCAATCCATCTGTGGGCAAAAGTTCGATCTAATCGATCCAACGATAACTGAATAGTGAAGGGATGCCTCATCCTGCTGAAACCTGATGTTTTGTGGAAGTTGATCATTTTCCTACAGTAGTACAGAAAATATCTGGTTATTTAAAAGTTCTAAATATCTTTAACCATTTAGAGTGTCTTCTATACAAAAAGGCCCGATTATTCCATTTCTACAAATACCATCCTAAACGCAAGCAAACGTTAAGCTTTCTAGGTTGTTGAGTATGCGCCTCTTGTATCCAAGTGAGGATTACTCTGTGCCCAATAGCGACAGTTATGTCTATGAATAGTACCGTTTAAATAAAAGGTTGCCTCATCTAAAAATACTATATTATTTACAAAATTGTTATCACGATTACAAATGTTATTCATAGATTCAAAAACTCTTTGCCTTCTATCGAAATCATCGTGAGAGCTCTTGAACGAGGAGAATTTTATAAGGACAGAATTTTTTTTAAGAATTCTTCCTGCTGAATCACGACTAATATCATGCCTGTGCGCCAGATTGTTTGTAGATAAATAGGGATTTTCCTCTACAGATATGACAATATCTTCTCATTTCATTCGTAGCAGAATTTGTACGACAAATTACACAGGCCAGCATTTTTCAACTCTTTGAATGTTGATTTAAAAATTTTAACTGTTTTCTAGTAATTGGGTAGCGCTGATTCCAAATCTGCTTTTTTTTTGTATCACGTAAGGTTATTTTTCAAACCAGTAAAATCAAAAAATATAGAAAAAACACGATTTATTTCATTTATAAGCTAGTTTTATATTATATTAAAAAAAAATACAAAAATATACACATAGAAACTATTAGAAATAGTTATTTATTCTTTATGCTTCTTAAAAAAACGTTTTCGTTTTTCAGAAAAGCTTCGTTTGGTTGTTTTTCTGTCATATTCAGCTAAAGGAAGATCTGAAGGTAGTTTCTGGGGCATGCAATTTTTTTTGTTTCAACCTAGACCCCAGTACTTTAGAAAGATCTTTTGAAAGTCCCAAATCTCTTACTAAATCATTCAGTTCGGCTTGTGAAAATAGCTGAGGTTGGTTTTGACCTGAGGTTGATAGTTCAAAATCACTATCCATCTGTACGGAGCCGGAAGTTGAAGAGGTTTCAATATCTTCTTGTAGTACTTTGGGGGGTATAGATATAGGTACATGATCACTGTGAGGAACTGGTCTGATAGCTGATTTAATATTGTTTGGGTACAAAATATGTTTCAAAGTTTTTCTATTATGCCCCTTAATATCACAAAGCCAAAAGTAGCAATCTTCATGATGATTTTGCGGTTCTCTCCAAACCATCGGTATTCCAAAAGGAAGGCTTTTTCTATTCCCTTTGGTCCAATGTCTTAAACCTTCTTCACATACCTTACAAACAACGTGCGGTGCCCAATCTTTATCTTGATCTCCTAATTTGATTTTGAAATAAGCATAATATGCATTTTTCACAAATTCAACAATTGGTCTCCTAAACTTTTTCAAAACGAAATATCCACAAATATAACAGAAATCATCTGATTTGTTTTTGCAACACCGGCTAGACATATTTTTAAGCAATGTTTATTTATCAAATACCACGCACAACACTAAAGACAAATTAATTTTACTTGTTTACTGATCGACACTCAGAGCTATAATGAAGTAAATGACATTAAAATATACATTTTGTTTGGAGTGATAAACTTGAAAAAATTTACATCAGGTAATGAGAGCCTATTTAACAAATTTCTTTAAAACCACAACAGAAAATAATTTTTGGGTTAATACCTAGAATTTGAAGCAGTACATTCATTTTAAAATGTATTAAAACGCCTATTATAAGATTTTTTTTTATATATTTTTTTTCTTTTGTGCAAAAAAAAATCTGTGGGTGGTAGAGACCAACTGTATTTTAATTAGTTATTGCTATATAAAAACTGACCTTAACAAACAAAAATCACGTCATCACAAATTTTATGCAGGCCTGTGTTATTTACTAATTGGTAATGTTGTACCTTCTTAAAGTTTCGCTAATAAGAGAAGGCGAAATTGGCTGCCGTTGGGATATATAGTAATAAAAAGGTTACATACATCCTGATGCCTTGTTGTTCTATCACCAAAACTCCTCATTAAATCATCATTAATATTTGTATTCTTTCTCTTTCATTTAATTCAGCCATTATTGACAAACAACAATTATTTCATAACATTTTTAAATACCACAAACAACTTGACCTTGAAATCGAATTTAAAGATTGTAATATTCACGTTAACTTTTTGTTCGACAAAAAAACAATTTTTTTAATCGCCACGACGAAAGAATAAATAAAAGAAATTGTAGTTCTTACAGGTTTTTATTTAAACGATCATAACAAAGTATCAAGCAAAATTTATGATTTTGAAAACACCGAGAGATATATATATTCTAAAAATTCTGATCTTCGTTTACATGTAAATCTCAAACTGAATACCCCTAAATGTTATAATTTGTTGAAATCGTTTATCGAGTAGAATCCTAAAATGTAAAAAAAAAAAAACGAGCGTTAAGTTAAAAAAAATTATAACTTTAGTACGTTACATTTTTTCAACTCTGTATATTTACAAAATACTAATTTCCGGAATAAAATTAAATTAAAAAACCCTTACCACAATAGAATTTAATGATTCTAAATACGTATTTCTACGACCACGTTGTCATCTTCAGTAGAAAAAACAGTGTATCATTTGAATGCACAAAAACACTCACAGAAGGATTGTTCTGAACGTCTTCTAGTTTAATACTGAGTGTTAAACTAGATGAACGTCTTCTAGTTTAATACTCAGTGTTAAACTAGAAGACGTTCAGAACAATCCTTCTGTGTTAAAGTGTTTTTGTGCGTTAAAGTGTTACACTGTTTTTTCTACTGAAGATGACAACGTGGTTGTAGAAATGCGTATTTAGAATCATTAAATTCTATTGTGGTAAGGGTTTTTTAATTTTATTTTATTCACTTATAAGCCACAGTCTCCGATTTGTTAACTAATTTCCGGGTCTAAAATTTAGTTTAATATCTTTTTAATTTAACGGTTATTTACATGGTTCAACACATTTGCCCATCACTGTATATATTCAATTATTTTACCAATTTTTGCTATTTAATATAATTTCATTTAAACGATTATGGCTTTTTTGTTCCACAAAGACTTTGAATTCCAGCGTGGGTTTGTTTTTAAAAAAAATTAATCATTTACAAGAAAATGATCAATTTTTAGTATGCTTTTATTTTTAAAACTAAATAATAGTAGCTACAAGATTTACTTGTATGTATTTTTTATACATTAACTTTCGTTCGTATCCACATTTCTACCTAAATATGTATGTAATAGACGGATAGTAATACAAAAATAATTCTTCCAACAATAAACTTTATGTATCTTGAATAATAATCCGTCTAAAAAAGTTACACTAAAAAAATATGAATTAATGTATTATATAGATATTTGACCTTAATACTTAAACGTAGGTTTTCACGGTAAAATATAGCAAAGCTTTCTTTTGGGTGTCTTGCTATGTTCAAAAAGCTTCGGCAGTCTCTCTTCTGTTAATCTCAAGTTGTTGTCCTTGCTTCTATCGTTCTTAGAACGATGCTGCGCGCAGAAACATACACGGTAAGACGCCCGAAAGAAAGTTTCCGCGGTTGAAATCTGTCGAAATTCTATTCTAGATGGTGAACTGAGTCTAAGAAATATGATTTCATAGACGTTTCCATTATCTTCTGCGCGCAATTGATTCGAGATTGACGTTTAGAAGATGATGGACATGAATTCATTGAAACGTCGACACAACCCTTCTCCTTCAAACAAACGTCAATCCGTCAATTTACCATCATGAATATATGTTGTTTTTATATAAATATATATCATATGTTATTTAAATATTTGTACACTGGCTTATCATGCTGGCAGTTCTGTATTTAAATCTCTGACTAGGCTGCCTGAGCAGGTCTTAGTGGTTTTCCTTCTCGTTCCAGGTGAGTGCCGACAGCTTAACATCTTAAGTCGCTCCACGGGTGTATGTATCCAGGCTGATTCATTTTCGGCCCTCACCATGGCGATCTCTCTTATTATTGGAGATAGAGTATAGGTTTAAATTTGGCAAAGTTGTTAAATTTTGTGTTTGTTATAAATCCGTAAAGAAAATAGACCTGTGACAAATGATCTTCGTTAATTAAAAAAAAAAACGCGAAAACTCCATTTTCTTCTTTTACCTGTAGCACCGACATTTGGCCTTGTAGAGAAAAAATAAAAACACATCCTTGTGGCCATTTCTAAACCTCTATCCAGTGGTGTACTCTAAATTTTTATACGACGTTTCGTTTCTTTCTGGCCATCATCAACTATCTAATTTCTTATAGGCGCCATATTGGATTTAGACATCTTCAGAAAGAGTTTTTTTTTCTGATTTCAACCATGTACCACATGCTGACTATAGTTTTTGACATTAGTTTTTATTGAAAGAATAAATTATAAGATTAAATACGGTAGCCTTTGGAATTTCAATCTGTCAAAGATTTCATTTATTGTTCATTAATAATACAAAAAATGTCATACACTAACGAAGAGAAACGAGATATGATAAGTATTTTTTATTCTTCGAAACGAAATTCAACAGTAGCGAGTACAAGATAACAAAAACATTAATAAAAATACATAGAAAAGTAAACAATAAACAATTACAGTAAATGTTCAATTATCTGGCCATCTTCGGTAATGCACAATTGGGCACGCCTTCTGGCATTTTGTACTGCCCTTTGTATAGTTCTTCTAGGAACTGCATCGAAGGCATTCTGAAGTCTGTCTCGTAATTCTTCAATGTTTTGTGGCGCATCTAAATTATAAATATTATTTTTAACATATCCCCATAAAAAAAATCTAGCGGACTTAAATCAGGTGATCTCGCAGGCCATTCAACAACTCCCCTATTTCCAATCCAACGGTTTGCAAACTCTTGATTTAAGAAATTTCTAACAACAGCTGCATTGTGTGCTGGTGCGCCATCTTGTTGCCACCATAAATATTGTAAATGATTTAATGGGATATTGTCGTCAAGATAGTCAGATACGTATGTACGTAAAATGTTTAAATATCTTTCTCCATTTAAATGTTCTTCATACATAACTGGTCCTAAGAGACGATTTGCCAAAATACCCATCCAAACGTTTATTCCAAAACGATGTTGTGGTCTTCTAGCCCTGTTTTGTCGGGGGTTTTCCCAATAGTGCTCCCGTATTTCTGTTGAACACTCCAGAATTTGTAAATTTTGTTTCATCTGACCAGATGATTTTGCTTAAAAAATTTTCGTCATTTTCTATCCTTCCCATTAACCAATTACAATATTCTAGCCTTCTCAAATTATCTCTAGGCAGTAAAGAGTGACTAACATGGATCCTGTATGGTTTAAACCTACTTTTATGTAAAGTTCTCCAAACTCTGGACTGGCACAAATTTAATTCTGACGCTACTTCGCGTGTAGAAATTGATGGATTATTATTTATCTATAAAAATACAAGATTAACATGAAATTTGAAAACACGCTTTTAATTTACCATTTGTAAAATATCTTGTCGATTTTCATTTAAATTCCTGTTGTCTTGACCATTACGCGGCTTAGTAAACGATCCATTCTCGACCACATTTCTGTCGAGATTTAGAAAAATGGTACGATGAGGCTGTTGTCGTTCTGGATATAATTGTAGATATCTTGTACTCGCTACTGTTGAATTTCGTTTCGAAGAATAAAAAATACTTATCATATCTCGTTTCTCTTCGTTAGTGTATGACATTTTTGTATTATTAATGAACAATAAATGAAATGTTTGACAGATTGAAATTCCATGGCTACCTTATTTAATCTTATAATTTATTCTTTCAAATAAAACCTAATGTCAAAAACTATAGTCAGCATGTGGTACATGGTTGAAATCAGAAATAAAAACTCTTTCTGAAGATGTCTAAATCCAATATGGCGCCTATAAGAAATTAGATAGTTGATGATGACCAGAAAGAAACGAAACGTCGTATAAAAATTTAGAGTACACCACTGGATAGAGGTTTAGAAATGGCCACAAGGATATGTTTTTATTTTTTCTCTACAAGGCCAAATGTCGGTGCTACAGGTAAAAGAAGAAAATGGAGTTTTCGCGTTTTTTTTTTAAACGAAGATCATTTGTCACAGGTCTATTTTCTTTACGGATTTATAACAAACACAAAATTTAACAACTTTGCCAAATTTAAACCTATACTCTATCTCCAATAATAAGCGAGATCCCCATGGTGAGGGCCGAAAATGAATCAGCCTGTATATTTAAAATAATCATACATGTTTCGGCAATAATGCCTTTTTCAAAGAATTTAAATTATAAATGACAGTGTATTGATATATCTGGAGTTCTCATGGATGAAATTAAATTATTCAAATGTCATACATGTATGACATTAATATACTGTCATTTATATTTTATATTCCTTGAAAAAGGCATCATTTGCCGAAGCATGTAGGATTGTTTTAAATATATATATTTTGAAGTAAAACCAGACCTTAAATCGCCAACAAATTGAAAATTTCTTGACCGTACTAATATAAATTCACAACTATTTGGGTTATCGGTCTGTTTTAATTAAAACTCAATTGTTCTAAACCCAATATTTCGTCAATATATTTTTTGACTTGATCTGGAGTAGCTGTGACATTGCAAAATACACCCTTACACTAATAAATTCAGAAAAGAAAACTTACAGCTAGAGTTAGACGTTGGCGGTCTTATTAAATAATTCACACATAATTGTCACTAGCAACTCACAAATAGCACATGGACATAATAAACTTACAGAAACAACGACAGTTGTCGTTGTTTGTTTAAGTAAGCCAACGCCTAATTCTACCTGTAAGTCTTCTTTTGTGAAACTCCAGATGAAATCAAAAAATATATTGACGAAATATTGAGTTTAGAACAATTGAGTTTTAATTAAAACAGACCGATATCCCAAATAGTTGTGAATTTATATATATATATATATATATATATATATATATATATATATATATATAAATTGAAAAGAAATTATTGACCGTGATATATTATCAAAAATTAATTAAAATTCGGGTAAGCGGTCAATTAAAAAACTCCTTTATTAAATTACCCTATATTTCGCGACAGACTTTGTCGCTTCTTCTGGGGTAAAAAATGAAGAGTTAAAAAATAATAAAATTGACGTACAAAATATAAAAATTATTAGATCTCATCATTTTTATATTTTGTACGTCAATTTTATTATTTTTTAACTCTACATTTTTTACCCCAGAAGAAGCGACAAAGTCTGTCGCGAAATATAGGGTAATTTAATAAAGGAGTTTTTTAATTGACCGTTTACCCGAATTTTAATTAATTTTTGATTATATATATATATATATATATATATATATATATTTAGTGTTTATAAGAATTTTATTTTTCTTATTTATTTTATTGGCGGTGTCTTAATATTAAAAATAATAGACTTTATTGGTTTAGCGACCTTTTATTGAATTTTGTTGTTTTATTCTACGACGTTTCGACTTTTATTATTATTCAGTCTTTTTCAAGTAACTAGAAACAAGAATTAATACAATGAAAACATGAGAACTGTGTTTGCTTTTGTGAGATTGAATTAACAATTAAATTAACAATTAAAATTAAACTTAGATTAAAGACTGAATTACCAATTAGATTAACAATTAAAGTTAAAATTTAAAATTAGATTAATAATGAGTAAGGACAATTAAAGTGATTACATCTGTATAAATGAATTGAAGATTTGAATTAAAATACTTTGAAACTGAAATACTTTAAAATAATTTGTATTTTAATTCAAATCTTCAATTCATTTATACAGATGTAATCACTTTGATTATCCTTACTCATTATTAATCTAATTTTAAATTTTAACTTTAATTGTTAATCTAATTGGTAATTCAGTCTTTAATCTAAGTTTAATTTTAATTGTTAATTTAATTGTTAATTCAATCTCACAAAAGCAAACACAGTTCTCATGTTTTCATTGTATTAATTCTTGTTTCTAGTTACTTGAAAAAGACTGAATAATAATAAAAGTCGAAACGTCGTAGAATAAAACAACAAAATTCAATAAAAGGTCGCTAAACCAATAAAGTCTATTATTTTTAATATATATATATATATATGTATATATATATATATATAATCGCCGACTGATTGAGTTTACTATATATATATATATATATATATATATATATATATATATATATATAAGATCTTCCTAAATTAGTTATACAGTATTTCCACAAAATTGAGTTTACGAGAGGAAAATTTTTTAATTTTTTCTATATTTACATTATTTCGCGAAAATGCAATTAATTTGCAACAAGTGCCGACTACAGGCAAATTAACATCTGTTTCCTTAATGTAACTTAAGGCTTCCAAATGTATTCGGAACCACAGTCCTTAATAGCTTAGTGACAGAGCAATGGTACAGAAAATCATGGACGTGGGTTCGAAACCTGCTTAAGGACGAATTTTTTCAATTAAAAAAAAACCGAATAATTAGCGTCGTAAAATGTTGAAAGCAATATTTACATGCACATTTAGATAATGTGTGTGAAAATAAGTAGATTGGTCGAGGTGATCCTTCCATGGCCTCTTCATTCACCTTAACCCCCTTGATTTCTATTTATGGGGCGTTATGAAGACTATGGCATACACCAAGGAAATAATTGATTTGGATGATCTTCGTAACCGCGTTGAGGTAGCTGCGGCGACAATTCGACGGCTACACCGACTCCTAGTAAAATATGCCAATTCATGGATACGTCGCACGAGTCTTCAACGTTCAACAACACGGCGATAACTTTGAACAACTAGTGTAAAGTGGATTCCATGAAAAAATTGTTTAATTTAATATACTTAATCACCACTTAAAAATTTTAAAAATAAAAACCTAAAAATTTTTTTTTAACATTAATATCTCTCTTATTATACAACTTTTGTTACGATATCCTTACGTTAATCACCTTATCTTAAGATGTTTAATCACCCATTGAAAATAAAATCACAAGACCGTAAACACTCTGTATAAAAAAACGAGAACGTAGAGAATCAGTCTGATATCAGATCCTGAAGATGACAGTATGGACAGCGAAACGTCAACTGAGATTACAACACGGCGAAACTTGTGACACCGGCCTCGAAACCCTATAGCTTATAAACTATTCACGCAAGAAAATTAAGGAAACACAAAGTAGTATTAAAATATAGCTATACGGGCAATTTTTACCCATGAAATCTTGCCTGAGCCTTATGATAAGTAGAGTGGACCAATCCGGAGCGAAAGCAGAGGCGTGACTAACGAATTGGTTCCCGCGTGCCCCATCGCACATACGATTACATAGTATGCTGTTCACGGTCATCGTGTGTACACGTATAATAGCAGCAGGAAAGTGTATTCTGTGTATTTAATAATGTTGAAGGAGCGTACAGTAAAAAAACCGCTATCAAAGTTAATCAATAGGTTTATTGAGAACCATCCTAGTTTATCTTACAATGGGATAAATGTAAAATGTTTAGTATGCAATATATATATAAACCATTTAACAAAATCAAATTTGCAACGCCACGTGCATAGCGCAAGACATAAAGATAGAGACACTGGTGCCGATACAAAATACGAAGTGTTCTTATTTGATTTGTGTACAATGATGGTTGTGTGTAATTTGCCGTTTACTTTGTTACGCAATGATTCGTTTATTTCATTTCTTGAAAAATATGGCAATGTAGAATTACCGAGCTGCACCCACTTACGACGTTATTTAAAATCTGTTCGTGTACATTTAGAAAATAAAATTAAGGCTGATCTGAAAAATAAAAAAGTGTGGTTGAGTGTGGATGAAACAACTGATAGCAAAAAAAGATCTGTACTTAATGTTATGGTGCGTAAAATGGAACCAAATCAATCGCCATCCTCAATTTTATTAGCTAGCAGACAAATAGAAGAATGTACTGCGCGGGTAATTTCAAAAGTGGTGTTAAGTACATTGGAAAAATTTGAAATTTCCAGAGATCAAATCCTCATGTTTGTGACAGATGGTGCCGCAACCATGCTTTCTGTAGGTCGGTCTCTTAAGGAACAGTGTGGTAACTTTTTACATATTACATATAAAATCCATGCCCTACATCTTGTAGCAGAACGGATCCGTAAATGTTACCCTAATGTAGATGCGTTAATATCGAGTACAAAGGCAGTATACCTGAAATCTCCAAAACGTATTCGGAAATTTCACGAATTGTGTCCCCATACCCCTGAGCCACCACAGCCGATTCTGACACGATGGGGAACATGGCTACGAGCGGCATTTTACTATCATAAATATTTTGAGGATGTAAAAAAAGTGGTTTTATTATTAAATCCGATAGATAGTGCCGCTATCGAAGAAAGTCGGAAAAAATAGTCAGGTTAAAAGTGATTTACAAACTATTCACAACAATTACTTCGGAATAGTGCAAGCATTAGAAAACCTACAAAATTCTTCGCTATCGTTACAGGAATCAGTGCTAGTTGTGAAAGATACACACGCACAGCTATGTTCGATAAAAAACGCAAGACATGAGTGTATTTTAAGTAAGTTTGAAAGTGTTTTAGATAAAGATTTAAATTTTGCCAGACTTAGACAAATTTGTGAAGGTTTGTCTACAGATGTGTTAAGTTGTTTCAAAGATTATTTTAATTATGCAAACATCACATCACTAGATGTGGAGCGATCGTTTTCTTTATACAAGCACATATTTTCCTCACGGCGGACGCGTTTTCGAGAAATAAATTTGGAGACGCACCTTATGTTAACAATATTTCATCGCGCTTCTCCAGATTTTCAAGTCACGGAAAACGCATAAGACGGTAAGTTTTTTTTTAATCATCTAATTACATACATTTTATTATGAAACAGACATGTAAATAAATTTACATATCTGTAACTGTATACTTGGACAATACCTCGTATTTTCAGCATTTATTTCTGCTTAAGACATATGTTTGTATACATTGCTTCATTAGCTTAGCTGACGACGCCTATAAATGGCAGAAAACATATGTCTTAAGCAGAAGTAAATGCTGAAAATACGAGGTATTGTCCAAGTATACAGTTACAGATATGTAAATTTATTTACATGTCTGTTTCATAATGAAACAAAAGCTTTATACGTGCATATAACGTATTAACATTTTTGTATACATACATTTTAGATTTTCTTTTTATACGTATCATCGAGAACGTTTCATAATCTAGAAAAACCGTCTTACATTTTTTTTGTATCTAACATAATAACAGCACCGTTCGTGATAGTATATCTCTAGATATTAATAATGTTTCGCATGCGGGAACCAATTCGTTAGTCACGCCTCTGCTTTCGTTCCGAATTGGTCCACTCTAATGATAAGTGTCTAAAAATTGTACAAAATTGAAATTTTAAGATAAACGCTTATAATAAAATATACGTTTTTTTCTTTCTATTACTTTAAATAACTAAATTGTGATTTTTTTTCCCAAACGACCCTCGTATTTTGTATCACTATTCTGGCGCATCAGTCTTAGTTTTTTACTTGTTAATTGATTTCAAATACTGGTGTTATGTGCCATAACAATCACAACTGCTTTTGTAAACAGTATTCAATAATTCAATATTTACCGTTCCTTAACTCAAATAAAACGTACGTATTAGTTCTGTCCACAGTGTTTGTACACACACCTTTAAAAAAGAAACAAAGCAATGGAAAATATTATTTCATTCTCTTAAATTTGACCATGTTTACATGTAATATGCAATTACAATAAATATATTACTATAAACGTATTCTATATTTGCAAAATATCGCAATCAATTTTGATGGAATTCTTATCGCGAATACAATCGCAGGTTATAATTCTATTTTTTGTTAAAATAAGATAGCGAATTATCTCAATATTTATTATGTTTACACTCTAACCTTGTAAATAGATATTATTGTGTCTAATTGTATCAAAATTTATTAATAAAACGCCTTTTTAAATGCTAATAATGGGAAATCTGCATTAATAAAAAATAACTAAATAATTTAAGATATTAAATTTCTTTAAAAGTCTTTACCAAAGGTTGTTTTTATATTCCCGAAATCACCAGTTTTCAAGTTCGACAACAATTTCCTTATACATCACTTTACAATAGAATTGAAACATTGTGTTGTTTGTTATACAATTCTCTGCAAAACGAGGAAATTGCTTTTAGAAAAAAAAATTTTTGATAATAAAAAATATTTCTAAAAATCTGGCATGGAGAACATAACACTAGTTCATATTTGTGTGAAAGTATCTTTCCAGACATGCAGCCACGTATTTCATCTTACTATAGAATCATCAGTATATACGTCCGTCTGGAAAGATACACGAGACAAATACACTTATCTTTGACTATAATAAACAAAAATTCTTCCTCCTAATCGCTATTAAAATGGTATGTTTCACCTTTTTTCACAGCACTCATTTTGCCTTTCAAATATTACGTGTAGTTTAAATACTCAGTTATGACTAGAGACCGGACACATCGGGCTGAAATGGACGTCATTAAGACGGACGATATAAATAGTCTACAATATCTGTAAGTACATCACGCAGTTGTTGAATAGCACTATATTCGGTTAAATGCACATCAATTTTTTGAGTGCGGTTAACCGAATAAATAGTGCTATTCAATAACTGCGTGATGTACTTACAGATGTTGAAGACTATTTATATCGTCCGTCGTAATGACGTCATTTCAGCTCGATGTGTCCGGTCTCCAGTTATGACTGGCATATTGTCGCGTCGTCGCGGATTTTTTATGTAAATCTAACTAATTCTAGAACAATCGGGAAGGGTCGCCGAACGTTGCGCAGTTGCATCGTCTCGGGGAGTCTCGCAAATTCCAATTAGAGACAGAGACGGTTGAGTTGACGTTTGAGAAAACTCGAATTTGTCGAATGATTATTTTTTATTTTTTCGCAATCCACTCCAAAAGCTCTCGCGATCGACTGTTTGGCCATCTCTGCTTTAGATCAAGGAATAACTCAGAGTTTCAAATTGATTTACCGAAATTTTTTGATTAAAAGACTTCTAACGTTTATTGACAGTGAATGTGATTTTGAAAATTCTGAAAAAAATATAAATTTAGTCAATGCACTTATATGGATTATAGCTGCTTGGAAAAAGGTATGTCCTGCTACAGTTAAGAAATGTTTTCCCAAGGCTCTGATGCTATCCAAGAAGACATAATTTTTGATGCCCAACTCATTCCTACAGTTACTAACGGAATTGTGCATTTAGATGAATTTGCTTCTGTTGATTGTCATGTGCTTACAGAGAGCCCTAGCTTCAGTATTACGGAAATTGTTGAGGAATTGTGCATTAATGAAGAAAAACATAATTCTGATGATAATAGTGATGTGGACGAATGTGAAACTCCAAAATCTCCTTTATCTAGTATGAACGAAGTGTGCGCAAAATTGAAAGACATACAGAGTTATTTATTGTGCACTAACAACGGTGAAATTTTTATGGATGTATCTCGATTTTTATTTACATGTGAAGTTGCAGTTTTTAAATCGAAGCTAAAAAAATTTAAAGCAAACAAAAATTGAACCATTCTTCAAAAACAGCTTAACAAATTATGTTTTTCCTATGAATATGTTGTAATAATATGTATAAATAATGAACATATTGTTATGAACTTTTCCCCGAAGACAATTTTAAAATTTTATAATTTGTTTATGTACATTTATTTTCCAAGTTACTATAGACACATATATATTTTGAAAATAATTTAAATTTAATTCTGGTACACTTTTCTAGACAGTGACTGTACACTTTTGTATGTTTATGTTGTTTAGCGCCGTCCGATGTCCAGGAAGTGGATCGACTGGAGTTGTATTTTGATTTATTCGTACTTTATGTGTCCGGTGAATATTTTCCGGCCAGAGAGATTGTTTTGCCTCCAGTGAGTGTGGTGTGCCTAGATAAAAAACTTTCTTTTTATCTGTTATTTAAATGTAATTTTCGGTTTTCTTGCTTTTGAGTGTTTTTGATATAGTAAGTCATTACCGTATTGTATACGATTTTTGCTTTTCTCGTATTTTTGACTATTTTAAACTCACTGGTGCAATCTCTCATTAAGTTTTTTTGTGTGTGTGAAGACTTTACGCTAGTTACGGGAAACCCTGGATCTTGAAGAGTCTCAATTAAAATAAAAAGCTGACTGAGTTCTAGTTTGGACAGATTGTGGTGAACAGTGGACATATCTTCAATTAAACCCACTATTCACAGCAATATGTATTATCTATAATATCTATATGTACGTATTATCTATAATATGAAAATATACATATTATATATATTATAGAAATTAGTATTTATACTAGATAAAGTATATTAAAACTTTTTTTTTATTTTTACTTGTTATGTGTATATGACTTACAATTTTATTTTTATTTTCTCTCTTTTCTTTATCACATTTATTCTTACGATATTATCCTATAATTATAGTAATTGTAATTATAATATTCTGTTAGGTAAAATAAATAAAAATCTATCAATTAGCCCTCGTAAAATCTTTCTCTAATCGCAGAGGAACAAAATTCGCTTTGTTTAAAAACGAACAAAAATATTATTAATAAATATCAAAGAAAATTTAATTGTTACTAAAATTGTTTGTCAAGCACAAATTTAAAGAATAAAGTTGCAACATGCCATGCACTAATTCTACAGAAACGTCACATGCCGAATTTATTAACAATGAATTTCCGAAGAGTGACAAAATGTAAAAATATGTTGAAGACCATGTAAATCTATTTGTGAAGTCTAAGAAAAAGAAGGTACATAATCCATTATACAGTGATTTATTTGCTGATGTCGAAGTCGAGGGGTGGCCGTTTCCAAATTGTGGCTACTTATTGTACTTCTTGTGTTGAAGATGCCCATTGACAGATGGTCACGCATTATTCAATATTGGCATGTTGCGCTTCTGACACTTAACAATTGCATTTTAGAGTGAGATAATCAAATATAAGAGTATGTGTAATACACATACTCTTATATTAAATAAATATACACATTGTGTATATTTATTTAATAAAATTTATGTCAAGTATACGATAACGTAGTTTTTTACTTAATAAATTTAGGTGATTTTATTTGTGATACTTATACTGTTAGAATTACGGCCGGTGTCGTAATCAGAACTTGAAAAACCTTTTAACTAAAGACACCTTTTAGATAATAGTGCCTTTAAAAGCTCCAGTAAAGCAGACATAAATCCACGTTTACAGTAAACACTTATGTTTATTAGTTCCTTTTGGTATTATTTAATATTTTGGGACATTTTACGTGGTAATTTTACTGTTTTTGTATTGTTTTTTAACTGTGGCAATTTAAAATTTATAATTATTTAGAATTTGTGACAAATTAAAGAAACTTTTAAAAGCGGTAATTTCAAATTATTACGTGCAAATGAAGTATATAAAGAAAAAAATATAATAGAATGTAAAATTTCTAATAAAATCTCGAATTATATGTACAACTATTATTTCTATACAAGAAGTGTCCCGTATCGTTATGCTCAAATTTTAGGAGTGTAAAGTAGACTTCATTTCAAGTAACGAAAACGCAAAACTTGTATATCCATTTTTATTTGTTTTACAGTTACAGATCTATGAATGTGATTGTCAGATCATGAAAAAAAATGTAATCCTAAAGTCAATAAAAACTGATTTTATTTAAAAAAGTTCAATTAATAATATTTTCGAAATGTCCACCTCCTTGTTGAATGCAGGCTTGTGCCCGTAAGCCAACAGAAGAAGTACTTATCCGAATTTCATACTTGTCTTGTCGGATTTGCTCGGCAGCCAGGTGAATAAGATCCAACAACTCTTCTCTTGTGTTCGAAACTTGCGCGTAGGTTAAATTTTCCATGTACCCCCATAAAAAGAAGTTAAGGGGATTAAGATCGGGTGATCTGGGTGGCCATGCAACAGGACCACCTCGACCAATCCATCTTGGATAATTGACGTTAACCTAATTTCGGACAGCAATTCCGAAATGTGGTGGTGCCCCATCCATGTGAAACCACATGTCTCGTCGAACATTCAGTGGGACATCCTCTAAAAGACCTGGCAGTTCGTCAATAAGAAATTGAAGGTAATTGCCCGCATTTAACCTCCCGGGAAGAACGACAGGACCAATCAACAAGTCATCGATTAGGGCCGCCCAAGCGTTAATAGAAAATTCATGTCGAAATTTAGATAGGCGTATAGCTTTGGGATTTTCTGATGACCACCTGTGCAGGTTTTTCAGATTTGTAACACCACTTCTCGTGAACGTATATTCATCTGTCCAGAGGACTGTTCTGCAGAAATTAAAATGAAGCCGTGACTGTCTTAATATCCAGGTGGAATAAGCTAGACGAGCATAGTGGTCTGCCTCAAGCAAACCGTGTTCCCTGCGATAGTGATATGCATATAAGCCTTCACGTTTTAAAATTCGCCAAACCGTCGTTCGTGGCACTCCTAGTTGTCTAGCGATTCGACGTACATGAGAGTTGGATCCCTTGTAACAATTCTTCCTCTAAGTCGGCTGGCAAATTTACGCCTCGGCCGAAAAGATAATCACGCTGTCCGCATTCCCGAAACGTTCTGTAATGAGAAATGCGCCTATCGGGAAACCGATGTCGGTATTCAATAACTGCTTGACGTGCACTGCCGTTACAGTAGCCATACACAAAATGCATGTCCGCACACTCTTGAGAAGAATTGGTAAGGCATTTTGAATAAAGAAAACGTGTCCACTCACAAATAACCTGTTGTATGAACTGAAACTAATGTATTTACTGTTATATTATATCATGATTATTAACATTGACTGTAATAAACTATTTCCATTCCTTCCTCTTTTTATTCTAAAACAGTGATATTATTTCTATTAATTTTGCAAAATAAAAGTACTAATAAAATTGCCTTTATTAATTAACATAAACTATGTATTTTTCTAAATATAGAGTGATAAATATACAATATTAACTTTAGGTGTAAACAGTTTAAGATGTAACCTAAATTCCATCTGTAAAAAAGAAGATTTTTTAAGTTTTTAAATGTATATATAACCTAACAAGTGTTCATTTGAAAAGTCAATCTAGGTTACTTTGAAATTTTGATAGAATAAGACGTAAATATATTAGTATGTGTTTGTTGTTCCGTAAACGTAAATCCAAATGACATTTGATAATGTCAATCACAAATATCAGTTAGTGCATAAAATAATCGTGCGTCGATTCTGGTTTAAATAAATTGCCTCTCAGTTTTAAAATGGCTTTCACTTTAGAACATAAAATATTTTTAGTCTATTTTTAGTTTTATGGGTTTATTCAGTTCAAGATTGCATGGTAGAATTTCAAGTTGAGTTTCCACATTTTGTAATAGATTATATACAATTTATGAATACTTCGGATAGAACTTTAAAACTTTTTTCTGAAACTGGTAGTCTCATAAGAAAATCAGGCAGCGGAGTAGTTAAGAAACGTACACCTCAAGTTGTCAATCGTGTTGAAGAAATAATGGAAAATGAACCACAAACATCTGTTCGACATTTGAGTCAACAAATAAACCTTTCTGTTGGTAGAACTCACAAGTTATTAAAAAAAGATATACAACTTTATCCATAACGTGTCACAGCAGAACAAGAATTGTTAGAAATTGATTACCCACGTAGACTACAGTTTTGTAATTGGTTTGTAAATATGAACAATAATGGAGAACTTTCGCAAAGAGTCATCTTTATTGATGAAGAATGGTTTTATAAAACGGGATACCTAAATTCACAAAATACAAGAATTTGGAGTAGTGAAAATCCACATGTAATTAATGAAGAATCGCTGCATCCAGAGAAAATTGGTGTTCGGGCAGCGATAAGCCAAAGGCGAATCATTGGACCAATATTTTTTCAGGGAACGTTAACTGCTCAAAGGTACCGTACGGAAATTTTACAACCATTTGTCAATCAGTTGCATGATGACGAACTTCAAAATGCATATTTCCAACAAGACGGAGCACCTTGTCACTGTACTGCAGAATCTTTGGATTATTTAAGAGAATTTTTTTATGAGCGTATAATTAGTCGAAATACTGAAATTGCCTGGCCTGCACGTTCATGCGATTTAACACCTTGCGACTTCTTTTTGTGGCCTTATCTAAAAAATTACATATTTCGAACACCTATATTTGAATGATATGCTACAGAGAATCGAACAGAAATGCATGGAAATTAATAACAATCCAGTAATGTTGCAGAATATCATCAGAAATTTTGAACGGAGGATTTTAAATTGCATTGATCTTGAAGCACAACATTTTCAACATTTGTTATAGTTTTCAATAAATACCTATTATTTGTTCTTTATTTGTATGTATGAAACTGTCAAAATATACGACTTCGTAGGTTAAGTAGTAAATTTTAATTTACGACATACTTCAAAATATTCTCTGTAAATCATATGCTACTAGATTGACTTTTCAAATGAACACTTGTTATAAACCAAACGACAATTATTTGCAAGATATAAACAATAGATTTGTCAACGTTGTGCGATGCACATTAATCTCTTATCGTAAAAATATTATATTTTGTTATTTAATACAATCATTTATTCAGAATATATACATACTTTATATTATAGCTAATGATAAAATATTTTGGACGAGCAAAATGTTAGTTTATTTTTAACTGCCTTACATTTCGAGGTCAGTTAGGTAGATTGTTGAGAGGATGATTATTTTGTTTCTCTGGTTCTGGTACATGCCATGTATCCATAGACAATACACGTACAGTGAGATAAATTCTCAGCCCTCAACTGATCGAATTTTACACCAGACTAATGTATTTTACGTTTCTACTATTGCTACCCTGTTTCTTCTTGTTTACATTTTGTTTACGAACCGTCACCTGTGTTCCGTGTTGTTAAATCTACAATACATATCTGGTTTTATTTAGATTTTATGACTTTATTATTTTATTAGCTGTAATATTTTGCACAACAATAAAAGTTATAGCCCAATTTAATGACTTATCTAATTGTAATACAATATTGAAAATATTCCAACATAACCCTAACAAAAACGTCAACATAACAGTAGTGTAGTACCAACTTGTCAGTGTTCTCAACATAAATTTTTCGATCACCGCGTCTAGAATTGATCTTACTGTATTTCAATGAATTAAATATAGGCTAAGTTTAAAGCCGACTTCTGAGTTAAAGTAGCAAAAATGTTACTTTAGAGACTTTACTTTATTCTATAAATATTCTTTAAGTTACTCGTACTACATAGGCATCATAATAAGATATTCTAATGTCCCTAATTTAATTTTCAAATTTTGTTACTCTGTCAGCCTATATAATTTTTTGAATATCATTTTCTCTTGACTTTACTTGACTTTTGACTTCTGATAAAGTGATGAAACCCATCACGATAGTTAAAGTTTACTTTTAAATTTAGCGGCATTTTAAATTAAATATGAAACCGACCCTAAATTAGATTATTTTAATTTTTTTCATATAACATTATTTTAATTCACAACTGCTGAGTTCCAAACTAAATATTTAAACAATTTAAATTAAATTTTTACGTAACATTTGTAATCTTAAAAACAATTGTTTTTTTTTTATAAACGAATACACAAATGATTCATATTCGCATTAAATACCTTTAAAGAATCAATATCTTACTCGTTTTGTGTACAGGTGATACATGGAAGTTATTGTTACTATAATAACAAATCTCAAAAATAAATACCGTGCTTTAAGCACATTATTTTATTAATACTAAGATTTTCGGCTTTTGTTTGTAATATATTTCTTCAATACACATTTTTATTGATTTTCCGAAAAACCCGTATTTATTTCAATAACACAGGCCTGCATAAAATTTGTGATGACATGATTTTTGTTTGTTAAGCTCAGTTTTTATATAGCAATAACTAATTAAAATACAGTTGGTCTCTACCACCCACAGATTTTCTTTGCACAAAAGAAAAAGAAAAAAATATAAAAAAAATCTTATAATAGGCGCTTTAATACATTTTAAAATGAATGTACTACTTCAAATTCTAGGTATTAACTCAAAAATGATTTTCTGTTGTGGTTTAAAGAAATTTGTTAAATGGGCTCTCATTACCTGATGTAAATCTTTTATTACATGTATTAATTTTGGACAAGATTTCCGGGAATTTTTAGCTGCTTAATCCTATTTATTATGCTTTCACTTTATTAGTACCGCGAAGAAGGATTTCAAGTTTATCACTCCAAACAAAATGTATATTTTAATGTCATTTACTTCATTATAGCTCTGAGTGTCGATCAGTAAACAAGTAAAATTAATTTGTCTTTAGTGTTGTGCGTGGTATTTGATAAATAAACATTGCTTAAAAATATGTCTAGCCGGTGTTGCAAAAACAAACCAGATGATTTCTGTTACATTTGTGGATATTTCGTCTTGAAAAAGTTTAAGAGACCAATTGGTGAATTTGTGAAAAATGCATATTATGCTTATTTCAAAATCAAATTAGGCGATCAAGATAAAGATTGGGCACCGCACGGTTTTTGTTATGTATGTGAAGAAGGTTTAAGACATTGGACCAAAGGGAATAGAAAAAGCCTTCCTTTTGGAATACCGATAGTTTGGAGAGAAGCGCAAAATCATCATGAAGATTGCTACTTTTGTCTTTGTGATATTAAGGGGCATAATAGAAAATCTTTGAAACATATTTTGTACCCAAACAATATTAAATCAGCTATCAGACCAGTTCCTCATAGTGATTATGTACCTATACCTATACCCCCCAAAGTACTACAAGAAGATATTGAAACCTCTTCAACTTCCGGCTCCGTACAGATGGATAGTGATTTTGAACCATCAACCTCAGGTCAAAAGCAACCTCAGCTATTTTAACAAGCCGATCTGAATGACTTAGTAAGAGATTTGGGACTTTCAAAAGATATTTCTGAAGTACTGGGGTCTAGGTTGAAACAAAAAAATTTGCTTGCCCCAGAAACTACCTTCAGATTTTCCTTTAGCTGAATATGACAGAAAAACAACCAAACGAAGCTTTTCTGAAAAACGAAAACGTTTTTTAAGAAACATAAAGAATAAATAACTATTTCTAATAGTTTCTATGTGTATATTTTTTATTTTTTTTAATATAATATAAAACTAGCTTATGAAATGAATGATATAAATCGTGTTTTTTCTATATTTTTTGATTTTACTGGTTTGAAAAATAACCTTACGTGATACAAAAAAAAATAAATGCAGATTTGAAATCAGCGCTACCCAATTACTAGAAAACAGTTAAAATTTTTAAATCAACATTCAAAGAGTTGAAAAATGCAGGCTTGTATTATAAAGCGCATAAACTTGGGACATATTTACGAGTGAAACACTGAAAATTAGTTTTAAAAGAATTAAAAGGTTTTATTGTTTTTCAAAATATTCCCTTTAACATCAATACATTTTTGCATTCAATGAAACCAGTCCTTCAAGCAATGATTTCTACTCTTCCTGAGGCACTTCAGAAACTAGGTCTTTATAACGTTCTACTGTTTCATCTGATGACCTAGAAGTGATTGCACGCATTTTATCTTTAATTTTTGGAAACAAAATGAAATTCACAAGGTGCTAGGTCAGGGCTGTATGGTGGTGTTTCTTCACCATTCAATGTATTGTTTTCTTAGAGTCAGTTGGTGTGGAATCCATAGACAACAGTCTTCTTATGTCTAACTGTTGATGTAAAATGTTTTGGATTTGACTCATACCAAGCCTAATGCTGCTCGAATAAATTCATATGATGTCCGTCGATTTTCCTCAAGTATTGCTCTAATTGCGGAAATATGCATGTGGGAATATGCATACAGTAATGCGATATATCATTGTATTGAGCCTCTTGTTTTTATTAACCTTCTAGCATCTCCTGAGGAAGCCACGAATTTGTTGCGAAATATAGAGATTGAAAGTAAATGAGTATTAATTGACAGACCGCTTGCCCGTTTTAAATTTATTATTCACAAATATAGTACGGTCGATAATTCTTGTAACTTATATGTTTATATGTATGTATGTATATATGTATACAGAGTGTCCTTGAAATAAAAACAAAACGTATGAAAAATGGAAAGATGTAAGTATATAGGATATAAATCCAAAATATTTTCCCAAAATTCCCTCTGATAAGAAAGAAAAAAATGAAAAAAAAAAATTATAAAAATTTTTGTCACGCAATTATAAAATCTATCAGAGACGATATTTTAAAGTTGACCGACAATAACAAAAATAATGGTGTTTTAATTGTTATCGTTTATGTCATCCAGCTGTTACTTATGTAAAGATACGCTAGATAGCGTATGTGTGTGCGAGGTATTTATTATTAATACACATTCTGAATATTTTGAATTCATAGGCGTAGCGTAATACCATTTCTGGGGTGTTAATTTCGGGATTCGCGTCGTAATTGTGTCAGAATGTTTTAGATTTATATTCTACATAATTGAATCTTTCCATTTATCATATCTTGTCTCTTTATTTCAAGGACACCCTGTATATATATATATATATATATATATATATAATGTTGCAAGGAATGTCTTAATTTTCTTGGCCGTAATTATAATACGAGATAAAAGTAATTATTTCTTCGGAGTAGCGGCTGGGTAATTAAAACAATATTTAATCTGAAGTTTCGGTACTATATATATAGGTATATAGTACCTTTTTTCAAAATTTACTTACCTTAAATTTTTGTGGTGTTAACATATTGTATTTGTTACGAATTTCTAACCAAAACTAAACTTGTGCATTAGCAAGTAGACCGTTTTCGGACATGTATTTATTTTGACGAGTGGAAGGAATGTTTGACAGTGTCAAACCTATGCGGGCGGAGGGTGTTTTAACAGTTCTTGAAACATGTGTTTATTTTGTTTTTGAAATGTTTATATTGTCATTATACGGGCGCATCTGTCATTTATGGGCATAAATGACAGAACAGATTTAAATAACCTGTCAGCAATATATCTGCCCATTATATAACACTCCCCTCCCCCCGTATAATAACAATATAAACACTACAAACATAAAATAAAAAACACGTGCCCGAGAACAATTAAACCAACCTTCCACATAGGGTTGACACTGTCAAACATCCCTTCCACCCGTCAAAATAACCACATATCCGGTCTACCTGCTGGTGTTTTAACTGTTCTTGAAACATGTGTTTATTTTGTCTTTGTAATGTTTATATTGTCATTATACGGGCGCATCTGTCATTTATGGGCATAACTGACAGAACAGATTTAAATAACCTGTCAGCAATATATCTGCCCATTATATAACACTCCCCTCCCCCGTATAATGACAATATAAACACTACAAACATAAAATAAAAAACACATGCCCGAGAACAATTAAACCAACCTTCCACATGGGGTTGACACTGTCAAACATCCCTTCGACCCGTCAAAATAAACACATGTCCGGTCTACCTGCTAATGTACAAGTTTAGTTTTGGTTAGAAATACATAAGAAATACATCACAATATGTTAACACCACAAAAATTTAATGTAAATAAATTTATTATAATTACCATTCTGACACTTAAATAAATTTTACAGTTTTGAAGAAGGTACTATATATAGTACCGAAACGTCAAATTAAATATTGGTTTAATTGCCTGGTCACTACTCCAAAAAAATAATGACTTTTGTCTCATATGTATAACAGTATGTCCACGGATCGAGGTTCAAATAGGGAAAACTTCTTTATTTTGCATTTTACAACAAAAATGTATTCTTGATAAAAGTTTTTGCATGTCCCGAAACGGCCAAGTCAGTAGATTTTAATTTCATAAACTCAAAAACAAAAATGATATAACTAATAACTATTTTACTCAATCCATTCACCGCCCTTTTCAACGCACAATTCTAGCCGTCGGCGCAATTCCCTATAACTTCTTCGAATTTCTTCGACAGTTAAAGACGTTACAGCGTCTCTAATCCTTTCCTTTAAATCTTCTACGTTCGGAGGAATATTATTTGCATAAACTATTTGCTTCAAACGACCCCAAAGATAAAAATCAGCCATTGTTAAATCAGGGGTCCTTGATGGCCATAACACGGGACCATTTCGACCTATCCAATTCTGTCCAAATTGCTGATTTAACCATTCGACAACAATCCTAGCATAATGAGCCGGACAACCATCTTGTTGGAAATAACACCTTGCGAGGTAATTAATCGGTAGATCGTCCAAACGTTCATGAACAAAATTTTGCAGCATATCCAAGTACGTATGCTGATTGACAGTATTATCAAAAAAATATGGTCCAATGATACCATGGTAAGAAATTGCACACCACACATTAACTTTTGCCGAATATTGTCGATTGTGTGGGATGCGAAAATTCGGATTGTAATCGCTCCAATATCTCACATGTTGAGATGCAACAGTACCATTAGTAGAAAACGTGGCCTTATCAGAAAAAATAATATTTCTGTAAAAGTATTGATTACCCATGATTTGAGCGCCCATCCACAGACAAAAACACAAACGTTTCGCAGGATCTCCGGGTTCTAATGCATGATTAAAAATGGGCTTGTAGGGATGGAACTTCCTTTGTTTCAACATTTTTTGAATGAGCGATTTACTAATTCCCAGATGGACAGATCTGCGTCGCAAAGAAAGTTTGGGATAGTTCCGTACTGAATCCATTACAAGAAGAGTGGCGGCGTCTTCTCCATCGCGTGCTATTTTGCTTTTATTTACATCCAGTATGGAACCAGTGGATAGGAATTTTTTTACCAATGCTCGTGTACCTCTATTTGAGATGTAAATATCCGGGAACTTTTGATTAAATTCTTCGACAATTCGACGGATCGCTTTATTACCTTTGCCATAGCATTGAATTAGGTAAATTCGTTGGTCTTTTGACAACATTTTCAACGATTATGGTTGATTTTTCTATGTGACAGTTAATTAGATAAATAAATATCGGTAATTACCATGACAACGCAACTTAATTTCTGGGACTTTAAAAAATTTTCAAATAAAACGACCAATTTTTCGATTTTTATCTTAAACTAAAAGAAAATTTGAAAAGGTTAAAGCTGACTTGGTCGTTTCGGGACAGGCAAAAACTTTTATCAATAATACATTTTTCTTGTAAAATGCAAAATAAAGAAGTTTTCCCTCTTTGAACCTCGATCCGTGGACATACTGTATAGTGCAAAACATGTAATAAAACTTCTGGAACACCTCTGTATGCATGCATACCTTTTCTTGGGGTTACGAATTTTCATATATTTAAGTTCCAATATTAGTTCTGCCCTTCCTTATCATGCCTTCTAGTTCCTTATCTCTACCTATATACACACACGCATGTACGTAGGTAGAAGGAAAAATGTTTCTCTGATACTAGGCGTATTATCTATGGGATTAGGGGCGGTCTGAGTTGACACGATGCGGTCCATTTGATACAGATAAGGATCCACGCACCTGACAAGAGACATATTGTCCTTGCGGTCACAGGACGACGACATATGCTTGTAATACATACACGTATTTGTATACATGAAGTCCTTGTGTCGCCGACTTCGTGTTGTTTATGTTGGGATTATGTAATTTCGAGATAGAGACCGAAGCAACTGCGTTGTTCTCAACAGTTTTGTGCAGACAAATTCAACGTCTTTTTCAATAGAAATATTATTTTTTTAATATTCAATTTATAGACCCAAAATGTCGAATTTTATTAGAAAAGAATAGAAAAATTGCAATGTTTCATAATAATTTCTAAGATCACTATATTCTACATACACATCGTTAGAACCTAAACTAAGATCTTGTATTTAATTATCCATCCCTGCTCCTCAGCACTTGAATAGATATATTCACAATTACACTGATCAACAAATTTTTTTTTTTTAATTTTTCTGTATTCTAATGTCTAAATGTCTAAATATCTAAATGTATTTCAAGGCTCATGTTATAGCCCAATTTATGGTAACTTCTAAGAAGTTCATTAACAATTGTCAGATTTCCTGTATTCTAGAAAATTGTAGGTCACATTTTTAAAAGCATTTCAAGCAACACGCTCCAAGTCACTTAAGCTTTTTTCAAATTTTTTTATTTTTCTGTAGAAGTTTAATTTAAAGTCCTACAAAGCTTTAAGTTGTGCATCTGAGATTTTGGTAAATTTAGGCACTTATAGGTGCAGTTTGTCCTCTTCATATGATATAAATATTGATTATCGCTGGTCGATAACTTAACACTTTTTCTGGTTCTGTACCATCATATTCTTCACTCGAAACACCTATGGTACTGGCAAACCAAAATAGTGGAAATATAACTTTTCTATTAAATGTGTAATATTCCGCTTATGCTGGTGGGTAATGAATTCTCCACATACAGAAACTCTTTGGATTATTTATACACGTACCCGATATTATGAAATAAAAAAACACTATGACAAACCGACTTACATAATCGAAAAAGCAGTTTGTAGCTCTTTATATACTCACATAGCCAAATTTAGTTTGATTGGTTCCAGAGCAAAAATGGGCGCGGTTTAAGCACTCGTAGGAAACATGCATGTTCAGACATGTCCACTTAATGTTCAACAGAACAATATTTTTAGTAGTACCTTTCTTGTATAAAAGCAACTTTGAAATTTTGTAAAATTTAATGCGTTTTATGAAAAAAAACTATTTAAGAAAATATCTTTAAAGTCCTGACGTGATGGAGATAAATTTAAATCAGATTCAGAATCAGCATAGCAAAAGACAAACGCATTGGTGTATAAGAAAACCAACTGTATTGACCAGTGTTATTATTATTTATAATCGAAAAAGGAATTAGATTAACAAATACCTTAAATTTATTCTACATGACATTGCATAATAGTTATTTATGCACCAAGGGCAAGGGCGTTATGGGTATTATACTGTTCTGAAGGAGACGTTAGTTCAGCCCGAGGGCCCCTGTCCCGAGGGATGAATGTCGACCGAGAGCAATATCATTGCCATAACGCCAGTGGTTCAAACAAGATTTTATTTTTTCACGAAAAATCAATTTCTTAAGCGGAAAATTCAAATTACATTGGAAAAGTTCCGAGATTTCTGTCAAGTGTCATGTCGTTGACTGTCGTTACGCATCTGATATGACTCTTTGAATCAACGATAGAGAAAAGCATTTCTTAGAAGAATTAGAGTATTCGGCATGATATTAACCCATTTAGGACCACTATTAGACAAATCAAGGAAAACGCGATTTCTTTAAGGAATAAATTTTTATTTAGGTATTTATAAGCATCCTTTAAAGTAATAAAAAAAGACAAACCATTGATTCTTATATTTTTTTGCGTTGCGTTAACGCAACAATGGGACTACACGCACAAAAAAATATTAATTATTAATTATTTTAGTCTTTGAAGCAGTGTGAATGTAATGGAACTCCACATTTATTACACATAGATATGGTTGTACTTTTGCATACTCTACAACATCTCCTCCAATTTTCACGACTTCTTTCAATTAGGTGACCCACATTATCTAAACGTGCACTGGATGATAGAGACGCACTGGAACCATGTCCTCGAACAGATTGTGTTTTACATTTGTTAGCACTAATGAGGCTTCGTACAAGTTCAGACCTGAAATCCAGCTGCGAAATGGGTTTCTCTGTGTATACAAGTCTGTGCAGTTTCCAAGCATTTACCACAGTAGAATCTAACGTATTTATAAATAACGGCCACCACCATTTTTTTCTACGAGTATTTATTCGGTAATTTGCAACTGCGTTATCGTGTAGATCAACGCCTCCCATATATTTGTTATATTTGGCAATCATATTTGGTTGTGGGAGATATATCTTTTTTTTCTCTACGATTGTACCGCTTCACAAACACATTAGGCAATGCAGACTCACAATTGGTTGCTACTGTAACCACAGAATTGTCATTTCAACGGATCACGCTTATTTCATTTGCGTGATCGTAACGAGAATCCATTGTACCACGAGGTTTTTTCCTATAGACTTACAAGTCTCTAAAGGGCATTTCAGCATTCTGTTCTCACGTACAGTTCCAGTAGCAAAGTATCCTTGACGATTCAGATGAACTAATAGCTTGTAGCTCGTAAAAAAGTTATCAAAGTATACCTTATGAGTCGACTTATTTTCTAATACGTTCAAAAGATTGATGACCACTGTTTCACCTAAACCAAATTCTCTTTTGGTATTTTCACCAGTTTTTCTAGCATAAGGTATAAATTGATAGAAATACCCATCGCTAGATGCCAGACACCACACTTTGAACCCGAAACGTACCGGCTCCCCTTTCAAAAACATTTTCGCTGAATGGCGGCCGAAGTAGGGTACCATTTGCTCATCAATTGATAAGTGATGTCTAAAAACACCATACTTCAAGAAATTGCTGTTCAAGAGATCAACCAGTGGTCTTACTTTCGTAAATTTGTCTGCCTTGTCTAATTGATTGTTATCTGCAAGATGCATGTTCTGCTTTATGTCGAAAAATATGTTTCGAGACATCGCATTTTTCACAAATTGAACACCTTTATCTTCATCAGATGACCAGTAAAGTTTTACCTGTGGAAGAGTGCGATACCCACTCAAAATCAATATTCCCAAAAAATTTCTAGATCATTTTGATCTAAGGTGAATTGAGTACGGTTATTATCTCTCGCATATTTTATGGAGTTTCAAATAATAATCTGGCCAACATTTTTATCAAACATTTGCATAAAGAAATCAAGCACGGACTTTCCATGTAGCGCCTCAACAATATTATGTACATTCCCTTCCTCATTTGGCGTAGCATCTTCCTCGTAGTCAACGGGCGTTTTACACCAAATAATGTCTTCAACTCTTGCCGTTTTGCTTGGTGTAGATAAAGCTGCCTCATGATGTATACCATCCTCTATGTAATAACTCAGTACATGGTCATGTGCATGTAACACTTTAGCAAGGCGATAGCCTCGACTTTAATACGAAACATTAGTGTATTATATAAACACGGCCTTACTCCATATTTACTACATACACAAGGCTATGCGCCAGGGTTATACACTTGCATCTAGAACAACTTGTAAGTAACACAAGGATCTTCTTATGTATATAAGGTAATAAATTAAGTAGAGAGGAGGTAGTCGCAACTAGTCAGTGGTACGAACTGTGGATACGTCATAGTACCCCTTTCTACCCCTGTCTTAGTTGATATAGTTATTATGTATATATCTTGTAAATACGACTGTTAAACATTTTTAAGTGTTAAACAAACTTCGTACTTGTATTGTTTGATTGTTCACCCTGCCACGAACCTGCACAACAATGTGTTGCACAAACGGCGCACATTACATAGCGATCCTCCAGCCACACAGGACATTACATGACGATCCTGCCTTAGGGCGATTCTGCTTTAGGGCATAAGGCCCCACATTACATGGCCCCACATTACATCTATCTCAATTTCGTTATTCGGACACACTATTTCAAATGTTCCCGCTATATCTACATGCAAATTTTCTACTCCACCTATAACATTATCATCAATGTCCTCCTCGTCCGTTATATCATTGACGTCGTGTAGTATATAACAAACATCAATTTCCTCATTCAGATCAAGATCTTCAACAATTGCCTCAAGTTCTTTCAAAGTCAACGATCTGGTAGGATCATCGCGATATTTCACGTGACTCTAAAATAATTTTATGATCAACATCAACGACCAACACATACTTCTGAAATTGTTGTACTTACCATTGTATAATATTTCTGTAATCCTCAGGATAACACTATTGTGAACTCTAACTTCTTCAACTTCTCTATCCCACAGCGTAAATGAACTGAATAAGCTCGCACCACACAACGGATACTCAATAAACTTCCCCCAGACGTAAAAAAAGCATGCTCAGACAGGAATATTACTCATGACTACAATTACACCATTTGTCCCAATGTTGCGTTTTCGCAACGCTATGTTTCAAATCCGTTTGAGAAATATTTCCAGAAAAAAGGGGATTGATTTTTTTCCAAAATGTTACGTCAAGTACCTTTTATATGAAACCTCTTAATGATAAATGAAAAAGTAAGCTGTATGTTATTTAATTTAAACTTAGATACACAAGTTTATTTTTATTCAAAATTGAAAATGCGATTACCCGTTCCCAAAATGTTTATTAAGTTGTTTAAATATTTATTAACGCAATGCTACTGACAGTATATCCAAAATTATTACTTTTTAGTACGAAAAAAAATTTTTTCTTGGTGTTGCGTTAAGGCAACTATGGGAATAAATGAGTTAAATTCTGTTACAGCAACAGATAATTCCTCGTAGGCTTGTCAAAATACTAGTGGAGATGTTTTCCCTCCAGGAACTTGTAACAAACTTGGAAAGCTTCTCATCACATAATTTTTCAGGACATTATGAAAATTGTACTTTTAGTTTTGCTAAATAATATTGAGAATTTGTCTTATACTTTAGAAATTGTTGAAAATAAACAACTAGTAAGTTTTGCGTATTTTAAATGACAGTTGACATTTTGATGTTTTCAAGTTGTCAATGTTTAGATAACTAAAGAATGCTAAAGTTTAGCTTCTCTTTAGACTTTGTTAAAAACTAAAAGGATTAGTTCTGTAAAATGTATATTCTATCTTCTCGGATCTTATTTATACACACACAACATTAAAAACTGTAAATAAATTACACAGGCCTGCATTTTTCAACTCTTTGAATGTCGATTTAAAAATTTTAACTGTTTTCTAGTAATTGGGTAGCGCTGATTTCAAATCTGCTTTTATTTTTTTGTATCACGTAAGGTTATTTTTCAAACCAGTAAAACCACATAGAAACTATTAGAAATATTTATTTATTCTTTATGCTTCTTAAAAAAACGTTTTCGTTTTTCAGAAAATCTTCGTTTGGTTGTTTTTCTGTCATATTCAGCTAAAGGAAGATCTGAAGGTAGTTTCTGGGGCAAGCAAATTTTGTTGTTTCAACCTAGACCCCAGTACTTCAGAAAGATCTTTTGAAAGTCCCAAATCTCTTACTAAATCATTCAGTTCGGCTTGTGAAAATAGCTGAGGTTGGTTTTGACCTGAGGTTGATGGGTCAAAATCACTATCCATATGTACGGAGCCGGAAGTTGAAGAGGTTTTAATATCTTCTTGTAGTACTTTGAGGGGTATAGGTATAGGTACATGATCACTGTGAGGAACTGGTCTGATAGCTGATTTAATATTGTTTGGGTACAAAATATGTTTCAAAGTTTTTCTATTATGCCCCTTAATATCACAAAGACAAAAGTAGCAATCTTCATGATGATTTTGCGGTTCTCTCCAAACCATCGGTATTCCAAAAGGAAGGCTTTTTCTATTCCCTTTGGTCCAATGTCTTAAACCTTCTTCACATACCTTACAAACAACGTGCGGTGCCCAATCTTTATCTTGATCTCCTAATTTGATTTTGAAATAAGCATAATATGCATTTTTCACAAATTCACCAATTGGTCTCTTAAACTTTTTCAAGACGAAATATCCACAAATATAACAGAAATCACCTGGTTTGTTTTTCCAACACCGGCTAGACATATTTTTAAGGAATGTTTATTTATCAAATACCACGCACAACACTAAAGACAAATTAATTTTACTTGTTTACTGATCGACACTCAGAGCTATAATGAAGTATATGACATTAAAATATACATTTTGTTTGGAGTGATAAACTTGAAATCCTTCTTCGCAGTACTAATAAAGTGAAAGCATAATAAATAGGATTTAGCAGGTAAAAATTCCCGGAAATCTTGTCCAAAATTAATACATGTAAAAAAAGATTTACATCAGGTAATGAGAGCCCATTAAAAAATTTCTTTAAAACCACAACAGAAAATCATTTTTGGGTTAATGCCTAGAATTTGAAGTAGTACATTCATTTTAAAATGTATTAAAACGCCTATTATAAGATTTTTTTTATATTTTTTCTTTTTCTTTTGTGCAAAAAAAAAATCTGTGGGTGGTAGAGACCAACTGTACTTTAATTAGTTATTGCTATATAAAAACTGAGCTTAACCAACAAAAATCACGTCATCACAAATTTTATGCAGGCCTGTGTTATCGGGTGTTATGGGCTATAGCGCCCGGTTATTACGCCCACGGGCGTTATGACCGTGTTTATGGTAACCGTATCCAAGATGACAAGAACGAATAATACTGAAATGAAAAATAAACATCATTAAACAGATTAACTTATCGCCAATTTATTAATATTAACACGGTGCATTGCCTTGAAGACATTACATCTTGCAAGTAACGACATTAAAGACATAATCTCTTCTTTTTTTTATCGAGAGACCCAAACGACACGCGCGTTACTGCAATAAATGGATCCATGATGGCTCTGATTTATTCAATAAGATAGGTAATACGGCCACTGGGCTGCTGTAAACACTAAATAGACATCAAGTAGGCGGAAAACCGTGGCCATAAAGTGGGCGCCTCGCCTCTTTATGACGCTTTTCAACTTCCATCCAACGACCGGGAATCCGTCGCGCCGCCTTCATGAATACCGGATTATTCCGGAACGAACGGATGAAATTACATCCTCCGTCGGATGGAATGTATAATTAATGAACGAAATATATTGCGAGATTTTTAAATTATTAATTTATTGATGGCGTTCTGTAGAAGATTGAGTCGGACGTTTTTGTAAAAATATTCAGAACTAAGTTGTTGTAGGTGTAGGTTTGAGAGAGAAAAAATAAGTGTTTAGAATATGAACTTTAAGTTATTTTTGAAACATCTGTATTTGAAATGTAATACGCTCATAATAACAATAAAAATACACTGCTGGCTAATTGAAGTGGTCCATTTTAGTCAACCTATCTTTAGTGTATTTTTAATAATCTGCAAATTATTAATGCATGTTTACATTATGTACGTTTTAATATAAGTTTTCTGATAATTTGTTATAATAATGTTAATGTCTGCCTTTGCCATTTTGCACATCAATGTTGGCGTTGCGCGAATGCCATATCGTACCCCGGCAAGAACAGTGACATAACTCAAAAATGCAGCATTAGAGAAAAATGAACTAAAAGAATTCTTTAAAACTTATATTGAAATAGTATAAGCTTCTTTTATAATTTAGGCGAAACACATATCCTTATACACGTTACTTTTATTTAGCGCAAAACAACAAAGAAAAACGCAACGAAAAGATCTTGATATATTTAATGCAAAACTTGTTTTTTGTTAAAGAGTAATATGTGTGTAATTACGTTGTACTGTTGAAATCAATTTAATCATTTAAATATAGCAAACCAAATGAAAAGGATTAATCAGTGATGCTGTTAAATTAATTAAATAAAATTGATATGATGCTTAGAATTACGTAGTAACAAAAGGTAAAGAAAAATTGAATTTGTATAGAGAAAAACTAAATCTGAATATTTCAACACGTATAAATTGATTGAATATTAGTTACAGTAAAACCTCTAATTATGGACACCTCCGACAATCGGACACCTCTAAAAAATGGACATTTTTTGTGGTACGAAATTTTATAATGGGTTTTCTTAACAATAGTCACTCCTAATACTGGACCCTCCATAAATCGGACGCGGACACCCTTTATTTCACCGAAGCAATAAAACATCTGTAAATATATCTCTTAATTAAGGACAGACAAGACGGGCGGCGCCGAATAAAATTTTGCAATTATGTATGTACTTTTATTGCTGCACACGTGGAAGTATATCTACTCGGGTTTTTCCCATAATACATATGTATGTACAAAGTGCACACGTGGAAGTATATCTACTCGGGTTTTTCCCATAATACAAAGGAACGACGGTTTACCACTGGCCTACTCGTCAGGTGATAAGTGGAGTGATATTTTGAATCAGTTTGAACTATCCCTTGATAGTGTCAACATGGATTCTAGTAAAAGAAAGCGGTTAACAAATCTAAGATAAAATTGATATTATTGCGGTTAGTGAACAGCAAAGCTTAAGTGTCCGAAAGCTCGCGGAAAAGTTTGGTGTCGGAAAGTCGCAAATTAGTGATATAGTGAAAAACAAAAGTGAAATAAAAGAACTTTTCGAGAAAAATGGAAACCTAGCCCAAAAAAGGAAGTTTTCAAAAACTAGTGGTTTAGCAATCGACGGAGCAGTGTTCAACTGGTTCTGTAAGGTGGAAACAAAAATATTCCCATGTCAGGACCCCTACTCAAAGAAAAGGCGCTGGAAGTAGCACAAAGTTTACAACTCACCGAATTCAAAGCGTCTAATGGTTGGTTGGAGAAATTTTGTCAAAGACATAAAATATCATTTAAAAGTGTGTGTGGTGAATTTGCCTATGTAAACATGCAAAATGTAGACGATTGGAAAGTCAAGTTGCAATCAATATGCAAAGATTACTCTCCGAAAGATATTTTTAATGCTGATGAAACCGGTTTATTTTTCCGCGCCCTTCCGACAAAAACACTTGCGTTAAGAAGTGATAAATGTGCCGGAGGAAAATCTGCAAAAGAACGACTAACTATATTGTTGTGTTCAAATATGGAGGGTGATAAGGAAAGGCCGTTAGTCATCGGTAAAAGTAAGAAACCTAGATGTTTTAAAGGAGCTCATGTGGATAAGTTGCCGATAGGATGGATATCTAACAAAAAAGCCTGGATGACTTTGGATATTATGTCAGCTTGGTTAAAGAACTTTGATAACAAGATGAAGAAAGAAAAAAGGCATGTAATTTTGTTTCTTGATAATGCCACTTCTCATCCGAAGATTTCATTGGAAAACGTAAAATTGTTTTTTCTGCCTCCAAATACTACCTCGCATTGTCAACCTATGGACCAGGGTGTGATTCAAAACTTTAAGGTAATTTACCGGAGCATGCTTGTAAAAAGGCTTTTGGCGTTAATGGATACTGAAAATTCACTAGAAATGGTAGAAAAAAACATTACGGTAGTCACTGCATTAATATGGATAGCAGCTGCTTGGAAAAAACTCTCGCCTGTGACCGTAAGAAACTGTTTTCAAAAATGCGGATTCAATCAAAGTGACAGTGATCTAAGTGCAGAGTGCGATATAGAAGATAATATACCATTAGCATTTTTATTTCCCAATTTTAACATCACTAATTTAGATTTAAGCACATACGCATTAATTGATAATGAATTATTTACTGAAAATCCTAATGTTTCCATTATAGATTGTATCGATGAAATTACTGATATCAGTGATGAAATGGAAAATGAGATTGAAGAGGAATTTGTAACTAGTATATCAAATATTTCAGAAGCCCATCAAAAATTAAAAGATCTTGAGAACTATTTCTTAAGCGCTAACAGTTTTAACATTGCTAACAATATTTCTCAAGCTCTTCTTGAATGTGAATCTGAGATATTTAAACATAAAATGAAAGAAGCAAGACAAACAACAATTAATGATTATTTCAAGTAAAATCTAGCATAAAATATGTATGTATGTATGTGTATTAAGTATTGTTAATTTTTTTCGACTTTCGTCTTATTATGTGTGATTAAATTGATATGAGAATGAATATTTTTTTTCGTTTTTTTTTTCACCTCCACATTTTGGACACCTCCATATATTGGACATTTTCGGATTCCCCGTCAGTGCCCATTATAAGGAGGTTATACTGTACTAACTAAATTATGATTTTGATCCTATAAATTACGTACATAGCGTGTAAAAAAAAGAACTTAAATTAACTGAAAGTGATATAGATAAATAAGAGAATGATAAATCAATTCAAACAAAATAGAAAAAGCTCTTAACTTGATTGCCCGTCTCCGTAGTGTGTAATTAGCTTTGATTGCTCTGTCTTATGTCTTATTATCCTTGGTTTCAAATCCATGCAGAATCTCCTACGGTAGGCCGAGGAAAAAAATCAACGTAGGTATTTCCACGAACCGGGTTAACACATCGCCCATACCAAAGAAACCATCAGAATAGTAAAATATATCGTTAGTGAGAAATGAATTCCGCTCTCTACACCATAAAAAAATCCCCTGTTCGTATTTATGGCGGTAAATTCAATTATATTCTATAGAATAGCAACATGAATCTGTAGCTCCGCTCTCGTCGAATGTGAGTTGTTATCAGGTAAATATAGGCGAGGGTTTTGACTTGTGTTACTTTTCTTACTGGGGTGCGATATGTCTTGTGTTGTGTATGATGTTTAGTACTAGCTTCATTTTTGCTTACATATTTTTAGAAAATGCCGCATCTTAGCAATGACAATTTGAATACAGTGCTTCGAAAGGGGTATAAAATAGATGGTCTACCAGAAAAGTCGCTAGATTTTTTTAATGTATCACATGCTGTGATCAATTGAGCTGTTGAGAAATACATACAAGAAATACAATAGAACTGGTAGTGTGTAATTTACAGGTCAACACAGTACAATTCCAGCGCAAGACCAACATCTGCGTTTATTTGTGTTGCGTAATCCTGTGTAATCTTCTAGAGCGCTTGATGATACCTTACGTCACGCTGCAAATGTGGTGGTATCCAATAGAACTGCTGGAAGGAGATTAAATGTGTTTAATTTACGAGCCCGGGAACATCGCATTGCCAGAAAACAGTGGCCTCAATATAATCGGTTTTGGAATGAAGAAGATCGGAGTAGGTGCTTGTTCACTGATGAATCTCGATTCACTTTGCATGATTCAGATTGGTCGAGTTTTAGTATGGAGAAGTCCAGGAAAACGCTATCTTGAACGTAATATGGCATCACGTGTATTGTTTGGAGGTGGTAGTGTTACTGTATGGGCGGCATTTCATTAAACAGGCACACCGACCTTGTTATCTTGAGAGGTCAAACCATGAATGCCGAAAGATATAGAGATATGTTGTGCATTATACCAGTTGTTATCAAATTTGCTCAGAATTTTGGATGTCGTTTCGTATTAGTGAACGATAACATTTTGACAGAATGGTATGGCCAGCACAATCTCCTGATTGTAATTGCATAGTACACGTATGGGATAAACTGGAACAACAGCTGCGGGCACGTTTTCACCAACTGCAACGCTAGAGGAACCAAGCGATGCGTTACGCGAGGAATGGAATAGAATTCCTCAAAACTTTATAAATGCTCTAATTGGTAGCATGCCAAGAAGATGTTTGGCTGTACTACGTGGAAGAGGTGCTCCGACAAGATATTAAAATCGAGTTGGCTTTATAAATTTGAATAGTTTGATATTTATTAATTTTTTTAATTTGTTTTTTAATTTCGATTTTTAGTAAAAATATTGTTGAAAACAATTGCGTTTTGAAAGTTTAAAATAAAATTGACTTAAGAACTGCTTATTGCCTTTTATTAAATACATATAAACTGTAACCTGTCGTTTGCTGTCTAGTAATATGGATAAATTAGGGTGGACCACTTCAATTGGTCAGCAGTTTAATTACAGAAATTTAAATATAACGTAATTATCAAATTTTTTTAATACCTTTCTTTTTCAATAGGGAGAAACTCTGACATTATAACTTAAAGACGGCAGACTATGTGCCCCACACTGTTAAATTTAATAATACACATAAGGTGTATTAGATAAAAATGTAGATTTTACAAAAAAGGGTATGATTCATACCCTTTTACAACCTTTTCGTATGTTTTTAAAACACATTTCAAATACTTAAAATCATAAAATTTTGTAAAATCTACATTTTTATCTAATACACCTTATGTGTATTATTAAATTTAACAGTGTGGGGCACATAGTCTGCCGTCTTTAAATTTATAACAGTTAATTTGACAAGTTATACCACCATTTTATTCAGTATTGTCTTGACATTTCATAATGCAAAAACTTACAACCGAGCATCATAATTCATAAAATTTTGTAAAATCTACATTTTTATCTAATACACCTTATGTGTATTATTAAATTTAACAGTGTGGGGCACATAGTCTGCCGTCTTTAAATTTATAACAGTTAATTTGACAAGTTATACCACCATTTTATTCAGTATTGTCTGACATTTCATAATGCAAAAACTTACAACCGAGCAGCGTGTACAAATTGTGGAAATTTATTTCTAAAATCAGTGTTCAGTTAAAAATATTAACAAAGCGTTTCACCCAATTTACAGCATAAATCATCGAACAACTACGACCACTATTTGGAACACAATTGAAAAATTTTGGACTCAATTTACTTTTTTGGACTTCCGTCCACCAACGAGATTGCGTAGAATGCGCACTGAAGAAAATATCGTTGCCGTTGAGGCCAATGTTGAATATGACCCAAATTCAACGATTCGTCGTCGTGTGCAAGAACTTGTCCTGAGGCTTTGTGGAAGATTTGGCGCAAGGATCTTGACTTACATGCCTACAAGATTTGGTGCAAAAACCAACCGACCATCATTTTCAATGTCAGTTCAGTAATTGAGGCCTTGAAAAGGCCTGTTATTGAATCGTATAACTTTTTTTTAAATAAAATCAGTTTGTATTGACTTTAGGATTACATTTTTTTTCATGATCTGACAATCACATTCATGGATCTGTAACTTATAAACAAATAAAAATGGATATACAAGTTTTGCGTTTTTGTTACTTGAAATGAAGTCTACTTTACACTCCTAAAATTTGAACATAACGATACAGGACGCTTGTATATGTAAATTGGGACTCGGTTGATAAATAATAAAACAAAAATGGTTAATTAAAATTTTGAATTTATTGAAAAAAATATAGAATACAAACTAAAAGAAAATACCTAATTTTAACTAATAAATAAAACACACATAAGATGTTTTAGATTTACACTTTATTAATAAAATAATGACAGCTGTTTCGCTAACACAGTAGCTTCTTCAAATTCAACTTAAGACTAAAGATACATACAAGATACAGCGTTAATCTACCTTTAAAGGTAGAAAACTAAACTGTTTAGAATCTTTAGAAATTAATAGACTTAAAAACTCAGAAATGTTACTAAACGATAACTTAGACTTGAGTAGTATATATGTTGAGCACTTGTGAAATTATTACACTATTAAACTTAAATAAAACACCTTATATTTCACAAACAATAATTTATTTAAGTTTAATAGTGTAACTTAGACTTGAATTCATCCCCACTGTTAAATCTGTTCACCCATTGAAATATTGTTTCTTAGTTGCTTATACTATATTTTTATACTTAAACCTCACACAAGTAGGACATGGTATAGTTTTCAAAAAGCAAAATATAAATGTAATAGTTCCTAGAATTTTAACTTGGGTCAACTACCTGATTAACGCTGTATCTTGTATGTATCTTTAGTCTTAAGTTGAATTTGAAGAAGCTACGGTGTTAGCGAAACAGCTGTCATTATTTTATTAATAAAGTGTAAATCTAAAACATCTTATGTGTGTTTTATTTATTAGTGATATGGATTTACATCAAGCAAAGGTCGAAACAATTAAAGAACCTAATTTTAAGTTGGAAGATGCAACATAAACCTTAAATCTACACATAATACTAGTTTTAATATTTAACGCCACAATGGAACGAGATACATTTTTTGAAATTAATTTTTTGCGATTTTTACCTTTGATGATATTAATTTTAGCAGTTAAATGCACACTCTTTGATTTAACGTAAGTTTCTGTTTCTAATTTTTATTTCTATGCATTTCATATACATCACACATACTTCATTTCAACTGTCAGATATCACCGTTATCTATAAAATTCAAAATAAAGTTACGGAATTCAGCGTAGATTCTACGTAGATGTGCGTATTAAAATTTAGATAGAAACAAATATTCCATTGAAGATTGACGTAAATAAATAATTGATCATTTGATTTTGGCAATAATTCATCTTTCAAAGTATCTTACGTAAATGTCTATTCCTAAAAAAAATTATTATGATTAAAACTAACATTCCTAGCGATTGTCAATTTTTTTTTTCAAATTGCACGGTATGTATTTTCTTGCATAATTGAATAGAGATTTTTTTCCTGAAACCATTGATGTGGAATACATCAATTTTAATTAAATTAAGAAGGAAACCATTATTATTATTAATAGCCACATCTAATGCGGTTAATACATCATTTAATTTGAGATTTTTATTTTCAAAATAAGTGATTAGTTTTGGCAAATTTCCAAAGTGCTCTAGAAGAAAATACAACTGATTTTTTAAATTTGGAATTTATATTAGTTTCTTGCACTCAGAAATACTTCGAGCACCGTCATTTAAACATGTAACGAAATTTTGTAAACTATCGAAATTCTCTGCATAAAAACTAGTACCTTTCAACCATGTTCCTCAGCTAGTTATGACTGAAGAGGAAGGCAGTGACAAAGATGAAAATTTTTCCATGTAAAGAGCTACTCTCAACGGTGCTTTTCTGAAAACTTTTTTAAAAGCGGATTCTAGTCTATCAAATTCCGAAAAGGTGTCTCTGATATATTCACAGATTCTGTGGAGAGCATGTGCTACCCAAGTAATATGCAGCATATTAGGATATATTTCATTTAATAGTCTGCCTGCTTTTAACATATATGCAGCACTATCACTGACAAATAAAAGTATGTTTTCTTGTACCTGTCGTCAGAATGAAGTATTTTGGTGCATATTTTTGTAAATGGTTTTATCGACTGTTTTCGCATCAACTGTATTTATCACTTTTGTTGCTATTACATATGCGTTATATGGAATAGTTGGATGTAGTACACCAGCTACAACATTTACCACACAGCGTTCTAATATATCGGCAGTTTCGTCGGCACTTATCCATAGGTATTTATTTGAAAGATGGCTTCTAATGCGTTCTACTGCTTTCGTGTAGCGCTTAGAAACATAATATTTGCGTAAGGTCGTAAGGTGGATTCATCAGGAACATTTCGACAACTATATTTTTGGAGAAATGTTTTGAAGATGGGATTGTTAAGTTTATTTAATGGAATATTTGCCGCTATTAAAGTTTCACAGAGTTCTTCGTTAAAATTGTCAGATTCCATCGGGTCTAATTTCTGTGTATGTGTTTGCGATGCTAAATGACGCTTTACGTGCAATTTCTTGGAATATATTTTACAGACTTTGCAGTGAATTGCGAAATCACTGGCAATGGACATACAATCGGTTTGACCCTTAATCCAACTCGCCATTGTTTCACGATGCCATTCTCGACGTTGTTCCATATCATATCTGAAAAAGTAACTTAAACAATGTTTTAGATTTAAATAAGTGAAAATTAAAAATGTATGCGTAAGTTATTGAAACTTAACGAAATTCACTGGACACTTACGTATATATGTAATTAACAGATAAAACAATGTAGATCTCGGTTTCCGGGTTGGAACCGCGTCGAGTTAGGCGTAATTGCCAACGTTTCGTCCACTGTTTCAAGGGACATCTTCAGGGCTGTACGTAGATGTTCATCGTTTCGTAGTAGCTAGAAGAATCTTCTATCAGTGGACGAAACGTTGACAATTACGCTTAACTCGACGCGGTTTCAACCCGGAGACCTAGATCTACATCTAGAGAACGACCGCGGAAACCTACACCTACAGATAAAACAATGAAAAAAAGAAACTAACTCACCGTACTTTATTTATCTTACGAAATATAAACTGATAAATAAAATCAACTATAAAAACTCCTCCCGCTTCTATCTACGCCCATGATGAAAGGAATTTGAGTGTAAAATTGAAATAATTGCGTCACAATTCAACGACAAAAAACAGATGTGCGGTTGACCGAATGAATAGTGCTTTTCAATAACTGCGTGTTGTACTTAACGATGTTATAGCATTTTGAAAACATTGAAAAAAAATATTAACTTTTTTATATTTATATACAGGCTGATTCATTTTAGGCCCTCACCATGGGGATCTCGCTTATTATTGGAGATAGAGTATAGGTTTAAATTTGGTAAAGTTGTTAAATTTTGTGTTTGTTATAAATCCGTAAAGAAAATAGACCCGTGACAAATGACCTTCGTTATTTAAAAAAAAACGCGAAAACCCCACTTTCTTCTTTTACCTGTAGCACCGACATTTGGCCTTGTAGAAAAAATATAAAAACACATCCTTGTGGCCATTTCTAAACCTCTATCCAGTGGTGTACTCTAAATTTTTATACGACGTTTCGTTTCTTTCTGGCCATCATCAACTATCTAATTTCTTATAGGCGCCATATTGGATTTAGACATCTTCAGAAAGAGTTTTTTTTTCTGATTTCAACCATGTACCACATGCTGACTAAACTTTTGACATTAGGTTTTATTTGAAAGAATAAATTATAAGATTAAATAAGGTAGCCATGGAATTTCAATCTGTCAAACATTTCATTTATTGTTCATTAATAATACAAAAATGTCATACACTAACGAAGAGAAACGAGATATGATAAGTATTTTTTATTCTTCGAACCGAAATTCAACAGTAGCGAGTACAAGATATCTACAATTATATCCAGAACGACAACAGCCTCATCGTACCATTTTTTCTAGATCTCGACAGAAATTTGGTCGAGAATGGATCGTTTACTAAGCCGCGTAATGGTCAAGACAACAGGAATTTAAATGAAAATCGACAAGCTATTTTACAAATGGTAAATTAAAAGCATGTTTTCAAATTTCATGTTAATCTTGTATTTTTATAGATAAATAATAATCCATCAATTTCTACACGCGAAGTAGCGTCAGAATTAAATTTTTGCCAGTCTAGAGTTTGGAGTTTGGAGAACTTTACATAAAAGTAGGTTTAAACCATACATGATCCATGTTAGTCATTCTTTACTGCCTGGAGATAATTTGAGAAGGCTAGATTATTGTAATTGGTTAATGGGAAGGATAGAAAATGACGAAAATTTTTTAAGCAAAATCATCTGGTCAGATGAAACAAAATTTACAAATTCTTGAATGTTCAACACAAATACGGAGCACTATTGGGCAGTACAAAATCCCCGACAAAACAGGGCTAGAAGACCACAACATCGTTTTGGAATAAACGTTTGGATGGGTATTTTGGCAAATCGTCTCTTAGGACCAGTTATGTATGAAGAACATTTAAATGGAGAAAGATATTTAAACATTTTACGTACATACGTGTCTGACTATCTTGACGACAATATCCCATTAAATCATTTACAATATTTATGGTGGCAACAAGATGGCGCACAAGCACACAATGCAGCTGTTGTTAGAAATTTCTTAAATCAAGAGTTTGCAAACCGTTGGATTGGAAATAGGGGAGTTGTTGAATGGCCTGCGAGATCACCTGATTTAAGTCTGCAAGATTTTTTTTTATGGGGATATGTTAAAAATAATATTTATAAAGTAGATGCGCCACAAAACATTGAAGAATTACGAGACAGACTTCAGAATGCCTTCGATGCAGTTCCTAGAAGAACTATACAAAGGGCAGTACAAAATGCCAGAAGGCAGATAATTGAACATTTACTGTAATTGTTTATTGTTTACTTTTCTATGTATTTTTATTAATGTTTTTGTTATCTTGTACTCGCTACTGTTGAATTTCGTTTCGAAGAATAAAAAATACTTATCATATCTCGTTTCTCTTCGTTAGTGTATGACATTTTTTGTATTATTAATGAACAATAAATGAAATGTTTGACAGATTGAAATTCCAAAGGCTACCTTATTTAATCTTATAATTTATTCTTTCAAATAAAATCTAATGTCAAAAACTATAGTCAGCATGTGGTACATGGTTGAAATCAGAAAAAAAAACTCTATCTGAAGATGTCTAAATCCAATATGGCGCCTATAAGAAATTAGATAGTTGATGATGGCCAGAAAGAAACGAAACGTCGTATAAAAATTTAGAGTACACCACTGGATAGAGGCTTAGAAATGGCCACAAGGATGTGTTTTTATTTTTTCTCTAGAAGGCCAAATGTCGGTGCTACAGGTAAAAGAAGAAAATGGGGTTTTCGCGTTTTTTTTTTAAATAACGAAGGTCATTTGTCACAGGTCTATTTTCTTTACGGATTTATAACAAACACAAAATTTAACAACTTTGCCAAATTTAAACCTATACTCTATCTCCAATAATAAGAGAGATCCCCATAGTGAGGGCCGAAAATGAATCAGCCTGTATACCGATGTTCGTAACGTGCTCTAGTAAGTACCTGACGAAGCGACTATGTTGACGAAACAATAAAGCGAATATTTTAACTATCAGTTTTATTTCTATTTTAAATTATGGATCTTCGTCAAATAAAAGCCAAATCAATTCAATTCAATTATTTCATTTTTTTTCACTATTTGTTGGCATTTAAGCCTTTATTTAAAGTTTTTTTTTGTTAGAATAGTAATAACATTTTTAAAGAAAATTACATTAACCGAAACTAAAAGGAGGAAATCTATTGCAGTCATAGTAAAATATATGTACTAAAGTACTTATTCGTCTTCACGATCTAATGTTAAAAATTGACGCAATTTGTCATGAGGCAATAAGAGCTCAATCGTCCGCTACGCATTAGATAATAAATATATGTATTCCCTTCAGAACGCACGCTCCCTATTAGCCGTTTCTCGTTCTTTCTCCCTTCAACACACGCGTCCCTCTATATATTATTTACACTTTATCATTCGAAATGGTGAAGAGATAACGCGAATGAGGATCCGAGAGATATTTGGACCGCTGTTGACGTCGGCGCCTCAGTGTATCATGCGGTCCGCGTGATAATTGCCAAAACTCCCCACCGTTTGAGGTTATGTTTCCCCAGAGGTCCATTGACGCTATTACACTGTCGCATTGTTATTTCCCCAACAGAGATTTTCCACAACTGTCTGTTTCACTGCTCTCGTCGTGGTTATTTGCTATTGTTGTTCTCGGCGCGGTAACATGCCAGAAAATCCAGGAGTAAAGGAGACGTCGACTGTTTGGCGGCAGAGTGTCATTGTTCGTAATATTTTCTAGAATTTACGCTGTAATATTACCTACTAACACGGCTGAGAATCACTGCTGCCGGGTTTATTGTGCGATTAGCTTTATTAGATCGCTGCTTTTATTTCTGAAACGTTTTTATACTTTTTATTTCGAATTTAATATAACTGAAAATACACCAAGCTACTTGTATGCTATTCCCATTGATTTCCAAGAAATAGAAAAAAGTCTGATAGAATATGTCTTTTATAATATATCAATTATGACAATAATACTTCAAACTAAACAAAGTATTTGGATATGTTTATAATTGATGTCATACGCTTTAGATTAAATTGTTAATTTTCTTCTCGTCAAAGAAAGAGGTTATTTCTTTTCTGTGTCGATAAAAAGCAAACAGAAGACCTAAATCTCTCATGATGAATCTGTGACTGATTCTGTAAAAATTAAATGATGTAAAGAATATGAACCAGAGCTATTAATACGTTGATATTGTGATACACTTTACTTGTGACAAGTATGTCCTAACAGCGCAACTATACTTTTCTTCGGCTGATAATGCCAGCATAGTTATCGAAATGTGCATCTAGAATTAAAGGTAAAGAGTGATCGGTCTTATTTTCAAATACCATTGACGAGTAATATACATACAGGGTTAGTTAAAAGTATGGAGACGGCGATTTATTGTCGTTAATATTCATTTTAGGGATTTATGTTCAATATAAAAGTTTGTTGGGATATTTTGATCTACATTTGAGAATATTTGATTTTTTTTTTCTTCAATTGTTTTTTAGCTACGCCTGTCCGCGCATTTTTTAAATGGGAACTAGTAAATTTTATTCTACCATTCGATAGAGTTTTTTTTCTCTTTACAATTTTTTTTTGGTTTTTTTTTAATTCATTTTAATAACTTTTTCATAAGAGAAAGCCGTTCGTGTGTTTAACAGATGTTCGGTACATCGCAGATAGACAGAAGCGTAGCGATAAACAAACTTGAGCGACATAATTTTATCAGTGGTTATTGTGTACGTCAAATCTTTGACAGAAATAATTCATTTGTGCAATTTGTTGCTGTTAATATTAACAATGGCGAGTTTAAGTGAACATGAACGAATTGAAATACTTATGATATTGGGTTATGGAGATAGACGCAGAAGTTTACAAGACGTTAGTAATTTATTTAATGATACGCATCCAAATAGAAATCCAATTTCTAAATCCGTTGTTGGTAAAACTTTAAGACGCTTTGAATAAACGTTAAAGATTTGCCAAAGAGTGGTAGACCTAGAACAGCAAAAAGCGATGATAACAAACTGGATATTTTATTGGCTGTATCTGAATATCCCCATTTATCAACCAATCAATTAGCTACCAATTTCAATATTTCAGTCATCGATCGTGTCGTTTTTAAAAAGTGAAAAGTATAAACCTTATAAGGTACACCATGTACACGAGTTAACGGAAGATGATTTTGATAGGAGATTACAATTTTCTGAAGAAATGTTAAATATTTGCAATAATAATGAAAATTTTGTCAACAATATTATTTTCTCAGACGAAGCTACTTTTTGCCTTACCGGTGAAGTAAACAGACATAACTGCAGATACTGGTCATCGGAATATCCCTCTTGGTTTTTGGAGCACCATACGCAGCACCCCCAAAAGGTTAATGTTTGGGTTGGCATTCTAGTCTAGTCATATTATCGGTCCCTTTTTCATCAATGGCAATTTAACTTCGGCTCTGTATTTGCAGTTATTGCAAAATGAAATAATACCTGCTAGTGCTACGCTCTATCCTCATGAAAACAATGATCACCTGCCCAATGACAGTATCTGGTTCCAGCAAGATGGCGCCCAACCACATTGTGGTGTAAATGTTCGTCAATATCTGGACAACGTTTTTCCCCACAGATGGATTAGAAGACGAGGAACCATTGAATGGCCAGCCCATTCGCCAGATTTAAGTCCTTTAGATTTTTTTCTTTGGGGATACGTAAAAAACAAAGTTTACAAAGAAAAGTCCGATAACGTCGAAGATTTACAAATCCGAATTACCAGAACGATACAAGAAATTCCCCGAGATTTTTTACAGAACTCCGTTCGGGGTTTTGTAAATCGATTGGGTCATTGTCAAATTACTAATGGACGACAATTTGAACACTTACTTTAATTTACTTTGTTATTAATTTGTTAATTTTTCTTGTAAAAAAGTTATTAAAATGAATTTAAAAAAAAAAAAAAAAATTATTGTAAAGAGAAAAAAACCTCTATCGAATGGAAGAGCAAAATTTACCAGTTCCCATTTAAGAAAAAATGCGTGAACTGGCGTATCTAAAAAAACAATTGAAGAAAAAAAAACAAATAATCACAAATGTAGATCAAAATATCTTAACAAACTTTTATATTGAACATAATTCCCTAAAATGAATATTAACGACAATAAATCGCCGTCTCCATACTTTTAACTAAGCCTGTATATTACGAGGACGAATTAATATACAGGACGAGTTTTTTTCATTTTTTCACAATATTTCACAATAAATAGATATTTGGTTAAATCGTGAAAGAAGTGCTTGACTTAGTGCTGCTGTTGTATTTCAGCAAAAGTTAACAGCTTACTAGATATTTGCAAAAAAGAAAACAAATTTCTCCATTTTCTGTAATCTCATCTAATTACTTTATTATTAAATTTAGAGAAAAATTGAAAAGGAAAAATATTAAGGTAGCTATACCATCTATCAACCTGCATTGTCTTGGCTGGAATACAAGTTCACAACGTAAACTAATCAAACGATCATAAAAAAATTCTCGTAAATAAGCGATAGATTGCGGAGTCGTGTGATAAATGGCACCATCATGTTGGAAAATCCCTGTTGTAGCTCGTCTTCGTGAAGTTGTCTATGAAAAGATATATAAGATGTCTTGGTACCTTTGAGTATTGATGGTTCCTTCAAAGAATAGGGGTATCGATCGTCTGCGAGAAACACCAATCCATCCCCCAAATTTCTGGGAATGTAACGGAGACTCCCGAAATATGTGAGGGTTTTTAGTACTTCACAACCTTATGATTTGTGAATTGATATACCCTGACAAATGAAACCACGCCTCATCTGCAAGGAATGTCAAATCGAAGAGATCATTGTTGTGCAACAAATGCTGGGTGAACCATTGGTAATATAACACGCACCTGTTATGATCAGGCGGCAACAATTCATGAAAGCCTGCATCTTATAAGGAAATAAACCAATATCTCTCCTCAAAATTGTTCTGCATGAACCATAAGACACGGAAACTTGCTGTGTGAGTCTTCGCAAAGATGTGCGCTTCACCGTCCTTATCTGTTCCGCTTCCTGTCTCTCTAAACAATCGCACACAATCCCGGACCACATTGAAAAAGTCAGCTTTTAAGAACACAAGATCAGGAAACTGTTGTCGAAATTCAACCAGGCAATCAAGTACTGTATGTATATCCAATCCCTATTTTCAAGATTTCCATTACGAAAATAAGATTCAATGATGAATCGCTTATGTAATTGCGAGAATACCATGTCGGATTAAACTTTAAATCGAAACTGACATTTATTTTATGTCAAATAAAAATTCAAATCGATACTGATATCCAACCAACACGTAGAACCAACAACAAGCTGAACCTATCAAAGACCTCCCAACCATGGCCATCCCTTATCTAAACAATTTTTACTCATATGGTAATATGTACAGTTGCGGCCGCTACAAACGCAGATACCGACTTTCGACACATTCTGTCAAATTAAAAAAATTCCTGATTTGTAAATTTGACTTTTATCCGGTATGGTTATGTTAGTGTCAGAAGCGTACACAATTTTTAAAATGTTTTAATTAAACGAACTGCAAAAGTCGATAATTCAAACTAGGCTAGAGGACGGCACATCGTAAATAATAAATGTTGATAAAAACATGATAACAGTGTCAATGATATATTGCCCATGCCAATACATTTTAAACAATTAATACCTTTTGCCACCCACTTGTTTTGCTTTTACAGATTTAATATTCTCATCTTGCCATGGTTTTTGAGAGCTTCCATCTTGAAACATCCAGTTTTCATTAAAAAAAAAAACAAACTGGAATGCATTTTAATTTTAAAAACGCATATATTGTTGCAAAAACGATATTTGTATTTGAATTTTTTTATTTTTAAAATTCTTTATTTTATAACGCCACTGACTTTCTTTCAGTTAGATGACATTTTATAAACTTCAATATTAAAACCATGTTACAAAGCCAACATTTATTATTTGTCAAACTCTGCGTTTGTGCGTCGCAGAATTAAAAATAGTGAATTAAGAAATCGAAGCAGCTAATAAAATATACTTGACGGAAGTTAACAAGCAACAAAGATTGGAATTCGCGCAACAATTTGTAAATAACATTTTTTTTCACAGATTATCAGAATTGATGCAAAACACATAACCTCCAATTTTGTAAACCTCAGTAAATATCTGGCAAAATGCACTCGCAATATGTAAATTTTGAAATTCTGGAAGTAGTTAAGGCAACACCGTACATAATTATTTTTTCACATAATAACCATTTAGTGCAACACATTTCTCCAAACGCTGAATTCACTTTTTCATTCCGTCCATTAAAACATTTTCTTGTTTACTATTGATCCAATTGCAAACAGCAGCCCTAACTTAAGCAGTTAGTTATCCTTTAACGTTTCTTTTTATCTTAGAATTCTGATAATTCTTGTCAAATCCATTTTATAATACATTTAATAATCCAATATATTATATTTCTTCTTTATGTTAAATTACCTAACCATGAATTTTTTTTTTAAATAAATATCTGGAACTGGTTTTTTAGTATTATGTACTTTATCCAATAATCTTTGAAATATCACCGTTTAAAATCGCAATTTTTTCAATTATAGTTCTTTAACATATACTGATTATATAGTACCAATTCATTAGCTACATACTGATATACTATTTTCATTTAAAAAATGCCTTCTTCACACTCTTTATTGACATTTTTTAAAGTGTCTATGATTAATATATTGACAATTTTTAATTATTGTAATTTTGATTGATTTTTACATTTTATAATTTATATCTATGGTCTATGTAATGTACATATCAAGCGAGACACAAAATTTGTATCCTAGGTAGGCCGTGAACGACTGAGATAGACATATAAGTCACATAAACAATCATAAGTCGAATTGACAAGTTATGAGTATGACATAACCTATTACTAATAGTACGAAGTCTAGGTTAGATCACTTAATCAATCTAAGACATAACCAATTTAATCCATGGCATACCCTGGTAACTTCTTTTTGTGGCTCACCTTTATATACATAATTATTATTTCACGTATGTATTACTAACTGTGAGTATTACATGTTCTTTATTATTTTACGTTTGATTACTGATATCAATGTTTTATTTACATTTTACTAACTCTATCTACCGTCCAAGCTAATTTTTCTTTTAAACATTATTCAAAATGTCATCGACTTTCTAAATTTAAATTTAATCTTATGCATTGCATTACTATCAGTAATTTATAATGTTTACATTAACATAATTTAACATTTCCTACCTATAACATATTATATATAATGTAGGTTATATTATATTTATGTATTAATTATTTTATAACGTACGCTATACTCGTAAAAATAAGTGACTTGTTACATCGATATTTCGACAACGAAGTTTCGACATTAAATTAAAAACTTGTCATTCCCAAACGAAATTAATACATATGTATTTCTAACTTGGTTGGAGAATGACTTGTTTTTAATGTCGAAACTGCACTCACGCTATAAATAAAGTGATAAAAAACAATGTAATATTTGGTTGTAAATTTATATATTTTTGTTTAAATATTTTACTTAAAATTCAAATTTTTCTTTCACATTCATTATTTCCTTGAATAAAATTGTACGCCCGCAAATAATTAATTAAATGCTTCTTCCAATGAAAACCCTCTAAGCATATTGAAACGACAAACGTGCCATGATCCCTTAATCGTATTCATCGGATAGTTGCGATAACAGGATTATAATTTAAAGACAAAATTTTACTGCCCAATTTCAAAATCCCACAACCTTCTTGTCCTATCTGTTATAACGGAGTACCCCTAAAAGTTCCATGAACACTGACCTTCCGAAATTTATTCTAAATACCGTGTGCAGGTCTACAGTTTACAAGAAACAAGTGTTGTAAAAATCGGCGACATCAAAGTAAATTGCAATAATATTTACCCCCTTCTTGTTCCGAGAAGAACCCAAAATGCTTTATGAATATTTCCATTTACTCGGCTGAAATTATTATTACATTTTATTGACCACCCTAATAAAACTGTACACCTACGTAAGGAATATTATACCTGCATTTACTAGAAATTATAATATTTAATCTAGGACATTTCTTTGAACTATCTTTTCAAATGATAACAACTCTTTTGTATCGCTAAAACAAAATAGATTAAATAGCTATAGTTGTTGTAAGGTAATTTATTATTTGTAGATTGGTAATGGAGTTATGACAAAAGCAGCACTGTAATCCCCTTTTATTATAAGCGCGTTAGTAATGTTAGAATAGTTATAAAGGTTATGTGAAGCATCTAAATATTTATGTGAAATTCTCGCCGCTCCACAGTGCGAAATTTAAGAAGTTTAGCGGAACTTTATTAAATTTTTGAAATACGTAAAATGCATAAGATTATTTATTATTTTGTTAGGTAAATAACCCCGCCTCTAAAACCTCATACTCAGTTTGGGAATTTACCCTGCGAAAGAAACGCAAAATGCACCTGAAATTCGCATTACTTATTCAATCATACTTTTTGCCTATAGAAAGCTATTCGATTTGTTAAAGTTAATAGAGTGGTACATACAAATGGCAAATCAGTAGGCCATGATTTTTTGTTCATGTATTTTATTAGAAAATTGTCAATTATTGGCATTTAATTAATTGCAAAATCTTTCCTTGCTCGTGTGTGATTTGTTCGTGGAAAAAGTGATTTTTAAGAAGTAAGTTAAATTTACATTTTTAACTTTAGTGGAGATTTTAAAAAGTGATACCACATAATACCAGCTTGAAACGCACAACATTTTAAAGTTTTTTTTCCCTCTGTTGGAAACTCAAAAGATCTTCTGCGATATTTTGCGATCTTCTTTTAAATGAAACATTTTCCAGAATGACTTTGCAAGTTTCATATAACTGTATATTCCAAAAGTGGAAGGAAGAACCGACATCGGATGCCATCATTGGTTTTGTTTTGGAAAAAATAGGCTCACCAATGTTAAGATCTGATGCTCTTTGCAGTTTAAAGGCAACTCTTCGCGCACAGGTTTGTAAAATACGAAAAAGGTGGAGGGTCTGGCTTGAAAATAATGTAAAGTTTTCAAATGTTGTAAGGGATGCATTGCCCAGTGGATCGAGGACCAATGCAGGCAGACCTAAAAAAGAATTTAGGTATTGTCATCCTAAAGTGCAAAACAGAAAAGTGCATTATCTTTTGAAGTCCAGTAGTCAAGACGAGTTAGCCAAAGCAACCGTAACAAAGCTATACCAATCTGGAAAACGAAACTCTGCAGCGATTGTCAAGGAACTGGCATCTGCTTCTCCAGAAAGGGGAAGCAAAATCAAAATGGCTCGCATGTCTTCTTCAAACAGCCCACGAAATTGAACTCCGGACCAGGCTCTGGCGCTACTTATTGATGCAAACTTATCGTCAAATCAATACAACGTTGTTCGGGATCAAGCAAGACATCACGGTTGCACTTTGTATCCACCTTATTATGTTGTAAAGGAGGCAAAGAGGTTATGCTATCCAAAGGACATAATAATAACTGAAGTTTAAGCTGAAGTATCAGTTCAGTTGCTTATAAATCATACCATAGCAAGACTTTGTACAGGGCTAGAAGAGACTCTTAGAACTTTGTCAAACGTTAAAGCACTAAATATTATCGTAAAGTGGGGTTGTGATGGGGCGGAACAAGTTAACTATCGATAAAAGTATATGGACAAACATAGCCCTGATGATAGTATGTTTAGTGTATCAATGGTACCAATCCAAATGTGCTCCGTAAATGATAATGGTGATAATCAGTCACTAATTTGGAAAAACTCTGCTTCTTCTTCCACGCGGTACTGTCGCCCCATTAAGTTCGTTTTTACCAAAGAAACAGTCAGTGTAATTACCTCAGAAGTAAACAAAGTGAAAGAACAAATATCTCAACTTACTCCAACCACTATACTTGTAGATGGCAAGCAATTTCAGGTTACAGCAAATATGATATTTTGTATCATTGACGGTAAAATATGCAATGCTGTATCACCCTGTGCTTCATCACAAACATGCTACTTATGTGGGGCTAAACCTAGTGAAATGAACAACATCTGCGATATACCTCAAAAAAATATAAACGAATCCTTTTTATCCCTTGGACTATCGCCCCTCCATGCATGGATAAGGCTATTGGAATGTATTTTACATATATCGTACAAACTTGATATTAAAGCATGGCAAGCTCGTGGAGCAGAAAATAAAAGAAAAGTTGCAGAGAAGAAAAAATACATTCAACAAAAATTCAAAGATTCTTGGCTTGCTTATAGATATGCCAAAACAGCAGACCGGAAACCCAAACGATGCTAATACCGCGAGGAAATTCTTTAGAAATGCCGAAAAGTCTGCCGAAATAACTGGCGTTAACTTAGAATTGATCAAACGTTTTCATGTGTTGTTAGAGTGCCTAAATTGTGGTCCTAAAATTGATTCAGAAAAGTTCGGCGAATATGAATAAGAGAAACTTTGGAATTGTATTTGAAAGAATATTTCTGGTACTCAATGCCCGTAAGTGTGCATAAAGTCCTTTGTCATGGAAAGGATATTATAGCCTCTTGCATTCTTCCGATCGGACAATTTTCTGAAGAAGCTCAGGAGGCAAGAAACAAAGACTGCAGAAAATATCGCGAACTTTTTACTAGAAAAACGTCAAGAATTGACACAAATACGGATTTATTTTATCGACTGCTTATTTCGTCGGATCCGTACATCGCTAGTCTTCGTAAAGCACCCAAAACCAAGCATAGTGAAGTTACGCCAGAAGTTTTAGTGTTGTTAGAAAGATTTGCAGGCCCGTGTAATGATTGCGAGTCTTCAGACGATTACAATGAGTCTAGTTCTGAATAGGTGTTCAAAATGTTGTTATAAAATGTATGTTTTTTTAATTGTTCTATAATAAAAAACACAAATAAACTCAAAAACTTTAAAGAAAACATATTAATTTTTATTAAAAATTTTAAAAACCAACAAATAGAACTGTTTTACTGTTTTGAATAATTAAGTTCCGGTAAACTCAAGAAATTTCGCACTGTGCGCTCGTCACACTAGAAAAACCTGACATGAAGCAAACATTTAGTTTGGCAACTCGAGAAATTTGTTTGCTTGGTCATTCACTTCATATTTGATGTTTTTTTTTATTAGAATATTTTGTACAAATATAGATAACAAATGGTTAGAATTACTTGTACGACTTATACTTAAATTTAAATCAAAATAATTTTAAACATACTTGAGTGAGCAAAAACTTCACCACTTTTGTATAATATTTGTATTTTTATTGTATTATTTGTATTATGTATTTTTAATCATATAAAATATTAAAAATTATGCAAATACCGCTGAATATTCTTCTGCGATCTGTTTTTAATCATTTCTGTGAGATAGCGAAGTTGCTGTTTTTGTAAATGTTTCTCTTCTCCAGCAGGGGCGTACCGATGATCCTGTAGAAAGGTAATGCACGCATCTACGTCTCTGGAGAGGATACATTCACAAATATATGAACTTGTATTGTGTTAGAGTAGTAGAAACGTAGTAGAAACAACCGAGTTAGCGAGAACTACAAAAATCAAGAAAAAAATGCTAATGTTGTTGCAATAGCTCCTAATTCAATATTAGTAGATGTCATTGCTAACGTTGATTATACCATATGATCATATATTTCTACCCTCTAGAAGGCAATGACATTTTTCATTTTTAAACTTAAGTTGGTACCATAATTTAAGTTAACTTATTTTGCAGCGTGTGTGTGATATAGGTTATTTTATACTGATGACAGATTAGGTTTTGTCATTTTGACAAATAATTACATACAAACGTTTCAGTTGAATAAATAAAAAGTTTAATAATAAAAACGGCTACAATAAATGTTCAAAGTGAGCTCCTTCATTTTCTATGCATAGCGCAACTCTTCGTCTCATATTATTAAAGGCATTCCTTAAATTATGTGGTGTAATTTCCTCACAGATATTTCGGATAGCATTAGTAAGTTCTTCAATTGTATGTGGACGATTCGTAAATACTCTATTTTTTAGATGTGGATAAATGAAATAGTCCATAATTGTTAAATCCGGAGATCGTGGTGAAAAGTCTACTATTCGATTATCAAAGAATTCATGCAATAATTCCATCGTTTCTCTTGTCTTATGGGCTGTTGCATTATCTTGCTGGAAATATCCCTCGCAGAGCTCATCATCATGTAATTGATTTACAAATGGTAGCAATAAATTATTACGATATCGTTCTGCATTTATCGTATTATTAAAGAATATTGGACCAATAATCCGTCTACGAGAAACAGCAAGCCAAACGCCTATTTTTTGTGAATGCAAGGGTGTTTCAAGAATTTCATGTGGATTTTCACTAGACCAGATGCGCATTGTTTGTTTATTTATATATCCTGATAAATGATACCATGCTTCATCGGACCAGAAGGATTTGTCAAGAACGTCATCGTTATTAATCGTACCTAAGAACCACTGACAGTAATTAACTCTGGTTACATGATCGATTGGCACGCAATGAAATTTGTATGGAAATTTTTGTAAGTCTTTTTTAAGGATTCTCTGGCAGGTCCCATATCACAGTTGTGTTTGTTGTGAAAGCTTACGAATCGATTTCTTAGGTGATTGATTTATACGTCCCTCAACATCTGCTATATTTTCAACTGTCCGCTTTAGTGGTCTACCAGCACCTAGTTTTCGAGACACAGACCCTGTTTCACGGAATTTAACCACTGACTTTTGAATTAATTGCCGCAAACTGTCATATGTTGTTGGAAAATTTGGAAATTCTGCCCGAAATTCTTCTATACAAGGCTGCAAGGAGTACGACCATTCACCATTTTCTAATTTTACACCATTCCTAAAGCTTGAATTACATTACACTTTTTTCGTCTAGAAACTTGGACAAGTTTTCAAACTAGATGTACTTGCCGAAACTTTGATAGTGTAATTCAGAAGAAATGCATCAAAGTTTCTAAACTACAAAACTAGATCCGATCCCACTTTTCATCCAAGTTTCATACTAGACTTGCGCATTAAACACCATTTCGTTTGTACCAACTGTTCATTTCATTAAACAAAAATCATATTATAATTACAGGTTACGTAGTGTTTGTTTTGTTCTGGAAATTAATAGAAATTGTGTAAGAATGTCCAGTAACAAAATTTGGGACACCGATATAACGGTTTTCGAATTCATTTTTTTAATATTGTTGTATCTATAAGAGCTAATAAATAATCACAACCCATCAAACGTCAAATATATAATAATAAACAAATATCAATTTTTGTTTTATGTTGGTAACGCACTCAAAGTTTGGTGCCCTCTATTAAACGTAGCGTAAATTAAAACTTGTATGAAAACTTGTACAAGAACTTGTCCAAGTTTCTAGTACGAAAAAAAGTGTAATGTAACTCACGCTTAAAGTATGATTCGATCAGAAAAACTTTATGATTTATTGTAAACATTTTTAAGTGTCAATTAATAAATACATTAATGACAGATGAGTTTTATTTATCAGAACATACACATAATGACAGATGTATTTTATTTGTCACTACTAACACGATATTTTCAAGTAATAATTTCATGGCTTGCTAGAGGGTAAATATAAATGATCATATTGTATTAAATTTCCAATACTAATAATTATTATACCATTTTACAGAAACGTAAACCATATAATATTATTGCGACACGTAAAAGTATAAATAGAGGTTATGTATGAGTTTGTGTTTATGAGGAAATGTCAAGTATGTGTATAAGAATAAATGCAATAGATGGCGCATCATGTTCTGCGCATCGAAAAATATTACTGTCGCGTGGATGTCTCTGTATCTTGGACAAATACAGTAATACCCCGTTTTACGCGAGGGATACGTTCCGTAAAAAATCGCGTTAAGTGAAATTCGCGTATATCGGGGTTTACGATTAAACATAGTCAAAAGTTAATACAAAAAAATACAAATCATTTGAATCAATCACTTTAATTCTAAGAACCCTTTATGCAGTATTACATGTTCTTTTTTACGCAAAAATACACCTATTGTCTTTTGGGTAGCGTTTCTTTTACGTTCTTGTAAATTACGTTCATAACACCCAACGCTGTTTTTAATTGTTTAACACTCGGTCAAAACACGGTATCATCACTGTCTATGCTCTGCAATATGTCCAAACCTGAATAAATTTTTGAAAGAGCATTTTGTATTCCGCTTGAAGATAAAACTCTCTCTTCTACTTGTTCTTCCTCATCGTTGATGGGATTATTCTGTAACTCGCTCAGATCTTCATTGCTGAGAGATTCGTCGTGCGTTGCTACAAGTTATTCGAGATCTTCTACCGCGACATCTTCAAGTTCAGACCCCTCAATCATTGCAGCAATGTCTTCAAGCACTTGTCTCTGCATCTGGACAATTATTCTGGGTGCTTCCACTACATCTTGCCAAAGAATACGCCACACCCCGTTCATACAACTCTTTTTAACTTCGTTCCAAGCCTCGTCTATGTTGTGAATAGTCTTCATGATTAAAGACGACAGACTATGTGCCAGACAGACAAGAATCATTTCATCATGTGTACTAAATATTGTTCCACCACTCTCGCATAGACTTCCTTCCCAGTCAGTTTCATGAACTAGTTGGCTAAAAGTGCGGCGATGGTGATAAGCTTTGAAGTTTGCTATTGCTCCCTGGTCCATAGGTTGTAATATTGACGTAGTGTTTGGTGGAAGGAACTTCACGTACACTTTTAAGTCTCTCAGCGTATCAAGTGAGGTTGGATGTCCTGGGGCATTGTCTAAGAGTACTATAACTTTACGTTCAAGCCCATTTCTGTCACAGTAGGATTTGACTGACGGGCAACAACTATTAGAATTCCAATCTTGAAAAACTTCCCGTGTAACCCGCGCCTTTCTGTTGCACCGCCACACGACTGGTAGGCTTGTCTTGTCTGTACCTCGCATTGCACAGGGTGTTTCTGAATGATACACCAGTAAAGGTTTTAGTTTGAAATCACCAGTGGCATTCCCATCCAGCAGAAGTGTTCGTCGATCTATCGTTTAGAAATGAATGTTCGAGACGGCATTTTTTTTCAAGTAAAGCCCGGTCTCATCAACATTGAAGATGAGACAAGCAGGAATTTTGTCTCGTGCTACGAACTCTTGAAACTTGTCTGGAAACTCAGCTGCAGCTTGAATGTCCGCGCTGGCGGCCTCACCTGTTATGTGGATATTGTAAAGATTGGAACGCTGCTTGAACCGATGAAACCAGCCTCTGCTGGCAGCAAAAGTCGGAGTGGAACTCCTTTCACCTTCTTCTGTCTTTAGCATCTCATACAAAGACTTTGCTTTTGTGCATATGAGATCTTGACTCATTGGTGTGTTCTTATTTAAATCGATCCAGACTGCCAGCAACTTCTCCATTCTTTCTAGTATAGAGGATCTCGAACGAGAAAGTTTCGTTGCACTTATAGGTGTCGAACTTTTGCTTGAAAGTTTAATTTTTTCCCGATTTTTAAAAATCGTTCTCACAGTCGATTCTAAGAGTCCAAAATCTCGCCAACAATTGTTGCTTTGCCTCCATTTTGCATTCTTCTTAACACCTTCATCTTCAATTCAAAAGTTACGCTTTCACGCTCTTTTTTCTTCATAGGCGGCATTTTTAACGTAGCGTTAAATTATGTATGTATCTTCACCAAACGTTAAAACACTACTGCCAGCGGAAACATATGGAACAAACGAAACAAACGAGGGAATCTCCATAGAACAAAGTCGTAGGATGGGGAATCCCCAATTCTTCAATCACCATTCTAATTGAAATCTATTGAAAATAATACATTTATTTTGTATGGAACGGAGCAAAACATCTATCATGTAGAGGTACATCGCATTTGCCACAAAGTCTCATTGTTTTTTTACTACAGAAGGCGCACCTGCGTTGTGTCGTAATTGGTGTTATCAAATGACTTTTACCGTGAAATCTTACGTCACAGCTCGCTCTTCCACCTAGCAATTTAGATGTTTGTGGCCCCATCCTTTTTGGGGTAGAAGAAGTTGTTTTGGAAATATAAGCCAACACTATTCTTCTACGTACGTCTAGAAGCGATATCTTGTCTTCAGGATTTGTTACTTGATAGAGTCTCCAAGTGTTTACAATGCTTATATCTAAAAGTTGGGTGAATAAAGGCCATCACCATTTTTTGGAACGAATTCTAATCCTATAAAGTGAAACTTGTTTATCTAACATATCCACTCCACCCATGTGCGAGTTATATTCCTGTATGACCTTCGGTATTGGAATTTGAATTTGCTTTCTGTCCTTACGGGAATAACGTTTGGTTTGCCCTAAAGGTTGAACGCAACTATAATTAGTGGCAAGTGAAACGGCTCTATTGTCATTCCATTTTAGAATAAGTACTTCATTTGATCGGTCGAATTTATAATTGAAATAACCTCGTTCCTTCTCTTTTTCCTTTGTTTTGTTTGAAATCAATGGGCATTTTTGAGTACGGTTTTCTCGAATTGTTCCCGTTGCTTTCATTTTCAGTGCTCTTAGATTGCACATTATTTCATGACTTGTGAAAAAATTATCAAAAAATAATTCGTGTTTTTCATACTCTTCAGCTGGTATTGAAGAGATAATATTTGTAATTACCCGAACACCCAACGATCCTTCCACGTTTTCGCTTTTGCCAAATATGTCTCAAAATTGTATAAATAACCATTCGAACTACACAAGCACAAGAGTTTATAGCCACATTTTATTGGCTTTCCGCGCATATACATTTTTGCGGAATGTCGCCCGTAATACCGCACCATCATTTCATCTATAAATAATTGGGATTGAAACACACCGAATTTCAAAAAGTTTTGCTTGAGCAGCTCAAAATACGGTCGTAGTTTGTACATTTTATACTCTTTATCTAAAAGCGTGTTATTAGCTAAATGAATATATTTCTTTATTTCTTTGAATCGTCTTCTCGGCAGTGCGTTATATACTAAAGGTACACCAGCATCAGGAGATTGTTGCCAATACATGTCCTCCTAAGGCAACTTGTGATAGCCACTGAACAATAGAACGCCAATGAAAACTCGCAACTCTTCAGCCGTGAGTGAAAAGTCTTGATCGTTTTTTTGCCGGGCGTACAATATGCTTTGCTGTACTATGTAATCTATTACGTATTCGGTAAAAAATTGCTCAAAAATATCCACAACAGTTTTTCCATGTAACAGTGATGTGACATTTTCGAAATCATTTTCCGATGCACCGTTTGCGTCAGTGTATTTTATTTCATCTACCCAGTGCGGTGTTTTTGCTGTTTTTCCAAAGTTTGAGTTATTTTTCTTATCAAATTTAGATGCTCTTTTTTCTTTCGTTTTAGATACTCTACGCTTTTTCACGGCAACTGGTTCATCATCGCTGCTGAATTCAGATTCGTCGCGGATATTAGGTATCAATAGCTCTAGAGTACCTGCAACATCTTGTACTTCTTCTCCTTGTCGATTATTTTCGTCGAAATTCTCCGTATCAGTCACTTCATCCGGCTGTGGTGGAATGATTGCGATTTGAATATCTTCGCCATCAACGTCGTTATTATTCATGTCTTCCCAAAACGCTGGATAAATTTCCTCAACTTCTGTTGTAGTTAGACATTTGGCACCGTTGTACTTTGCAGAGTTCATACTTGTTTTATTTTGATAATTTTATGAATATCCTTCACGCGTATTTTACTATGTCTCTGGAGACCTACACAAACCTGTTGATACTGATATCAACCAATGTCCTAATATTGGGACGCTAACATAAACAACATATACACTATAAATACCAGAAAATATAACATCAAATTTCAGTTGAATCACATACTGTAACTCGAGAAGACTATTGATCAAGAGCAATTATATTGTTTTGATTGCATTTACAGTTGTTATGTACTTGTATTTCTTCCGATGCACGTGAACTTGAAAGCGTAAAACTTCTAACCACTTTCTAGCCTTACTTGTTGTATTTTATCGCCATCTGGCGATAAAAGTCGATTACGCGTATAAGACCCAAACCACAGCCCAAATTACAATATAGATTTCTATTGTTTTAGTATTGTTATGTTGATTCAAAGTCACGTCCCATAAATGGGGCAATGGCTGGTATTGGGTTAAGTAAGCAATTCGCGTAATACGAGGCATTTTAACGCGATATTTGAAGTTCGCGTTAAAGCGAAACCGCGCATAACGGGGTCACGTAAAGCGGGGTATTACTGTAATATTTTATAAGTGTAAAACATAAATTTACAAGATGTCATATTAAATTTGCTGTCTAACTTACAGGCAAATTTTCTGGTAAAAATTGCACATATTAAACTTATATTAAATTTCGCCATTTTTCAACAATTTTATAGCTTTATGAAAGTGTGTCCTACTGCCGAACTCTGTATAATGGAATATCCAAAGAAAATTTCTAAGTGTCATTTTAATAAATGCAGAGATAATGTCAATAATAAAATTTAAAAAAAAATACCGGAAAGTATCACGGTATCCAACATCACATATTTAAAACCACAATTTTATGATTCTGTTTTTTATTCTAAACATACCTAAAACATGATTCGCAAAAATAGCACTTTTAAACGATAAACTGACATGTAAAAGTTTTGTCATTTGAATATGTCACGAAATGAAAAATCCCAATTCCAGGAATAACCCCGACACTGTTGAGAAAATAAAAATAATGAACATGTTCCGAAATTAAAGAACTACTAAATGTCACAATAAAGCCATCATGGTTGGTTTTACGAGGGCATTTATAACTCTATCTACATCATTTTGTCATAAAACCTCATCTTATACGAACGTGTATGCTCAGTGGAAGAGGAAAATTAAACACGCTATATACAAACGCGGTCGTGTATATGGTAAAAATCGATATACGTATTATGTTTGTTGTTAGTTTTAAATGATGTTTTAAGAATGTATAATTTCTCATATAAATTTATTAAAAAAGAATTCGTTTCGCATATTTTGTAAAAACATACAAATATTAACTAATATAAAAGGAAAATCTACGTAAGCTTGTTACAGACCTCGGAAGTGTACGAGCGATGTCTTTTTAGTTTTCCATATAGCTTCATAGAGGGCGCTAGTAATAAAACGCCAGGTGTCAAAATTAATCTCAATCTTTCGTTAACCTAATTCTAAAATTTCATCAAAATGTGGTAAATGATTTAGTCGGGCGGATGTAATCTCACCACTAAATGACCAGTCTACTTTAATCCTATAGGTAAATTCCCCACCGTCCGTAAGGATTCACGTTAATACCATAGGTATTCTCACCACTAGTTTTAATACGTAATTTTTCATTAAATTTTCTAATGAAGGAAGAATGAATTTATTACTGAGTGCCTTTTCAGAATCTATTATAAAAGTTTAACAAATTATAATTTTGCAAACATTCAACACTAATAAATGAAATTTGAGATTTTATTGAGGATAATAATAAAAAGAAGTAGTGATAGTAATATGTATATGTATATATATATATATGTATATGTATATATATATGTATATGTATATATATATATATATATATATATATATATATATATATATATATATATTGGCTAAAAATACAAAAATAACGAAAAACATCATATGGAATTCAAAACACAAAAATAAAAAGTAACACGTTACATAGCATGCACCACAGTAAACAGTAAACATTTATATACATATACTATATACATATAAAAATAAATCACTAAAAAGTTATAGAAACTATTAGGTATATACATACATATTATATATAAAAAAAGCAAAATTAATTGGGTAACGAAGAATGACAAACACATTTTATGAACTCTAGCCTAGACAAATGACCTGATTTTAATCGATTTATACAATTTTCCAAAAATTTTAATTTGTTTTTCACTTGCCTATCCTTTATTTTATTAGGAATATGTAAACTTTGTATTTTGATGTCAGTGTCAACTTGGAATTCTTTCAATTTTTCGATAAACACATATATAGACGGATGCGTACTATAAAAAGATGCATTAAATCTGGAATGAAACGACTCGCACGCATTTGTAGTGCGAGTATTCGAGGCAACCTCTTCCGCCCATATATTCGTAGGAAATGTAGCATTTTCCTCTATATACGTTTCTAACAAATAATCGGCGTATTTATCTAACAGGCTATTGTCTGGTTTATAAGCCATCAAATCGAAAACAAAGCAACATGTTCTGGTTGTAGATAAGTCATACCAAAGGTAAGTTTCAGCCAATTTCCTATTTCTGAATTATTTTTATAATGTTCACTTAATCCAAGGAACTGAATTTTTCTGTACCATGCTTGGTGTAGGTGAAATCTACAGCCACTGATTTTTACACTGGGCCAAACATGAATTATTGCGGTATGTATTGCTTCTTCAAAATCAACATAGATCTCGCTAGGTTCGAAAAATGAATTAAATGATTCAAAAATGTTAGATTTCCACAACAAAAAAAAGTGTTTTATAAGTGGTCCAACTTTTGTTTGGCAACAAGCAATACAGTAGTGGGGCATAGTGTCCATTCTGAAGTCCATGGATGGTAAAAAATTGTAGAAAGTATTTCGTACAATATGAGAATTTGCCGTCCATATACAAAGTATTCATTTTAGACAAGGCACGAATATTGGCTTCACATGTAAATACGATAATGTTATGTTCTGCACTATTTATAAACAAAAAGTTTTCACCTTTCGCTGTTTTAATTTTAGGAGAATATAGATTTACAACTTCACGCACTTCGTTTATATTTGCAGGTAGGCGACTAGGAAATATTTTCCGACGGCAGTTATACATATTTCTTCGTACATAATTGACATCATTGGTTGTAACAGACTCTGGCATATTGGCACTAAGGACTCTTCGAATAATCTTTGAAGGTTTTTCCAATAAATCTTCTTCTGCTTTTCACTTGCACAAATTTGTAAGCACTTTCCTGTTTGTTTTTGCTCATCTACTTCATGGTTATGAACTATATCACTCCTCGATATTGTAAGCTCAGGACCAACAGTAAATACTTTAGCATTACACTTTCTTCTTTGGACACATCTCCAGAAAACTTCTCCGCTTTTCAATTCTTTTTCTTTAAAATACGTAAAATTCTCAAAGAGAAGTAAATCTTTACCCCGTATACTTTTTACTAACGTAGCTGACATCTTATAAATCGAATACTTATATTAAATTATTATCACAATAAACAACACCAATTGTAAATACTAACCTCTTCTGTTGAGCAAAAGAAACTAACTTGTGAAACCGTAATAACTTTGCAAGAACATCAACATTAAATAGACATTAGTTAATATTAGTACTGGAAATTCCCAAATTACGGTATATATTGCTTTTATTACCTGAACTCTGTTAGTGGTGAAAATACCTGCCGGATTATGAGATTATTCTATCCATGCAGATAGAGGGTAACATTTGGTGGTGAGATTACCTCCGCCGATTTAGTCGTAGTGAATTCTTAAAATTTATAAAATGACATTGAGTCCGGAAAATTTTCGCGAAATAATTTTTACAACTTTAGTAGAGAATTAACTCAACAACGTCCTGCTCAGTTGGTTTCAGTTTTTCAAGATGGAGCACTACATCAATCGACAGTTTCACGTTGGTACTGTGAATTCCAACGTGAGCGCATCAGTATCAGCGGCGATCCCAGAGCAGGTCAGCCAAGAAGAGCAGTTACCCAGAAAAACACGATTGATTAAAGAAGATAGACATAGGACATATCGTTAAATTAAGACATCCAAGGGTATATCAAAGACTTCAATCCAGACGATCCTACATGGTGTAAGATGGGTTTGAGAAAAATTTTCCTGTTGGGTTCCACATCTTATAACCGAATAGCAAAACTCGGCTCGCGTTAATTGGTGCCGAAAAATTTTTAGGCGGTTTCTGAACCACTTTTTAAATAGTGGTACAATTATTCCAACTCTCCAATCTTTCTGGTATTTGTCCTTCGTTCCATGCCTTATTAAATATGTACGTGATAACTTTATCCTAATGCTTTTATCAACTCCAGTTTTATGTTGTCCATGTCCTGCTGCTCTGCCTCTTTTTATATGCTTGATCGATTCCATTACTTCGTTGTCGTGTATATTATCTTCTGCGTCATCATCTTCAATTTGTGTAGAGGTTGCAGTTTCTACTCCCAAGGTATTTTCGCTATCCGCATTCAGGAGATCGTGAAAATACTCTATCCATCTATCCATTATATCTTCTTCTTTTACTATTATTCTGTAGTCATTTGCTTTCATGTGCTTTATTCTATATTCTTTCCCTTTACTTGAGTTTTTCAATATCATAAAATAATTTTCCGTTATCTACTTCCATTTTTCTGCAGAGTTCTTCCTATGATTCTGCTTTTGCTTCGAGTATCATTTCCTTCACTAGTGTTCTTTGTTGTTTAGATTTCGAGTAAACCATCTTCTGATCCATTTTGGAGGTGCTGATGCCACAATTTCTTTTTGTTTTTTTTGACTTCTTCATTAATACTGTTATTCCACCAACTTGTTTGCTTTTTGCTTTTATTTGTGGTTGTTATCCCGCATGTTTCCTTGACTGTAGCTAAAATTATATTTTTGGAACTACTCCATATCTGTTCTAAATCCATTGTTTCCGATGTGTTTCTCTGTTAGTTCCCTATATCTGGTTGCTATTTCTTCTTCTTGTAACTTATATGTTTTAATTACCTCTTTACTCTTTGTTCGTGCTTTCCGCGCTTTGTATGTTGTTCTTTCTGCATGTATTCTAATTTTTGCCTCTACCAGGTGGTAATGGTCACTGTAAATTTCTGGTCCTCTCTTAATTCTGACATTCAGTACTTCTGTTCTAAATGGTTATAAAAAAAATTATTTGTAAACTTGCTTAGTACCCAAGAGTACCTTGATCAACTGGGCCATATATTTTTACCACAATACTTGTGTAAATTCTCACATTTTAAAGACATTGTAATATAATATTAACCTTTTTACAATTACCTATACAATGCTAGTTGTGTGTAGCGCCAAAGAAAAAAGGAGGTGAAACATATATGTGAGTAATTCCTTCATAGAAAACGTAGTAACGAGAATATGATTTTTCTTTATTCGAATCCGGCCCTGTCGCAGTTAAATATACGGGCGGCAATACGGGCTTCCACCTCTAAATCTTCAGTAATTCTCCTTACCGACTAATTATATTGTTCTGTCGCTATTTGTCAGCACCACGCACAAATTTAAAGAAAAAAAAATTATATGCAAATAATTCCATATAAATAATTAAAAACCAGGTATCTATCACATCGGACACGCTACATAAATCTTTTTATTTTACAACGATTTTTGTTTTATTATAAACATAATAATTTTACTTTTAAAATAAGTTTAACGTTCAAATTATTTAATTTTAAACACATAGGTTTGTTCGCCATATGTGCGCCCGAGTATGTTTTGGTAAGAATACAACAACATTCGCCATCTATGAATAGGAACTTATGTTAAAAGTGTCCAGAAATTTAGATTTTTTTGCAGGTCAATTAATTATTAACATGTTCAAAAGAAAATAACTGATTATTTTTCCTAGTTCATAATATGTATGTACATACAGCAGACCGATTTTCATGTGGCCGGTGGGAGAATTTGTACGTGCGTCAAGTAAGGGTCAGTGTTAGATAGAGACAGTATTCGGAAAAATTAAATGCAAACTCTTTGTGCGAGTCGTGCATTGGGACGTAGTAAGGGATAAATTCAGAAAATCACATTGTTGAACATGTTTATAATGGTTTGTATTTCACTAAATTAAGGCAAATAGAAGTAAAATCAAACGCATAGTTTCACGTAACATGTTTAATTAAAATGTCTTACCTTACCTACTAGCTAATAGCGTACTAACATCACATTAAGGGGATGACTGAATAAGATTGTTAGCTACACTTAACGGTAGAAAGCCTTAGGATTAAGTAAAACTAATTTGGATAATTAACTGAATTATTGGCAAATAATGTTTATGCTAATCTCTTTCTCATTATAATCACATTGTAAACTTTCTATATGTACAAAAGAACAGTATATTCTTCAACGAGCGTAGGCGAGTGTTGTAATAACATTATTTAATAGTCGTGAAGAAAAGAATATTATTAATACTAATATTATTGGAAATAACAATGAAAATAATAATTACAATAAGAAATAATAAATAAATACTCAAAAATAGTTATAGGAGAAAACAATAATGAACAATAACTAAGTTTCAAAAAAATTACGGTAAATTATACATATAATTATATAAAAAGTTATGCAGAATCACTATCACTGACTTCCTCTTCGCTCTCCAATTCAGAGTCTTCACCCAAATTAATAATGAACTGGTCTGTAACTTCGTCTATGAGAGGTTCCGCTTCCAAAAACTTTTGCTCCCACTTTATCGCGTGGTCACAACATTTATTCCATTCAGCAGCACTAAAGTCATCAAAAAAGTTATCACATAACTGTTGAACATATCTAATAGTGAATGATACATTTTTTGTGCCACATATGGTTTAAGAGATGCCCATACTAACTCAATCGGATTTAAATCTGGGTGGTATGGCGGTAATCGCAAAACACTATGGCCACGTTGTGTTAACATTTCATCTATCTCGAACGTTTTAAATGTTGGCTTATGTACTTTAATAATATTATATAAATCGGGCTTGAGCATGTTATTGTCGAAGTAAATATTTTTAGACCTTAACCAGTCTATCATAACTGATTTCCTGCTATTAGAATTCGGTGGTTTATCTTTTAGGACATTATGATAAGGAGCATTGTCAATTACTAGGACAGACTTTGGAGGCAGGTTTGGAATTAATTTTTCTAACAACCATTTTTTGTAATTTTCATAATTCATCTCGTGATGATAATCTCCCGTTGTGGTATTAGACTTAAAAATCAATTTAGCATTCGGAATGAATCCCGTCTCGCAGCCAGCATGAACAATAATTAGTCTTAGGCCTTTTGATATAGGCCTTGCTAATCCTTCATTGGAATTGTCACTCCAACAAGTAGCCACGGTATGAGAACTGTGGATGTAAGTTTCATCCATATATATAATCGGTCTTTTTTCATTCACTCTTAACTGACGAATATCGCGCTTTTCCATTAACAACTTTCTGTTGGTTTTTGTTTTTCTCCAACGAAAGCCCATATCTTTTACTACTTTTCGAAGAGAATCTATTCCTCCAGTGTATCCTGTTTCTTTAAATTTTCTTAGAATGTTTGGCATTGTTGGCACAATTTTGTCAACAGTTAAAGGTATTTAAAATTGTTCTACGCAGCACACCTTTATCTGCATCGTCTAAGTCGGTTTTGGGCTTAGTTTTTTTTTATTTTTCTTTGGCGATGTAAAAGATGAACCTGCACCTGCGTTTATTTCACTTTTTTCTTTAACAATCCGTCTAATACTTCTCTCAGAAACACCCGTTGCGGCAACAACGTGTTCATATAACTGATCCAGTGGAATTTTGAGTACCCCTGAAGTTTTTTCTTCTTGCATATATTTAAATACATTTGAGATCACTTCACGAGTTTGACTGTGTAAAACACATTTATTTAATTTACTTTTAAACTCCATTACTTACTATCTTAATACGGCACTGCACTACTGTGTTTATCGCTTAAAACGATGTAAAACACAGAATCCCAGAGGTTCCCCTACCTATGAATTTCGTGCGCATCTCGAGGGCGGTACTTCTAACCGGCCACATGAAAATATGTCTGCTGTACACGTGTTATTTAGCAATTTCTCAAGACTACACAAATTTTAATTGTACATACATACATATTGCTGTGGATTTTTCATCAGAAAAATACTGAAAATTGCGCGATATATTTGAATGTTTAAAAATGTACATTTATATGTGACATGACTGTATATTGAAAATGTTTATAAATTTTGCGTTGAATATTTGTCATGTTTCGAAGGTTAACAAGAAAAGAAAGAAGAAAAACTTGTTATCCGAGGATTTTTTTCATGTAGGGGTCGAGGTTGAAAGTAGATGAATTCTACCTATCGAACGAAAAGGTTGCTTGCTTCGTGAGATATATTTTAAATATATTTAATTAGTTCGGGTGTTGATTAATTGAAGGTGTTTTATAGTTGATGTTTACAGATATAAATTCCCGATATTTATAGAGTTAAATTCTCGTTTTATTGATGTTTAATTTGATTAAGCGCCTTTTCGCGAGAGTCTCCATATTAATCTTGTAAGTAAAAATAAAATTTTTATGACGTCATAATTATCATAATTATATTTCTATTGTATTAAAACAAGTGGTTAAGAGAGTTAATTATTAGGCATACAGATAATACAGCTTGTATTAAAATTCTTCGTCATACTTTTATAGATGAAAATTTGTTAAATTGGTTTCAGTTTTTTCTTGTGTGTCAAGGCACATGCGTTGTTTTTGTTCGCGTATCAGTATCTGAGTATATTTAGTGGTTTTCTTTAAAGAATTTAGTATAAAGCTTGATTATTTTTAGATAAGTTTTGTTCGGAGTCATTAAGGAGGACGTTTTCCATTCATTTAGCGGTCAATTGTCAATGAATGTTTTTACCTCCAGTATCTTTGTTATATGATACATCTTTATACTTTGTAAAGATATATTTGTTTATTTTTTTAATTTTTGTATTAATATATAAAATTTTTATTTCAATTTTTAACCTGTGTTTGTTTTATTTACTCATTCCAATATTGCTAATTAATTTATACCTATATAAAAGAATATATTTAAAAGAAACTTAAAGAGAGACTAGTTCAAACTTAACTTATATAAAATGGATAAATAAATTTTTGTGTACAAGTGTACTGGCGCTCAACTTATATTTTAGACACGTCTTTCCTAAGTGGAACCCGAGAAGTTAAGAGGTCCCAGATTTGAAAATTCACCGGCTGAGAAAACCTAGTTGGGAAAACTAGTTGTAGATGGTGGCGTGCTAAATCATCAACCCACTATTCATAGCAATATGTATGTATTAACAGATTTTGTATTATGTATTCTTTTTATTTCGTATGTAGCATTTAGCCCTGTACATACATATTGCTATGGATTTTTTTCCCTAAATTATATTTAAATTTATTTAAAAATGTATGTACATTAATTTTTAAATTGAAGTGTATATTTTTGAAAATGTATTTCATGTGCTAGGAAAAAAAACTTGTATTATTGAAGGACGGTTTTTTGTGCAAGCCGTAGCGGGTGATGTGGAGAGACAGACTACGTTAAACCTTTAGACAAGAACGTTCTTTTTTTTGAAAATTATATAATTATATATAATTAATTAATTCGGGTTGTGTTATTGTGTTAATCAGTTGTTGGTGGTTTATATTGAATTCCCTCCTGCGCAAACTTACCCCTCCTCGCGCCAACTTAATTGGCGTTTGCTATACTTACCTTTTGCGTATATAAGAGCGAGTTGAGGAATACTGGCTTCTCTTTTGCTATTGAGTTTGTATATTCTACGGGATTGTGTTCTCGTAATTTTGATTTGTATTTGATTAAACAACGTTTTCTTGTCTACGTGTCTCATATATAATTTTTTTATGTAAGTAAAAATATATATATTTTTAAAAGATATCTTATTAATTCAAAAGATTTGAATATTGTATTTCAATTGTATTAATATTGTTATTTAGAGATTTAGTCTTAATTAGTTGAAGTAAATGACAAAGAATATTTTTAAAATTTCTACGTAAAAAAAATATAAATGTAAAATTTATAAGTAGGGAAGTCAAGGTTATATTTTTTTCATGTGTTTGATGTTAGCACATGCGTTAGATTTTTGATCGTGTTTTCAAGTTTATACAGTGTGTTTCTCTGGGGAGAAATTAAAAATAATCTTTATTATTATTTTAAAATAAGTTTGTTCGGAAGTCATTAGAGGATATAATAAAATAAAATAAAACAATAACTTTGTTATATGTGAATAAAGTGATATATATAACAAAGTTATTGTTTTATTTTATTTTATTATTTTCAAAATGAATTACCACAAAGTTACGGCTACCAGTATTAATTTCATTAGAGGATGTTTGGATTTACTTAGCTGTCATATTCAGTGAATTCTTTTACCTCTGGTTGTAATTTATATATTACACAGTCTTTATACTTTAGAAGATCTTTTTTTTTTCTTTTTTTGATTTTTTTGTATTATATATTCATTTAAATTTTATATTGTGCTTATTATTTATTTCACCTTTCATCGTGCATTTTTAATAAGTAAATTAAAGTAATATAATTATAACATTTATCAAGAAACTTTGATTGGCGCCTAAATAACATTTTTTATGTTCCACATTTCCGATTGGAACCCTGAGAAGAAAGAAGTCCCATTTTTTGGAAATAAACCGAATGAGTATCCTAGTTGGGTAGATTAGTTGTGGATGGTGGTGCAGTAAATATAAAAACCACAATTCATATCAATATGTAATGTGTACAGTATGTACATTATGTACATGCTATGTAACGGGTGTTCAGAAACATTCGAAATCAAGTGGGCTCTGAACAAAAAATCGTATACCTTTACTTAAGTATTAATATACTAATTTGATAACCTATAAAATTGTATTAAGTAAATGTATCAATCTATCTCAGACATGACTTCATATTTTCAAGGCCTACTTTGATTCGAATGTTTCTGAACACCCGTTATTTAGACTTTCAAATCTTTTCTAATAATTCAATTTTGTGATTTTGTTTTTCTCTTTGTATAGTGAAAATCTCTTTATAGTGAAATTTCGGTCAATATTTTGGTCTTTCACTATATAAAGTGTCGACTGTATATACTTTTGCTATTTAGTATCACACATTTAGGGCAGATGTCGCGCAGAATGTTTTGCTTGTTCTAGCAAACGCAATTGCAAACTAATTTCAAATTAATTATTTGCTTACACATGCGCACTACAAAAGTACATCAAACTATCAGGAATTCTGTGCTAGAACAAACCTATAGTAATTCCTTTTTAAATTTGTTAACACGTTAACACCCCTTAAGTTTGGTTTCGAATATAACTTCATCTGAGAAAGATACTATGTGTTGAAACAATTGTTATGGTATTTCATCAATAAAGTGTAAATTAACTGATATTATTTTTCCTTTCATTTTTATTTAATCAATTATGGAATTTCCATCAAGTAAAGGCTAATTCGATTCAAAATATTCTTCGACTTTTACAGATAAACTGTAAATATTTGCATAATATATAAACATATAATGTAGGTATTTTGAATTAATTTAAAAATCGTGTTGGCAAAACTGTATAGCTTCTTCAAGTAAAATTATTCCAACACGCATCGGAAAAGTAGTAAAACTAAGTATCTATCTACAAGAATGGCCGGTTTTACACATCAATTAAAAAACACACCTGCCTCACATCTTTAATTGTTAAAGTTCACATTAAATCGTTCTCGAAGCGATAACAGTAAAGTAGCCAAAGAGAAAACGTATTTTAATTCGGTTTTAATTTATTTCCAAGACTGCGGGAATATCAAATTCAATTCACACATTCAATTCTGATTATTTTGAAGAAAAACATGCATTTATCTACATACGAAGTAACTACATTTCTAAATCCAGGTCTTAACAAAATACATGCAAAATTATCATGAAGCAAAATTGCCTTTCTTAATGACATCGCAAATTCAAGCGTTTTTAAAAATATATATTACCGGAACATACAATGATAATTCAATTATTCATAATTTTTATGTAAAGTTCGTAATAAAGACTTCGATTTTTAGTATAAAATATCTACCCGGTCAACTATAATATTCAGATGATACTTATGTGGTAATGGGCTAATCATAGCTTTTCAATCGTTCGGCGTTACATGCAAATCACTATTGCCATGACATAATTTTCGAAACATAATTTAATTTGTCTTTGACGTAATCGTCTTCAAATAATTAGTGTGAAATAACTTTCAACTAGTTATTCAACATTAACATAGCACTGATATTAATTTACTGTTTTCAAAGTATACTCTATACGAGAATGGGGACATGTTCTCGGTCTGACACATAGATATCGGTCAAAGTTTGAAGTAAACAACGCAAATAACTGACATGGAATCAAGTATTAGCAATATTTTACCTTCATTCTCAACACTAAGCTGCAGAATTTTTACGTGGTCGTACATTCAAAATGATCAGTGTCAGTGTACTTTAAGGCCGAAATCAGACACAATTCAAAATGAACAGTGCTAAATAATAATCGTGTCTTGATGATTTGGGTTTTATGTTGGATATTGCGTTGGACATGTGAATATTGTAAAGACCTCAGATCAAAGGGTAAAATATATTTTGCATAAATATACATAACGTGGCTTCAAAAATTTTCCTCATTATAGTAGGCTGTTTTTCAGTAATTAAGTAATCAAAGATTGATGTTCATGCGAAGATTTAGAAAACTTCAAATTCTGACAGTTGTCATAGATAAATTCAAATTATAAACGCTAAAATTTTTTAAATTATTTTATTATAATGTTAGAGTTACAACTAGAGCAGACCAATTTCCGTGGGCGCCATGTGCGCCGATATGAGGATGATTGTATTGCATCAGAACTAATAAAAAGCATTCAGTATGTGTTTGGTACTTGCTTATACTGCATGTAAGTGTAAGCATACGTAATAAAATGTCGCCGTTCATAAATCGAGAAAACGACCGTTGTCAGACGAAGTGAATAAGTTTATATGGATTTCTCGGACTTAATATACGATGGCTGAAATATTAAATGTTTATTGTGCAATACATATCTAATGTGTTGGCCAAAAACACATTGTAAAGAACACGTAAGCAGTTCGAAGCACAATAATAACAAAATTAATACAACAGCTTACACATGAACTATGTGTAACTATGATTGTGTGTACACTGCCGTTTACCTTGTTAAGTAATGATTCATTTATTTAATTTTGAAATAAATACGCGAATCAAACATTACGAGCACGACAACGTTACGAAGGATTTTTACCATCGGTGCGTAAACAGGTTGAAAATAAAATCAAAGCCGAACTGAAAAATAAAAAACTGTGGTTATGTGTGGATGAAACAACTCACAGCAAAAAACAATCCGTAATTAATGTGATGGCGCGTAATATGGAACCACATCAACCAACGTCTTCAATTTTATTAGCATCCAGACGACTAGAACAATGTAATGCCGAAAAAATTTCAGATGTGCTATTAGATACTTTGGAAAAATTTGGAAAAAGACCAAGTATTAATGTTTATGACCGATGGTACCGCAACCATGTGTTTTGTAGGCCGGTCTCTTAGAAAATATTGTCCTAACTTGTCACATATTACTTGTAAACTCCATGCTCTACACCTTGTGGCAGAACAGGTTCGTAGATGTTATCCAGAGGTAGATGCTTTAATATCGAGTACAAGGGCAGTATTCCTGAAATCTCCAAAACGTATTCGGAAATTTCACGAATTGTGTCCCCATACCCCTGAGCCACCACAACCGATTCTGACACGTTGGGGTACATGGCTACGGGCGGGGTTTTACTATCATGAACATTTTGAAAAAATGAAGGACGTGGTTTTATCATCCGATCCGAAAGAAAATGCAGCTTTTAATACAAGCCAGAAAAAATTTCTCAAGATGCCCAGATTAAAATGGATTTACAAAGCATTCGTGAGAATTACTTGGCACTAGACGAAGCAATAACAAAACTAGAAAATCCGTCGCTGTCATTAGAGGAATCACTGCAAATCGTTAAAGATGTTCACGCACAACTGTGTGCTGTAGAAGACGCAAAAAGTGAAAGTGTTCTAATTAAATTTGAAAGTGTTTTAGACAGAAATGCAGATTTTGACACCTTAACACGTATTTGTGAGGGCACGTCTACAGATGCGTTAAGTTGCTTAAAAAGGTATTTTGATTATGCGAATATAACATCACTAGATGTAGAACGCTCGTTTTCCGAATATAAACATATTTTTTCCTCACAGCGGACATGTTTTTCAGAAATAATTTTAGAAACGCACCTGATGTTGAAAATATACAATCGAGTTTCTCCAGTTTGTCAATCCTTGGAAGACGCTTAAAACGGTAAGTGTTTTTTTTTTAATCCTCTGTCGTGCACACAATCACTGATTTCATACATTTTCCATTTTATTTATAGGTACATACAACTGCTGCTGCTACTGCTATAATATGTTATTTTTCGTGTGTTTATGCATATTACTTTAATAGCAGAAAACCAAATGTATATTTTATTATTTCTGATAGAATAAATGTCTCTACTTCTATACTTATATCGGTAACAAGCTCATGTTGCGTCCCTATTCTATAGCATATTCTAATATATTACGAATTACACTCCCATACCGGCGCCCATGGCGCGCACGGAAATTGGTCTGCTCTAGTTACAACATAAAATAAAAACTTGCCCCTCTACTAATTATTACACACATTTACATGACATAATCATACTATCGAAATTATACGTTTGTGATAGATTACGTGCACTGTGACCAACCATTAAAAAAAAACCACGGCCGTTTCTAACGAGGAAAGTTTTTGAAGGAACGTTATATGAAAAAGCTCTCCTCCAGATGGGAGCCATGGTCGCCAACAATCGATAAAAAAAAAGTTAAAAACTGAACATTTCAAAGTCAAGTCTGAATTTTATTTTAAGATGTTGAAATTAAGAACTGCTTGATTTGAAGAGAATTTAGTGATTATTTTTAGTTTTTGAAAAACAATTCGGCCTTGACAAAGAAGGCAAAAACTATTTTCTTTTCGGATAAAGTACCTTTGTTTATAAGAAAAGCTGTTCAGAATGAAAAATTATGTCGGTAAATAAAATTTCAAAAAGATGTATCTACTTTGATTAAACCATCATTTTTAAAGATTAAACAAAATAAATTTTATTTATTAAACATTTTCCTTATAGAATATTGAACGAAGCAAATGATTTACAATAAATTATTTATTTAACGTAACTACCAGGCATGTTAAAACAATCGATGACTAATCTTAAGTACTCTTTAATTATAATTTGTAGTTAACATTATCCAGCAATTATTGAAATTTAAACTAAAAGATACTGATTCAATACGACAAACTCAAACATTGCAAAGAATGAAAATGAGGTTATTTATGCAACGTTAACTACACCGTCTTATACTTGTTAATAAACACTTGTTAATAAACGCATAAACATTACTACGCAACATTGATAACAATAAACTAAATTAAATATAAAAGAAAATTAACACAAGACAATATATAAAATGTGGTAAAACAAAAGAAAGACGAGCAAAGGCGTACCGTTAAATTCCTGTGCTGTGAATTCTAGAAGTGATGGAGTTGATGATAATCTTTCTAGCTCTAGAACAAAAACTAGTTTTTATGAAATTATTTAAGAAAGAATTGCAAAAAAAAGAAGAAATATCCTGTTTTAGTTACTATATAAAACATTCCATCTCTATACGCATGCGTAAATTAAAATAAAAACTATTAACTGAAATATGCATTAAAAAATTGAACATATTTGTCTGACTTTATCAATATAACTCTCGGAGAGTGACAAAAAGTTTGCAACTCTTTAGCCATAATAAATGGGGAGGTTCATTCGAGTAACATCCCACTGGCGGTTCGTCCTAGCGCTTATATATATTTTGTCTGCCGCCATTCGAGCACCGATCAATGCACTTCATAGGTTTACTGTGATAAATAATAATTTTATAATCTTCCAAATAGCCAGTAGCTCATAAATTGATAAAAGGGATTTCTGGATTTAATGTACAATAGCAGTATAATAAAGTGTAAAGTTTGCGACATACCGCTAATGTGTTCAAGGAGATTTCACTGCGAAAGAAATGTGTAATACGTAATCGCAAAAAGAATGGCGAGACATTTATGTGTAACTTTCATATTGTGTAATGTACCGTTTAAGTTAATAGACAACGAATCATTCGTTCATTTTGGAAGCGCTACGTTATCTAAGCGGAAAAAAATTACTAAATTTTCATCCCTCCGTGAACGTATTGAACATATGATTAAACCCGAATTGAAAAATATGGTTATCTGCGGACGAAATAACAGATTGTAAAAAAAAATCGGTTGTTAATGGAATCGTACAATGGAATAACATCCACCGTCATCTTCGATTTGACTAGCTTGCGGAAAAGTACAACAATGTACTGCGGAAATAATTTCAGAGTTAGTGTTAAAAATACATTGGAAAAGTTTGAACATTCAACAAACCAAGTGTTAATGTGTGTATAGTTTATTTCAAATTATAAGAATATAACATTGAACGGCTCCAATGCTTTTATTTCACCACCGGCGGCAATAACTACCTGGCCGCTCAATACGATTATCTTTTACGCAAACAAACTGCTGAGGTCCGTAATGTCAAAATTTAAGTAAATTGTAATTACTGCAATTTAGATGAAATAAAATTTAATAATAATATAAGTACCAACAGTTGTTAATTTGAATATATATTTATTATTAGAGAACGGACATTCTTACCACATGACTCGGCGTAATTCAATGAAGTATTTGCTAGACCATCTGGCCATCTGGTCGACAGCGATTACAATGGACAACACACCTATTGTATTCGGAGGATATATTCCATTAAACGCAATCGGCAATTGGAAATGTTTATAAACATCGCTGAGTACATCCCGGCGTAATACAATGAAGTATTTGTGTTTGATTTTCTCGACCACCTGATTTCGCCAGCGTTAACAATGGATAACGGCTATTGTATTCCGAGAACTTAGTCATGTGGTAAGAATGTCCGTTCTCTATTTATTATATATAGTTAAATAGTCATTAAATTACAATTTAGATGAAATAAGTGCTTATATTTATTAAACAAAATTTAAGTAAATATAGTTAGGAGAGTTTGTATATATTACATCTAATATTGAGTCTATTTATCATTTATTGTTAATCTTTACTAACAAATCGGAGACTTATGTGGCTTATAAGTGAATAAAATAAAATTAAAAAACTCTTACCACAATAGAATTTAATGATTCTAAATACGTATTTCTACAACCACGTTGTCATCTTCAGTAGAAAAAACAGTGTAACACTTGAACGCACACTTCTGAACACACTGAACACTTCTGTGAGTGTTTTTGTGCGTTCAAGTGTTACACTGTTTTTTCTACTGAATATGACAACGTGGTTGTAGAAATACGAATCATTAAATTCTATTGTGGTAAGGGTTTTTTAATTTTATTTTATTTTTAATCTTACTGCTGTATACATATTTGATTTTTCTCTCTTTACTTAACGAACATGTGGCGACCATTTGCTGAAAGTGTTAGTGATTATGATCTGGATAGTGATAATACTCTTGGAGCACGACAAAGAAAGCATATTTCAGAAGAACAGATAATTTTCAATGTCTATCATACCCTGATGGAAGAATATAACGAACTACAAACCCAGAACATTCAACGAACGTCGCAATTAACCAAGGTGCCTTTTGGAACAATATATAAAATAATTAAGAATAACGCAGGACCTCGAAAGCAAAGAAGTGACAAAGGAGCACCGAGAAAAATTGAAGAGTATGAAATTGATACTATTAGGCAGCAAGTATACTCCTTCTACAGAGGAAATGTTGTATCTACACTTGACTGCTTACATAAAAGAATCAGTGATGAACCTATAAATGATAGTATATAAAATGGAGTTTCAACAAGTGTCTCCCTTATCAATTAATTATTTAGAACCTATAAATATTCAGTGTTCTAAAGCAACTTTGTGACGGACGCTAAAGAATGCTGGTTTTAAGTTTGGCACTATAGACAAACGACAATTATGGAGGTGGCCCGAGGTTACAGAAACTTCGATATGAATACTTAACGGCAATTAGAAAGTATAGACAGGAAGGACGATTCATATGTTATTTAGACGAGACGTGGTATGACACCCATGACACAATTTTCAAAGGTTGGGTGGATAGTTCAAGTATGTGTCAGTTGGACGCGCCGGTTTCGAGAGGGAAGAGAATAATCATTCTTCATGCTGGGTCAGAAAAAGGATGGATCGGAAAGTCGCTATTATCTGCTAAAAATGTTAAATCCTCAAGTTTAGATTACCATGAAGATATGACCTCATCTTTATTTGAAGAATGGTTTTGTGACACTTTGCTGCCAAATTTACCAAAAGATAGTGTGATAGTGATGGACGACGCTTCGTATCATTCTCGACAGCAAACCAAAGTTCCTACGAAATGTAATAATAAGAAAGATATTAAAACATTTTTAGAAGCACATGATTTATATTTTGAGGATCATTATACAAAAAACCAATTAATAGAGGTGATGAAGACAAAAGAATATTTAAAGGATTATTATGTGGATAACAGAGCCAAAGAAGCAGGACATACAATTTTGCGTTTACCACCATACCATTGCATTTTCAATCCCATTGAATTGATATGGGCCCGACTGAAAAATACCATAAGACGAACAAATCAAACACCGAAATTTAGTGAGAGGAGTGTAACACACATAAAAATGCTATGGAACATATAACTGCTGTAAATTGCAAAAATGCTGTTAAACACGCAATAGCAAAAGAGGACGAATATATGCGCACGTACAAAATAGTAGCACCTTTGATTATAAATTTGCAATACGATTCAGACACAGACACCGATTTGCAAGACGACTCAATCACAGATGATTTATGAAATGCGGTGACACATAAAAATTTTATTGTGTATTACAAATAAATTAGCTTTATATATCTATATGTATCAACTACACATGTTGCCACACGATTTGTAATTTTTTCTTTGTATATAAACCCAATGTACAGATATTTTTTATTATATACTTGAAATTAACAGCGTTTTATTATTATATTATAGGGCCCTAATTTATAGTCAATACGGCCCCTAGATTCATACGTTGCAAATAGGTAAACCGTACCCGTTCAATAAGGAGACCAGGTATAATAATTATCATCACAGAAGGGGTGCAATAAAAGCATTAGAGCCGTTCAAAGTTATATTCTTATAATTTGAAATAAACTATACATCATAATATGATTAATATGAATGAAATAGTGCACCTATATGCTTGTATACATACAGGATAATATACCTATACTTATAACTTGTACCGTATAAATATGTAACATTTATGATGCCATAATAAACCAAATAAAATAAATATGAATAAAATAAATAAAATAAATATTTCTCTAACCTAAACGGTACATATGTAATGTATGTACTTTTACAAACAGAAATAACATAAACACACATTACTTGCATCAAGTATAATTTATAAACTAGAAGACAATATAATAATTAAGAGGGATAATAACCGGAGTTCATAAACTAATAAATATTGCTGTAATTGGAGACGGCACTACGAGCACATATAACCGTCAAAATAACAACACATCAATAATAAAATTTTATATAAAGTATACAACACATTATATATATGTATATGCAGTAAGTGAGAGTTTGTACGTTTTTATTCCGTCATTTAGTTACATACCTACTCACTGTTTTGCGTGTTCTTGTTCTTTCAAGAAATCCTTTGTTTGCCACTGCAATTAACAGCAAAAGGAGGAAATCTATGATGTGATATCGGCGGATGTTTGTACGAAAAATTAGGAAGATTAAAAGCCTTTACATGTGTTTTTATTTACACAGCTAAGATAAAAATACTGATGGTAACGTAACAAAGAAATGTATACGCTGTATGCTGTATGGTATGAACAAATATCTTTTGTAATCTTCGAATTATTAATGGCGTCTTTATAATAACGTAATGAAGAAAATGAATTCTAATAACATAATTATAATATCAGGAACGGTGTTTACTGTATCGTGAACAAATAAAATGAAAAATACAAAGGAATTAAACGGAAGACCCACCTTAAGAAAGTTGGAAGAGCTTAGGTACGCGTAGAAATCTTTGAATTTTTTTTTAAAACTCCCATAGTGCTCCGATTTGTCTTCAATTGACAACACAGACAGGCAAAGATTTCCTCCTTCAAGATCTGAGTAGCGTTCCCAATCATTTTTAATGCGCCAATTACAAAAAATAGTCAAAAAAATCCATCACGTCAGAATATTTTTTTTTTAATTAGCATTTTAGATTTTGCTTTAAATTGCCCGGAGAATTCCATTCAAAAATGGATAAAACTTTTAACGAATTATATCTAATTGTTAATGCATTTAGTGACTCAAAGGATAATAGATTAAATTCCGATTCGGGATTTTAACAACATGGGTTGTTAAAATTTTTTTTGTACTCGCTTATCAAAACCTGTCATTTCACGATTCGATTTGTGTGCGTAAAAAGTCACTTTAAACACGAGTGCGTAAAAGTAAAGTTGGTACTTCCTGGAACTTGATTAATTTAGTGACATTTTAAAATCATAAATCCCTAACCTTAATAATATGCTACCCAGTTCGTTGTTTTTCTATGAAAATAAAAGGAAATGAAATAGAAATTGTTATATTTGGAAGGTATGTAATTCAATGTCAGAACAGTTCCAAATATTATTTTTTAAATTTATAGAAAACTAAAAAAAAAATAGTCACAAGTGGGATTCGAACCCACGCCCTCAGAGAGGACTAGAACGCTCGAGAACCCGTATAACGGGCAAGGTAAACCTTGAGTCTGGCGCCTTAGACCGCTCGGCCATCCTGACAGTTACTAGTAATATTGTTAAAAATACTTATAAATATAAATATTTTGAAATTATATTTATATTTATATTTTATATAAATATTATTATTGTTTATAGTTCTCGTACAAAAAATATTGTACAAACTTCGTGCGTGAAACATTTAGCGAATTCGTGTCCATAAAGCGCTCGCCTACGGCTCGCGCTTTAAACTGGTCACTCATTCACGAAATATGATTTCACGCACTTGGTTCGTAAATAACTATTAATGAAATGTTAATATCAAAAGTTTTCAATGTAGAAAATACCTGGACAAGAAATTTTGCGATGTTATTTTTTTTTGTGGAAGTGAAAGGCACTTGAAATTTGAGGTCCTTTATTTAAGCTGGGTACGATGAAACAGTTTGTAAAGGCATTAAATAAAGAAGGTTACAAATATCTGCACGCAATTTTCCAAACATTACAAGTAGAGACCGGGCGCATTAGGCCGAAATTACGATGGACCATATAAATAGTCTATAGCATCGCTAAGTTTAAGACACAATTATTGAATAGCACTATTCATTCGGTTACTTGTGTTAATTGTGACGCAATTACTTCAATATTACAGTTAAATTCCTTTCTTCATGGTCGCGAGGAGTTTTATTTATAATTTATTTTTATTTATTAGTTTATATTTCGTAAGATAAGTAAAGTACGGTGAGTTTGTTTCTTTTCTTCATTGTTTTAACTATTAATTACATACTTCGTAATTTTTGTAATAGATCATGTTTAATATCGTTTCATCGAATCTACTTCTCCCAATTATTTCGACGTAAGTATCCGGTGAATTTCGTTTATTTTCAATAACTAACACATACATTTTTAATTTTCATTTATGTAGATCTAGAACATTGTTTTCAAGTTACTTTTTCAGATATGATATGTAACAACGTCGACAATGGCTTCGTGAAACAATGGCGAGTTGGATAAGGGTCAAACTGATTGTATGTCCATTGTCAGAGATTCCGAAATCTATTGCAAAATCTGTAAAATGTCGTTAAAAAATTCTAGGAAATCTCACGTAAAACGTCACTTAGCATCGCAAACACATACACAGAAATTAGACCCGTTGGAATCTGACAATTTTAACGAAGAACTCTGTGAAACTTTAATGGCGGCAAATATTCTATTAAATAAACTTAACAATCCCACCTTCAAAACGTTTCTCCAAAAATATACTGGTCGAAATGTTCCTGATGAATCCACCTTACGCAAATATTATGTTTCTATGTGCTACACGAAAGCAGTAGAACACATTAGAAGCCATCTTTCAAGTCAGTACCTACGGATAAATGCCGACGAAACTGTCGATATATTAGGACGCTGTGTGGTAAATGTTGTAGCTGGTGTGCTACATGCAACTATTCCATATAACACATATTGTTATGGATTTTTTTTTATATTTAAATATTTAAAATAAAATATTTTGAACGGCACTGTACATTATTAATTTTGCGAGGGAAAAACTGTTTTTTCCCGGCGTGCATTGGATATGAAAATTGTAGAGACGGGGAGACGTATTCTAGCTGTAAAACGGGAAGGTTGCTTTCTTCAAGAGTTATATTTAATATAAGTATTTAATTAGTTCGGGTTGATTTTTTTTGAAAGTGTTAATTGTTGTTATTTAAGTATTAAAGTTCTCGAAATTTATAGAGATAAATTCTCGTTGTATTGATTATTAAATTTGAAGAAGCACCTTCTTTGTAAGAGTCTCCATTAGTTTTTGTAAGTATATAAAATTTTTATGACGTCATAATACATAAATTAAAATAATTGTAGTTCTATTGTATTAAAAATAAGTAGATAAGAGAGTTAAATTTTAAGCATACACGCAATACAGTTTGGTATTAAAATTCTTCGTAATTTTATAGTTATAAAATTTGTTCGAGTCGAGTCGAGGGTTTTTGTACATGTTAATACACATGCGTAAGTTTTTGTTCATGCTTCAATATCTGATTATACAGTGTGGTTCTTTGGGAAGAATTTAATATTAAACTTGATTATTTTTGAATAAGTTTCATCGGAGTCATTTGGAGGAAGTTTTCCATTTATTTGCGGTAATTTTCAATGAATGTTTTTACCGCCAGTATCTTTGTAATGATACAGCGTCTTTGTACTTTGTAAAGATATATTTTTTATCTTTTTTATTTTTGTATTAAATTTTTATTTCATCTTTTAAACTGCGTTTGTTTTACTTACTCACTCTATTTTTGTTAAATATTAATTATATATAAAATAAGTAAATAAATTTTTGTGAACATTTCACTGGCGCTCAACTTACATTATAAACACGTATTTCCTAAGTGGAACCCGAGATGTTAGAGGTCTCACATTTGAAAATTCACCGGCTGAGAAACCTAGTTGGGAAAACTAGTTGTGGATAGTGGCGTGCTAAATTTTCAAACCACTATTCATAGCAATATGTAATACCAACAAAGGTTATAAATATAGTGTGATGTTGCCTGGTCCTACGGGCTACATCGTTATGTAGGTTCGTGGAAGCGTGTATGAATTAAATAATACGCTTACGAAGTTGGTTTAACATTTGTATAATTAGTTAATACTTATAACAAGATAACAATACTATTTACATAATCAATATAAGACAGTAGCCGGAAGAGAGTTCTATAACGTACTCACAAGTCGTACTGACTGTCTAACTAAGACTGATCTCTCTTCTTTAATCGAATGTCTTATATACATTGAAAGATCCTTCTTTCGGCCATCTACTACTTAAACATCAACAAGATTTGCAAGTGTGCAACTATGATTCATAACCTTGTGTATGCAATTAGATGGACCGAGGTCGTGTTATTCTAATACAATATAATGAGACCGGGGCCGCACCCTGAGAAAGTAGTACATACACATATTACTTCAATCAAGTTATCACAATAGTTGATGCGGAAACAGTACCTAAAACCATTTACGAGAATATGCACCAAATGCTTCATTCGGACGACAGGTATAAAGAAAAAATACTTTTATTTATCAGTGATAGTACTGCATATATGTTAAAAACAGGCAGACTATTAAAGGAAACATATTCTAATATGCTGCATATTACTTGTGTAGCATATGCTCTCCACAGAATCTGTGAATATATCAGAGACACCTTTCCGAAAGTTGATAGACTTGTATACGCTTTTAAGAACATTTTCAGAAAAGCACCATTAAGAGTAGCTCTTTACAGTGAAAAAATTACATCTTTGTCACTGCATGGTTGGAAGCTACCAGTTTTTATGCAGAGAATTTCGATAGTTTACAAAATTTCGTTACATTGTGATAACCAAACCGGGTCATGTATTTAACTACATATCTCCTTCAAGGTACGACCCCGGTCTTGTTACAAATGTGTTACAAACTTTCACAATATATAATGAGATCCCACAAGATCTCAAGGGACAGACACACACAGAGTCCGAGAGAGTGTATATTGTTATTGTTGATTCTTTATAATGGTGTTATTTAATTATATATTGTTATCCAAACGCTGACCGTCTATTATTTATTATATCGGCGAATCTGCGTACCAACGCAACGATGTGCCCTCCGGGACCAGGTCACATCACATGGCGATCCTGCCTTTAGTTAGATGATCAGATATCACATGGCTATCCTGCCCACGTCTGACATCACACGTCAGATATCACAACATGTTTAAATGCACTATTCATTCGGTTAACCGCACGTCTCTTCTTTGTCGCTGAATTGTGACGCAATTACTTCAATATTATAGTTAAATTACTTTCTTCATGGGCGTGAGGAGTTTTTATAATTTATTTTATTTATTAGTTTTGACGATGCTCGTATTTCTGAGTGCAAGAAACTAATACAAATTCCAAATTTAAAAAATCAGTTATGCTTTCTTCGGGAACACTTTGGAAACTTGCCAAAACTAACCACTTATTTTGAAAATCAAATTAAATGATGGATTAACCATATTAGATGTGGCTATTAATAATTTGAAAAGTATTCCAAGTGACTTCGGATGTGGCCTTCGGCAAAAGTTTGAAGCAATTCTTAATAGAAATCCAGATTTAATAACATTGCGGCAATTGTGTATGGGGACAATGCCTCAAGATCGAACTGCTAAATACGCTGAAATGAAAGAATATTTCCAGTACACCTATAACCAGTTGCGATGTAGAAAGGACGTTTTCTATCTACGAGGATGTATTTCATTAAAAGAGAACAAGTTTTTCAGAAGAGAATCTTGAGAAAGTATTGCTAGTTTATATTAATACCCCTTTACTCAACTTGAACTACAAAATGAACAAATAAAAATGTATTTCGTATTTTATAAATCACCACCAGTTTGTTTTCCAATTAACAGTTAAAACAACGGGAAAAAAGAAACTAATTCACCCTGCTTTATTTATCTTACGAGATACAAACTAATAAATAAAATAAATTATTAAAACTCCTCACCCTTCTATCTACGCCCATGAAGAAAGGAATATAACTATAATATTGAAGTAATTGCGTCACAATTCAACGACAAAAAACAGATGTGCGATTAACCGATTCAATAACTGCGTGTTGTACTTAGTATTTATATGGTCCATCGTAATTTCGGCCTAATACATCCGATCTCTACCCATAATATAGTATTATTCTATAAGTAGTATCCACTGTATATAGAACTAAATATAAAACTTTTGGAGAGAAATCGAAACAGTCATTAATACAGAATATTTGCTATTCAATAAATGAATCTTTCAATACATAGATTTATTTGTTCCATTTTATGGTAATTCTATTTATTGTTTTTATTTATTTGCTTTTATTTTCAAGTCGATTATTCTTTGTGATGTAAATTACATTAATACACCTATTGTAAAAGATCTATTAAACACATTAGATTATTATGACACCTCGTATAAGCGTTTGGAATCTATTTCAATATATTAGAAAGCAATAAAATACCAGCCTATTTCTTAAAAAAAAAAAAAACACCAAATGAAATGATTAAAAATATAAGAATAAAATTTTAAAAAAACATGATAAAATACTACGGGTAACTAAGCCGAGAAAGTCTACATAACTTGTAGATATTTAGTCAATTGTTCGTGTTTATTTGTTTGTAGTAAACACACGTGATTACGGTGATAAGATTTCGCTCAATTGTGTAATGTTTGAATTTGCAGAATAATCTAACACAGACGAAAAAATCATGCACAAATCTTGTGTAAATCAAGCGACAAATAAAGAATAAATATGAGAATTAAAACACTTGCCAATACATGTAACATTTATTGCGTATCATTACTTGTAATGGCTATTCAAATTTTCGCTATATTACAGGGAAGTATATTCGCTATATTATAGCAGAAGATGACAAGTGCGATCTCATTAAAACGTCGAGAAGAGAGTGCATTTCGGGACATATCTCGCGGAGAAAGATTCAATAAACAGCGATTTCCTATACAGGTGTCCCTGAAATAAATATACGACGTATGAAAAATGGAAAGAAGTATTTATATAGAATACTAGCTAATCCCGACCACGCTTCGCTGTGACTCAATCTGAAATGAAATGAATGAGAAAAGAGATAAATGTATTATAGTAAATATAAATTCACTTGGAAAACAAATCATTCAATTGCGTTGCTGTGGCTATGTGAAGTTAAAGTTTTTGACAAAAAAATTATTTTTTGAATTGTAAAGCTGATGAATTGATTACATTTTTTGTTTAGTTCATTTAGTTATTTAACATAACTTATAAACAATGTAACTCGCTATTTTAATAATGTTCCTGTCACTTGGCTTTTGACACATTGTTGATATTACTTCAAAAACGTCACCTTTCAAATATCTGTGTTATGTAAATTCTTTTAATAAAATTTGTATCGTATATGTTCTCTTTTCTTCGATCCTACCTTGAATAAATACAATAGTGAGTGTATTCTCTTAAATATTTAATCTTCCTTTCTTGTGATCCTTAATTTTTGGATTTTATATCACTTTATGTTTAACTTCTTTCTATAACAGCTTCTCTGTGCCTGTTTCCTATTACTTTTCATTCTCATTGAACTTATTAAATTCCTTCTGCCAATACTACTCTTATTCCAGTTATAATTTTTCGATTGTCAATTTATTACAAACAAAATGAATATGCCATCGTTATACTACTACATTATATTATAACATTATTTTCTTTAGATTGACATTTTTAAATTCGTTATATCTTTTGAATGGAATGTCCGATTTTAATCATTTAAAAAGTATTTTGCTGGTATTGAAATGGTCTTTAATAAAATATCATTTAATAGGATAAGGAATAATACAGAGGTATGGATAATATGGTTTGATTATTGTCGGCACTTTTATTAACTTTTAAAATGTAAAAAAGTAGTTATAGTGGCATAACTACAGTAGTTGGACATATGGTTTCGCGGACTTTTTTGTAGATATTAATACGTTCTATAATACTGTAGAACATTTTTTTGTTCTATCAACAATAGTTTCCGCAGCGTACGCGACGACAGATTTTTTGTGACTAATTTTTTCACACCTTGGGTTACATTAATGCATTTTTATTCGGGATCCCTTTTTTTTGGAAAATGTAATATAGCCTATGTCACTCAGTGAAAATGCAGCTTTCTAATGGTGAAAGAATTTTTGAAATCGGTCAAGTAGTTTTTGTGTGAAAACATTACAAACATACATACAAAAACACAAATGTTTCCTCTTTATAATATTAGTTTATATAATGAAACAGATATGCAAAATACATATCCGTCACTGTAAACATGGACAAACACCTCGTATTTTTAGCATTTACTTCTGTTCAATACATATGTTTCGGCCATCTAGGCCTCATCGGTTGAACTAGTGAAGCAATGTGTATACAAATTAATACAGATCTGTTAAACAACGGATCTGTATCTACATTTACGCTAAAATCGTCTCCAAGCTATAACCAGTTTCGTTCTATCAGGCGACACTAATTTAATCAGTGACATCTGACGGAAGAAAGCGGCTAGGCCAGAAAAGGCGATCTTCCGCTCGAATAGCAATGCTATTACGTAAAGCGGAAAAATACGTATATTGGTGCTGTCCATTAACACGCGCCAGATGGCGGCGGTAAATATACAAAAAAGGGATATTTATCAATACGTTTTTGCCGTATTACGCAGTTGTTATATAATGAAACAGATATGCAAAATACATATCCGTCACTGTAAACATGGACAAACACCTCGTATTTTTAGCATTTACTTCTGTTCAATACATATGTTTCGGCCATCTAGGCCTCATCGGTTGAACTAGTGAAGCAATGTGTATACAAATTAATACAGATCTGTTAAACAACGGATCTGTATCTACATTTACGCTAAAATCGTCTCCAAGCTATAACCAGTTTCGTTCTATCAGGCGACACTAATTTAATCAGTGACATCTGACGGAAGAAAGCGGCTAGGCCAGAAAAGGCGATCTTCCGCTCGAATAGCAATGCTATTACGTAAAGCGGAAAAATACGTATATTGGTGCTGTCCATTAACACGCGCCAGATGGCGGTAAATATACAAAAAAGGGATATTTATCAATACGTTTTTGCCGTATTACGCAGTTGTTATATAATGAAACAGATATGCAAAATACATATCCGTCACTGTAAACATGGACAAACACCTCGTATTTTTAGCATTTACTTCTGTTCAATACATATGTTTCGGCCATCTAGGCCTCATCGGTTGAACTAGTGAAGCAATGTGTATACAAATTAATACAGATCTGTTAAACAACGGATCTGTATCTACATTTACGCTAAAATCGTCTCCAAGCTATAACCAGTTTCGTTCTATCAGGCGACACTAATTTAATCAGTGACATCTGACGGAAGAAAGCGGCTAGGCCAGAAAAGGCGATCTTCCGCTCGAATAGCAATGCTATTACGTAAAGCGGAAAAATACGTATATTGGTGCTGTCCATTAACACGCGCCAGATGGCGGTAAATATACAAAAAAGGGATATTTATCAATACGTTTTTGCCGTATTACGCAGTTGTTATATAATGAAACAGATATGCAAAATACATATCCGTCACTGTAAACATGGACAAACACCTCGTATTTTTAGCATTTACTTCTGTTCAATACATATGTTTCGGCCATCTAGGCCTCATCGGTTGAACTAGTGAAGCAATGTGTATACAAATTAATACAGATCTGTTAAACAACGGATCTGTATCTACATTTACGCTAAAATCGTCTCCAAGCTATAACCAGTTTCGTTCTATCAGGCGACACTAATTTAATCAGTGACATCTGACGGAAGAAAGCGGCTAGGCCAGAAAAGGCGATCTTCCGCTCGAATAGCAATGCTATTACGTAAAGCGGAAAAATACGTATATTGGTGCTGTCCATTAACACGCGCCAGATGGCGGTAAATATACAAAAAAGGGATATTTATCAATACGTTTTTGCCGTATTACGCAGTTGTTATATAATGAAACAGATATGCAAAATACATATCCGTCACTGTAAACATGGACAAACACCTCGTATTTTTAGCATTTACTTCTGTTCAATACATATGTTTCGGCCATCTAGGCCTCATCGGTTGAACTAGTGAAGCAATGTGTATACAAATTAATACAGATCTGTTAAACAACGGATCTGTATCTACATTTACGCTAAAATCGTCTCCAAGCTATAACCAGTTTCGTTCTATCAGGCGACACTAATTTAATCAGTGACATCTGACGGAAGAAAGCGGCTAGGCCGCTTTCTTCCGTCAGATGTCACTGATTAAATTAGTGTCGCCTGATAGAACGAAACTGGTTATAGCTTGGAGACGATTTTAGCGTAAATGTAGATACAGATCCGTTGTTTAACAGATCTGTATTAATTTGTATACACATTGCTTCACTAGTTCAACCGATGAGGCCTAGATGGCCGAAACATATGTATTGAACAGAAGTAAATGCTAAAAATACGAGGTGTTTGTCCATGTTTACAGTGACGGATATGTATTTTGCATATCTGTTTCATTATATAACAACTGCGTAATACGGCAAAAACGTATTGATAAATATCCCTTTTTTGTATATTTACCGCCGCCATCTGGCGCGTGTTAATGGACAGCACCAATATACGTATTTTTCCGCTTTACGTAATAGCATTGCTATTCGAGCGGAAGATCGCCTTTTCTGGCCTAGCCGCTTTCTTCCGTCAGATGTCACTGATTAAATTAGTGTCGCCTGATAGAACGAAACTGGTTATAGCTTGGAGACGATTTTAGCGTAAATGTAGATACAGATCCGTTGTTTAACAGATCTGTATTAATTTGTATACACATTGCTTCACTAGTTCAACCGATGAGGCCTAGATGGCCGAAACATATGTATTGAACAGAAGTAAATGCTAAAAATACGAGGTGTTTGTCCATGTTTACAGTGACGGATATGTATTTTGCATATCTGTTTCATTATATAACAACTGCGTAATACGGCAAAAACGTATTGATAAATATCCCTTTTTTGAATATTAGTTTAGATGAATCCGAAATATTCAATTATGACACCAAAATTAAAAACCCCCTGAAAATTGTATCATATTCCATACAAAATCAGTTTTTCATACATTCAAGTAAATACATAATTAGACATTAAGTTGCGTGTTACATTCATTTACAAACCCATTTTAAAAATCATAGTAAAACTTCATGTGTGTTACGAGAATCTTTTTTTTTTGTTAGAAGTAAGAAATTAAAAATATGAATGTCGAATTCAGAATACCGCTTTTGTATTTAAAGGCGGTAATATGTTTATAAAACCGACAACATTTTGTCTAAATTTTGTTATGGTACGGGTTCAATAACCTGGTACGAACATATAAGATGCGCGCTTTACGGGCATTTTGAGCTACAATCTGTTCCCTTTAATCGAAAAATTGTATCGCATGTACATAACGATCGACAACAGAACGATCCTTAAAGCGAGATGGTCAATAACAAAACTATATTGTTGGTCAGCTTTAAGATATCTTTTTCGAAAGTATTTATGATATATTCAGCCGCATAGTGGTGTAACAAAACTTCCTTAAAAATTTTTGTAATTTTTTGGGGAAAATTTTGGGGACACCCGGTATATATATGTTGTAACTGGATTCCGAGTTTTCTTCCGCGTTTCCACTGTTTGGTCTTTGTAAAGACCGGTGCTGGTTTCTAAACTTTTACGAGTAACCAGAAAGCAGAAGCAGACAGTTATAGCAGACCTGAAGATGGCAAATGTGATTTTTCCGAAACGTCGTCCAGAAACCAGCACCGGTCTTTACAAAGACCAAGCAGTGGAAACGTGGAAGAAAACCCGGAATCCAGTTACAACACATACTGCTACCCGCGGAAACCTGAAAGAAAACATATATATATATATATATTTAGTGTTTATAAGAATTTTATTTTTCTTATTTATTTTATTGGCCGTGTCTTAATATTAAAAATAATAGACTTTTTATTGGTTTAGCGACCTTTTATTGAATTATGATGTTTTATTCTACGACGTTTCGACTTTTACAATTTTTCAGTCTTTTTCAAGTATCTAGAAACAAGAATTAATACAATGAGAATATGAGAATTGTGTTTGCTTTTGTGAGATTGAATTAACAATTAAATTAACAATTAAAATTAAAATTAGATTAAAGACTGAATTACCAATTAGATTAACAATTAGAGTTAAAATTTAAAATTAGATTAATAATGAGTAAGGACAATTAAAGTGATTACATCTGTATAAATGAATAGAAAAATTTTGAATTAAGCTACAATACAGTAAGGTAAATAGAAACAAGAATTACTACACTGAAAACGTGAGAGTTGTGTTTGCTTTTGTGAGACTGTCAATGTAATTATTAATTCAGTCTCACAAAAGCAAACACAACTCTCACGTTTTCAGTGTAGTAATTCTTGTTTCTATTTACCTTACTGTATTGTAGCTTAATTCAAAATTTTTCTATTCATTTATACAGATGTAATCACTTTAATTGTCCTTACTCATTATTAATCTAATTTTAAATTTTAACTCTAATTGTTAATCTAATTGGTAATTCAGTCTTTAATCTAATTTTAATTTTAATTGTTAATTTAATTGTTAATTCAATCTCACAAAAGCAAACACAATTCTCATATTCTCATTGTATTAATTCTTGTTTCTAGATACTTGAAAAAGACAGAAAAATAGTAAAAGTCGAAACGTCGTAGAATAAAACATCATAATTCAATAAAAGGTCGCTAAACCAATAAAAAGTCTATTATTTTTAATATATATATATATATATATATATATATATATATATATATTTAAAATAATAGACTTTTTATTGGTTTAGCGACCTTTTATTGAATTTTGATGTTTTATTCTACGACGTTTCGACTTTTATTATTATTCTGTCTTCTTCAAGTAACTAGAAACAAGAATTAATACAATGAAAACTGTGTTTGCTTTTGTGAGACTGAATTAACAATTAAATTAACAATTAAAATTAAGAGTTTAGATAGTCCATCAATTTCGTTTCTGTCGTTGATTGTTCTGCTGCAGCAGAACAATCAACGACAGAAACGAAATTGATGGACTTTCTAAACTCTATTACCCACTCATTAAACAATAGATAAAATCAGAACCCCCCCCCCGCACACACAAACACAAACCAAAAAAATTTTTTTTTTATCAGTTCCCATTTGTAAATACTTTTACTATATACCCCTAAACACGGTCCTGACCAGTTTGCTAATTCCAAAATAGAACAGAAATTAACCTCTCTAAACCAAGACACAAACACTTACAATACTCCAACTAGTGCGGTCGGTTCCTTAAAAAAAAAGGTCTCGGATGTCCCCGATAACACATGTCACACAGAATGCGTGTTTTTGAAACACAAAAAAAACGGTGAGTTTTATTGTCATTCATTGTTTCTTTACTGTATTTGTAGTTTAATTCAAATTTTCAATTCATTTATACAGATGTAATCACTTTAATTTTTTCCTTACTCATTATTAATCTAATTTTAAATTTTAACTTTAATTGTTAATTTAATTGGTAATTCAGTCTTTAATCTAATTTTAATTTTAATTGTTAATTTAATTGTTAATTCAGTCTCACAAAAGCAAACACAGTTCTCATGTTTTCATTGTATTAATTCTTGTTTCTAGTTACTTTACTGTATTGTAGTTTAATTCAAATTTTCAATTCATTTATACAGATGTAATCACTTTAATTTTTCCTTACTCATTATTAATCTAATTTTAAATTTTAACTTTAATTGTTAATTTAATTGGTAATTCAGTCTTTAATCTAATTTTAATTTTAATTGTTAATTTAATTGTTAATTCAGTCTCACAAAAGCAAACACAGTTCTCATGTTTTCATTGTATTAATTCTTGTTTCTAGTTACTTTACTGTATTGTAGTTTAATTCAAATTTTCAATTCATTTATACAGATGTAATGACTTTCATTTTTCCTTACTCATTATTAATCTAATTTTAAATTTTAACTTTAATTGTTAATTTAATTGGTAATTCAGTCTTTAATCAAATTTTAATTTTAATTGTTAATTTAATTGTTAATTTAATTGTTAATTCAGTCTCACAAAAGCAAACACAGTTCTCATGTTTTCATTGTATTCATTCTTGTTTCTAGTTACTTGAAAAAGACTGAATAATAATAAAAGTCGAAACTTCGTAGAATAAAACATCAAAATTCAATAAAAGGTCGCTAAACCAATAAAAAGTCTATTATTTTTAATATTAAGACACGGCCAATATAATAAATAAGAAAAATAAAATTCTTATAAACACTAAATATATATATATATATATATATATATATATATATATACCGGGTGCGGCAATAGTGTGTCGGCGGAGCTTAGCATGAAAACTAATAAAGTTGTAACAATGAAATTTTACGTACACATGTAGTATGCTACAGTGCATTTTCTAATTTTATTTATATATTTACAGGATGTTCCAAATTTCCGCAACCACTTTCAATTTTTTTTTTTAAATGGATTGCTATACTTTCTTGTTATTATGATGATAGCCACCCAAATTATCTTTGCAATGATATATGACAATGTGCACTTACAACTGTTAGTTTTGGTTTTATTGCAAATTCTATTAAAATCTTGACAGTTGCAGCGTCTAACATTTTAAGTCTTAGCCTGAAAATGGGTGCAGTGCCTCACGTAACTTTTTTGTTACCAATTTATGGACTAACACGTTATATGTTTTGAGGGTGAACAACGTGACAACATATACAGAGTGTTAAATATGTCGTGCCAAATTTATCGAAGTTTAAAGGCTATTTTCTCTTCTTTTTTTAAATTGAACCTATAATTTTTTTATTAGTCAGCAAATTCCTTGTAAAATTGCCGTTAAAATGATACCAATAACATAGTACTTATTTCTAGTATTTTCGAAGTTATAACCCTTTAATGGGATATACCTATGTTTATAATATTCAATATGCGGTGCTGCATCTAATAGTTGGGTGGTTGGCTATGAAATGATATTAAGCAAAAATTGCTATGTAACCAAACGTCAAATATCTACTTAAAATTTCCATATAAAGTGTTTTTCAATAGTTTCTCTTTACTGTAATCGCGTTTAATTGTTATAATTTAAGTTCGGCTAGTTAATTATCAATTTCCGTTTGTTCGTTATTAGTTGTTATCTTGTTGTCAGTTATATCGTTTTGTTGTCATTATTTTGGAACACCCTGTAAATATATAAATAAAATTAGAAAATGCACTGTAGCATACTACATGTGTACGTAAAATTTCATTGTTACAACTTTATTAGTTTTCATGCTAAGCTCCGCCGACACACTATTGCCGCACCCGGTATATATATACATTACCGTTGATAAAATTCCTGTTTTGGCTTTACGTTAAATTAATAAATTATTGTGTTTACGTTTTAACAACTTATTTTATTCTGCATAGGAAATTGTGTCTTCATCAGAACTTTTCGTTTATATATAATTAAATTTCATATTCATTGTTAGTGTGAGTGCACATACAAGTTGCATTTGTACAGACAAAATGACCAAAGTAGTAATGTTCATTTAAAAATTTTAACAATACAGATGTAACACGTATTTTAAATATTTTAATAACAATTTTAATATGTATGTAACCGTAATTTTTAATCACACTAAAAATGCAAATGGAATTTAATTATATATAAACGAAAACATGTTCTGATGAAGACAAAATTTTCGTCCTTACATATTTAGCAATTTCCAACCGACATCGGAATATTAACATCTGTTCTTGATAAGGCATTTCCGTTGAACTCGAAACCATGTCTTCGTAGCTTAGTTGGTTAGAGCCATGGTCCGACAAGCCATGGACGTGGGTTCGAGTCGCACCTAGGACGAAATTTTTTCAATAAAAATTTCGTATAATTAACGTTGTACGTGTGTACATTTCACATTACTTCGCGAAATAACATACTTATTTAAATATTTAATATAAAGCCGAAATTTCGAAGAATTTATCCAATGATATATTCAATGAACGGCTAAGAAATAGATCTCTATATTACTTGGGGATTCCAGCAAAACAATGTTATTATAAGTACTTCTTTATTTCATTCAACCGATATTTCGCATCCTATCTCGGATGCTTCTTCAGGGTTTCTATCAGATCTATCTATCTATCAGATTCTGTCATTTATATTTTTTATATCCTTGACAAAGGCATCATTGCCGAAACATGTAGGGTTGTTTTAAATATATATACTTTGAAGTAATAGACCAGACCTTTAATCGCCGACTTATTAAGTTTACCTAATATATAGATTAGACGGAATTACTTTTCTTGGTCGCAATTATAATATAAAATAAGAAGTAAGTTTTTTTTGAGAGTAACGGCCTGGTAATTAAAACAATATTTAATTTATGTTGACGTTTCAGTACTATATATAGTGGATTTTTCAAAACTGTAACATTTATTGAAAATATTTAAAAAATGATAAGAATACAATGTTAAATTAAAACTACTTACATTAAAATTGTGCTGTTAATATGTAATGTATTTGTTTTTGCTTACCATTTCTAAATAAAACTAAATTACGTGCATCTTGCTTGTTTAGTCCTTTTTTTATCGGGCATATGCTTATTATCGTTTGGACGTGTGAAAATGTTTCCAGTGTCACCCACCGTACGGGGCGAGGGGGGCGTTGGTTTAGACATGTATTTTTTTATCTTAAATTTGTAATGTTTATATAGTCATTATAGGAGGGTGTTATAAAATGGGTAGGTATATAGATAGGTTATTTGCGCCTGTTCTGTTGTTTATGGAATCTGTGTTTTTTTGTATGTAGATGCTTTCTATAATATTTCTTGGGATATAATTATTGAGGTTTTATCAAAATTGAAAGTGTGATTTGTCTGTTTGATTGATTGATGTGTTTTTTTAGGGCTGTACTATTGTTTGAGAATTTGTGTCCGTTTAAGTTTTAATGTAAGTATGTAGTTTTTATTTAACATTGTAATCTTATCATTTTTTAACATTTTCAATAAATATTACAGTCTTGAAAAAGACGTATATAGTACCGAAACGTCAACATAAATTAAATATTGTTTTAATTACCTGTCCCGCTACTCCCAAGAAACACTTATTGTATATATAATTATAGAAAATTTCTTAAACGTACTAATATAAATTCATTAATATTTGGGTTGTTGGTCTGTTTACATTAATACTCAAATGTTCATTCTCTCAATATTTCGTTATTATTAATGACTTCGTCAGGAGATACTATAAAATTGCAATACATAATTTACACTTCTATTAATATATTAGTACAGACCGCTTGTCCGTTTTTAATTTTTTAATTTTAATAATTATCGTCCGTACTATATTGGATAATAATAAATTAAAAACGGACAAGCGGTCTGTACTAATATATTAATAGAAGTGTAAATTATGTATTGCAATTATATATATATATATATAAGGTTGCTTTTTCTTGGAATTCGGCTTATTGATAAATTATTCTTTAAATAAAAAACTTATTTTAACGTTTCAACATTTGTCTACTTCGCAAACACATTGATTTGGATAAATTTGAATTCATTTTATAATTACTAAAAGAGTAGAAAATGCATTCAAATTTATCCAAATCCAATGTGTTTCCGAAGAAGACAATAAATGTCGAAACGTTAAAATAAGTTTCTTATTTAAAGAATAACACAGGTCGGCATTTTTCAACACTTTGAAAGTTGATTTAAAAATTTTAACTGTTTTCTAGTAATTGGGTAGCGCTGATTTCAAATCTGCTTTTATTTTTTTTTTGTATCACGTAAGGTTATTTTTCAAACCAGTAAAATCAAAAAATATAGAAAAAACACGATTTATTTCATTTATAAGCTAGTTTTATATTATATTTAAAAAAATACGAAAATATACACATAGAAACTATTAGAAATAGTTATTTATTCTTTATGCTTCTTAAAAAAACGTTTTTGTTTTTCAGAAAAGCTTCGTTTGGTTGTCTTTCTGTCATATTCAGCTAAAGGAAGATCTCTACCAAGAGAAGATAGTTTCTGGGGCAAGCAAATTTTTTGTTTCAACCTAGACCCCAGTACTTCAGAAAGATCTTTTGAAAGTCCCAAATCTCTTACTAAATCATTCAGTTCGGCTTGTGAAAATAGCTGACGTTGGTTTTGACCTGAGGTTGATGGTTCAAAATCACTATCCATCTATACGGAGCCGGAAGTTGAAGAGGTTTCAATATCTTCTTGTAGTACTTTTGGGGGTATAGGTATAGGTACATGATCACTGTGAGGAACTGGTCTGATAGCTGATTTAATATTGTTTGGGTACAAAATATGATTCAAAGTTTTTCTATTATGCCCCTTAATATCACAAAGACAAAAGTAGCAATCTCCATGATGATTTTGCGGTTCTCTCCAAACTATCGGTATTCCAAAAGGAAGGCTTTTTCTATTCCCTTTGGTCCAATGTCTTAAACCTTCTTCACATACCTTACAAACAACGTGCGGTGCCCAATCTTTATCTTGATCTCCTAATTTGATTTTGAAATAAGCATAATATGCATTTTTCACAAATTCACCAATTGGTCTCTTAAACTTTTTCAAGACGAAATATCGACAAATATAACAGAAATCATCTGGTTTGTTTTTGCAACACCGGCTAGACATATTTTTAAGCAATGTTTATTTATCAAATACCACCAACAACACTAAAGACAAATTAAAAAAAAAAATCTGTGGGTGGTAGAGACCAACTGTATTTTAATTAGTTATTGCTATATAAAAACTGAGCTTAACAAACAAAAATCACGTCATCACAAATTTTATGCAGGCCTGTGTAATTTATCAATAAGCCAAATTCCAAGAAGAATCAACCTTATATATATATATATATATATATATATATATATATATAGGGAGAGAGAAGGAGAGATATTTATGCTTGTACATATGTTGTTATTGTAGCAATTACAAATCTTTTATTAATTTGTAGAGAAATGTATAAATATTAGGTACATATTAGAAAAATGGAATCGCTAATTTATTTTCTTTTTTTTTATTGATGGTAAATTATATTTAAGGAATTCCTTTTTTCTTAAATAGTTAATTAATTTAATCAACTCAGGTACGTAAAAATATATTGCTTTATAATTTGAGGTTTAATTACATTTAAATTTAAAATTAGTTTTTTATACCTACTAAATGTAAATGGAATTTTTGAAACAAATTAAGTGTTGTCTATGTTGCTTAAACATAGCATTAACATCCTTGAAATATATACTGACTGATTCTACTATCGTTATCTGAGATGATCCATCATTTAGTTAAAAGAATTTTAATCAATTGTTCCAAAATATTTCCAAAGTTAATGATCAAAACTATTTAGAATCAAAATATGTTTAGCATACATATCATGTTCTTGTTTCTTGTTGTATAGCAATAATACTTTTACAAGATACAAACACAACTGCATTTACCTTTTGTACAAATTGATTTTTTTTTTACCAGGAATTGTATTCCCTTTAACAAGCATGCAATTTACCTAAACGTTCGTAGATACATGCTTTGATTTTTAGTTTCAGCTTCAGAGCCATAAATCGAATATTCGTCACCGGAAGCCCCATGATTAGACCAAACCTGAACGAATCTGTAACTTATAGCATTGTAGCAAATGACCACGAGTGAGTTTCAGTTTACGATGTACTAGATTACGGTATGTATACAAACACGTAACTTCTTGTCTTTAAGATGATGATAGGGATCTTTCAATACTTCTGAATAGCTTACCGTGTGGCAGAAACGTTTCTTTTTCAATAGCAGCTGATATTTTGAAAAATTCGCAATTACGACCTCATTGACATTCACTTGCCAATACTAATACATAGATGATTTCCTTCTAAGTACACGACAACTTATTACACTTCATATTACTGTTTAATAACAATTTAAAAATAAGTTACACGTGTACGTGTGGCTGTAGAAAAGTAATCATAAGAGATTTGTATCTAATATCTATTTGGAGTGTATACTCAAATTACTACATACAATAAACGATAATAAGAACTAACAGTAAAATTATCAGACTTGTTCTTGTATTTGCTTTTCAAATTTAGTTAATTATCTTGAAAGGTTACATGTAAATATGAAGATGTAACAATTATTCTGACAAAAGCTGTAATAACGATGTGTTTTTAAGAGCAATGTATTCAAATAAGCTGAAATATGTTTCTATACTGCAGGTGTGTTCGTTTTAATAATTTTTTATTAGTAGAAAAACACAAAAATATAAACATGTAATTTTTTTAATTCTTAGTTGGTCCTTATGTTAACTAAATTTATATATTAATATAATTTAGTAACTGACTTAGATTAAATATTAAGAATAAAACATGTGGATATATTTCACTAATTTTTAATTGATCTTTTCAATAGTGTCTATGAAGGGGATATTAGTGAAATCAACCTAAGTAAAAATTATGCTTCTGCCCTTTTCTGATTTGTAAAATTTCTAGCAAATCTAATATATTTCTTTCTATTACATTGCGTATTAAGTTATAGTTTATTTCAAATTATAAGAATATAACTTTGAACGGCTCTAATGCTTTTACTTCACCACCTGTGGCAATAACTACCTGGCCGCTCAATTCAATTATCTTTTACCCAAACAAACTGCTGAGGCCCGTAATGACAAAATTTAAGTAAATTGTAATTACTGCAATTTAGATTAAATAAAATTTAATAATAATATAAGTACCAACAGTTGTTAATTTGAATATATAGTTATTATATATAGTTAAATAGTCATTAATTAGAATTTTGATGAAATAAAATTTAATAATAAAATAAGTACCAACATTTGTTAATTTGAATATATAGTTATGATATATAGTTAAATAGTCATTAAATTACAATTTAGATGAAATAAGTGCTTATATTTATTAAACAAAATTTAAGTAAATATAGTTAGGAGAGTTGGTATATATTGTATCTAATATTGAGTTTATTTATTATTTATTGTTAATCTTTACTGCTGTATACATATTTGATCTTTCTCTCTTTACTTAACGAACATGTGGCGACCTTTTGCTGAAAGTGTTAGTGATTATGATGTGGATAGTGATAATACTGTTGGAGCACGACAGGGAAAGCATATATCAGAAGATGCAAAACAGATCATTTTCAATGTCTATCATACCCTGATGGAAGAAAATAACGAACTACAAACCCAGAACATTCAACGAACGTCGCAATTAACCAAGGTGCCTTTTGGAACAATATATAAAATAATTAAGAATAGCGCAGGGCCTCGAAAGCAAAGAAGTGACAAAGGAGCACCGAGAAAAATTGAAGAGTATGAAATTGATACTATTAGGCAGCAAGTATACTCCTTCTACAGAGGAAATGTGGTATCTACACTTGACTGCTTACATAAAAGAATCAGTGATGAGCATATAAATATTCAGTGTTCTAAAGCAACCTTGTGGCGGACGCTAAAGGAAGCTGGTTTTAAGTTTGGCACTATAGACAAACGTCTCACAATTATGGAAAGCTCGAGGTTGCAGAAATTTCGATATGAATACTTAACGGCAATTAGAAGGTATAGACAGGAAGGACAATTCATATGTTATTTAGACGAGAGGTGGTATGTTACCCATGACACAATTTGCAAAGGTTGGGTGGATAGTTCAAGTATGTGTCAGTTGGACGCGCCCGTTTCGGGAGGGAACAGAATAATCATTCTTCATGCTGGGTCAGAAAAAGGATGGATCGGACAGCCGCTATTATCTGCTAAAAATGTTAAATCCTCAAGTTTAGATTACCATGAAAATATGACCTCATCTTTATTTGAAGAATGGTTTTGTGACACTTTGCTGCCACATTTACCAAAAGATAGTGTGATAGTGATGGACAACGCTCCGTATCATTCTCGACAGCAAACCAAAGTTCCTACAAAATGTAATAATAAGAAAGATATTAAAACATTTTTAGAAGCAAATGATTTATTTTTTGAGAATCATTATACAAAAAAAAAACAATTAATAGAGGTGACGAAGACAAAAGAATATTTAAAGGATTATTATGTGGATAACAGAACCAAAGAAGCAGGACATACAATTTTGCGTTTACCACTATACGATTGCATTTTCAATCCCATTGAATTGATATGGGCCCAACTAAAAAATACCATAAGACGAACTAATCGAACACCGAAATTTAGTGAAAGCAGTGTAACACACATAAAAAATGCTATGAAACATATAACTGCTGTAAATTGGAGAAATGCTATTAAACACGCAATAGCAAAAGAGGACGAATATATGCGCATGTACAAAATAGTAGCACCTTTGATTATAAATTTGCAATACGATTCAGATACAGGCACCGATTTGCAAGACGACTCAATCACAGATGATTTATGAAATGCAGTGACACATAAAAATTTTATTGTGTATTACAAATAAATTAGTTTTATATATTTATATGTATCCACTACACATGTTGCCACACGATTTGTAATTTTTTCTTTCTATATAAACCCAATGTACAGATATTTTTTATTATATACTTGAAATTAATAGCGTTTTATTATTACATTATAGGGCCCTAATTTATAGTCAATACGGCCCCTAGATTCATACGTTGGAAATAGGCAAACCGTACCCGTTCAATAAGGAGACCAGGTATAATAATTATCATCACAGAAGGTGGTGCAATAAAAGCATTAGAGCCGTTCAAAGTTATATTCTTTTACAAAAGTATTTTTAATAATATAAAATATTATTAAAAATTAAAAATGGGGTGTGAAGAACACAATACAAGTTATATATTTGTGAATGTATCTCCTCTCCAGAGACGCAGATACGTATTTCACCTTTCTACAGGATCGTCGGTACGCCCCTGCTGGAGAAGAGATACATTCAACCAAATATAACTACCTTGCTATCAACCAGAAATTATTAAGACAGAGCATGAAAGAATATTCAGCGCTGTCTAGATAACAACTGTCGAACTAAGCAACGTGTTTCTCTAGACGGTAACAACCATACGGTATGTTACCGTCTAGAGCAGCGGTTCTCAACCTGTGGTACATGTACCACTGGTGGTACATTAAAGAACACCAGGTGGTACGCAAAATATACCAAATATAAGGTCCCTTCCATTTCCTACCCACCGCGGCACCAGAGAAAAAACGTCTCGCTGCGCGAACGTGGATGCGCGTACGAGATTTATTTACCATGCACGGATGAATAAGGCAGTGTAGAAGTGTAGTCTGCGTCTGCAATCAGTTATATACGAACGCGTGTGTTTGCATGTTACATTTACGACGCTCGCCTAAATTTAATGGAGTAATGTAAGTTTAAAAAGCGAATGTATAATATAACGGGTGTCCGTAAATGATTGAAGTTGACAGCATGTGTCAAATATTGGTCAAATTGGTATCGCTACACTTGATTTCGGTTGCAACAATAAACATTAGTGTCCCAAGCGGTAATCACCTTTGAAGTAATTCTAAAAATTGTTTGTTAAAATCAAACAGAATAACCCATACTTTTTGGAATGTTTATTGCCAATAATAATTACAATCATTTAATAAAATAATATTTAAAATCATTGAAATGACAGAAATACATTCTTTACAATAACAGACACGCACGACTATGGCAGACGAGGTAATAATTCTCAGTGTGGCAAATGCAAAGCACATAAATTTCCTAGACTCGACCAAACGTCAACTTCAATCATTTACGTTAAGTTTACATATTATAAGAAAAATTTTAAATTTAGAAAATGGATATGTGGCTAGGACTGGGATCGGAAGTGGCTCGGAAACCTGATAATGCACAGGAAATAGATTTACAGAAACAAACTACTACTACTACTAGTAGTAGTAATTCTGAAAAGAAACGAAAAGTTACCAGAAAGTATGATTCAAGTTATTTAGCATTTGGCTTCACTTGGAATGAAAATGAAATGGACCCTCAACCTCAGTGCGTTATTTGATACGACTTGTTCTCGAATCAAAGTATGAAACCATCTTTACTTAAGAGACATTTTGAATCCAAGCATGTCAATTTAAAAAATAAATCTATTGACTATTTTAAGGCGAAATTAGTTGAACTAAAATATCGTAAACAGGTAATGAAAGGTTTTGTTAGTGCTAATGACAAGTGCTTGCATGCAATTAAAACTGGTAGTGCTCATACTATTGGAGAAAATTTAATATTACCAGCTGCTAAAGATATTGTTTTAACATTATTTGATGAAAAGATAGCTAGTAAACTTGATAATATTCCTTTATCAAATGATTCTGTAAGAAGACGTATTGACGAAATAGCGGATAATATAAAACAGATTCTTATTTGTAAGGTAAACCAAAGTCCCTATTTTGCACTACAATTAGATGAAAGTACAGACATAACGAACTTTGCTCAATTGTTAGTGTACATTCGATTCGAAGCGGAAGAAAAAATAAATGAGGATATTTTATTTTGCGAACCTCTTTCTGGGAGAACTACTGCGAAAGAAATATTCAGGCTAATTGATAACTTCATGTCAGAAAATAATATTCCTTGGAAAAAATGCATTGGTGTGTGTACTGATGGAGCTCGAGCTTTAACTGGCAAAAATTCTGGTGTATTATCTCAATTAAAAGTAGTTGCCCCTGAAGCTAAATTTACTCATTGCAGTATTCATCGTGAAGCTTTAGTAACAAAAGAAATCCCCGAAAAATTGAAGACTGTTTTGGATCAATCTGTTAAGGTTCTAAATTTTATTAAGAGTCGAGCTTTAAACTCCAGAATATTTGCAATTTTGTGTCAAAACATGGGAAGTGATCATGAAACCCTATTATTACATTCTGAAATTAGATGGCTGTCCAGAGGCAAGGTATTAAATCGTCTTTTCGAACTTTGATTAGAAGTGCAAGCTTTCCTATTGACTTCAAAATTTGAATTGGGAAAGTGTTTTTTTGATGAAATGTGGTTGGCCCGTTTATCATATTTAGCTGATATATTTGGAAGGTTGAACGATTTAAATTTAGGCTTACAAGGACCAAACGTGAATTTCTTTACTGTTAATTATAAAATAACTGCAACAGTAAAAAAACTCGAACTAATTATCAGTGAAATAGATAAAAATAATTTCAGCCTTTTACCAACCCTAGAAAATTTTCTTACAGAAAACAATATGAACAATAATGACGAATTGGCATCAGATATAAAACATCATTGCTCCTTATTGATAAATAAATTTAAATTTTATTTTCAAGAAGATTTGGAGAATCAAAATTAGATCAGAAACCCTCTTCCTTCAAATATTCCAGAATATTTTTCACGTGAACAAAAAGAACAAATAATAGATATGTCAAGTGATTCCACTGTAATGGAAAACTTAAACAAAAAAACACTGATTGAATTTTGGCTTCAACAAAGAACAGATTTTAGGGACATAGCAAACATTGCTATTCGTTTTTAATGCCCTTCTGTACGACGTATTTATGTCAAAAAGGTTTTTCACAAATGTTATATCTGAAGAATAAATACAGAACAAAATTAAAAATTGAACCAAACTTAAGATTAAAATTAACTGACATAGAACCAGAAATAGAAAAAATTGTATCTGCAAAACAAGCGCAAGGATCGCATTGAATATTTTATTTTTACTGTTTTTACGTTATTTTTTTTTGCTGTAAACTTTTAAACATATTTTATTTTAAATTTTAAGAATATATGTTTTGTTTAATAAATATATGAATAAAAAGTAAAAATTTTTTTTTTCAAATGCTGGTGGTAATATAGTTTATGTCATGTGATTTCCTTATGGTGGTACGCGATAAACAAAAGGTTGAGAACCGCTGGTCTAGAGAAACACGTTGCTTAGTTCGACAGTTGTTATCTAGACAGCGCTGAATATTCTTTCATGCTCTGTCTTAATAATTTCTGGTTGATAGCAAGGTAGTTATATTTGGTTGAATGTATCTCTTCTCCAGCAGGGGCGTACCGACGATCCTGTAGAAAGGTGAAATACGTATCTGCGTCTCTGGAGAGGAGATACATTCACAAATATATAACTTGTATTGTGTTCTTCACACCCCATTTTTAATAATATTTTATATTATTAAAAATACTTTTGTATTATACAAATTGGTGTGGTTTTTACCCACTCATGTATGTTTCAAATTATTTTGTTATATATTCTTTTATTTGAAATAAACTATACAGCTAATAATATCTGGCAAGTGGTTATGTTCTATACAATGTTCAGAGAAACCTGCGTTTTTGTCACTGTATTGAATAGATCTTGTCTCCTCAGTATTTAATTATGTGTGTTGCTCCATATATGTAACGCGCCTTCAAAAACTTTCACCGTTATAGTAGGCTGTTTTTAAGTAATTCAAGATTGGTGCAGATGTGAAACTTTAGAAAATTTCAAATTCTGACAGTTGTCATACATAAATTCAAATTATAAACGCTTATATTTTTTGAATTATATAATTGTAATGTTAGAGTTATAACCTTATAACATAAAATATTTATTATTCAAAGTTACTATAGAACTGGCTAAAAATTGAAGATTGGTTTTATTCCACTAAACAGTGCTTACCGGATTTCCGGCAACAGTATCCTAATCTGTTACGTACGTAGAACTGGAAAAACCTATTCAAGCTTGTGTTATTAAATTTGGTGAAACTGGGACAATAATTCCGTAAACCTGGTGGTAGAGCACCTAGAAAACAAACGGCAAATTGCATAGAAGATACTCGACGTTGAATAGATAACTCACCCAAAAAATCAATCGTAAAACTATCACAAGTTCATTTGTCAGTGCTAAATGTGTCATACTGTTTTTAAAAAGGACTTAAAGTTGTTTTCATATAAAATTCAAGCAGTTTCGAAACTCAAACAGATAGATTTTATTACGAGAACACAGTATTGTCTAAGGTTTTTGAATAACATACTAAATAATTATGACATTTTCGGATGCGGTTTAGTTCCATCTCTCAGGATATTTAAACAAGCAAAATATGAGAATTTGGTCTGAAGAAAACCGTCATGAATTTGTGGAAACTACGCTACTTTCACAAAAATAGGCGTTTCTCTAGCAGTTTCAAGAAGACGAATTATTGGGCCTATATTTTTTAATCAAACCATAACTGCTTAAATATTTTCTTTTAATTTTGACTATAGTAATAAATATTTTTTCAAAAACTAAATTATTAATATGGTCCGGCAAGCCAGAGGTCGTGGCTTCGATTCCTACTTGAAAATTCGAATAAAATAACGTCGTAAAGTGTAGAAAGAATATTTACAATTACATTACTTTGCGAAAACGCAATTAATTTGTAAATTATTAATTATTACACACATTTACATGACATAACCAAACTATCAAAATTATACGTTTGTGACAGATTACGTGTATAGTCACTAACCATTAAAAAAAAGCAGAACCGTCTCTAATAAAGAAAATTTTTGAAGGCACGTTAACTATGAAATGTTAACATTTTTATTTAAGTGATTATTTTACTTTCGCGTGTAGTATATTATCCGTAAATGTAGGCTTTATATAAATTTTGTATGACAAATCTAGGTATTATTATTTTTTTTATATCGTAATAAGCTAGAGAACGGACACGCTTACCACATGACGCAAAGCCCAGTGCAGTACTGGCGAAATGCTGTATTTCTAAAATATTTAATTTTATTTATATAATTGGAAAACGAACGGGTGGTGATCTATAAAATTACGAAATACATATTTATTTGTTGAAAAGTTGTATTTTTAAAGTGTTTAATTTTATTTCTATAATTGGAACATTTTTATTTGTTCATTTTGTCGTTCAAGTTGAATAAAGGAGTATTAATATTGACTAGCAATAGTTTCTCAAGGTTTTCTTCTGTCAATTTTGTTCTCTTTGAATTAAGTATTCTTTTATTCTTTTATTTCTTCATATTTAGCCGTTAGATTTTGTGGAATTGTCTCCATACATAATTGCAGCAATGTAATTAAATCTGGATTTCTATTAAGAATTGCTTCAAACTTTTGCCGAAGGCGACATCCGAAGTCACTTGAAATACTTTTCAAATTATTAACAGCCACATCTAATGTGGTTAATCTGTCATTTAATTTGAGATTTCGATTTTCAAAATAAGTGATTAGTTTTGGCAATTTTCCAAAGTGTTCGTGAAGAAAGTACAACTGATTTTTTAAATTTTGGATTTGTGTGAGCTCCTTGCACTCACCAATATTTCTAGCATCCTCCTTTAGCAGTGTTACGAAATGTTTTAGACTATCGAAATTCTCAGCATAATAACTAGTAGCTTCCAGCCATGTTCCCCATCTACTTATTACTGGGGTGGGAGGCAGAGACAGAGATGGAAATTTTTCCCTGAAAAGAGCTACTTTCAATGGTACTTTTCTGAAAATTTTTTTAAAAGCTGATACAAGTCTATCAACTTCCGGAAAAGTGTCTCTGATATATTCACAGATTCTGTGGAGAGCATGTGCTACACAAGTAATATGCAGCATATTAGGATATGTTTTCTTCAATAGTCTGTCTCTTTTTAACATATACGCAGCACTATCACTGACAAATAAAAGTATTTTTTCTTTGTACGTGGCGTCCGAATGAAGCACTTTTTGCATATTCTCCTTAATGGTTTCAGCAACTGTTTCCGCATCAACTCTATTTATAACACTTGTTGCTATTACATATGAGTTATAGGGAATAGTTGGATGTAGTACACCAGCTACAACATTTACCACACAGCGTCCTAACATATCCACCGTTTCGTCGGCGCTTATCCATATGTATTGATTTAAAAGATGGCTTCTAATGCGTTCTACTGTTCTCGTATAGCACCTAGAAACATAATATTTGCGTAAAGTTGATTCATCAGGAACATTTCGACCAGTATATTTTTGAAGAAATATTTTTAAAGTGGGATTGCTAAGTTTATTTAATGGAATATTAGCCGCCATAAAAGTTTTACTGAGTTCAGATGTGTTTGCGATCCTAAGTGACGAATTTTTGACGATATTGTAATAAATTTCGGAATCACTGACAATGGACATACAATCAGTATGACCGTCAATCCAACTCGCCATTGTTTTACAATGCCGTTCTCGACATTCTTCCATATCATGTCTGAAAAAGTAACTTAAATAATGCTCTAGATCTAAATAAATAAAAACTTAAAATGTGTGCGCAAGTTATTGAAACTGAACGAAATTCAATGCACACTTACGTCGAAATAATTGGTAGAAATAGATTCAATCAAACGATATTAAACAGGATCTATCACAAAAATTACGATGTAATTAACAGTTAAAACTATGAAAACAAGAAACTTCCTCACAGCCCTTTATTTATCTTACGAAATATAAACTAATAAATAAAATACATTATAAAAACCCCGCTTCTATCTACGCTCATGAAAACACTTTAAAAAACACTATATTCTCCGAATACAATAGCTGAGTTGTCCATTGTTATCGTGCGAGACCAGGTGGCCGAGTAAGTCAAACAAATACTTCATTGAATTACGCCGGGATGTACTGTGCGACGTTATACACAATTCCAATTGCCGATTGCATTTTATGGAAATTGCATCCGTTCTCTAGTAATAACTAAGCAAGTTTAATTTGTTATATTCTTCATTTTCCATTGTGAACTGTATCTTGTGATTCAGAAAATTAAGTAGTTTTAAGAATTCTGTTAATTGCCTTTTTGTACCTATCCAAATACAGAATATATCATCCACATACTTCGCCCAATAATGTACCTGTTATATATAATTTAATGATTTCAAAGGGCATTAGTTAACAATAAAATTCAACTTAATAAATAATATGCTAAGGCAATTGCAGGTAAAAGAATTAGGCACTTATAAATCTTATAATTGGAGAAGGAAATATTGTACAATGGAAATTTAAGTTTGAATATAGGATCCATGTTAATCTCATATTTACAATGTTTTGTTTTGCGATGAATAAGATCTGATGACCTCTTTCATTCTTAAATACTTTTAAGAGATTAATTTAATATAATTACCATCACCTATTCATAAACAAAATTGAAATATTAAACGGGTTATAAATTATATTCTATTATATGTACCTATTAATAATTTAAAATTGGCTCTAATATTTATTTTAGGCTTGTAATATGTATTTTGCATATGTATTGCGCAATGCAATTGTTTTCAAGACGGTGTCCGGCGAGAGTGCAAGCGTTAGTCAGGAGGACTGTGACATTTGGACTGAAACTGTTTTAAAAAGTGTATTAAAAAAGTACGAGCCAAAAAACGTTTTCAATTATGATGAAACCGGTTTGTTTTTTAAATGTTTGCCAAACAAAACTTTTGCTTTTAAAAGTGATAAATGATTTGGTGTTAAAGCAAGTAAAGAAAGGATGACACTGATGGTTGGAGCAAACATCGATGGCTCAGAAAAACTGAAATTACTGCTGATAGGTAAAATCAAAAATCCCCGTTGTTTAAAAGGAGTTAAATCTCTAGAGTTAGATTACGCCAGTAATAACATGGCATGGATGACTTCTGAGATTTTCGAAAGATGGATCAAAGAACTGGACACGAAAATCAAAAGCCAAAAGCGCGCCAAAAGATTGCGATGTTTATAGACAATTGTCCTGCACATCCAGTTACTGTAAGTAAAAAATTAACGAATATTGAACTGATCTTTTTTCCACCAAACACGACCTCCAAATTGTAACCTATGGACCAGGGTATTATAAAAAACATAAAACATCATTACCGAAACAGAATTGTCCACAAAATTGTTAACGCGATTGATAACAACCTTCCAGTCCAAAAATTGATTACCCTTAAAGAGTGTATAACCGAAGTCGCTAAAGTATGGAGTGAAAATGTTTCTCAGAAAACAATCAAAAACTGCTTTTCTAAAGCAGGTTTTACTGAAAAAATTGACGAATGGGAAGAAGAAGGCGAAATGGATCTCGCTACCTTATGAAAAGACATAATTGACGATATAAAAAGTATAGAAGATCATGAAGAAGAAACTGAAACCGGGGAATGTCCTGCTAAATTTAGTGAAAATGAAATAAGAAATGCATTTGACATTGTGCGAACTACTCTCAGGAGCCAGGAAAGTGTACCTAATCAAATCTTTATGCATTTGAATAAATGCGAGAATTTTGTTGAGCAACAACAACAACGACATTTTTCAGAAGTAATGTTCAAAAGAAAATAACTGATTATTTTTCCTAGTACATAATATGTATGTATAGCAAACGCCAATTAAGTTAGCGCGAGGAGAGGTAATTTCGCGCAGGATTAGAAGTAGTGGGGAGATTTGTATTTGGCTTTACATCAAATGTCAGACAATTTTAACCTCTGAGCGTGTATCACTTTATAATCCCCTAGCAAAGACATTATGTTCCGTCAAACGTCAATGACAAATGTATTCTGACAATTACTTGAGTAGTGGGGGTGGACGTTTTTAAAAACTGCTTCTACGCACCCCCTCCTCGCGCCAGCTTAATTGGCGCTTGCTATACATACATGTGTTATTTAGCAATTTCTCAAGACTACACAAATTTTAAAATGTACATACATACAAGCAGACCGATTTTGATGTGGCCGGTTAGATGTACCGCCCTCGAGATGCGCACGAAATTCATAGGTAGGGGAACCTCTGGCATCCTTTATTATCACTTACTACGTCCCAATGCACATCTCGCACAAAGTGTTTGCATTTAATTTTTCCGAATACTGTCTCTATCTAACACTGACCCTTACTTGACGCACGTACAGATTCTCCCACCGGCCACATCAAAATCGGTCTGCTGTACATATGCATGTATTAACAGATTTTGTATTATGTATTCTTTTTATTTCGTATGTAGTATTTAGCGTTGTACATACAAATGTAATGTGTACAGTATGTACATTATGTACAGGCTATGTATTTAAATTTTCAAATGTTTAATAAAATCTTTTCTAATAATTCAATTTTGTGATTTTTTTCTCTTTATAGTGAAATTTCGGTCAGCATTTTGGTCTCTCACTATATGTATATACTTTTAATAATTTAATCTTTATTTTATTAAAATAATGACAATACCACAATTGTTTCGCCTAGTCAGACACGTAAGTAAATTATAAACCAACAACAGGACACATAAATGCAAAAAATTGTTAAGATTATTTGATGTCGTCTTTAAAATAAGAGAAATTACAAGAAATATCCCAATAAATACAAAGTAGGTATAGATTATATTTTAATAAAGTGAAAATTAAAATCGTTGCCAAGTAAAGGCCCACAAAATGCAAGATTTATACACCTTAAAAAGAATCCTTACAGAGCAGTAGTTTTTATCTACTAGAGAAAACAAAATATTACTTGTGTGACAGGAGACAAATACGAAAATGAAAAATTAGTCGCTCAACGAATGTCACATTAAGTGTTCCTCAGGGTGTGTCGTGTCTAATTTTCTTTATTTTAGTATAAAAATAATATAACTATTTATTTAATCTTAGATAAATGCTGTAAATGGACTTATTAGTTACTGTATTTTTAAAAGAAATAAATCGATTATGCGATAATAATTAATACTTATAGATTATAATAATACCATATGATCGAAATCTTTTCTACTCTAGAAGGCCGTGAAACACAGTGACAGTTGCATTTTATTTGCCATTGTAAATATGATATTATTTAAGATATAATTTCATGGATTTTTAAGATATAAAACATTTTCTAACATATGATAGTTATAGATCTGTTGGTATTATAAAATAAATTGTTTTTTTAACGATTAAAAATTATATCTGTACAATGGTAATGTAAATTATAATAAAAATTAAATCTAAAATCTAGTAGTCACATAAAATATGACATTTACTTTCATTTTGACTGTATTAGCAATAATTTAAAGGGAAAATAACAGACGAAATGTATCATTTGGCAAAAACAAAAAGCGACAGGAATTCTTTTTCTTAGAAAAATATATAAATTAGTAGATAAAGATGAATTTCTTTGGAAATTAAAAAAATACCCACAATTAGGTTACAAAAAATTACGAAATGACATTATATTGTATTATAACGAACCATCGAAAAAATTCATAATTGGAGTAGACTGTGAAATTGGGTTGGTACTTTAGCCACTTCCACATAATGACATTTATTATTTGACATTGAAACTATAAGTTTGTGTCAAGTTTTTCAAAACTCTTATTAAGTTGGTTGGTTTGTGTTTGGATGTAAATGGACAACATTTTCAACTTCTGTAGCTATATGTAAATTTTGATTATGATTTCGATATTAACCCATTAAGGCCCAATGGTAAAAATAACTCAAATCTTGAAAAGAAAACGATTTAGTTTTATTAAATATCCACAAAGATAGAGACACATAAACAAAAAAACTGAAAAACTTTAAACCCAAGGCTACAATAAAATGTTGCGTATACGCAACGTTGGGCGTACCCATTAGCGTTTGTGAAAACTTTCAAAGCAGGTGGGATGTAAATGACAGTTATATTTTTTGCACATATAGATCGTGGTACTTTTTACATTGTCTGCATTGGGTTGGTACTTTAGCCACTTCCACATAATGACATTTATTATTTGACATTGAAACTATAAGTTTTTGTCAAATTTTTCGAAACTCTTATTAAGAAAATTAAATTTATTTAAAAAATGGTATTCAACATAGAAAGAACAAAAAGCAAAAATTATCGAATGTTTCTTCCGTACAGGTGTGGAAGTAAATGGCGAGTGGCAGTATTCAATTACGGAATGCATGGCTGATTTTAGTGAAGAACATCCTGAATTAGTGTTTGACTACAATGATTTTTACAATGTTTTGACAAATTGTGTAAAGTTATTCAGAGAGACTGGTAGCGTCGGTCGAAAAACTGGAAGTGGACGGCAATCTAAACGTACAGCTGTTAATATTGAAGCCCTTCAGCATATTATTGATGAAAATCCAAAAACATCCATTTCAGTAGTGACACAACAAACAAATTTATCTTATGGTACGTGCCAATTCATTCTTAAAAAAGTCTTACATTGTCATCCATACAAGCTGCAATGTTTTCATGACTTTATCCAGTGGATTATTTAAGACTAGTGGAATTTTGTCAATGGTTTCAAAATAATTTACACAATCAGAATATTCTTAACACAGTTTTTTTCACGGATGAGGCCTGGTTTTATCTTTCTGGATATGTTAATTCACAGAATATGAGGTGTTGGTCCTCCGAAAATCCTCATTTTTTTGTTGAAAAAACATTGCATCCCCAAAAAGTTGGTGTTTGGGTTTGAAAATGTCGAAGAAGATTAGTGGGTCCCATTTTTTTAAAGGTACACTTACTGCTGCACGATATCGCAATGAGATACTCGGCTCATTCAAAAATCAACTGGATGATGAGGAATTACAAAATGGGTATTTCCAACAAGTTGGTGCAAAAGCACTTATGACCAGAGAAACACTTCAATATCTCAGAGAATTATTTGATAACAGAATAATAAGCAGGAACACTGAAATCCCATATCCAACTAGGTCTTGCTATTTAAACATGTGATTTTTACGCATGGCCATACATCAAAAATTCGATTTATTCAACGCTAATTCATAATCTGGAACACCTGAGAATTCGCATAACAGAAAAGTGTGAAGAGATCAACAACTCACCGCAAATGCCGCATTAAGTTTTTGCTGGATTGCGGAGAAGAGTTGATTTGTGTTTAGATGTAAATGGACAACATTTTCAACAACTTCTGTAGCTATATGTAAATTTATTTCGATATTAAATAAATTATTTGTTTTCTTTTTTGTTGTAGTATCATTTCAATGGCATAACCTTTTTTTACAATGAAACCAAATGAAACTGTCAAGCATCAAGTAATGTGTCATTATGTGGAAGTGGCTAAAGTACCAAGCCAATTTCACAGTCTACTCGAATTATGAATTTTTTCGATGGCTCGTTATATATTTTAATAAAATACCGGTAATTTTAACAAATAAGGAAGATTATAGAACAAAATTATAGGGAATAATTGGTGTTTAATGTATTGGTAGAAACTTCAAAATTAACACTTCTTATACATAGAATTGTAAATATTAGAAATGTCAACGATTTGATCCATAATATTACCTGTTTTACAAAACAATATTTACGATAGTGTTAAAAATACTTATTCAAATGTCAAATAAATAATCAAACATATTAGTTTAAAAAACTCGCATAAAATATAAAAGTTTAGATACAAAATTAATAAATATTTTTAAGTTATTTCTTAATAAATAGAATACTTTATTGATCGTTATAATTATTTTAAATATGATTGTAATATTAGTAAATAACAGATTAATTATTCTATAGAAGTACCAATAGCCTAGGAATATTATTTTCATATTTATGTGCGAATATAATTCTATAAATTTTGAGCAATTAATTATATAAAATCAACGGCGAATTTAATATTTTCCGGGGAAAAATCAGAAGATAACAAAAAGTATTTCCGAGCATATTAAATTATTATTGTTTTTTGTATTACTGTCCTCTTCTATAACATACATAATATCAAACAAATAAAAGTAACAAGATGTAAGCTCATATTCTACTAATAAATCATATTTATCGTTTAAACTCATGCAAGAATTTCTCACCTGGATTAGGTTGAGTTTGATAAGATGTTTTTTTAATCCATTCGTAAGGACTGCGTGCCGGAGCTGGTCTATTTTGAGTATTCGCGGGTGAAATATTTCCGCCCGTTCCGGGACTGGACATTTCGCTACCGGAAACTGTTATAGGTGGCGACGGTAATTGTCCATCATGTGCTTCGCTGGCTACTTGTTGCAACTGTGGCAGGCCCGCTCCACCGCCGTGAACAAATTCGTTAAATTCCTGGTGATATACGTGAGGATGATGTGCCGGATGATGCCACATCTGTTGTTCTTCCTGCATGCAATAGCTGGAGGTTGCAGGGGCTTGACCGCCTTGCGAATGATAACCGGGATACCAAGAATGATGCATGGGAGATGCAGAGTGAAATTGCGGCTGAGCAGCGGCTGCTACGGCTTGCTGGTGACGATACATTGCTGATGTACTGTAATAAGACACCTGCATAGTTTTACTGAACACGTTCACCACATAAAGTACAGTCTATTTGTCACAATCACTATTACAAATACTCCAGGACAATTCAAGAATCCGCACTTGTCAAAACACGGCACAAAATAATAAAATACACAAATCTTTTTACATTTGTCTTAAGATCACTGCTATGAGTTGTCTCACGACCTGTCGTTTATACTAACCTACCGCTTAATGTGGTATATTTTAGCCGAGGTTACCTTTGCTATGTGATCTTAAAATGGGCGGTTCCAACAGATAAGAGGGAACCAATCAGAACCTCAATATAGTATGATGGCCGCTTTTCGCTGCACCGCCAATGGGTGCCGACGTTTTCCCACAGGCGTGCGGAACTACCTCTCTCTGGCATGCATGTTTTGATATGATTAAAGCTTATTTAATTACCTCTACTTATCAAGCTTTTTGAATTACACCGCCATGCACCCCGACATTATACATTAAGTTTCTTTTTTTTTAGTTTCATTAATGTATCGGACATTTTTAGTCAACAGGCGTTAATAGACATCACGAACTTTTCTTTCCTTCCTTTCATTTTCCCCCGTTTTGTTTCTTTTACTTCACCGGAGTTTCGTTAGACGTCGTAAATTCTCTATTCAATATTCTAACGAACACGATAATTATCTCATTTTGAAGAGGAATGCTTATCCGAAAGAAAAATTTCGAACCTTAGAATAGATGCTTAACTGATGTCATTAAATATTTTACTGTACAACATTAACACATACTGGCTACACTGTAACGGAATGCAAGAACAGTCCTATATAATTGTGCAATAAATTCGTAAAAATGCTCTAGATTTACACATTTAAATATGCAATAATAAAGTTGTAATTGTCAGCAGTTCCATTTCAATATATGTATATATAATGAATAATTAATTAATCGGATAAGCGGTCAGTCAACTAAAAAACTCATTTATTTCAACCTCTATATTTCGTGGCCATTAGCTACTTCTTCAGGAGACTAAAAACAAAAGCAGTGAACCTAAGTAAATATGTTAAAATAGATTTACGTTAGTAGTAGTATATGTTGAGCACTTGTGAAATTATTACACTATTAAACTTAAATAAAACACCTTATATTTTCACAAAACAATAGTATATTTAACTATATGTACATTTCATGTGCACTGCACACATCATCAGTAGTTACTATTTAAACGTATTATTTTCGAGTACATGTATAGTAAAAATATCTATTTTGGGTAGGGGTGTAAAAAATTGTTTTCAATTACAAATGGTTAAAAAACATGCAAGTAATCGGAAAGTATGGTCGTATATTGTAAAAACTAAACCCTATTGAAATTATAAGAAGGGCAAATTTTGGAAGGACCGTTACATATGAAAAAAAACAAGACATCTGACTGTGTTGAGTTATATTAAATAACAATATAGTAACGTGAAAAGGATCTATTAATTATTAGATATTGTTGGTATACAATTTAAAAGTTTATTATTAATAGGTGACATGTCATTGTTAAGGAGGTAATTTTTGTATTTTTTCATATGTATGGCTTCCCACATGTCTAAATTTCTGCTGTTACATTTTTTAATTAATTTTACATTATCTAAGCTGAAATTATGTCCGGTATCTAAATGATGTAGAGCTAATGCTGACGTTAGTATCTATTAATGTAAATCTATTTTAACACATTTAGTTACATTCATTGTGCAAATTTTTAAAACTTTGTTTTTGGTCTCCTCAAGAAGTAGCCAATGGCTACGAAATATAGAGACACTAGTCATCAATCAGTCGTCTGAGAATTTTAATAGTGAAGAATTAAAACTATTAGGTCTAAAAGGTCTTTGAAAGCACAAAAAACTCACAACACTCACTGAGCGCTATATTGCACGGCTTCTCGTTTAACTCTAAATTTTAAAAATTTTTAAAAACCTGAATACTACAGAACTTACCTTATTGGAAAAACCCTACTTAAATACGTACATGCATTAAGATTTTTCAGTCTAAAATATTGTTTTCCAAGCCGGGGGGTTCCCATGGATGAGGTAGTTGCGGGCATTGAGACCTCTATCAAAGATTTTGGAGATTCTGCAAAATCTTTCGTTAGAGAGGCCTGCTCAGCAGCACAAACATATCGCTGTCAACAATGAATGGAATATCATTAAAAATCTCAGAAACAAAGACTGCTTTTACTTAAAAGCAGATAAGGGGAATAAATTGGTAATTGTGGACAAAACCGACTATTTTAATCGCGTTAATCACTTAATATTGAATGGACCTTATGTCAAATTAAACAAAAATCCCCTCCCAAAGATGATTAGAGAAACTAAAAGCGCGTTAAAAGAGTGTCCACAATTAATAACTGGTCTCCTAAAATTTAAATTAAACGTAAGCAACCCTTTTGTACCTAGAATGTATTGTTTACCAAAAATTCACAAACCAGGTAATTCGATGAGACCTATTGTATCGGGTATTAACTCATCGACGTACTTGATTTCAAAATGGTTGGTAAACGAGTTTAAAAATTTACCCGAGAAACCAGAAAGTTTTTCAATTCAAAATTCGTTGGAATTTATTCAAAAAATCAAAGATTATAAGCTGGAACAGGGTGAAATTTTAGTATCATTTGATGTCAGTTCATTGTTCCCTTCGGTACCTATTCCTGAAACACTGAAATATTTAGACAGTTTATTGCTTAAGAACAATATTGAACGCGAGGAAATAAATGAATACTTGAGGTTGACAACTTTACGCATGTCTCAGAACTGCTTTCAAATTGAAGGAAACTTCTATGAACAGCGGCATGGCACAGCAATGGGCAACAGCTTGTCTCCATTTATGGCGAACCTGTTTATGAGTCATTTTGAGATAGAGTTTAAGAGTTCATCTAAATATTTCCCTAAAGTATGGATTAGGTATGTCGATGATATTTTCGCGGTTTTTAATGCCAAGTTGTGTAATTTGGACGATTTTTTAATAGAATTAAATTCGAAATTCCCTACAATTAAATTCACTATAGAAAAAGAAAACACTGAAAACAAATACCATTTTTAGATGTAATTAATAATAGTAATGTAATTAATAATAAGTAATAATAATAGTAATTAAGAATAATAATAACTTAGAAATAGATATTTACCGAAAAGACACCAATGTGAACAAGTTTATAACCGCGGATTCAAATCACAGTTTCCAACAAAAGATGGCATCCTTTAATTTTCTTATCCATCGGTTGTTAAGTTTCCCGCTTACAAAAGATAGATATGAAAAAGAACTTGGATTAATCAGAAGCATCGCTGCATACAATGATT